>JANCMC010033613.1:14559774-14699398 GCA_024363005.1 Charaxes varanes
CTTTATTAACCTTAGAATCCAAACAGAGATTTAATATTCTTTTTTCGATTTTTTTTAGTTACAACTGAGATCAGAGTATTAAGAACTAATAGATATATTGGTTTCGTTACTTTGAATAGAAAATGATAGACAAGAAAATACTTTGATGCGAGTTTCATTTAGCGTTGTTAGTGTTCGAAATAAAGTGCTTTATTAACCTTAGAATCCAAACAGAGATTTAATATTCTTTTTTCGATTTTTTTTAGTTACAACTGAGATCAGAGTTTCAGTACCTAACGGATATATTGGTTTCGTTAATTTGAATAGAAAATGATAGACAAGAAAATAGTGTGATGCGAGTCTTAATTAGCGCTGTTATTGTTCGAAATAAAGTGCTTTATTAACCTTAGAATCCAAACAGAGAGTTAATATTCTTATTTCGATTTCTTTTCTTACTGCTGAGATCACGCGTGTCACCAGAAAATATAAAATGTTTAAATATAGTAACAAAGTACGGCTTTTCGCCTTGTTAGGTGTACATTTTGGAAACGCTGTAGTCCCAACGAGGATAATCAGAGATAATGAGGCAGCATGATGTTTTGCTCAAACGATAAAAAGCCTAGCTAAGTAACCGAGGACTTAAGACTTGTTATTATGTAAGCTTTAACAAAAAGCTCAGTAGAATTATAATTTCGTTTCCCTTATTTTTAAAAACTTGAAAGCTCAACGCAACAATGGCGTCCAAAATTATAAAAATAGCGGATTTCTACTAACTATAGACCTCCTTGCCAAATTTCATTTTTATACGTCCGGCGGTTTTCGAAATTTCGTTATAGTCACCTATCGCTTTTACATATATAGGTTAGCAAAAAACTACATAGTAAAATCATTCAATGGCCAGTTAAAGGTGGGAATACTAAAGGTAACCCCCATTTGGACTAGTTAGTGCAAAAGTGCCCCATTCCACGAACCAGATAGCACGTAACAGTAATAACACGTAAAGAGAAGTTACTAAATTTCTATCGGGTGTAATAGGTAAGACTGAAACTAAGATGAGTAAAATATTTTAGTAGAATTGGTCTAATTTATTGTCGCACCCCTGTATCTTCTCGAAGAAATCTATAAGCATTATACAGAATTAAACTAACTAAAAGAGCGAATTGCGGTTGTTGAAATATACATAAATATAAGCATGTAATGTTTAATTACGATTATAAAAACTTCGGATGACTTGTTTTTTTTTTCGCTGGAAAATGCCTTTACGCACGACTCCATCCGCAGCTAGAAACCTAATAAAAAAAGTTTCCTTTTCTACTGAATGGATTTTAATAAAACTTTACAATAATATAGTTTATACATTAGAATAACACTTAGGCTATAAATTATAAGGATATTGTGTGAATTCTTTAAAATATAACGATAAGTGTCAAGTAAGTAGGAGGAAATTTTTCCATCTACAAGCTATTCTGGCGTGCGATGCAAAAACCGTTAGCTTTAAACACGTACCTAGTATGTGAAAGAAATGTTTATCTTAAATAGTTCTACAGAAAAGCGTGCGGCAACATATATCTATTTTTCATGTTTAAGCCATTAACGCCAAAATAGCGAACGATTGTGGAACGGGAAAGGAAACCGAAACGGGGAAAATATTATAGTCATTTAAAACAACTGCTCTTTGAAAAACGTTCCGCTTACGTTGCAACATTTTAAAAACGTCTCATAGCCTTATTAAAAATATTTCAAACCGTATTTTGGATTTTTGTATAGTTCATGTTGAATATTTAAAAATTATAATAATAATGCGAGAGCCATCTTTCAATAGAGTTTTAAATAATTAAAGAAGGAAATACTATTGTTGTCTATGAATCTATGAACGTCATTCTTTTTAATTAATATGGTTACTTTTCCGCTTCTTTGTAGTGTTTTAATTAGAGGTAGCGCCATGCTTGTAGCCGAATTGGGCCGGCGCGTCCGGGTACCAGTACCTCTTCCTCACATGGTATAGATTTAGGCTCCCTATGCAAATGTATGGGAAATGTGATTTAATGGTCATATCTTCCGATTGCGTAAATTTTCAGAGTTGATTTTTCAGTAGCTTCCAGGGACTGCAGATCTCAGTATTTGGTAGTAATTTGAACTTTATAGCTCTAATCGTTCCTGAAAAAAAAGGGTCTTGACAGACGGACAGACGGACAACGAAGTGATCCTATAAGGTTTACTTTTCGTCTTTTGGAGGTACGGAACTCTACAAAAAAACTTAAAAAGGAGTCCTGTAACATATTTTCATATTTGCTATATTTTGTTTGGTAAAACTAAACTAAAACTTGCGAAACGAATCCCGCCAAGATTAATGTTCAAAACGCATATATTGTCAGAGTTCTGGAACACTTACAATACCGATTTAGGGTCCCTTAGCGAGGAATTTTTTATTTAAGGGGCAAAAGGGCAGACTGTTCAACTTTTTTATATAACAAGAGACAGAAGCAGACGGTTCAACTGATTGTAAGTTAAAACTAACATGCGTATTGAACTGCAATACTTTTAAAATAGCTTGAAAAGTGTACTTGAATAAAATATCATTGCAATTCGAATTTAGATGCCTTGGCGGACTTTGTATAATGAATATGCTCTTTAAAATTACAGAATTAGAGTAACGTATGTAGACAGTGTATAAAGGAAATGTTTATTATTATTATACCAAAAAAAACAACATATAACACTATTATTTTTATATTAAAAGGTATACCCATTATCGAAAGTAGCTTCTTCCAGATATTATATCGGGAATTTAAGGCACATGATGGTGTAATTGTGCTGTTATTAAACTAGTGAACGAACCAAAAGAAAGAATAGAAGGAAAAGGAATATCCAGGCACTCTACTAAGTCAGAAGGTTTCTCATTCTTGACTTAAGTACTTAACCAATCATCATCAAAAGTTATAAGTACAAAGGGCATTTCCAAGAGATATACAGTTCACTTTTGGCTGGTCATCATTGGGGATCAATATGCTGGCATAATATATCAAGTCAGTTTCATTACAATGAAATCCCTATTAGTCGCATAGCAAATCAAAACAACATTAAAACTATAATAAATGTATATAAAAGCGAAAGGT
This sequence comes from Charaxes varanes, assembly GCA_024363005.1. Lineage (NCBI taxonomy): Eukaryota > Metazoa > Arthropoda > Insecta > Lepidoptera > Nymphalidae > Charaxes > Charaxes varanes. The sequence continues at coordinate 14,562,870 of JANCMC010033613.1, forward strand.
CACTTAACACGTAATCTCGAAAACAGCGAGACGTACAGAGATGAAATTTGGCAAGAAGGTGTATTATTGTTAATAGATGTCTGCTAAGAACGGATATTTCAGAATACTGCTAGAATTAGGTGTAAGGGCTCTGGCAAGTATAATCTTACGCGGACTAAGTCACGGGAAATAACTAGTATTATATATTGACACAATAAAAAATCATCTGCGAGCCATAGTAGTTAGGCCATGGACATTGGTAGTCACTCATAATAAAGAGTTCTTCCCGTTTTTGAACGCGTAGATCTTTTACTGCAACGTATTTTAATGCGCTTTTCACCAATAAACAGGGCGATATAAGAGAAATGTTTATATGTTAAAACATGCATATCTTTTGTGGACCCAAGCGAAGCTATGGCGGGTCACTATTGTCATAAAAAATACTAGATTTTCGTGAAAAAAGTTAAGACAAAAGAAAGAAGATATTAAATAAAATATTAAATGTAAATATTAAAAGAAGATTGAAGATTACTTACAATGGCCTTAACTTAAATAATACAGAAAAACTATATACGTAATAAATAACAACTAATTTTAATTTAAACTAAAAACATAATACATAATAACTACCGCCTTGCCAAATTTCATCTTTGTACCTCTCGCTGTTTTCGAAATTTCATATGGTATATCTTCCTGTTTTTTTTTAACGTAACACGCTTTTATTTAAAAAAGAAACTGGATTATAAAGTACCTACGAAATATGGTGTATTTATCATCAAAATGAAATTATTTTAAATTTTTTAGTTCATTTTAGTAACCAGTAGTAATAAAAGCTTCGTGTTAAAAGTATATTTTTTTCTTTATTTTTATTTGAAATCTGTTTTCAGGGTTATATCAGCGTGCATTTTTAAAACCATTGCAAAATATTTTAGTGATAAAATATTCGACTTAAAAGTTAAGGTTACGAGATGCGCTAATCTCAGTAACTACTGGTCCCATTTGAGAAATTCTTTCAGTGTTAGATACCCAGTTTATCGAGAAAGGCTATATAACATCTCGCAAAAATTTTACCCAATTCCACGCGGACGACGTAGCGGGTAACGACTAGTTTTATTATAAAATACGTATTTATATGATTATTTGAGGTTGATAATAATGAGTGGTGTCCTTTATCTTCATCATTAGTCCTTGTTGTATCTTAAAGTAATCTTATAAAAGATCCAAGTTGAAAGATATCTATTTAAAGTCTATGTTGAATGAAAAAACAATTAAAGAAAATAAAAGTAAAACTGTCTCTGTACTGAAGTATTCTGATAAAACTTATGTGAAATTTTACAAAGTTGTCGTGATAATTGATGATATTCATTAAATAAAATAATCTTTCTGTGAAGTTTAGATACGAAAGCTTGAATAGAGCTAGAAAAAATCATGTTGATTCATAAATGTCAAATCTTTTTATTGACATTTCATCTTATATGCTTTAACATTAAAGAAAAACATTTTCATTATGTTACTTTGAGTATGTTCCGATATACGCTACGAGCACTGCTCAGTGCTTGCGCTGAAGATAAAATCGTTCCGTTATACGTACCCTATGGAAATATATGACGCCATTTTAGTACTGTGAGCACTGGCGCTTTCGAGCTTCAGTCATTTGATCATCAGAAAAAACAAAAACAGAGCGGCTCTTGTTAAAAAAAATAACAGTTAAATTTAACAATTTAACAGTATTATATTATTAATAAATCGTAGGTTTGTAAAACTGTAAAAGTGGAAATGGAAAAATTGAATGGGGATGTGAGTATATTGAATCGCGTCCGTTTTAAACTGTAACCAGTACAGTAAACGAAAAAAGGACACCTTTATAGTATACAAATTTGATGTCACAGCGTAAAGCGCTCGCAGTGTATATCGGAACACGCACTTTATTCTGTGTACATTTCGTACAATTCTACTAGATTATGGGACAAATAAAACAATTTAAAAATACGTGATCTATCGTTTATTTACGTCTAATTTACTTTGTCTATACAAAATTTGAAAAATACATTTTTTTTTTTAAATACGCCATACCCGGATCACTTTCTATCAATTCAATTATTATTATTCACTACTAAACACACAAGAGGAACATTAACGATTTCTAATTTTATTCATTGACTATTTAAAAAAGGTAACCTAAGCCTTCTAATGGGCTTCGATTAAATTTTTAATTCTTAGATGATTATTAATGTTTTTTTTCATTGAGTTTTTTTTTTAGCAAATATGCATGCGGTCACTGTATCACTATTACATATCTTTATACATAGTACGAACAATTAAAAATTTGGCGGAGTCATATTGTGGCAACTGGCAGGTGTGTTCAGGAAGGAAGATCAGAATAATTTTAAATATACCTACATTAAATACTTTCATAAAACAGGTTATCAATTAAGTTTTTTTTTTATTTTACTTATATAATCGAATATATCATTTTTTTAGTGATATAATTGAACATATTTTCATTAATAGTTTTATTCCATCAATTTGATTACTTCCTCCGATTGGGGTTTATGGGAAGAGAGTCGATTTGTAAATGAAAAAGTTTTTTTTTAGATAAAATATTTTTTTGCTTATTTTCTAAATTAATACTGTTTGGCCAATTTCGTTTTGTTTATTTAACTAAGGTTATCTGAGAACCCAGGAACTTCTGATGCCGTTTCTTGTATATTTATACTCTTACCTAAAACGTGGAAGAGCCCAAAAAAAAATATATACAGATTATATTCCTTATTGTGAAGAGGTTCTAGATTAAATTTTAATCTAAAATTAAACAAAATAATTATATTTTTTAAACAATGATAATTATAAATAATTTAACGGCCAGTAATGAAATAGGAAAAAATAAAAACAAGAGCAGCAACTGGGTTTTATAGAATTTTCATATATTTTCTATAATAAGTGTTTCTTTTTTCATTATAATCCGATATTAAACATTTAAATTGATAGATTTCGAATATAAATAATGATTAGACAGTATACAACTACAATATTTGATTCAATTCGATTAACATATTAACTTAAACCATTGACTAGTAGAAATGCAATTTAAAAAAAAATCGAATCTTTTAATTTTAGAACGGCGGGCGTGTATGTTTTTCTTGATTAGGAATAAATAATAAATTTGTGAACATTGAGTAATTGTACATTTTAGATCATCTCAACTCGGTTTTTGTGTGATTGCCATATTTTAAAAGAGCTCTAACCTTTTAAACAACCTATTCCCTATTAGACTTGGTCTGATTTTTTAATTTTTGCGGGAAAACTTGTTAACTCTGGTAATGATAGCGTAGCGAATTTTTTTTTGTTTTCTGTTTTGTTAGGATTATGTCAAAGATTACGTCTAGTTAATACAAATTATGTGAAGTCATACAAGTTATTATTAATATCTAGCAACTCATCCCGAGTTGCCAAGTATTCATAATAATTTTCAATTGATTCTACATAACATTTATTCAATCAATTCATAAATTAAAGTTCGAAATAATTTTAACAAATGGCAGTCACACACCTTATTGAGACTTAAAATATTTTTACTCTGTGGTCAAAGACATATTTTAATAAAAAATAGCATTATTGATAAATTTACTAAGATGTAATTAGTGATTATTTTGTTAATCTAAATATGGAATATAATGGCGGGTATCTGTCCGTCCTCTACGGAGGTCCCGTTGTTATTGCCGGCCGCGTACGAGAATTGGAACACAACCTTTTCCCCGTTGTTGCAGTCCACGGTGACTCGCCGCAAGCCACGCGTGCCGTAATACGAATCTGTACCCTGAAACAAAAAAATATTGGTTGTCTGTAAAGTCGGTTTGGGGACTATAATTTTAAATGATAACGCCGAAATCTTAGGCCGATCGTGCCTCTCTATCGCTTGTTCCGCGCTCTCTTTCACACGCTCGGTTCATGCGGAACATAGTGCCTGTCTAACGATTGCTCCGCGCTGTTGCTTGCATGCTCGGTTCAGGCGGACCGTGACATTTTTCTGTGAGCTCAGCTGGCGTTGGCATCGATTTATGAGACGTTATCCAAAATTAATTAATTCATTCAATAATGGTATCTCTAGATTTTTTTAATACCAGGAATACTTTTTAGGTATGTCTAATATTCCTGTTACCCCCTTCTACTAAGCTTAAATTAAAAGCTCGTGCTAGGAGCGGGTACGATAATACTCTGTTCAGCTATTGAGGCGCATATAAACTTTTACCAGTCATTAAGTCAAGTACCGAAATTTTTTCATCACTAGGTCCTAGATGTAAATTATAAAGATAAAAATAAGATGGAACCATATTATAACTAAAATTTTGAGTATATAAAAAGAGCCAGCACTCAGATGAACCACCTGCCCATTTACTTTGCAATATTTTGTACAAATTATTTATATTATTGTCCTAATTATTATATACCTTGAGTTTAGCACTAGCAATGTAAGAAGTATTTGGGAGAATCTCTACAGGCTCCTTAAACATCGCCCGGAAGGTGTCGTCGGTCCAAAAACAATTTGATCACAACTCTTTATTTCACTTGTTGCCACTTTGAGGTTTATCACAAGACTGACTCGACTAGTTTGGACCGATTTTGAGGTGATTTTTTCTTATTTGAAAGATGCTGTAATCTAGATAGTTTTTAGGTAGAAATCATTAAGTATTGTTCAGGAGTTTCAAGGTCATCAAAATTTTCTTAAAATTTTAATTTTAACTGCTATATATAAAAATTGAGTAATAGAACAGTTAAATACAGATTTATCTAATTGGTCTACTTCATAATTTAGACACTATCTTATATATTGTGGCCTGGATCTTAGAGTATCATAAAAATTATGGAGATTAGAATACAAGGAGGACCATCTCAATGTATTAAAGTATCCGTCGAAATCTGCAAATAAGGGGAGGGAGAAGGGGGGGGGGGCGCACCAAGTTATGTTATAAGTTTACAAGTTTGCTATGAACTGATATGTGCGGTTAGTTCAGTTTATGTAAAAAGTTCTCTCTCGTAGTAGAGTAACTATTGTAATTTTAGTGTTATTTTCATAGGATTCATTATTTGAATATTTCAAAGTATTTTTTTTAAGTCAGTTTAATCTAATTCTATGCCTTTTTTTTATACTATCAAACTGGAATGACAATAAATACCAATTATTTAAAAATATAATTTCCTCTCGATTTTCCTCCTTCATTTGTTTTGTCGTTGCAAATTTATATAAATAAAAATGAATGCTAAGCGCAAAACTCGAGAACGGTTCGACCAATTCAGTTAGTGTCTGATACGCTATAAACGTATTTGTTAAATAACTTCAAAAGCAGTTGTCCTATTACGTACAGAAGAATTTTTCTAATGAGTTTTTACTATGTCCTGTCAACATGGAAAATTTCAAGTCTCTAAGTCTAATAGTGCTAGGGGAGGGACCACCTTACGGGCAGACAGACGGACGGACGAACAAAGCGAAATTATAAGGGTTCTTTTGACTACTACGGAACCCTAAAAAGAATACATTCTATTACTACTCAAGATATAGATCACATAATCATAAGCCAATATTCTGAATGATATCAATATCCGAGCCTTCACAATAGTTATTGTAAAGCGATCATCGGGAGTCGGACGAAGACTGTTTATGGACTGTTTTCTTTTCCAGATAACATTAAGCAACGACAGCAGTGCCATCAACCACGAGAATAAAGATCGTCAAGCGCTGCTTAAAAATTACAACAGACGTGCTCGCTTTCTACTTAAACTATAAGAAAATATATTGTAATCAATCAAAAATATGAAAGTTGTGAAACAAATTATACAGAAATATACAATTTTAAAACCATCAAATATTATCATATAGTTATCAAAGAAATGCAACAAATAATAATGTAAGGAACGAGGAATTGTTAGCGGGCTGGAATCAAGAATAGGTTTAAAAATTGGTTGTAAATCGTATCGATGTCGTGACGTAGTAATATTTATGCAGCCACTTACTAAGTTTCAATGTCTCAGTTAAATACAAAAATATTATTCACAGTCCAAAATATGTATATGATTATAAGCCATCCTTCTTGTGACCTGAAAGATTATGAATTAACACCCTGGTAGAAAAAGATAAAAGTTATTCGCGTATTATGGAGTTAAAAAAAGAGAGGCACATAAATGAGTAATGAATAATATTTTCTTCCCATTGTTTGTTATCTGTGTGTGCAATTAAGTTTTAAATAAAATTAAGCGTGAAACGCTGGATTAATATCATTATAAATGATTTTTTGTGTCAAATAACGATCATCCTTTCCGGGACCCCCGAATAAATTAAATTTGGCCAGCGACAACTGATTGTCTACAAGATTAATTGGTGCATGTTTCGCGTAAAAATTTACTTATAAGTAAAGAATCAAAATTAGGTATAGAAGTAAAAAAAACCGATATAAGAGTAGCTTAGTCACTTCTTGCTATGAATCAGCTTTACAATGGAATGACTCTACATTTTCATACTATCGTATCTTATCATTACATCAAATAGGTTTATTTTTTTATTTTCATTTAAAACTCATCACATAAAATTATTTGCAAGTAGGCGTTTTAACGCCCTATCCTTCTACGTACAAAATTCCGTTAAAAAGCTTACGTCAGCTATGTTGGTGCCTTTAAAAAAATAGTTTCTCATGCATGTCATGGATTTCCGCAAAGTAACGCCTGATTCTATCAATTAATTGAAATGTTGTATATAGCTTTAAATAAGCATATAGCATGTAAATCTGAAGATTCGTTGCCAAATTTCGACCACCAGACGATCTCTAGAATCCAATAATCAGAATTCCATTCGTTAACACAATGATATTTTAATTAGTTATTAATAGTAGTTACTATTAACGTCATCTCTAAGTAGGTTAAGTCAGTTTTACTACTAATAGACGATTCAGTTTATCATTTAATTAGCTCTTATCATAATAAAGGCGATATAATGTGATAACATGAAATAATTTCTGCAAATCGTAAACAGAAGAGCGTTACAAGCATGTAAATTAAAATAAAATCGTCATTATTCAATATATTTATCTATACAAAGATACATTCGACAATGACGCTATTGTATACCAAATAATATTAAGAAGCGACGATTATATTACAATTTTTTGTTGTTGTTTGTAATCAACTGTTGTTTTTAAATAATTGTTATTTAAAATCAATGTCGATAATTATAATAATATTGTTGTTAAAATAATTGTCCTAGTTTGTAAGTTTATACTGTACAGTTAGGAATTTAGGATTACGACAATATGCGTGAGAGCCACTGTAATTTATATACGTTTACATTTTATTTGGCCAATTTTTCACGCTATATACTTTAATATCTAAAGCTAAAGATTTTGTTTGCTTGGACGCGCTAATCTCAGGAACTACTGATCCGATTTGAAAAAATATTTCAGGACTAGATAGCTTATTTATGGAGGAAAACTATAGACTATATATGAACACGCTAAAATTGAACCACTTTTTTTTTAAACAAATTTTTGGCGGAAGAAGTCGCGGGCACAGCCCGTAGATAATATTTCGAATATAAAAAATACGAATTAAATTTGGATATAGCCTCAAGAATTCTATTTAAATTATGAGGTTTTGCTGAGAGATAAGACTATGAACAGAAATAGCAATTTGCAAACAATTGTTGTGCTCAATGACTATTAAATTTATTGCCAGTCGAGGAGATTTTTCTTTGGCATTGTGAGTTGGTAAAATCTGCTTGAAGATTCCGACATGACTCAGCACTAAGACAAAACTTCACTAATTGATTGTTTTTAATCGCGTTTGCTGCAACATCATTACTTGCAATCTATAACGAGTTACGTTGTCAGTCTCTTAACCTTCATATTTAAAATTAGTGATATAATGCTTAGATAATTTATGAACTTGTGAACGTTTATATTAAATAAAAAATGGCCAAGAGCGTGTCAAGACACGCTTTTATAGAAGTGTTCCATATCTGATACGCTATAAACGTATTTGTTAAATATCTTCAAAAGTTGTTGACTCGAGGTGGGAATCGAACCCACGACCCCTGGAGCAGAAGGCAGGGTCACTGCCCACTGCGCCAATGGGCCAGCCAAATAATAAGTTACAAGAAAGAAAGGTATTTTTTAATATCACCTCGATCGACTCCAAGAACCTTAAGAACACAATTAGTAACAAAGATCGAATAAAAAAACATCGATGAATTTTTACATGAACGTTCCTTCTTTTATCGTCATCTTGATTCTTGTGAATATTTTCTAGTTGTCTATGGAGTAGTGATGTGATAACTGTTTAATGCCGGAGCCAGACAGCTCAAAGTGTACGTATATTTTTGTCATTGAAGACTACAAAGTTCCACAAAACTTTGCGCAGATACATAAACTCCCCGGCCACACTACATGAACATTGAAATGATCACTTAAATGAAACTATGTCTGGCTCCGGTATAAGTAAAGTTAAATCAATTATTATTTTAAAGGTTCTAAAACACCAAAATAAGCATGACGATAGTGTTCTTTATCTGCATCTATTGAGTTGCAGAGAATTACTGGTCCGATTTGAAAAATATTTCAGCGTTAGACAGCCCATCTATCGAGGAAGGCTATAGGCTATATATCATCACGCTAAAAAATTTTTTTTTTTCTCTAATTTACGCAGACCAAGTCGCGGGCATTGCTAATGTAATAAATAAAAATAAAACGTTTTAAGCATTTTAAAATGCCTTTTAAAATCTGCCTACATAAATAGATTGATGACTTACTGCTAACACACCTATTTCCCAATAATGAATTATTATACTCGTTACCCCAATTTTTAATTATGCGTCTCTTGCCAGCGAAAAGTTTGTGGACGACTTGGTAGGACCACATGGAGTATTACTCCAATGCCGTTTAACTTACTTTATGAGAGACTACGAATTTCTTAGTATTCCATGGTACTATGGAATTACTGTACGGGTGCCGAGTCCATTGCGTTGCGTTGCAGAGGAAGGACCTATAGCAGTGCCTGGGACTTGTGACCCAGGTGTAGGTCTAAGAGTAGTTACAGTGCCGGCCCAAGGTATATTATACGATGAAGCGAGATTCAATCACGGCGCCCTTTTATTTGCTCTGTTTATATTTTTGAATATAAAATATCTTTGAAATACTCACATATTTAGAGTCGCCCCTAATTGAGGTGCCACCTGAGAGTCGGCGCCTGGAGCGGTCGCTCCGTTCGCCCTATGGTAGGGCCGGCACTGAGTAGTCAGTAAGTTGATTTTCATATATTACGTGGGTGCTTATATAATTCACGTTCGAATAATTATGTAGGTGAGATATATAATCGACGGTCAGTAGGCATTATGAAATTAGAGACAACTGCGCGTGGTACCACGTACGGTTCTCACGGAATCTCATTTAATAATATCCCGGCATCTCAATTTGTATTTTCTCGGAATGTCATTAGGATGCGGTCCGGTGTGACGTCAGCACTGACCTCTGCTGTAAGGGATCGTACGACAGGTTCATTAGATCCTATCGTTTTCGTCTTATTGCCAATCGAATAATTAAATACGCACCACGTATCTGCCTCCATATTGAAGCGATAGGAAGGACGGACTTAAGTCTGCTGCGATTTCTTGCCCTTCTTAGTACAGGGTATAAAAACAAAAGAAGCATTTGGAGCGGTTATGACAATACGACATAAAAAAAATTAATCAAATAAGCGTTTTTTTCCGAAACAGGTCTTAGTAATAACTAATATGTTATTTTCATGATTTGCAATAGAGCCTCAGTAGCTCAAAGATGGTAAGGTGGACGTAAGTCCGTAAGAGGTCAGTTCAAAATTTTGTCTCTCCCGACATAAATTTTTCGCTTAATTGAAAAAGAAACGGAAATATTAGGTTTTAAAGCATTCCAGGTATTATTTAAATAAACAAAATAGGCAAAATTCATCAATACAGAGTTTTTGATAGCGCTATAGAATTTGGAGGCTTAAAAAAATGCTATCCATAAACGTCTCTGCCGAAACAGATTAAAATTTGTTGTATGATAACGTTAAGGGACAAAAATATTTTAACTTACAGCTCTTCAAAATACACTATTAACTTAACCCTAGAGTTGTTTGACAAAAAAAAAATATACATCTTACTTATTGTCCCTATAGACAATTTATGTAAAATCATTAAAAAACTTTTTGGCTATAGTCACGAAGTTTTTTAAATGATTTTACCACAAATAATAATATTTATAGTCTGTTTTGACGATGCTCCAATTTCGAGGCAAAACGGTTGTTGTATGCCTTAAAGAAATTTATTGCCGTGCACCATTTCAGTAAAACAAAGCCGGGCAGACTTTGGTTGTAACTGTCCAAAGCGTCCATGTATTATAGGTCACGTAAAAAATGCTGTTGTTAGAAATTTCTTTAAAAACATTTTGAAATAGAACTATGTAGATACTTAGGAATATCAAGCACCGTCAAAACGATCCTTTTAATTAATAATTGAAACAAAAGTGAAAGATTTCAGGCTGACAGTGGGTTGACACGTCTCCGCGGTTGTGTCTCGCAGATGTGAAAGTGACACTTTTGATAACTTTAAGGATTATTAATCTAGAATGTCAAGATCATGCGGCCGCCAATTTTTAGAAGCTTCTGCTTAATTTCAACGTATCTCTGTTCCGGTGAAATTTTACGATTCAATTTTGGAACTGTAATTTTGAACCGATTGAGCTGAAATTTTGCACACATATGTATCGGTCTGAAGATGGAGCTTCAATGTGACCATAGGAACTCCGTTTTAAAACGAAATAAGTACATCGAGTTTGGGCTCGGATGGTTCATTCAAGATGAACCATCCGCGCCCCAACTCGAGTAATTCGCCTATAAATAGTATTCAGGGTCTGATGATGGCACCGGAATGTGGTCATAGGATTTCTTAATAAAATGAGATAATCCGATGGGATCATCTCAGTTTATTAAGAGAGTTGTTTGGGATAGTCAGATTCGCCTGCGCCGTTACGATTTTTAATCCAAAATTTTATTTGACTGAGTGACCTGTTTGGGGATAGCTAAAAAGGAAAAAAATTGTTTTGAATTGAGTTATAAGTTGATAGTAAAAGTTTTAATAGAGAAGTTTATTCTATTAGTTTTAGTACATTTGAATAATAATTTTTTTTTAAGTTTTTTAATTAAAATTGATATAAGTATATAGATCGTAAGAGAGATATATCATGAAGAAATGAAAGGTATGGTAATGAATATCTAGTTATGGTTTTTGGAACCTGTCGTATGTAAGTCATCAAATGCTAATGTAGCGTAACATTTATAAACAACCCGTGACTTTGTTTAATTATATTTATCTATAAAGTAAAATTGAAGAGTTTTGTTTCTAGAAACAAAATTCTTTTACTTTTTTTTATTTTGCCGTTGTGTTTGTTAGTTCATTGCTCATAGTAATAACAACAACTTTTTACTCACGTGTAGATACATAGGTTCCGCCGCAGCACCGCTTCGTAGCGAGCTCATGAGGAAGGACCCCGGAAGGGTTCGAAACTGATTAGTTGCAAACCCTCTGAGCCTGCCTGACTGGGCAATTCCGATATATAAAAAAAAACCCTCAAAATATATTAATATCAATTTTTAATAGAAGAAGTTACTTGAAACAGTTAAAGAAAGAAAAGGTATCCCTCATTTCGTTTCGTTTAAAAAATATTTAATATACAGTTCTCTCGAATCAAAAATATTAACAAAATTATATAAATATAAACAAGTCTTACAAAGTTCATTAGAAAATCTTACATTAAATATAATATATTACGTTGTATAATAATATACAACGTTCATATAAAATCAACTTTGGGATTAATGAAAATTTGTAAACATCAAATACGTTTTTTTTCAGGCTCAAGTGTTGCTTCTAGCGAACAACAATTTCGTTACGTTTCCATCGCAGCTTGAAAATTTTTCTCAAGCGGAATTGCTGGATTTATCAGGAAACCGTTTAACTGGACCTTTCCCGAGTTACCTGAGTGGTTTCGATGTTAATTCAAGCGTTGGTTTGACAGTGATACGAGGTATTTATCTGTAGAAAATTATGGCTGAGATATTGGATAATTGATTTTCTTGGTAAATATAAAACCGGGCAAGTGCGAGTCAGACTCGCGCAATGAGGGTTCCGTACTGTCACATAATACTTTTACAAGGTTATTTTACGAGTAAGATTAGTACTTTTCGTGAGATTTCTTTTGAATGTGACAGTCTTCGTAATTTTTTTTGTTATGTTACTACAAGTTAACGGATTTTGTATTTTTCTTTTAACTATGCCCTTTATTATATTATAAGATATTGTTTCTTGGAAATTTCATGGTTCTAGTATTTGCAAAAATAATCATATTAATAATGTCTCTGTATAAAATATGCTCACCCTAATAAATGAATGAACGACGGCCTATACATTTGTAGGTAAGTTCGTTGACCGCCCCTCTCTATCTCTGTCGCACGTCGCCACTCTCTATATCGCTGTCGCACGCGACTCCGCGCCGCCTTTCGGCCTTCAAATGTTTACCGCGCGGTCAATCAATGAACAGCTGATAGATAATGTTTTTAAGTAGGGTGAATTAGTTGCGTAATTTATTAGTACTTTTATTTTTTTTACTTTTTTTACCGAATTATTTTTAAATACTTTTTGAGTGTTCTCATAGCAATAGATGGACTACTAATCTTAACCACCTAGCTGACCATCATGATTTTTTTATGAACCTTTTCAGGAATACAGAAACAAACACAGGGTACTTTTATCCCGACATATAAAAAGAACACAACTTCGCTAACTAAAAGTAGATCATATACTATATATAGTTATTGTTAACTATCATTTTGCTCTAAATTACACTATTGGATACAGGGTACTGTAACCAAAATGATAATTTCTTAGTATGCGAAAAAATAGACAGCTTTATTTTGCATAATAAGAAACTTGTTAATTTCAGAGTCAAACTTTCAGATGTCAGCGTCACCAAAGTCACTTTCATAATTATTATTATAAATGGTGCTCAAAGGATTATTTAGCATGTTTGCATTTTTAGACTGTATGCATTTTAACTACGTTCTCCCGATTCAAGAGTCTAAAGAAATTTAGGATAAGAATCTAGTTTAATGATAAAGATCCACGAGCTAATCTGTAGAACTATTTCGGGTTTCGTCATCCTATTTTTTTCTATCCTAAGGAAAGAGTACAATGTTCGGATAAATAGACATTATGAGGCTTTATACAGCAGTATAAAGCCTCATAATGTCAATTTACGATATTATGAGGCTTTATACTGCTGTATAAAGCCTCATAATGTCAATCTATCCGGAGACTTGGAATGCAAAATTTAATGATAGTTGAGAAGTTAAAGCGAGCACACTACCAGATTAGCCCATAAGCAAAACAAATAATTGCTTAATTTGAATAATTTAAACAATTTCTTAATTCGACCATATCACGCCATAAAACAGTACCGAAAAATATTTGCTAGCAAATGCAATGTACTCTGTGAAGAGCGGCGCAATTTAAAATGGACTTAAAAAAACTATTTTTCCCTCAATCTGTAACGTGGCAATCATATTCATATTTTAAACAAAATAAAAAAATCCCTCTTATTTACATCAAATGAAACAGAAACAAGATATTTAAAAATGTCCCGAAAAGTATAAGTAGGTATAACACACTGGGTCGTAGCAACAAAAAAAATGTACATAATTTTCGAATAGATAGTTGTTTTATGCGTCTACAGAGATAGATAATATAATATTGTAATTTTTTGTCGAACTAACTTTTGCCTATTGGACAAACCTCTGTGGTTTATAATATGCAATTTAACGATGTCCTATAATGTATTTTGTTAAATAAATAAAAAATAATATTTGGGCGAGTTTAACCGGAGTCAATAGTCTATTTCCGAAAGAGGCTTTGCTCTGTTAGACCGAGCCGTTCAAAATATGACTACTAACATGATACACTGCTATAATTATGATGTATATGAAAGGAAATTGTTTTAATTATATAATTTAATAGTTTTAATAAAATGAATGTAATGTGTAATTAAAGGATATCCGGCTTGGATGACTAGACAACAACATCCTCTGGGATTTTGTAATGTTTTTCATACGTACCCATCAAAAGAGCCCAATTGGATACAGTATCTAAGATAGAGACTGACTGATTCTCGATTTCATATTCGAACCTTCTTCATCGAAATCGATGTGCTTTTTATTTACAGACAGTCCCTTTTGAGCTCTTGCAACAGAGGGGCTTACTGCCTCGCGTATGAGTTCCAAAACTCTATCATGGCGTCGTGAGTAATGACCTCTATCATGGAAAATCCTGCATCCCACTAGCAAGTGTCTGGCTGTACCTATTGCCTCACTACAGAGATGACATGTTTTTTCAGTTTAAAAAATGTCGTCAAACCTGACATAGGATTTACAATTATTATTTTTATTATTAACTTGTGTCTTATAGAAAATGGGATATTTATCTTAAACGCAAAGACGTTAAGACTTTATTCGTATAAAAAAATCTTTTAGGTTTTTCTATACCGCAAACAAAAGCGATATATAGTTTTTATAGCTTCAACTTCAGCGATCGATGGATTTCTACATATTTGAATTTTAAATTGAAGTCAATATTTATTATGTAAATAAAATAAAAATGGCGGGGGTTCGAGTGCGTAGTAAATTAAATTTTACAGCTTCTTAAATTCCTCTATGTACTATCTATAGATATATATTTATTTAGGTTTGGAATTTTTAGTCCTTTTGGCGCCCTCACTCTTTTGAACGGTCGAGATAATTAAAGACAATTTTACACCGCAATCATCTACTCTCTACGTAACGTGGCTTTCGTAGTATTTTATAATTATATAATTTACACAGTTTGTTATTATAAACGTGAATACATGTTTTTTACATGTAGTTTAAATTTAGCTAGAGACAAATGTAATATTGCATCTGGAATTTTGTTAATGAATTTACATTGGCTTACAATTATACTTGCGCCCACAAACGATTTCTGTACCCGTTAATCATGATAAATTTTTGTTATATAGGATCACATAGCTTACGATCAGTTTGCGGTTATATTATATTTTTGGAAAGTAACTTTTATACTCCAGTTCTGTGGTCAAAAAAAAATAATTGAGATTTTTTTAAGATATCTTATACAACTTTGGTATTGACGCAACACTGTAAAGTTCCCCATAATATGATGGGTATTGACCTTTGGTAAGGAGGTAGTATATATGTTGTCAGAGTACATTGGCTACAAACGGATTTTTTGTAGACCTAGATAAAGGAAGTCTATAAAAGCGACGATGCGCAGACAAAGTCGCGGGAAATAGCTGGTTACATATAAGAAGAGGTTTAATCATGAAGGAAGGAAGGAATGAATTCACCGGAATCAGCTAGTATCACATAAAAGGGAAAATAATCGCCTATAAATTTTTATGGGGAAGGAAAGCACGACACAACCCGTCAGAGCTTACGGGAGCGTGTATTCGCGGTTCGATTAACTAGTGCGGGGCAATATCGATGTAACATCGATTATCATGCCGCGTCTAAGCATCGAATCGATAGTGCTGCACCCAGTCAAACTATCGATAGTTTTAAAACGCATGTATTTTATAATATGTATTCTTAAAGTATTTGAAATCGAGATGCATGAAAAGTGTTTTTAGTACTGATATGGCCTAATGACGGTTATAGGAGAGTTCTCACAAAATACAAGCTGTTATAATAGCGTTTATCTTATAAAATTTTAATTCAATATTTCCAATGACGGACATACCAATCGCGTGTCACACATATTAATACTAAAAAAACTCTTTCTTCGTTACGAAATAAAAAATAAACGCCTAGCCGTCCGCTACGTTATATGATTGTTATTATTTTACGTCGAATGTGCCGCCATTTGATAGAAACAATAGCTGTTTCTATTAACCAGAACTGCTTCTTTGCTCTTTCCCTGTCATATATTAAGTTTGTGGGGATATGAATATTCTTCAATATGCGATTATATAAACAACGCAGCTATTAATAAAAGTGACTTCTCACCGTGCAACTCATTAGCAAACGACAAGACAGGTTTAAATGCCTATATAAAATAAAGCCAAAGGTGTAAAGCCTTATAGTGTATAATAGTAAATATCAGTTAGATATAGGTATTTTCTGGAGCCTGGAGAAACGAATAAGGCAACTGTGATGTGTCTGCTGGTATACTAATAAAGAATTATTATAAAGAATTATATGTATATGAATGATGGAAGAGTTTTTGTAACCTTTCGAAATATAGACAAAATTAATTCGTCTATCGATGTATTTATTACTGTCACATCTCTATCACAGTCGGTGCATGGCCGTCCGCTGGGGCATATGATCGCTGTTGTGTTCGGCTTACGACTGATTCTGCACTTACGTTGATTGCGCCGCGATTTGATACAAATGGTGGCAGTTAATATGAACCAAAGATTAAATGCGCCGTGTTGGTTTTTACGTCGACAGAGATTACTTTTTCTACTTTCCACTTAATAAATAGTAGTTTAAATAAAGTGGCCAGGAGCGTGTCAAGACTCGATTACATAGACGAATTCCGTATCTGATACGCGATAAATGTATTTTTTGTTGATTGATTTCAAGAGTTATTATACGATTTTGCACAAAATAGTTTTTTTAATGAGTTTTGACATGTTGTATCGACACGGAAAAGCACAAAAGTTTCACGTCTAAAACCTAGTCTAAATCTTAAGGGGGAGTACCTTGAGGTAGACAGCCGAAGGGACTTACAGAGCGTCTAAAAGTGAGCGTCTGAAAATTTTGGGGTTTCTTTTAGGTCTACGGAACCCTAAAAACGTTTTAATAAGAAATATTTTAAGGTTTATTGCTCCTAAAGCAATTTTTTGGAGTGTGTATTAGTCTGTCCTTCTGTTTTCTTTTTATTATGGCGTCTTTTTTACAAAAGGTTAGCAGTTTAATAAAGGTTTAATTAAGTTTTTATTTGTCTCTTCTATTTCGTTTGATCTTATTTAATTTTTTTTTTAAAGCAACACGTCACTCTATTACATCTTTGTTTAAATGTACAGACATATTTTTATAAGCCACTAGATCGAGCTTAATTAGAAATCTATAGTAATTTGTTTTTGTCGTTGACTGTATTGTGTGTGTGAAATACATAAATAAATAAAGTTCAAATAAAATGTAACGAATCAGCACAATACCCAAAGGAAACTCTTTTACCAAGTTTTCTCAACCATAAAAAGATCAGGCGAGAAATTTGACGTGTGAGACGATATATCGGTGTAATGTTTCACGTATTGTTAGCTCTTATTTTGTAAACAATAAGATTCAAAACTGTGTGTAAAAATTTAATTTTACATACCTGAAAGGGGATTTACGTGTAACACGAAATGGACAGAAATGCTTTATTTTGATGGTTTTATTGTAATAGACATATTTAATATAAAATGGCAGAACACTTGAACAAAATTAAGTTATATTATGATAAAAGTAAAAAATAGATATACAAATAAACTGTAAAAAAGATCCTTCCAAGAACATTTTCATGTAAAATATTATCACGAAGAGACCTTATGGCTCGCACTGTTAAAAAGCTTTCATATCTCCTTTAAAGCCACGCCCCTAACTCTACATGCCTTTACTCTACACTTCGTAACTTCCCTGACTCTACATCTTAGTCAGAATATGTGGTTTTGCCAAATTTATATCCTGTTCATTACTTTTTAGTTTTAAAATAGTCCTATAAGTAGCAAAATAGCCGCAGTAATTAGGTAGTGCCTTCGCGTTTCGCTTTGCCTCGTCGTGGGAATCGCTGCCGTGATACCTGATTAACTTACTTTTTTTTTCGAAGTGTCGAAGACTTTTTATAACCTTATGTCGATTTTAAAGCATTACAAATAAGAAAAAATGGTTGGACAGGTGGAAACAACTTTAGTACAAGAAGGTTTGCAGATGCGTTGCCGACCTTTAGGAACAGATTCTTTTATGAAGAGTAGTCGTGATAGTATAATAATTTTAGCTAGTATATATTGTTATTATATTTTTTTGTTATTTCTCTATAATATTATAATTGACTTTCTAATCGACTTCAGAAAAGAAGAGGGTACTCAATTCGACTGTATTTTTTCTATGTTAACTAAGAACTTTCGATTGGGTGAACTGATTTGAACTTGTTTTGTTTTTTATTTGAAAGCTAGTGCTTCCCTAGCTGTATTTCAATTTGGTCCACTTCTGACAATGTGAAGTCGGAGTTTTTTTTTAAAAGAAAGATGATTCACTGTCGTGAGCGGTGTGGATGCTTTTGAGTACACGCCCATCTGTAACTTGGATTGTTGCCTCTCTTTGTAGAATTTTATGTGTAATAATGACCAATTTGTTTTCATAATCATATCATAATATTAGTGAGGGGTCCACAGGCATTAATTACATTTTTTGTCGGTTCTTCGGTTATTGTCGGTTATTCTTTTTCTTATTGCCGCAACGAGATGTTTTAATAACATACGACCATACACGACCGAAAACATGACCATGTAGTTATACAGAATATAAGTAATATACCTAGCTAATCTATACTAATATATAAAGCTGAAGAGTTTGTTTGTTTGAATGCGCTAATCTCCGGAACTACTAGTTTGATTTCAAAAATTCTTTCAGCCTTAGATAGTCCATTTATCCAAAAAGGCTATATATCATCACGCTAAGACTAATAGGCGGACAAAGTCGCGGGCACAGCTAGTTCTAAATACTCTTTATGTGGTCAAAAGAGTCTTATTCGATCCATAATTCATGTTGTACAAATCGTGGCAAGAAACGAAATACAACATTTTAAAGGATTATTATTAAAATATATAAAAAAAGAGTAATAAATTAGGAAATAAAGGCGTTATTCATTCAGTCAATAACATTGAAATATATTTAATATAGAAAACTAGAAATCACAATAACCTAAGGGTATAAAAACATATTAAATGGATTTCCGATACTTAACATTTAAGTATACATGAAATAACTATAAATAATATGATCAAATTTAAATTAATTGATACGAAACTCAATATCCTCCGCAATTTAAGTGTACTCAGGTACTACACCGGGATAACGCTAGGAAGTTGAAGAAGAAATGGAATCAGAAATAATGTTGAACAGCTGACACGCGTGACTTTATTTGCGTAGCTTAAACATTTAATACTGAACAGATTTGAGATCTACCGATTTTTTTAAAAGGGTTTTCAATATTCGTAAAAGAAAAATAAGTAAGAATTCCTTTACACGTTAAATTCATATCTGAGTTAATCTATAAATATTTTCTGCTTATTGAAGCAACCAAATATATATACATATACAGACACGAAAATTCAAGCCTTAATATAAATACCAATAAACATTAAAAATATATTTAGTATAAGTACTTATTACATACTTTAATACATAAAAATCCAGACTAATCATTTGAGATACATAGCTAAGGGATAGAGAGAGAGTTATTTCTATTTCATATATATGTGATGGAAATAAAGAAAATAAGAGACAATAGCACTACATAAAGTTAAGTGATTCGTGTTCGATTGACTTCGAAATCTGTACAAGTACGAATAGTAAAGGCCAACAACAATATAATAAAATTAATAATCCTTTTTACTTCGTTGTCCCTCAGTTCATCTGTCTTTCTGTCTGTCAGGGTCCTTTTTCTCAGAGACGCGTGGACCCTATAAAGTTGAAATTAATACCAAATCCTGAAGTCTACCACACTTTCCTTCCGTAACGTAATATATCTGTAACTTTGTTAAGCCAATTTTATCATACTACCTCTTACTTACAACTTCCAAAGTAAAATAAGAGATGCACTATTTAAATAATAAAAAAAAACCGCTAAGAACAGCTCATAATCCTATTGAGAAACACCTGGTAGAAGATTAAATTGAAAAAAATATAAAACCACTTGTAAAATATCTTCGCATTTGTCATAGAATATGTAAATGATTTAACACATGGGCCTTAGAAATGAGGAACTGAACAGTGCTTTCATAAGAAGCTATCTAAATATTCCCTTTCATCACGAGCTCGTGCTCGAGATTGGATGCTGAGTGAATTGGTCATCCATCCTTTAAACAGCCGCTATATGAGCTACTTAACCTAGCGATCGACTCAAATGCCGACCACTGATTAGGCCACGACCTCCTCAAAAGCTCCCTGGGTTGTAAGACAACTCATTTTCCGACTGTTTACTAGTCATATGACCTATAAACATCCGCATACCTGTGGAGTTGTTCCTGTAAGCCGGTACTAGATGAAAACGGATGATTTTTATATATATTTTGTAGAATATTACTTTGAAATACTATGAAAACTTTTAGACGCTTAGCATTGCGCTGAACTTTTTCTGACGCTTTAAAGCTTCAATAAATGAAACATTACTTATTTTTATATCTGATGGCCATAAAAATGTCTCGTTTTATTTATAAATTTTTTACTATAGTTTTTGTCGGTCGCTTTTATATTTTTAACTCTGGACATTTTCTATTTAAATAATACTTTTAAAAATATTGAAAATTTTATATGCCTCTGTAGTTTATAAAATTTGATCGTTTTACTATGCAACTCGCAGAACTTTGGACTTAATATATTAATTTCATTTATTCATCTATTAATACAATATTTTACTTACATTAAAATTCTTCGCGCCCTTAAGCCTATACGGCTTATAATCTATCTTATGTACCTACGTGTTATATAATACCTCAAATGTTTATCAAAAAATAAATAATTATATACTAGGATTTTGCTGGTATACCCCTTGCTCCTACCTCTACCGCGTATAGGCTATTAGAAGAGTTCCTTAACCGATACGCGATAAAGGTATCTGTTAATTACGTAATAAAATACAGTTTCTTTAGTTTAGTTATTTTCTTAATAAAACTTTTGATGTAGTGTTGCAAATTAGCGTCAAAATAGGTTGGTTTGATTGTTGTTTCATGTTTAATTATCATTTGTTAAAAAATAAAACTAACTATTTTGTATTAGCTCTTTTTTTTGTTCCGACAATTCTGCCGGTGTGTGTTTAATAAGGATTATCACATAAATTGTGTTGCATGCTAAAATATTCTGACGTAATAGGTGTTTTAGAAGACATCCGTTAGGAACAGATTTTTCGGTAGGGCCTAATTAAGAAGATCTACAGGCTCATAAGTTTTATTTTTCGCGAACGAAGTTGTGGGAAACAGCTAGTAGGTTATAAACCTCTGTTCTAATTCTCAATATATAAAATATCTAAAATTACAATGAATTCCGCAATATATAAAGAAAGATATAACAATATTTTAGAAAAATATGCTGGAGATTCTATGTTTCGACGCCTTTTGTAAGATATCCAGGTTATGAATAAAGGCATAACGAGACAAAGAATACATGACATATTATATACCTTAACATGATTTGGGATCGAATTCCCCAGCCAACGGTAATGCACTGAATTCATTAGTTCAGCTCATGTGATTTTATTTAATTAATACCACGTAACGGCCGCTGACCACGGCGACTTAAACGTTGCTTAATCACTGTTTAAGTTGGGGTGGATCAGTTAGTATAAATAGTTGTTAATTTAATATAACTGTTTATTTATGCTACTATGCGTGTGAATTTATTACTTTTATTAAAATAATACAACTCTTAAATCGCTGTACACAATGATTTAAGCATCCTTACATACAAAGTTGATATGTAAGCGTTTTGGACGTATATTACTTACGGTTGTTGAAAAATGTCATTCTTAGTGATATCTGTATGTTAATGAAAAGGCATTAAAGTAGGTAAATAAGAATGGTAGAAGAAATACTCAACATATAAAATCATATCAAAATATGCTTTATTCACATCGACTTTCGCAAGCTTATTTGAATCGTCAAATATTTTAACAGCTACCATTGATTCGGAAAAGTCTAGCCACGAGAAGAATCAGCTAGAAACTCGTTAGACGCTCCTTTAAAAAACATTTCTTAAAAAAAAAATAGTTTAATAGTTTCATAAGAAAGGTATGTATTTATTTATTGTTATACAGTTAACAGTGTTATAGAGTAGAATAATATAGAACTTATTATTATTATTATTACATTTATGATTGTAATATTTTAGGTTAATATCAAAATCCCCCAGCGTGTTCATCTTACTTTAATAATACAGTATTACCTGCCGAAGAAAAAATGCGACAGTGAAACAAAATATATCTTCCTTCTCTTTTTTGCTTCTTATTGTGTTTTTAATCTTTGTTTAGTAATACAGTATAACCTGCCAAAGACAAAATATGACAATGAAATATAAATGCCTCTCGTCTCTGTTTTGCTTCTTGTTGTATTTTTAATCTTAGTTTAGTACCACAGTGTAACCTACCCCAAGACAAAATAAAGAAAATGTATCGCAACTAAATGTCTCATCCTGGGCATCGGACCGTGAAGTGAACCCTTCGCGACTTTATGGTAATTAGCTGAACGTACGTACTGTTTTTTGATGTTATCGCAAGTCATGGTGATGGGAATTCACTTAGATTTTAATTACATTTTTAACTATGCCCGCAAGTGCTCCCATTTTATGTTTTTTTTTTTGAAAATACTAGGAATGCGTAAAGTCGTTGACATGTGTATTCTGCCTGTTATAACCTATGGTGCACAAAATTGGTCGTTAACCCAAGAGCAGATGTCCAAACTCAAGGTTCCATCACTGGAGTAATGGATGTGGGAAAAAGTCAGCAAACCTCAAGTGGGAATGGGCTGGGCATGTGGCAGGAATGGACCTGCAAAGGTGGGCCAATGTTGCGACTATGTAGTTTCCCCCAATGGCCGTAGTAAACCAGGTAGGCCGAGGAAGAGGTAGTACGAGGACTTGGACGCCTTTGCGGGAAAGGAGTGGATTGGTTTAGCTCTAGATAAAGGAGAGTGCTCTAAGAGAGGGTTGGCCTTTGCCCAGCAGTGAGACATTACAGGCTAATTAAAAAAAAAACTAGGAATACCTTTAGTTAGGTCTCCCTGTTTGTAAATTTTACTTTAATAGGAATGCACTTAGAGCTAAAGTCCTATGGCGAAATCCGTTCTTAGCGGATTCTTAGTAACTATAAACGACCACTGTGCCAAATTTCACCTGTAAGTGACTTTAAGTTTTTATATAAATATAAATAAATAAATTTTCGCTTATATATAGATTTGCACCTCACGTTTAGGGGTATTAACTCATATTTTAATGACATTTGAACCTGCGACTGCCCACGGCTTGTTTTCATGATGTCAAATTTTGTGTTTTTTTTGTTTGTTTGTTTGAAAGTATTTTGCTTGTATAAATAGAACAACACATATAAATTGCTTTAAAATCATAGACTTGTATCTTTTATTTCTCGTAAAATAAATCGAATAGAAAAATATTTTTAACATTTTCCAAGTAAAATTCAACATTTATTCGTAGAGCTGTTGATGTTCTGCTTTAAAAATAACAAGAACCCCGAATTTAAAAAGTTTATTATAACTAAACTTTACAGAAGATATCCTTAAAGTACACTCAGCATCTTATTAACTCAACTAATTAACCCAAACACCCACTAATCCCCATTTGGTATGATGTATGGGGTCAATTCCGCCCCCAAGCCTTTTCTACTCTTACGTTATTGAGGATCTATTATATAAATTGAATTTAAAAAAAAACCTTTCAGACTACACTTCACAGAAATCTGAAGCGTCTAAAAGCAATCTAAACGTTCCCACTGGTCTGTCATCGAGAAACTAATTAACTCAAAAACCCACCGAGCCCTATCAGCGGCTGGTATGATTTACGAGGTCGATTCGGCCCCCAGTTCCGAGCGGTGGACAGACCGACTATCTGATCAAACTCACCATAAATAATGGCCGGACTGTATTTATCATGGCACCGCCAAATATAAGTAATAGCACGATTTATGATTAAGAAAAACTGTGCCCTCCTCCAATATTACAAGTAAATTGCAGTCACTGTTTTGATATTTATTTTTAGAGGCAAGAGCCTCAGGCTGTAGTGCTTAGATAATTTTTAAAAAAAAATCATTAAAAGGAAATATATTTTGATGGCTTGGAATAAATTTTACGAATCTTTTATTACTTGTACAGTCGACCAAAAAAGTGCTTTATCATTTCGGATGACAGCTCCTTGCTAAAGAAAATTCTGCTAAGGGTCATTTTTAGAACTTAACGTAATGCATAACAAGCGAAAATAAGCCTTTTAACTAATTGAACTAATTGACGTGCAAACGACATTCGACCTTAGCGTTGCAAACCAATTTCTTAGTTGACATTAGTCGCTTTCCGTTCCTGTGCCGATAGCTTTGAAACTACGCAACGGATTTTAATGCGGTTTTCATCGATAGGCAGAGTGGTTCTAGAGAAAGGTTTAAATATAATTCATGCTCTATATTGAGGAGGTCGTGGCCTAAACAGTTGTCTGCATTTGAACCGATCGCTAGGTTAAGTATCTCTTGCTGCGGCCAGCTGATATATGGGTGACCCATTCTAACACTGGTCTATATTTGACATGTGACCGCCTCGGTGTTTCGGAAGACATGTGAAACAGTGTCACCTTGTGATATTAGTCGTAAGGTTGTAGAGACCGTGGGGTGTAACCATTTTAGGCGTGCAACGTGAAGCGTGAAGGAAAATTTATGCCTAATTCAGGTAAATATTTATTTATTTATTTAATAAGGCCATCAACGATATACACATTATTTAAAGACAGAGTTGCATGGTATATATAAAGATAACCTTTTCCTCTGCAATGTCTTTAGAATTCCGTAAGGAAGATGCGTCTTGAGATACAAGGATAGATTGTAGACGTTTGTTTTATATTTATTTCATTATATTAAGACGTGAAGCAAAAACCTTCGGTACCATTGAATGACATAACGTGAACAGAGGAGTATGAAATATGGCACAATTATTATCGTTTATGGCACATTATTAATAAAGTAATCGATTAAAATAAAACCTATCTCACCAATACTAAACTATTTCTACAAACATATGTATTAAATTATGCTGTTTTGGACCAACTTATAGTAGTAATACTTCTACTTACTTAATGAGATAGATCTAAAGCAGCAGTCCGAACGCTAGATTAATTACTATTTACTACATTCTGTTATCCAATAACATTATTCCCATTCCCGTTCCCGTCCCAATTCCCGTTTTCGTTCCATTTGCTTTTCGCTTTCCTTTTTTTATCACACAAACCTTATCCTAACAATAACGAACACAACAAAAAAGAAATTATACAATGTGATGCAGACGTTCGGAAGTCATGCACGTGCGTGCATATGTAGATTTCTGCGACTCATTTTTATTTGAGACTATAAATTGAGATTTAAACTATCCTATCTTTTAAGTTGAATCAAACAGCACACGGTGTGAAAATTTTATTAAAATCGGTTTAGAAGTTTAGGAGTCCGTGCAGATGTCCATGGGCGCCGGTAGGCACTTCGGTGCCTGCTGCCTGCTCGTCTGCCCCCTTGTAACATAATAAAATAAAAAAAAAAGCAATTATATGGTTAGTCTTAAACCACCGTAGCCTATAGACGCTTAAAGGCACAATGAGTTTATTAGCTCGTTGATGTCCCTATATCCCCCTTTAAAAGAAGTTCTGGTAACTCTACTCAACAACAGGAATACAAGACGTAAATAGTAGTGGTTACTTCCCCAGTCAGGCAGCTCCGTATTACAAAGAAGAAAACACGTTATACCATACCTCTGCTAAAAGAACTCGCAAACTAAGTCCAGAATTCAAAATATACACGGGCATTAAGTAATCTACCTTAGGAGCAGACGTCCGTGTGTCATATAGTCCTATATGTTTATTTATTATATTTAATATCACTCTGATTTTCTTTACTTGTTAGATATTACTAACATTAATGTTTTTTATATAACAATGAACAAACGAGCAGGGAGTTTACAGATTAACACAGCTGCTGAAAAGGCTCGCAGATGCGTTGCCGGCCTTTGATGATGTTTATACTCTTATTTCAATGATTATACTCTTCTCTGTCGTTATGAGTCATGCAATATATACTCAAGTAAGAACAATAACAATAAAACAAGTCACAAATTGTACGAGTCACCGCGTTCATTAGTCACACTCGTGCCTGGGTGTATTATCTATATGTATGTATTTATATATTCCTAAAAAAAATATTTGTGTATAACAGGCGTCTGTTACATATAAAACAGGTATTAAGTTGTCTACCTTAGGAGCAGACCTCCGTGTGTCATATAGTCCTGTATATATTTATTTATTTATTTATATATCTTTAAGCCCAACGGTAAAAGGTTGAACTGAAATGGTACCAAATTGGCTTCTATATCTTTGGACTTGTCAAATACTAAAACATCTACCACAGCCACCTTTAATAACAGAAATTTTGACTTTTACTTTATTAAATGTCTGAAATGGCTCCAGCAATTAAAAAATATAATTACTCATAAACATAGGTCTTCCGAATGTGTATGAGAAAGTGCCGATTTATTTCGTCCTAATAATTTATCTCTTTAGTAGATACTAGACAGTTTAATGCCTTCACTTCGCGTCAAGTATTTCTGAGTCCTTAACTATTCGCCGATTTTCGTTTCGCTTCCAAGTTTCCACCTATTTTATAAATTTTACTGACGTTAGAAATTTTTCGCGTTAAATTTTATTGCTTGCTTAAAGTCTCGAAAATATTTGAAACATTAAATTACTGACCCCCATATTAATTTATATTCGTTTTATATTTTTGACTTTCTATATGGCAACTTTTATGAGAGATTTTTACTTATCCTAAATAGTTTTTATAGGACCACGAAACTCTTAAAAATGAATATAAGCGAAGAACCTTAATTGTTAATATGAAATGGCGGGATCATTTAGTCCCTTCAGTATCCTATTTGTTAATTACATACTTATTATAATTATAAACATATACAATACTTTTTTAAATAATTTCAAAACTTGAAAAGAAGCAAGAGTATCAACCAACAAACAATCAACCAACAAATAAAAAAAAATACTTTTATTAAGCAAACAAAAACATATAAAATAAAATCGTCATTAATGAGGATTTTTATTATTTTCTGGGGTGGCAACGCGCCCCTACCTAACTAAATTTACGGTACCTCATATTTTGAAGAGCGTGCTGCTGACGATGTAATTATTTTTTTAGGTTTTTTTGTTCGATCTTGATCTTAGCTTCGCTACAGCATAGCAGTGGTGATTTTTTTAAGGCATTTTAAAATGAAAGCCTTTATAAGCTTAGGTAGTGTTACCTATTTGAACTGCTCAATTATTAACCAAAAGTTTTCATCAAACGACATCAATGTTTGCGGAATGTACTGATCAGAGGCCCCTAGCATGAACATTCATGCTAGTTTTACGATCGAATAGAATAGACTAATAAAGGTTCGTATGTGTAACGTCGAAGATTCGAGACGTGTAAGTTCTAATTTCATATCTGCTAGCAATATTTAGCAAGTAAGTTGTGTCAAATTAATCCAATTTCAATTGTTTGGGAAGACCCACACACCGAACGAAATGCGACAACAATACCACGACTTGACGTGACAGCAATGCAAACAAAGCAATCGATTAATTGACTTTGAAAGTGTTTTGCAAGGTGGTCCTCCTCTTGGCATTTTCAAACTATTAGATGTAGAAACTTGAAATTAACTATGAATCAAAACTCTTTAGGATAATTATTTTGAACGAAATCAGAATACAATTTTGAAGTTATTTAATAAATACTCTTTATTTATGTTACAAGGGGGCACACGAGCAGGCAGCAGGCACCGAAGTGCCTACCGGCGCCCATGGACATCTGCACGACCTCAATGAACGGTTAACCCATAATACAGATTATTATGGGTATAAAATCGACTTTGACAGTTGCTAAGATTATTCAAATAAATCTTTGTAGATTATTATTTATTCCTATTCATGATTTTTGTCTATTGCCTATTCTGTTGATGTTTGTACTTTGTGTTTACTATTTACGAATTATGACTAACGGTTCAAAATCTGTGATGTTTATATTATAAAACTTTTTAAAATATTTGCAAATTAACATATCAAATACCTATCTAAGAACACAGTTGCTAACAAATCTTTTTTCAAGTGATCATACTATAACAATTCTTTCGTCATGCATTATCAATGTTTATCAAATTCACTAACTAAATGGGGGCTGACACTAGTACGCACCCTACACAAGTAACATTTGGTGTTTACGCGAGCGAGATAGCACTATTGTCGTCTCTTTCTAACAAGAAATGTTAAAAAGAGACAGCAATAGTGCTATGACTGATTTGTGAAAATGTGAAGGCTGTTTTGTAAATGGCAACCTAATTCTTATGCCGAAGCCGAACATAGCTCGAAAGTTTTTGTACATTTTTGTCCTTGAAGACTACAAAGTACTGCAAAACTTTGCGTGGTTACACAAAGTCCCTGGCCACACTACATGATCATTCAAATGAAGCTATGTCTGGCTCGGGCATTACAAATAAATAATAACTACATTACACGAGAGAAAACTTTTGTTGTATATATATACTTGTGGACCTGACAGACGTTGCCCTGCCTAAACATTGGGTTACTTACTATTTACTACATTCTATTATCCTATAACATTCCCCGTTCCATAATCCATTTCCTTTTCGCTTCCGCTTTGCCATTCCTTTTTTTTATTATCATACAAACCTTGTCCCAAAAATAACGACCACAACAAAAAAGAAATTATCCAATCCAATTCGGTGCAGGCGTTGCCGTCAGCTGATATATAGTATTGCAATTAAGTAGAAGGAATAGTGAATATGTGTAATTTTTATTTCTGAGATATTTACATTGAGATATATACTTATTTCTTTTTGTTTTCAGTGCCGCCTCCAAAGCCGCTGTACGCTGAAAAACTTAAACAGAATTTGAAAAAGGAAATGCTGTATTCTGAAGCAGTTCGCAAGCAGAAGAATCGGTAAGTCTGATGCGGTGGAACTCATTGCAATAATAATATTGGGAAATTGGTGATAACAAAAAAAATAACCGACTGAGTTTGTTGCGGGCTCTTCTCAGTGCAGAGCGCGAGGAACCCTTATAAACTTAGCTTTTTAGTCGTAAATTTTATCACTAAATTGTTAAATGGTCAAAAATATATATATATATATATATATTAACATTATACACATGACGTTTATAAAAAAAGTCTATATGAATAAACTATATTGACATTGACTTTAATAAACTTATTCATTACAATCATACAAAAATGTAAAGTTACCATGTAACACTTTAGAATTTAAATTTCGGTACACTAAATTTAGGGCACATTTTGTTATATGTGCGTTACATAGATGCTTCTGGAGCTGAACTAGAGTTATCTGTGTTTCAAGTGCGGTGCCTAATTTTTTAGGTAATATATTATGAAGCATACAACATTTTTCATTGATACAGTCAGGCGTTACTTGGTGGTGTTTTAAGAGAATTATTTATCAAGTTAAGGCTATTTTTTTTCTCTCTGCCCTCGTAGATTATAGAGTTCCAACCTTCAAAATGGCCGCAGATAACGAAAATGCGGTATTGTTACCCATAACGATTTTTATATAAACAGTGTAACACTACAGAAGAAACCCTTCAATTAGTTCATAAACATTAGTAGATTATTTGTTCCATGTAGTATCAATAGATGGCGTTAGTTGTTTATTATGTTATTGTATATTACGGTAACCAATGGCTACTACCAAGGAGTATTGTTCATCCCCACGCCCTTAAAATAGCGACTTTCAACGCAAACGGTCTTATCGACCAGAAAGATGAAATCCGCAAATTGGTAGACGACCACCAAATTGATCCACTGCGTCCCTCTCGACTTCGAAGCGCTCAATTCTATTGGAGGAGCCACCATTTTGGCTGGCGATTTTAATGCCAAACACCACATTTGGAACCCATTCTCCCCCTCGAACCATAACGATGACGAACTGCACAGACTCATAGCAACACCCTCTGTTTGCATGTCTATAATAGCGCCGGACAGACCGACAAGACACTCTCAAGTCTTCAATCACAATCACGAACGGCTGAGCTTCGGCTAGCCCCAAACACCTCGCCCGTTGATGCTGTGAAAGTCACTCTGACCAACAGCATACACAATCAGAAAAAAAAAAACTGTCGACATTCCAGTTTTTAGGATACTCGATTACAGTATTAGGCTGCGTTCAAGTCATTGAACCTCCTTACCACCTGAATTGAGTATTAGCCCAGAGTTATAGTCATACCGGTTAGGCATAGTTATAGCCTCCACTCATATTTGTTTGTATCGAGTTGCTTGCGGCTAGTATTAAATGCATCGATATCTCAGACCGTCTTTAATTAAAAATTAACCTCGTCGTCATTCGACCGCGCCGTCAAGAACCCTATATTATGACAATAAACATTTTTGTATTTTCTATTCTTTAAAATGTAGGTCGGGATCGATCGACCTCAAACGCCCCCAAATCGGTCCTCACGGGCCGCCGTCTCGGCCCGGGTCCCGGTCGAGGTCGAGGTCACGGTCCCGCTCGAAGTCGAGGTCACGGTCCCGCTCTAGGTCGAGGTCGCGTTCCAAATCCTACGGCGCCTACAGAAGGACGAGGTCACATTCGCGTTCGAGGTCGCGTTCCCGAAATTACAGGAAGCGATCCCGAAGCATTTCCAAGTTGGTATATTTTCTGTTGTAAATGGAAGATAACTTAAGAGCAATAAACAAAACATGTTTGTTATTTATCGAATTATAATCACTTTATATTGTTTAACGATTATTTGCATGTTTCGTTAACGTTTACGTAAACATGAAAAACCACAATATCACAATATTCATTCGGTCTTAGCATTTATGGGTGTCGTTTGATTGTAATCTTTAAATTAATATATTTTTTTATTAATTTCGGGTAAAGTACGCCCATATATAATACAGTAGGACATAATTGAATTGACAAAAATGATTTTTACAATAAATAATTAAAAGTTAACGTCAAAAATGAATGCAATGTCAAGGATAATTAAAAATTAAAGTTTTAACGTCAAAAGTAAAAAAATTCAAATAAAATAATCCATAATTAAAAAAATACCTTAATATTTTTAAATTAAAAAGTAATCTAGATAGCAAGATACATCGCGCTACTGCATTGCATTGCAGTGCAGTGCATTTTTGTACAACAAGATGTAATATGATCAGATATATGTAGTTATAAAGTTGCAGATCAAATAATATTTATTAATAAACTTATCCCTTATCATAAATTATCATGTCAATTGCAAATTTTAAGCAATTACAAAGAAAACTGCACAGCGAAATAACGGAAAAGACAGCCATGTTTAAGTCATATCAATCCAAGTTTTAAGCTATATCTCTATCTATCTCGTATATATCTCTATCTCACTCCACAGAATTTTTAACCCCGTAGATAAATAATATTTTGTTCGAGTTACAAAGTCTAAATAATAGCAGTAAAGAAATATTTCTTATTCCCATCTACAACAATTTTTTTTAGTATGTCACTTTGCAGTAAAATGGCCTCTCTAGTATTATTAAATTCTAGAAGAATCGTAGAAAATAGAGCAGGAACACGATGAACAGTATACCCTCCTTTATCTTCAAATATTGCTCCTGGAGGATCTTCTGTTGATTTAGCAATTTTCTCTTTACATTTAGCTGGAATTTCTTCTATTTTAGGAGCAATTAATTTTATTACTACAATTATTAACATACAAATTAACAATATATCATATGATCAAATATCTTTATTTGTCTGATCAGTTGGAATTACTGCTTTATTACTATTATCTTAATCGTAGGTTTAAGAATGATTTTAAATCGTTTTTAACATCTATTCTATACATAATATTGCTTAAATGTCATCGGATGAAGCACTTTATGCAATAAAAACATTATACTATTATTGTTATCTACGGTCAAAGGTCCCTACAGTCATGCTATTCTCAATACGATTTGACGATATTACAAACCTTTCATGATTGATTTCAATTGATTATAATCCGTATCACCCTTATAGCTAGTACACAGGTTTCGATAAATCGTTGCGAAAAACTTGTACAGTTGTGCTTTTCGCAACGATTTATCGAAATGTGTGTAGCGGCTATAACTCTGCCTATCTGTACGTCTACCACAAATCTTGATAATTTATAAATTTAATTAAATTAAAATCTATAATTAATATAATTCTTGATAAAATAATTAAAGCTAATCATGTCAAATTTTGTGATAACATCCTGAAAATGTTGAATTATTCCAATTTATGGTATAAAGATGCTGTAGAGTTCCTAAGGACGTTTTATGACATATCAATTTTCTGTTTTAATTTTTTATTAAAAATTACTAAGTAAAAAAAATATAAAAATTTCAATTTTTACTATTGCCTATTTTAGGAAAGGTGAACAAATCAAAAAACATTTTTTTTCTAAGTATTTAATAAAGTTTAATATTGAAAATAATAGTGCTAAAATTTAGCTACATTTAGACATACCTAAAAAGTATTCCTAATATTCTTTAATATATATATATACTTATATAGTTCTGGCAGGTATTTTTTTTTCTAAATAAAGTAAATAACTCGGTACCTACTTTATAAAATTACAATCTAGCTCAATAGCTAATAGGTAATTTAATTCTAAATAAGGCTAATATATTATTTGCTTATACTACGAATGTGTCCAATAACACAATCTTATTGTTTCTTATTACATAAGGGGATGACACTTTGTTCTTGTGCACATAAACTAACACTACATAATGTGCTACTGATTCACTAGGTCATAAGGCTTTGTCCGTTTCAGCTCTCACTGTGTCCTTGCTGTCGAGCTAGGCACGATGACACAATAGTTTCACAAATAGCACACGCGTTTGCTCCTATTGCTCAGAGGGGGTTTTGCTGAAAATAACTTTTTGTAAACGGCACTCTGTTTATTGAACTCTATTTATCTGTAACGTTAAATATTTCTTGTTTAATTTCTATTCACTGGTTGTTTCTTTTCACTATTTATTGTCCTATGGATATATAACGAACGTATTCCATATTCGAACTTACATTACTTTGTAATTAATGTATAATAACTTACGCACGCAGAAGAATTTTATCTTATTAGTTATTTATTGCGGGACTAATTTCTTTCAGCAATTTTAGCGAAATATTCTGTTTTAAGATTAAGAACAAGAAGATTCTTTACGAGTGCAAAAAAGCTAGACAAAAAGAGAAAAATAATTTGAATTCGAAATGACTCACAGGGAGTTAACTAGTTACCATTAGTTTAGTACATAGAATAAAAGGTAAAGATGTGAAGATATAGTGAGGTAATATTTTGGAAGTAAATATATGACAAAAACATGCTATGCTGGCATCCAGAGTATCAGTGGTGATTGAATTGCTTATACCCTATTCATTTTGTCTTGAGACAAAAGGTAAACAAACAATAAAAAAAAAGGTTGTTTTATGTGTCATCATCTCAAAGTTAGACAAAAAATTAATGCGCCGGAAAATTATAAAATTTACCCATTAATTGATAATTAAAATTAAGATACAAGCTTGTCTGCTCAATTAAAACTAATTAATTGAACATACATTTTTTTCCTAAATTTTACGATGCTTTTCCTAATTTTTATGATGCTGATTTATGGCCCATTACCAAGGGTTCTAAATGTATTTATAGCATTATAAATTGACCTTAAAACGGATTAAATATTTATGTCACTTACTGCTTGGTTAATACGTTACAGAACAGTTTAAAAAAATTATATATTTTCATATGTATATAAAACACTTCCAAAAATGTGTTACGAGCTCTTGGACCAAGGCGCTGTTGAGGTATACAGTTTAATTAATACGTAAAGCGAAAAACTAAATACTGTATAATATCATTATTACTATCTGTCCCAATGCGATTTTAAATTAGAAACAATTTTCTTCAATATTAAACATCAAACCGCACTGTAAATAAAACTTAAAAGTACTTCGTAAACCATAACAGGGATAGCGCGGCGTCGGTCGTTGACTTGTTTTGCGCGTCAACATTTTGTTGACGATCGCTTCCCAATGTTCACGATTCATTGCACGCTCAAGAATGGGATAAGGATGGTAATATGTATAACCTATCATTTCCGAGGTGAATGATTTTTGTGATTTATTTAGGACATTAAATGTTTAGTTACCTTATCACAAAGTTTGCGGTACGATGTCTTTTCCTAAAAATAAGAAGGCATTCTGCCGTTGCGTCTATTTGCTTGTTGACTCTAATTTAGATAAACGATGTACATTTAACAATTACCAGTGCTTTAATTAACTTAATTATTATCATTAAAGAATTATAACTCATGCTTACGTTTCTAATGATACGGATCTCATATATAAAGAAAAAATATTTTTTTTTTTAAATTTTCTGTACACCAAGAAGAAGTTCTTAATCCGAATGATATTTTTTTTGTATTATGTTTTATTTCTTTTTCTAATACCGGAGCCAGATATAGCTTCATTTGAATGATCACTTCAATGATCATGTAGTGTGGCCGGGGACTTTGTGTAACAGTATCTTAAGTGGTATTAAATACTTGAAGTGGTATTTTAGTGACCGCTAACTTCTCGTAGTATACATTCAAAAAAGTGTAAACATAACCTAATTTTTTAGAAATATGATCGAAAACCTGACGGTATTCTTTTCTTGTCCATGCCTAATATCTGATGGGTAAAGGTCACCACTCTCTCTCACCGCACGACTGCTGCACAACAAAAAGCTCATTATTTAAATTAGGACTCTACTGTGTGTAAAATATAATTCATTTTAAAATAAAAGAATAGGTAAAAAGCTAATACGCGACTATTGGATTTACTCTAATGCAACTGTAATAAAATATAAATGAGTTTAATCGAAATACAATGTTGTCCATACCCCAACTGCCCCCTCAAGCCCCATATAAATATTTCGTTCGGTTTCGTGTTGATTCCACGATCCTTCTTGGTTTGCTGACATTTATCACGCGGTTCCACAGTTTGACACTGTATCTCCGAACGAAGGTGACTGTAGTTCGTTTGGGTGGAGTGGGTCCGGCAGTTGACTATTGTAGCCTGTAATATTTACATAATGTTTCTTTCTTTTAAAAAAAACGGGGAAGTGCTAGTCAGAGTCGCGCACTAAGGGTTCCGTACCATAACGTAAAGCTTTATTTTAAGATTTATACTTTTCATACGATTTCTCTTTTAATTTGAAAGTCTCTCCAATTTTTTTGTAATGTTACTATAAAATTACGGTTTTCGGATATTTTCCTCTACTTATTACTGCTGCTATTTAATGTTAGTTTTTCTTTATAAATAATATAAAAATAATTTTAATAAATAACAGTTCCTTTTTCCTCTCGTGTTACGGAACCCTAGAAAAGGGCTTGAAATTGTTAGAACTGGATCAAATTCAAATGTTACCACCACAGGGTAAGCACCAGTTTTCAAAAAAAAAATTAAAAGTAAATTATTTTTAAATAAAAAGAAAACCGCATTCAAAAACATCGTCGCACCGATCGGTGCGCGCGTCGAGTTAAGTAATTATAACTTTAATATGCATCGTTGTGAATGTCCAAAGTGCCGAGACAAACCTTACGGCTAACAAACTTACACTAACAAACTTTAACGGCTCTTTTTTAATGTAAAAAATATACTGTTAATTTTTAATTAAATAAAAAAAAACAAAAAGGCGAGGCGAACTAAAAAGCAAAAAATAAATAGTACTTTCATACGATTTATCGGTAGTCGGAAGTCGGTATCAAGCCAAATAGGTTCTCCGCTAAATTGATGCCGATTCTTCTTCTTGTGTCGATGGCGCATCAGACAGTTCCGTTCCAGAACTCAGTCAAATTGATGCAGATGCAGATGGCAAATGCGTGTCTAATAACTATTAACGTTAGCCCAGCCAAATTTCATCATTGTACGTCCCGTGGTCTTCTATATTTCGCGTTAGATGACCTTCTGCTTTTACATATATATATATACATTAATATACTTACCCACTTGCAAGCCCGTCTTTTCCACTCCCATAAATCTGATGTGTAATCCTTCTCTATGTATTCATCTATTGGATGGCCTGTTTGTGTCTCTTTTTCGCAAATTTTAGCTGTAATATGATTAATAGTTACATAAAGAAGGATATGCCCAAATGATATTATAAATACTTTGCTTAGTTTAACGTTCTTACGAAAAACCCTCAGAAAATAATGGGCCAAGATGTTAATAACATCTGGAGCGTACGCTTCATTCGTTATTGATGGTTTCAGCTACATTGCCTTGAGAAAATCGTCAGATTACATCGTTTTTCATAATCCTTAAACGATTTCCTTTACAATAAAAATTCTGCTTTTAGGTGGGGTGCAGAAATCGTTTGTGGGCGCGAGTGTACGTTTCCATAACAAAATCCCAGATGCCATATTGAATTTGTCTTTAGTTAAATTTAAACAACATGTTAAAAACACGTAAAGCGTATTATACAGTCGAAAACTATGTTAAGGGTAAAACTTTTTGGAGTTGAGTCGCTCCAGATTTGTACTTTATACTTAACATGCAATGTATTCAATTCAATGTATAGAACTCATTTTTGTAACAACATTTTTAAAAGAGCGGCTAACGAGTTTCTTGCCGATTCTTTTCGCGGCTCGACTCTTTCGAATCAGTGGTAGCTTTTAAAATGTTTGACGATTCAAAAGAGCTTGTAAAAGTATATTTGAATAAAATATGACCATCTGAATTTTTATTAAAAAAAATTGACAAGCGACGATTGGACTTGTTTTTTTACAACTTTGTGACTCTTGATTTTCTTATTCCACGGTGAATTCATCGGATTATTGCTTTGTAATTGTATATCTATATAAATAACTTACGTTATTTTAATCTGACGTGCCCGAGTTTTTCTAAGGGTCTTAAAAAACCTCTCTTAGAGAACATTAAGAGTTCATATTTGGTACATTACAGGGTGCAAGGATTCTCTTTATACAATTTGCTGACGCGCTCGAGTACTTCGCAAAATCCCCTCTTGAGCTCCCCTACCACAACAAAGACTAAGTAATCTATACACTTACATTTAAGAGTCACTCGCGTTACGAGTGGGTCTATGGTTTTTACACTATTCACATCCTCTAGAATGTTCAACAGATTTATGACCTGTGGGTTGTTTCGAGCATAGTCCAGCACTTCGTTGATATACCTTTAGAACAATGTCCCAATAAAGTTATTAGAGTTTCTAGATATGAAAAAAAAAACAAACGTAATCAAGAATTTACGAAACCAGCTTCGACCCACGGATTCGTTCGCGTTATTTTCTTCCACTTTCACGCGAACTTTCAACCTCTGATACATTCCTGGCGTATAAACGTAACGCACAGACATATCTTTATAATAATACTAGCTGTGCCTCGCGATTTCGTCCGCGTTAAATTAGGTAAAAAAAAACCATGTTACAGGTAACAGCCGACTGACACACAAATACCTTTTTTATATATACGTATAAATACATATTTATATACATAAATACCCCCTTGATCTAATTATGTACTTACCACGGAAGAGCGAAACCCACTATCTCAGGTACCTACGTGCCTAAAAGAGGGCCTCATACCCATATAATGTAAAATAGGTAGTTCTAAATTAAAAGAAATAAAATATTTGTATTAATTAAATAGAGCTACCAACTAAAATCTGTAAGATATTGGATGATTCTTGAGACTGGCATTATAGCTTAGGAATTATTTGTCTCTTTTATGTGCTTTTCAGGTTTTCCCATCACTAGATTCCCAATGCATTCAGAATGTTTAAATTAAACGATAGTCATCTTAAAAATATACTAATAGATTTAATGAAGTATAATTTTGAAATGCAGACGCGAAAAAATACTTGAAGAAAACGCAAGTGGATATTTCCATTTCCTCCATATAAATCAGAATGATTTTAATTTGTTTATCGTCGTCTGTCGACGTGGCAATTAAATGGTGGTTTTATACTGATAGTAAATCTAGTGCTGTTACGAGTTTTAACATCGATTTAACCGCCGAATGTTTTATTGTTTGATATACATTGTTTACTTTCAGGGAGCGTATGAATCTGGACTGAAAGTAGACTGCTATATTTCGACATGTATTATATATACATAGACAATTATATATGTGGTTTATTAAATAAATCTTGTTCGATTCTCTTCAAGAAAAATATTCCATATTTATCAGAGATATTAATGCTAGGCGACGACCACGGCCTCGTCTTATTTGTGCAGCTATCTGTAGGTCTATAAATTATTTCACTCTGTCTATATACTATTTTATTTTTATTTTATAAGAAAACAGACAGACAGACAGACAGACGGACAACGAAGTGATCCTATAAGGGTTCCTTTTTTTTCTTTTGAGGTACGGAACCCTAAAAAAACAAATACTATTGATGCCCTACGTCACAGCAAGAAACAAGAGTGGAGATGGGCTGGTCATTATAATAGATGGACCAAGAAAATAGATGGACCAACATATTAAAATTTTGGAAAGGACCCTGACTCAAGGTGGGAATCGAACCCACGACCCACGGAGCGGAAAGCAAGGTCACTGCCCACTGCGCCAATGGGCCAGTCAATAGTTTTTATAAACAATTTTTTTATTTGCGTGTATGTAACTGGATTTAAAAACGGTTGACCCGATTTCGATAACATTTTTCTTCATGTATCAGTGGAGACCTGGATAAAATTGATTAACAAATGGATCTGGTAAACAACGATTTATTTTTTAAAACATTTGAACAGGACAACGTCTACTGAGTTTGCTAGTAGAGGTAAATGTTCAAAAGCTTCTTTGTTAAAGAAAGCAATGGTTAAAAACAATAGCGTAGGAGAGTGAATAAATTTTTTAGTTTTTTCTTGTAAAATAAGCATATATTGCTTTTTCCGCTATTCTTTGATATTATTTAGTGTTTTTTGTAATCATTGTGGTACTTGAAACTTGAATTAAAAAGTTTACGAATACAAAATATTTTTTATCCCAGAAGTTTTCTTTATATCTCACTGCATTTATTAGCAGGAGGTAGCATATTTTTGTAAATGATTTTTTTAATACATGAGTACAACCAAATAAAAAGAATAAAATTATCGCAGTATAACGGTTTTAAGATTCACCCCATAGAAGAGTCTTTGAAACGTCTTTGTGGTGCTGCGAAGTCAAACTGTATTCATATTCATTTATTTAATTGCTGCAAGATAGTATAGTATATAATTTGAAGAAATTGAATTTGAATGGTCACGATTTATACAAAATAATTTTAATGCATCACATCTGCCAGACGTCCCGCGTCGCTGTATTTTTAGGGTTCCGTATCTCGAAAGGAAAAAAGGAACCCCATATAGGATCACTTCGTTGTCCGTCTGTCTGCCTGTCAAGACCCTTTTTCTCAGGAACGGGAAGACCTATAAATTTAAAATTAATACCAAATACTGATGTCGGCGGTCCCTTGAAGCTATGAAAAAAATCAAACCTTCAAGTGATCACAATCAAAAGCCATTCCGTTTATGTCGCTTTTCCCATACATTTGCAAGAAAAGCGGTTCATTTTCTATATATTGGGAAAAACACTAATAATACTTTTAAAAACACTTATGAGGTACTCGTATTTTGTTCAGAAATGCAAATTTTTTTTAAAACCATTAAGATTTCTGCTTAGAAATGCAAATTGTTTTTTAAAATTATTTATAAGTTTTATGTTTAGAAACATTACTTATTTCTTAAATCACTCGTTAGAAATTTTGTTCACAAGTTAACATTTATTAAGAAATCTGCTAATCGATTTAACTTAGTTCTTTGGATTATTGCGCTTAACTTTGTATTGTTTCTGTAAAACTTCAACGCGTTACTGTAAAAATTCACTTCTACTGTAAATTGTAATAGTCCTACAAGGAACCCTTCTAGTTTCGCTGTGTCCATCCATCTGTCGGCATCTGTGTCCGTTCGTCTGTCGGCAAAGTGGTCTCCCTTGGATTCACAATCTATTAGATGTAGAGACTTGAAATTTTCCGTGTTGATAGTATATGCTAAAAACTTATTAGGAAAATTATTTTTAGCGAGATAAAACAAGTAATTTTGAAGTTACTTAACAAATACCTAAACGCGTATGCATGGCATACGGCGTGTCTTATGGTGAACAGCCACAACACACTGCTTATACAAGCCCTTATTTAACCACGGGGGGTGACAGCGTGTTAACGATCATGAGTCATTTAATTCAAGCCCCCTTTTCCCCTCCTACTAAGCTTAAATTAAAAGCTTGTATTAGGAGTGGGTGCGACAATACCCCATCGGCGGTGGGGTTCAAACCGGGTACCTTGCGGATTTCAGTCCATACCTTATACCATTGAACTATTGAGGCTAAGTATATCGATTTTCACAGACTAGCGGACCTACCAGATATTATCTAGAATATTCTTTTTAGTTGCCCTAATTAAGTTAAAATTGAGACATTGCGCGGTACATATAAAGAAGATTTTTACATACAAGATGATATATACATGATCGTGGCCCAATCAGTGGTCAGCATTTGAGTCGATCGCTAGGTTAAGTAGTTATTGCTGCGACCTTAATGCAGTCTTAAAACTGTCACCTACCTTCCACTGCGCAAAGATCGAACAATTTATAATAACATTTTAATAAACAGTAATAGAAATAGAAAGTACAGTAAAAGGTCTCTACATTTTATAAACTAAGTAATAAACTAAAAAAAAATATATATATAATATCGCACATAACATGCAAATACAGTAAAATTAAAATTTAAACCGATCAGCGGGAGCCGAGCAAGGTCGCTCGTTTGATTATAAAAACTAAAAAAAAGTTATAAAAAGCGAGTAGATTTACTCAAAACCAAAAGAAAATATTC
Source organism: Charaxes varanes (assembly GCA_024363005.1). NCBI lineage: Eukaryota > Metazoa > Arthropoda > Insecta > Lepidoptera > Nymphalidae > Charaxes > Charaxes varanes. Next base: position 14,603,857 of record JANCMC010033613.1, read on the forward strand.
TGTTTAATTTTAAAATTGTAAACGTTCAAATTTGCGTGCTATTATTTGTGTTTGTTATTGATAGGAGAAGGTTCTTATGAAAGAAAAAGACAAGGAAATAGCGCGGAAAATTATAAAATTTAAGAATAGTTAACCACCATATACATATAATTATTACTTTCGAATGACTAAACCAAAATTGATATTATTTTTTTTCGTTATTGTTGGGAAAAGGTTTATATACTTAAAAATGTCTGTCTGCTTATTACGAGTAATATTCGAAAATATTGGGAAAGCGAACAGCAAAGGGAATCGGAACGGGAACGGAAACATGAACGGAACGGAAATTATATTATAGGATAATAAAATATAGTAAATAGTAGATAACTCAACGTTCGGACAGGACAGCCCCGCTTTACTACTGGAAGATGTGAGCACATTTATTTTCTAATAAAGATTTTCCCTGTTCATATAAGAATGACCTTTCTATAATTATTTATATCAGCAGTGGGATGTAAGAGGTTAATTTAAAGAAATCAATTTACCTTTCCAGAAAATATATCTTGTTTTTATTCGCTTGTTCGATTACGTATTGTCATAATATGATTCAAGTACTATTACATATTTTTTATGTTTGTATTATATATTAAAATAAAGTAATTTTCGAAATCGTACTTTATATGCTCTTTAATACTATACTAATCTTTATTTTAGGTGCTGTCCGCGCAAACGATTTCCGTGATCTATCAATTGGCTTAGGTGTAAATGGGTAGTTTGAATTGAATTTTTATCAAGTGCTATAACTGTTAATGGTCCAATATAACGTTAACGTGGTTGCTAATATCTAACACTTTTAATTTATTTATGATTCGTATGCCTTATGATTAACAGGATTGTCAGAATGATATGGTTTTAAGTATTTTCTCAGATTTTAAGCAAAACCTAATAGATCAGAGTCTCAATAGCTCAACGGTATAAGGTATGGACTGAAATCTGCAAGGTACCCGGTTCGATCCCCACCGCCGTTATGGTATTGTTGTGCCCACTCCTAATACACGCTTGTAATTTAAGCTTAGTAGGAGGGGAAAAAAGGGAATATTAGACATACCTAAAAATGTATTCCTAATATGCTTTAAAAAAAAAAGAAAAAAAGATAAGGCCATAATAATGGTTTAATGCAAGAAAAAGGGATAATTAGGTGAAGATACAGACAGGGCTTTGCTTGTAGGAGCAGGCGGGGCACGCAGTGCTCCCAAAGCAATCGATAAAGTATCATAAAATACGAATGAGTATAAAAATTTAATGGGCGCCTAGAACCCTGTTCCCTAACTTTAACGAGTTTTGATGACAACAATAAAGTCGAATTCAAAGACTATGATGGTTTGTGATATCGAACTCTATTTAGAATTGCTATTAGATTAGCTGTTACCAGTGACAACACACCCCTAACATATGATAAAAATTATTGGAAAATATAGGACCATGACTTTGATGCCTGCGAATATATGACAACCCATTTTTCCTAACTTTGGATACGGTACGGTACGGTAAGCTTTACATCAGTAATACAATAGGTAACTAATATGTTATATAAACCTAATATATAAAAATAGAATGATCAAGTCTTTGTTAATTGTTACACATACTCCTGCTACAGTGTAGTCCGATCTGGACAAAATTTTGTCTGTATTTTCCAAAGGGTTCACAGATGGTTTGCAGAGAAATTGGACCCAGTAGGTGGTGCTGCTATCGTATATGGTCACGATCCTCAGCAAAAAGGGAACGAGGAAGAAGAAGAATATCTCTACCATTTCTAACTTAACAACCTTTATATTGTGTATAAACTTGTAGTTACATTTTGTCGCCCAATCTTCTTCGTGTCTTATCCATTGAACGTGACATTGGCGAATTAAATTGTGCTTATGCACAAAAGCAAGCCATCAATCAAAAGAAGAAGAAGAATATCGCAATGATAATATACATACCTTTTTATATGTACATGCTTCCAAATAACGTCCAAAAAGGTTTATAAACGAAAAAATATAAAACATCTCGTTCTTGCCAACTAGAATGCTGGTTTGAGGTACTATATAATGAAGATGAAAGAAGAATTAAAAAAGTCATTAATCAAAATTGTTAATAAAATAGCAGTCGTATAAAATTCTATAAAAACTTAAAAAATCAAAAATTAAATTTTTCGATGTTTTAAACATCGAAAAATTTAATACACAACATCGGTCGAAAATCATATTTTAACAGTGTTGTTTTAACTTATTGGTGAGTATTTATTATTAAAAGTATTTTTCCTTATTTCCATACGACAAAAGACAATAATACGTTTTCACCAAACTGAAAGGAATTTATAACTTTACACTAATTATAATTTTCTTCTAATTATTTGGCACCGTAAAACTTTGAAATAGCAAGATTTATTGTAAGAACAGTTGGTTCAAAATTAAAGGCGCTTAATCTGACCTTTTCTTCTACAAGTAAAACTTTAAAAAAGTACGTACTGATTTCTCAAAGATCTGCAACACAACTGTAATTGTCCTTGCTGTACAGTTATCCACTTGAACAGCTATGCAATGCCTAAAGTTAATAAGGATAAGGGGCAAATGGGATAAATGTGAAAGTAACTCTGTCTGTTACGTCTTCATGCCTAAAACACAACTAATGTTGATGGATTTCGGTATAGACATAGACTGGACGTTAGAGATGGACATAGACTACTTTTTGTCACGAAAATATAATTTGAATTGAGTGAAATTGGCTTTGAAAGTTTGTACGGAAGTCTAAGAAAACAACCCGAGACGTAATCGCCGCTTGAAGCTAGTCATGCATAAAATAGAAATAAGATCATGTTTGACTGAAAACAATTTTCAGACATGTCAGTTATAATACGTGGTGTCGAAGGTAAGCTGCCTGCAGCAAGGTACGGCTGCGTAAAAGGTGAGGCCAGCATATACTACCAGCGGCCTCGCTGCGGCCAACCACGTCCGCAACCAAAGCAAAAGGAAAGAGTACCGTATTTTGGAGGCCCCAGCAATGCACCAAGAGAACGGTACGTATATGCTGATTCCCAGGGTCATAAAAAAATGTAGCCCATAGTATAACAATAGTGACAAATGGTGCGAACTCGTGTCTATGGTCAAGGCTCATTTTGGATAGATACAAGATACTGAGACACTCTCTGATCATATGGCCATGTATGAACCACTATTCGTGAGCGAGACAGGAGACAGTGTTCATACATAGTACATATCGCGGTCTCCTTTCTCGGTCTCCTGTTCCGGTCTCCTGTCTCTGTTTCCTGTCTCTGTCTCCTGTCTCTATCTCTTGTACCTGCCTCCTGTCTCGATTTCGTTCACGAAATGGTACCTACAAGTATAAAAAGAAATTGCTCGGTAAACAGGTACTACAGTAGTAATTTACACAACGTAATCGGAAATATGACCGTAATAAAAATCTATATTACAGTGCATTATATCGGCGCCTTCAAAATAATCAAAAATTAACCGTGTTATTCGTAATTTAAACTATGGGACAACAAACATCGGGGACGGGTTTACCCAATAATTCACCATAATCTATATAGATTATATTGGATAATATTTATTGGATAATATTATCCAATCTTTACTTATCATACAACAATGGGCAAAACTACATTATTCAGATTCTAACACATTCCATAGTTTTAGTTTAATTAGAGGTATCTCAATGCTTACCGAGGACTGCCGGTCTGTAATCGAACGGCCAGTGCGTCCGAGTTTCAGTATTGTTGTTGCGTTTTGTTCGACTATTAAACTAGGCTACTGGATCATATTTGCCTTAGGATCTTGAGTAGTGTTTACTAGGTAGGGTGTTTTTATAGATGGAGATAGACTCTCGGGTGCTCAATAAATATATTGAAATTTGCAGGCCGTGTTGTTACGACTATCCTTGCAGAGCGGAATGCTTTAACCACGGTGCATTTGAATTTATATATAATATAATAAGATATGACAAGCCATTCTTTTTTCGTTTTTTGCTAGTAAATTAGGCGGTATCTTTTCTTTTTATTTAAACTATCCATGTACCTTAAGGACCATATTGTTTAACACACGGACGTCTGTTCCTAACACTACTTAATGCCTGTTACATTATAGGTAACAGCAATTAGTTATACACGAATTTTATTGTTATTTTTTATGTAAATAAAATAAATAAATATACAAGACTATATGACACACGGACGTCTGTTCCTTAGGTAGGCTAATTAATGCCTGTGTTATACATAACACTCGCCTGTTATACACAAATTTTTCTTTTTTTCGAAATATATAAACAATATACAGGACTGTATAGTCTTTTATATAGGGTTTCTAGGCAAATTCTATTTTGTCTAATCGTGACAAACCTATCCTGCGGGGTTTCACCTTATCTTTTTAGTACGAAGAATGTTAAAATAGATATTTTTAGACGCTATTAGCATGATATTTTCATAGGAATGCATAACATTGTTACATATCATTTTGTATAGCTTACCTTTAAGCTATAAATAGACTATGGGAATATAACTTGGAACATGTTTTTGTATTATACTATTTGAAAAACAACTCATATCATCTTTGTCAAATGTCGAAAAACATACTGAAGGTTGGGAAACGCTGTCCTGAAACTTTTTTTAAAACTTATTGCAATAATAATAAAAATGTGAAACTATAATTATCATATGCGTTATATGGGTGGACATATAATTCGTTCGTCAAATGTACATAAGTGTTTCTTTTGAATTGTTCTAATTGAAGACGATGCGATCGCGCAAACTTCGATTCGGACACTTCTTAGACATCAATATGATTGATCGCACATTCGTAAGAACTATGTGCGCTCACATCGCTCATTTGCGTTCTATTAGGACGATGCCTAACTTCGAAATGTTACTACCGATAAATAATTTACTCATATAACCTGGCATTAGAAAGTGTAACAATAGATGTATGGAGGAAATTATTGCATTGATAGTTATGGGGAAGGCTAATGATCTGAAATCTAGGCCACTAAATACACTCACTGGTAAAAATATATATACACACATTTTCCCCTTTGTAATATTAAAAAAAAAAATGCAGTGTGACTTAGTGGATGGTGTCCGATGCAACTAATCACGTTGTCGGCCTTATGTGCTGAAGAGGCACGTTGCTCTCATAACGAGTGACTGTTTCTTTGTACGTTACAGAATAAAACATTTTTATTTATTTATTTCTCTGTATTTATCTCTTAGATAGTATTTATAAAACTGTCTTGTCTCGATGTTTATTAATGTTGGTTTGGATTTTTCTCAAAGTTTTACGTTGCCATCTCCTGAACTATAAAGTCACATTTTTGCAAATAGGTCTGTAAACAAGGCGCGGCGGGTGGCAGCAATTGGTCCGCACTTGTTGAAGAGAACCGTTTACTAAACCATTTTATTGACAGCCACGCAAGGTGAAAAAAATTTCAGGTAATAGTTAAATACATGTGTGCAAGTTTTTACTTAAAATATATTGGGAATTCTACCAGTATATTTAATAAGTCCGTTTTCCTTCTATAAGTTGGTATAAGGGCTAGAGAAAGTCCTGTTTTGCTCCAGTCTTTTTGTAATAAAAAAAGTGACTCTATATACATAACAGCGAAAGGTCACCTATCACATAATCTCGAAAGACGCGGGACATACAATGATGAAAATTATCAACGAGTTCGTAGTTAGTAGACATCCGCTAAGATCGGTGTTTTCGATTGGACCAGATATTCGTGCTCAGAAACGGGGGATGCCATTTTGACAGGAATTTTAATGGCAGTAGTTAATGTAACAAGGATTAACAAATGCAGAATAACATTTACAGAAGTAATTGGACATAATGCGAATGCTAAAAACGAATTGAGTAAAAATAATCAACAAAATCTATCTTTATGAACGAATAAGGATGCTTATATATTTACCTAGGAAGTCGCTGCATATTATAGTCTCTTTTTTATTTAAAGAATATTAGGAATACTTTTTAGGTATATCTAATATTCCCTTTTCCCCTCCTACTAAGCTTAATTTAAAAGCATGTATTAGGAGTGGATGCGACATTATTCCAACGGTGGTGGGTCAACTCAAAAAAACACTTTTTTCAGAAAACGCGAAAAACTGATTACTGTGTCCCTGTGCACCGCAGAAGTGTTTTGAGTAGAAATTATGATTTTAAACGCAACTAGGACAAGTATGTTATAGGAAACTCGCGTTTTACTCATGTATTGGGGCTAAAAATTGGATTTTTTGAGTTGTTTCCTTATTGATAACCAATATTTGTATATTTCTTTTGTTATTTTGAGTTGTGCCTGTGTTGTTGAATTAAGTTCTTAGTTAGCTCTCTTTTGATGAGTCACTAGAAATTTAAAATGCAATACAAATTTGTATTATTTATAATTAGTTCGAGTGATATATTGATTGCACACCTATAATTCATTAGAAATCAGTTTCATAACTGAAATATATATCCGAAAGGTCGCCTAACACGAAAACTCGAAATCCGCGGGTCGTAAAAGATGAAATTTGGCAGGGAGGTTGTTTAAAGTTAGTAGACGTCCAAGAACGGATTTTTCGATAGGACTAGATTAAAGAGGTTTAAGGACTCTCGCAATTTTGCGCACGAAATCGCGGGACACAGCTTTAGTTAAATAAACACTTGCAGTGAACTGCACTCTTAAAGTGTTTTTTTTATTTATTTATTATCATACGTTAATATTCATATTAACGTATGAATATCTAAAACGTATAACATTAATTGTATTTCATAAAGTTTCTCATTATAAAACGATTTGATAAGAGTATCAATAGTGGCATTAATATTATTATTGTTCATATTATTTTAGTTTTATTTTAATACAATAGTTACTATACTGTTTAATTTATACTGCTCAATAGCACTGTTTGTTCTTATTTATATGACCACGTAAAATACTAACTACATATAATTGATTATATCATGTAATAAATTAATTCATTTAGCTATGACGCAAACGTGCTGCATAGTGCATACTACTGAGTGCTAATTTTTTTTAACTGAAAAGTGACAATTGAAGGAACACTGTCCCTTCATTGTCAAAGTCTCAGGGACAGTGAGTAGTGACAATGTCTGTGTAGGTACTTTTATTAAGCGAGATAAAGTTTATTTGAAGCCAACAAATGGGTCCACTTTTAGGTAAAGTAAAGTGTAGGTACTTTTATTAAGCGAGATAAAGTTTATTTGAAGCCAACAAATGGGTCCACTTTTAGGTAAAGTAAAGTGCAGGTACTTTTATTAAGCGAGATAAAGTTTATTTGAAGCCAACAAATGGGTCGACTTTTAGGTAAAGTAAAGTGCAGGTACTTTTATTAAGCGAGATAAAGTTTATTTGAAGCCAACAAATGGGTCAATATTAGAGAGGAGGTCGTTGCCTAAACAGTGGTCGGCATGTGAGTCGATCGCTAGTTAAGTAGCTTATGGACTGAAATCCGCAAGGTACCCGGTTCAAACCCCACCGCCGTTGGGATATTGTCGCACCCACTCCTAATACAAACTTTTGATTTAAGCTTAGTAGGAGGGGAAAAAGGGAATATTAGACATACCTAAAAAAAGTATTCCTAATATTCTTTAAAAAAAATTGGGCAACGCACAAAGATTTAAGTTAAGAATTGATTTGATAGAAGGCTGAACTGAAATTTATTTTTAAGAACTATTACGACAGTGGCTAGAGAATCATAAAAGGTTATTCAATAAATGACGTATTATAATCTATTTGACATTAAGCAAAAGGGTTTAAATTAAATTAAATCAAATCTATACGTTACTAGCGGAACCGGCAGACGTTGTCCTGCCCGAACGTTAGGTTAATCACTATTTACTACATTCTATAATCCTTTCACATTATTCCCCGTTTCCGTTCCGTTAACGAACACAAAACGAATTTTTCCAATTCGGTGAAGTCGTTCGAAAGTTAGGCACGTGCATACATTTCAGCGACTCATTTTTATTTGTGACTATAAACTGAGATGTAAGCTATCGTATCTTTCAAGTTTGATCAAACTGCACACGGTGTGCAAATTTGATTAAAATCGGTTGAGTAGTTTAGGAGTTCATGATGGACAGACAACGTGACACGTAATTTATATATATTAAGATTATATAAAGCTGAAGAGTTTGTTTGTTAGCTTGAACGAGCTAATCATAGGAATTACTGGACCGATTTGAAAAATTCTCTCATTGTTAGATAGCTTATTTATATCAGGCTATATATCATCTCGCTACGACCATAAGTACGATAAAAGTATCAATTTTATGTTAGAAGACGAAATTTTTTTCAAACAGAATTTAAAATATTTTAAGATATGCTTATATATTTTTTAAGAATATTGGCAATATATCGTAGGCATGTCTAATATCACCGTCTCCCCTCTTACTAAGCTTAAATTAAAAGCTTGTGTTAAGAGTGGGTGCGACAATATCTTAGCGCATGGGTCGGAAACCTTCTGAGTCAGAAGAGTCAAAAATAACAATGTACAAAATTTCAAAGTTTTTAAAGAGATTTTTTGCATTTATACATATTTTGTATTTTTGTTTTAGACAAATTAGATAAAATATATATAATATTACTATATTGTGAAGATATCATAGGACCTAGCATGTTCGTGTTAGGCACTCAGAACACATTGAAAAATATTTGGTTTAGAAATTAGACTTTAGTAATGATGAATATAAAATTCTCTGGTGATGTAACATAAATAATTTTAAAGTAATTCTAAAATGTTTCAATATATTAATGTGGTTTAAAAAAGAGCTTTTACTATCTTCTCCACAAGATGATCATATATTGGCATATGAAACTACAGATTCAAACATTCACACCCAAAGAGCCTCAGGTTGCCGACCCCTGCCCTAGCCGGGTCAGGGCTTGAACCAGGTGCCTTGCGGATTTCTATATATCTCTTTTACCGTTGGGCTATAAAGGCTTCTATTTGGTTTATAAATGTCATTTTCACGTGTACGCAGGCGCTATTGTTTTCATTTTAATTGTGAGCCAACCGGATAGTGAAGTGGCTCCATATAAAAGCCGCTCGCAGCAAAAGCTTAATTGCTTTTTGGAAATGCTGTAAAACCCTGGAACACGTGATTATTGAATACACTGTAGGAGAGGTTCGTATTTCTATTACTCCTTGACGAAACAATCACGGGAGTAATTTGTTTGTTTCTGGAGTTTTTACTCCTTGATAGTTGATTTTTACATTTAAGCCCGGGTTATTCGAAATTGGCAGTAAAATTAAACGCATTAATCTCTTAAAGGGTTTCTGGAAGAAATCTCTTTTAAAACATAAGTCATCCTGTGTGCGAAAAATTCGCTGGTAATTGTTTCATATTTGTTATGCTGGTACATTAATTGTAAATAAATAAATAAACGTTACAACAAAAATCTATAAATCTATATACGTACATGTGTAGTAGCGAAAGGTCACCTAACAATCATGTTATTCGACAGGGAAGTAGTTTGTAGCTAGTAGACATCCACTAGGAAAGTTTTTATCGATGGCAATTTTACGCAGGAAATAACTATTATTAATCAACTTTATTATACACTAGCTGATCCGACAGACAATGTCCTGCCCGTACGTTGGGTCACTTACTATTTACTACATTCTATTATGCTATAATATTGTCCCCGTTCCCGTTCCATAATGGTTCACTATTTTGGCATTAATGGCTTAAACTTGAAAGATAGATATACACAAGATATACATTTCCTTCATACACTATATACGCGTAACGGTTTTTGGAGCGTACGCCAGAAAAGCTAGCAGATGGCAAATTTTTCCAATATTACTTGACATTTATTGTTATATTTTGGTCAATTTACGCAATATCTTTATAATTTATAGCTTATGTGTTATTCTCATGGATAAACTATATTACTGTAAAGTTTTAATTAAAACCATGCGGTGGTTTTTCCGTGAAAGACCTTCAAACATACATCCAGACATCCATACATCCATGTGTACAAACTTTTGCGTTTGTATTATTAGTAAGATGGGATGCCATTATATTATGAATACGTATATAATAATATCTAATATTTTTATTGCCATTCCTGTTAGGATTTTTCAATGATGGTCCGGTTACGGGTTTAGGTGCCACGATGTTAATCAAGTGAGGTCAGAACTTTGTACGTTATGAATTCAAGACCACCCCTTTAACCAATGACGCACGGAGGATTTTTGGTCTATTGATTGATTGATATTTTGGCATAAATTTTCGAAACCCATACATACAATCTCTTATCGAAGACCCAATTTTTAGCCGAAAATCTTGAAGGTTGAAACATGATCTCTACAATATTGCGTATACCAATAACGTTGGGGTAAGTTAATGTAAGAGCTTACCTGACTTGCAGATTTTTATTTATAGTAGAGTTTTCATTTTCTTGAAACGCTCCGCGAGAGCTCTTCGGCGTTGTTAAGTACCTACGTACTCAATAAGTTAGTATAAGAGGTTTGCTTTTTATGTCTTTCAATCCAGAATCTTTAGCCTTCATTCGCCCGAGAGCTTCTTTAGTGTGCGTCAAAAACACGTTCAAATGGAACATGTGGATTCCCAAGTTTACGTTCACACGACAGCGCTTTCATAACGCGCATATCAGTGCCAGGGATTTGTGACTTTAGTGTAGGTTGAAGGATGCCATGCGCTTGCAATTCTTCTTCTCATTAGCGCCCAGAAACTAACGTTTAACTTATATGATTTTTCAATTATTACACCAGACAAGGCGATCCTGAAATTAGTTCACACAATAGTATCTGACCCAGCGCGGGCACAGCTATATATATATATATAGCTGTGCCCGCGACTTTGTCCGCGTAAAATTAGATAAAAAAAGGATTCAATTTTAGCGTGATGATTTACAGCCTATAGCCTTCCTCGATAAATGGGCTTTCTAACACTTAAATAATTTTTCAAATCGGACCAGTAGTTCCTTGTTTTAGCATATTCAGGCAAACAAACAAATAAACTCTTCAGACTTATATATCAGTATAGAAAAAAAGAAATAAAGTAGCCAAGAGCGTGTCAAGGCTCGCTTACATAAGGGTTCCGTATCTGACTCACGCTAGCGAAGTTTCTATACACGATTACTATATTTAGACTTTCCGACTAACAACTGTCGGCGAGGCGCGGCCGTCCATGGCAACTCTACCTTGTCAAGACTGAAGATCTTCCTTTGTGGCGGTTGAGCATACCAACCTTCGCTCCCGCCTAATCATTCCTCGCCGAAAACCCTTCCACCTTTTGGTGCCTTTCCACAAAATCTTATAGTAACATATTCAGAACAATAAATTTCATTTCATAAATTTAAATTTACATTAATAACATTTAGATAAGAGTATATAATATATTTTAATCCATAACAAAATACGATATAATGGTAATAATATACGAACAGAGTGAGATGTTTATAATGCCGGGGCCAGACATAGCTCAAAGCGTTTGTACATTTTTGTCCTTGAAGACAACAAAGTTCTACAAAACTTTGCGCAGTTACACAAAGTCCCCGGCCACACTACACGATTGTTTAAATGATTATTCAAATGAAGCTGTGTTTGGCTCCGGCATAATAGTTTGACATCGTTTTATAAATAAACACATACAAACGAAATTGATTCGATTTAACCAAACAAAAAAAAATGTATGTAAATTATATATGTATGTATTTAATGGGGAATGAATCATTAAGTCGATATTTTTGTATTAGTTTTAGTATTTTAAATATAATGAAGGTACTTATATTTTGTAAAGCGACTTTGTTTATTAGAATCGCCCAAGATAGTCTTTTACCATTTTGGAAGACATCTCCTAGTTAAACAAAACGTTGCTGAAGGTTATTGTCAGAAATTAACGTAATGCATAACAAGCAACAATGAGCCTTTAAAGTAATTGACGTGCAAACGATATTCGACCTTAGGCAAACCAATTTCTGGGTTGATTTTACTAATAGATTCCAATTGCATAACATTTTAAAGCCGTAAGAAGACGTCTGAAGAAAAAAATCGATAACTCAGCTAACAGGGGGTAGCCTTCCGTGAGGTGTTTGATTCGAATCCTTAGAAGCCTATAAAAGGTTAATAGAAGGACTTCTTCTGCGTCAAAGACGTTTTCCAGACTTCGAATCTAGTGTTTCAATGCCTTCGATATGTATTAATGTGGTTAGATCAGGTTTGTACTTCAAAAACTATGATGAATCCCTTAATACTTAGTGTAAGTAATGATTGTAGGAAAGAGCACAATAAGATGAAAATCATAAACATAATTTTGTTATATAACATCAACCGAAAAAGTAAAGTTAAGAGTGAACAAATCATAAAATTATATTTAAGTAGTATTAGTTAAGTATAATTGCTCAGGCAAGCCGTTTGGGCTTAAGGGCACCAAAAATTGTAATATTAGCTGTCTGTATGTCTTTATTATGAAGTGAATAAATAAGTACGTCTTTATAAAGATTGGATCGTATTACTTTCTTTTAAATTAAAGTTCAATCGTTATCTTCGAGGCTATTCTTTTGACATTGCTAGGTATATTTGACAATTAATAAACATAGAGTCGTCATGACTTGTAGTAAAATGAATACATGTGTGTGTAAATCCACGGATTAGTGTGTGGTTTGCGTTTTAATAATTTTAATACATATTTTATAAAAAACCATTAGTATTCGCACACCGCCCTCTATATGCATAAACATTAATTGTACCGAATTTCATACTTCTCCGTCCGCGCAATTTACTTAAAATGGTACCAAAAGATTTTTCTAATGCCCTATTCGGATCAGCCCATCTATCACCCGGTTGCAGTCAGAGCAACTTAACTTAGCGATCGACTCAAATGCCGACCACTGATTAGGCCACGACCTCCTCTAGAACGGGATGAACATGACGGTTTGACTGGTACGAATCTCATGCCGGAGTCCGACATAGCTCAGTGTTCGTACATTATTGTCCTTGGAGACTGCAAAGTTCTTCAAAACTTTGTGATCAAATTGTATATGAGCTTTCAAATGAAAAGAGAATCATCAAGAGTATTTCATCTAGTCGTTAGTGCTGAGGTAACAAACATAAAAAAATACCCTGGAATTGAGAACCTACAACTTTTTTGAAGTCGGTTTAAAAAGTGATGCATTTTTGCTTGTTACGCATTACGTTAATTTCTAACAATAGCTCTTAGCAAAATTTTCTTTAAGTAGGAACTGTCATCCAAAATGATAAAGCACTTCTTTGGTCGACTATACAAGTAAGAGTTAAACGTCGAATTAAAGATATTGCGTCGTTGAAAAGGTGTGCGTTTTAGTGTAACATGACCAGATATTGTGTGAAACTATATTATGCACTATAACTGAAAATTTTGGAGTAGACATTATATATTTTTTTAATTATAGCCGCTACATACGTATCGATAAATCTTTGCGAAGAACCTGTTCAATTGCAAGGGTTTATTCTATTCGGCTTAGTTTAACACGACCAGAATACACGGCGATTTTGTTGCTGATTCTTAATGTTGGCTGAATGTTCCCAAATTAAATTTAATATGTGGTTTATTTTAAAAAGTTTGATGATTTCGTAAAAGCTATTTTTTTTTATAAAAATAAAGATATAGCACTATGAAACACATTACGGCTTCTTAGTTAGGACGTCAATTTAAAGTCTGTCTGTGCTTTAATAAGCTTTAAATAAGCATATAGTAGGCAAAACGAAAGATTTGTGGCCGAATTTAGACCCCTAGGCGATATCAATTAATAATAATAATAATAAGAGTAAATAATTCTTAAACGAATATATGTAATATCTTCTACTTCCTAGCGTTTTCCCATCCCATTTAACCCTAATCGATAATTCAATATTGAACGACGAGTTGAACAGAAAATGAGTTAAAACGCCCGGCAATTGGGCAACAAAATGTAACTAAAAGTTTTTACACAATATAAAAGTTGTTAAGTTAGAAATGGTTTATACTACTACAACACACTATATCAACTAATAACAGTAATATAGAACTAACTGAAGAGCTAAAAGACTTAATGCAAACTTTGAATTGACAATCGAATTTATATTGTAAGCTATCCAGCTTACAATGAGGGTCTATATTTCAGATGAGGGTCTATTTTTTATTATAACTACCCTCGATATGCTCGATCACCTAAATTATTAAAACGATTCCGACATAAATCTTACACAAAAGAAAGCGTTCTTTTGAAATCTAGTACCTATTTACTACTTTTGTATGCCTTTACGTAGTTATTTTTGATAATGAATGAAGGAAAATTATTGTTACAAGAACGTTACTTTAGGATTATTATTTGTAATAATAATAAATAAATAAATATATACAGGACTATATGACACACGGACGTCTGTTCCTAAGGTAAAGACAACTTAATGCCTGTTTTATAGGTAATAGCAGCCTGTTATACACAAATATATTTTTTTTTAGAAATATATAATTACATACATATGGATAATACACCCAGACTAGAGGTGGGAATCGAACCCACGACCCCCATAAATAAGTGAAATTAATGTAAACACTATATAATTTTTAATCTTTTTTTTATATATCCTATATTAACTCTAATGAATTTTTTTTTGTTTTTCTATCGTGTTTGCATGATTCTTTATAACAATGCTATGTACATTTGTTATAAACCTGCATATCAGATATTATGTTTCTAATATTAGAATTTAAGCAAATGTATAATATGCTAGCTGTAAATGTACTTTTAAAATAAAATAAAATAAAGCCCGGATTCGCGCCTTAAAAATCGGACAGGCGATTTCTTTGATAACAAGTCACCATTAACGTAGTGACTACATGCGTTTGCAAGCCGCAAATTATTTAACCTTGATGAATATTCACCCACTGTACGTATAAGAAACGCGGAAGATGTTGCAGAAATAGAAGACGGAGTGCTAACCAGAGACGCAGTTACACCAGGTCTTAGTTACTTAAAGAGAACACCAATTTTGGGAGACTATGTTTATATTAAATTAGACGTATCTTCTAAGGTAAATCATGTTACTATTGTTTCTTTCTTTTAACAAATAAGTCAACTTCAAATTCTCAGAACTGGAACAAATTTAGAGCCTTGAGGCTCTAAATTTGCTATTGATAGCTCAACGGTATAAGGTATGGACTGAAATCCGCAAGGCCAGTAAGGCATCTGCAAGCCTTCTGGTCTTTGGTCGTCTAATCGACTATGACAACAATTATTTGGCCATAAAAACTTTACGGTGGGTGACTCAAATATCCGGATAGCCTACAAAAGATTCGGCCGAGGATTTTCAATTTGCTTCTAAGAATTGAATAGTTTCGTTACTTTGTCATGGATCTCAAAAATAGTACCTAACCAAAATTCCATCGAACTACCCTTAACGTACACCCTTTCTAATAAAAAACGAATTATCTAAATTACGTTTAGCGTCATATTCAGTTAGTTATTCGTTAATTTGTTTACACGGCTTTATTATTTACACGGCTGGCCCGTTAGCGCAGTGGGCAGTGACCCTGCCTTCTGCTCCGGGGGTCGTGGGTGGAGCGCTCGATTTCTATTATTCGTTAGGAATTCTAGTCGAACAAAACACGTGCTTTTTATGGTAAAATACGTGTGTATAGAAAGGTATTTGCTTTTTTATTTTTTAAGTGCTTCGTGCTTACGTGTATTTATAAACACGAATAAATTGAATACGTTTTTCACCTGTATAATATTTATTTAATTTATAACGATGTTGTGGCTAGAGAAATGTATGGATCTCTTTTTATTAAGTACTAGGGCTATGCCCGCAGCTTCGTCTGCATAAAATGAGGTAGAAAAATAGATTCAATTTTAGCGTCTTGATATATGGCCTATAGCCTTCCTCGATAAATGGGCTATCTAACGTTCCTTGGAGCGCATTCATCATCCAAATTACTATATATTTCATACGATACTAGTTTATTTTGATACATTAGAAAACCGACCAAGTGCGAATTCTTAGCGCACATAGAGGGTTCCGTATATAGAAAAATAAATTTTGTACTATTAATATTTTATAGTTGTTTCGTATTTAATTTTAAATTGAGCTTTAATCAAGCACTCGTCCAAATAACGGTTTTTTTTTAAAGAATATTAGGAATTATTTTTAGGTCTGTCTAATATTCCCTTCTTCCCCTCCTACTAAGCTTAAATTAAAAGCTTGTATTAGGAGTGGGTGCGACCATACCCCAACGGTGGTGGGGTTTGCCTGAAACCACTTACAATATGGCGTCAACCACGTTTTTCTAATACAAAATATTATAATTTTACCTATAGCTATACAAAGTTGAGATATTTACTAAGTCTCTTAAGCAAAATTTAATTCCCAAAAAGCGGTTATTGTTAGTAGAAAAAAACTTCTAGTCAAGAGGAGACATTGCCTTTATTTATGCATTCATTGGTATATATATATATATATATTTTTTAATATTCTAATTGACTGCTTTAAAGATTAAGTAAAATTGAGTTTTTCAGTTTTTTTTCCACTAACGTGTGTTGCAAGTTAAAGGATGATGCATTCCATGCCGATTTCGGCAACGGCGACCATCTTCTGATACCATGCTCCTCCAGTAATAGATCTATCTGGTTCTAGATTGAAAAGCATATATACTTTTTTCTTTGATGCCTAAACAATCATAAATTAATTACTTTTATTATGATCTATTTATACAAGTACATATCACAATAATTAATTTTGATTTACCAATATTTGGATCCAGTTACATGGACCATAGTTGTGACTGTCCATGTTACTGGACCAAAATATTGGCAAATCAAAATTAATTATCATGGTACATACTTGTTATAAATATATCATAATGTTATTCAACCACAAAGACTTAAGTTTAAAATCTTTAATTACTTTTAACAATGACATTGATTATTTAAAAGCAATAACCAATAAACATGATAAAGTGAAAAGGAATAGAAATTTCCTTTCCGTTGAGACAGTTTTCTTTGTAAATGGAAAGGTTTTACTATCCGAGTGCCGAGTTCTTCCAGTTGATGAAGAAATAATCCAAGCAGTGATTCTTATCAGGTATAGTTTTGATTCTTATTACATTCATAATGTTTTTTTTTTCAATCGTGCTACTTTATAGGGCGTATTATTTAGTCGAAGACAGAGAAGGATAAGACTGCATGGAGTTGAGTCGCTCCAGCACTGTACTTTACAGTTAACACGAAAATGTGTTACACAATTTTCAGAAGAACGACTAACGAGTTTCTTGCTGATTCTCTCCTACTAAAAGACCTTGGCTTCTCAAGAACTATCATAACTTCATTACTAGAAATGACATCTAAAGCCGCACTAGTAGGATCATACCAGATTTGGCTAGGCAGGGGAGGGCACCATCCTCAATAAAAACTATAATTGTGCTGAATGTCATATTCCTACGTTCGCGCAATTTTCATAAAATGGTACCGAAAGTTTTTGCTTTACGTATAAATATATAGATTATTTTAAATTTTATTTTCTTTATGATCGACTCTCTCATTAAGTCTTTAACAATCGTTTGAGTGATTAGGGCGTTTATTACACTTACAAATTAAGTCAGATTCGCTGAAATTGTTATATTCTATATAAACATAGGCGACAACATACCTCGTAGATGGCAGGATTTTCTCCTACTTAATTGGCATATATCGTAATATTTTGGACAATTTGCACAATATCTATATAGTTTATAGCCTATGGGTTATTCTGATTTTATTGTAAAGTTTTATTAAAATCCATTCAGTAGTTTTTCCGTAAACGAGCATCTAACATACATCCATACATCTATACATCCATACATCCATGAATATAAACTTTCGCTTTTATAATATTAGTAGGATTCTGTAGGTACATGCTTATTATTCTATCATTACATACATATTTGTATAATTATTTTGACACAGAAGTCCTGCTAAATATCAAGGCGAAGTCGACCAAATCTGTATTTTTTAAGTGGATTCTTGGATAGACAGCAAAAGGGCGTGTAAATTTATATATGGCAGCTGCTTCACATTGATAAAATACACATTTCCAAAAATCCAATTCATCCTCTTACCACAGATGAGGGTTTGTCGCGATACTTCTATTTGATTCCAACCAATTTAATGGTACCAATTTTATTGGCCATAATGACTGTTTTACCCAACGTTGGCGCCAACTCTTTAAGCTTCGGACGATTTGCGAAGGATTTGGCCACGCTTATCGCGATAACGTGAACCTTCTTCCACACCTAACAATGTGGCAGTGGAATAACCAAAGAATCTACTTTCAATTCCTTAAAAGGATTTCAGCGCGCGTTCAAAGGGAGTTCAGAGCTCTGGCGTTGTTAGACATAATGGTATTACCGTCACGGCTAAATCACGTGCTCAAATCAAATAAGTCAAAGCCTTTGCACTGAATGGCGTGTTTTAAAAAAGCTTTTAGTGAATTAACGTACTTCATAGCGCCTATTTTTATTTTCACTCGCATTTATGTTTAGTTTGACGAATTTGATTATCTAACGGGAAAGTACTTTTATTTAATTTTTTTTCGGTAATCCCACATTGTTACAGAAGTCAGTTAGTTTTTCGATATATTTCTCAATACTAAGACCATAAAAAGATCACACTATTATTAAATATAACATATAAATATGTTCCCTTAATACAGAAAGTCATTTCTATTATTTATTCATTAACAATAAATTTAAAGGGCCATTACGACAATGTATGAGAATACATTTTGTGTGTGTGCGTGTATGTGTGCGCGCGTGAGTGTGTGAGCGCTTGTGTGCGTGTAATTATTAAGTTTTGTTATCTTGTATTGTTTTTAATTTTCTTTTAAACGCTGCTTTACTTTTATCATTTTTTTAAGCTAGCGATCATAATGACAACCGGATGAAAATCAGCTACCATTGATTATACAGACATAGTATACATGAAAAAAAAACTAGAATATTTATGTTTGAATGCACTCTTTTTAAAGTGCGTACAGTCTAAAAATGTATTCACGTGTAAAGGCAATATCATTGGCTTCCAGTGCGTGGTTGAGTTGGAGTTTACAATAAAATCGCTGCAGACACAAACAAGTGTTGCAATTAATCAGTGGAGGGGCGTGCATTTTTAGACTGAAATATCCATACCTTGTTTCAAAACGTATTTTAATGATTTACAATATCATCAAATTTCTCGATATATGCGTACCATTGTCGCAAGATTTCACATTAAGGTAAGCACATAATAAACAAGTATACTAGTTCATACTATTTATTTGTCAAAGTATTGTAGATTTTTAGATATAACAGCCTTTCCCGCGCACATTGAGATTCCGATCCGGAGATAAATTTCCATATGCAGATTGGCATTCTATCCACCATACTTTTCTTTTTCTATTGAAATGCGCTATCCACGTCCTAAAAGGATTTGGCTCAACTAATAATTTAATATATATGGAATAGTACAGAGGGCTCAGCACGAATATCCTCAATAGTTTTACTTACTTTTACGTTCGATAAGAAACGTCAAATGAAGGTTCGCGCTTCCATTTTACACAACTAACATGGCCGTAACGTTGAGGATTCGACACGTGGGAGTTATAATTTCATTCACGCTAGCAATATTCATCAAGTAAGTTGAGTAAAAGCATTAATGTTTCATGTGACGTTCGGTTTTGAACGTAAAAGTAAGTAAAACTATCGAGCTTACATCAAGGTTTTACATAAATACAAGATATCAAGGCATATCAAAACGCACAGGAACCTTTAGCAATAAAGATGCTGAATGAGAAGAAAAGTATAAATGGGGTAGGTTGACAAAAGCCATTTCTCGCCCGTTACTCTCTTTTTGGGAAATAATTTCTATAACTTACTCCTGAAATTATTTATTCCGTAAGTTACAGAAAAGAAAAAAATATATTCCTTCAACTATACAGATCTGTTTAAAAATATCGCAATTTATACTTCAAGTGTGTGATAGGCAAAAAATGGCTCTTCTCAACCAACCTCCTTTACGTTGGCAGGTGTTGGGCAATATATTCCGAGAATAGAATTCTTCATTCGACAGCAGCACATATATCCTGTTGGGATTTAGGAGGACCGTTAAAGTTGAATGTTCCAAAGTTAAAGTAAATAAAACGGGAACGGCCCGAACTTGTAGTCAAACAGGGGCGGGGCAAACTTGCTCTAATAAAGTACAAACATTGCGGATCGGTTTGGCGCCCGACGTGGGACCGAGTTTGTTCGGGGCCCGGACGGCACTTGCCGCTGTCGCTGCGTAATTAGGGATATTTTAATTAACTTAAGCGAATTATTATGAATGCCGATTTCGAAATCCCGCTTTCGTTAATTAAGCGTGTGGCCCGTGTAGGGCCTGTGTTTGATATCGTTTATACGTGGTTATTCGTTTATACGTGTTCTCTTTCTGAGTTGTAATTCTTTATTCTGTTAAAAATTCCTGCTGGTTAAAAAATTTTACTATGAAACTAGCGGACCCGGCAGACGTTTTCTTATCCGATTTTTGGCTCATCTGCTTTAAGGCAATTACTCAATCTCCTTTATGTCTTTACCATTAAACGTGACGCTAGTCGAATCTATACATATATATATAAATCTGAAGAGTTTGTTTCTTTGTTTGAACGCGCTAATCTCAGGTAGTACAGATCCAATTTGAAAAATTCTTTTAGTGTTAGATAGGTCATTTATCGAGGAAGGCTAAAGGCTATACATATAACATCACGCTAAGTCCAAAAGAGCGGAGCACCACTGAAGAATGTTTCAATTTATCAAACCGGACCAGTAGTTCCGGAGATTAACGCGTTCAAACAAACAAACAAACTCTTCAGCTTTATATATTAGTATAGATTATAGTGTGCAAGTGTTAGGACACTGGAAACCACATACACTTCTTACATTGTCGTTGGCAACGTCCATGTTTGTTGTTTTACATAAAGCACAGGCGGACCATAGACTAAAAAGTCATAGATAATCGAATTTAATAATCGTTGTTCATTGATGCGTTTCGTATCGTATCTATTGAGTAGGTAATTTTAGAGGAAATACCTAAGAGACAGCTCTTGCGAGATAGCGTCACGAACTTCCGTCCTAATTAATGTATCTTGGTGTAATTTCGCGCGCTCGGTTTCAAGTACCTACCCGCCATATTGAATTCATAGCCGTGTAGCTATCGGAGTCTTGAGCTGGAGTTTAAATTATTTGGTTCAGATAAAGGTAATCAAAAGGTAAAATTACCTTCGAATTAATATAACTGGAGCGAGAGGATGCTATAATGATATATATAGCTGATTCCCACAACTTGGTACTCATGCCCAAAAATTTCTAATTTAGATTAGAATAGAAGATCTGTCTGTTCACGGTTTTAACTTGCATGTAGTTAACGTTATAAGGGATTATTCTACTTACCGGAGCCAGACATAGCTCAAAGTGTTTGTACATTTTTGTACTTGAAGTCCACAAAATACTACAAAACTTTGTTCAGTTACACGAAGTCCTCGGGCACACTAAATGATCATTGAAATGATCATTCAAGTAAAGCTATATCTGGCTCCGGAATGTTACATATGAATAATAAGGGTTCAGTACAAAACATTAGAATCCTCAAAATTTAAGAATATTCTCGGAACAAACGCGGGCGAAGTCGCAGATAATAGCTAGTTTAATATTTGTGTAAAATAGGAAGAGAAAAAAAACAATATTTTCATTATAGTAAATCGACGTCCCCTTATAACGTTGTGACTTCGGTAGACATGACTCAGCTAAAATGATGATTGATTCAGTTTGACGTTATTTTACACATTTTTTTTATTAAAATTTGCTTAAACATTGTTAACCATGAAACAAATTATTTGACTTAGAATATATAATTTCATTTTGCGGCTAATCAGCAAATTCGTTGGGTAAAAAAAGACAGGCGGCGCCCGATGAATGCCAATGAATGGCGGCGGACCGGATTCACAATGCGGGTAGATAAGGATTTTATAGCGAAAATCCTACAATACACCGCGCCGCGGTAAACACTGTGAAAACAGGCGTATTTACACAAAATACACGCCGATTGGTGCGAAACGTGACGTCATCGGGACGTTTCGCACGATAACGTCGCGGTAAATGTTACATCACGGGACAGACTGATATCGCAATGAATGTCTCCTAAATAAATTATTCATCTATAATAATGGCCGTTGCGAATTGCGTTTGAAGTTCATTCTCCTATCCTATATTCCTATATTTTCTTTAATGGTATCCCCATTTAATAACTTTGTGAAATTCACAAAATTAGTGTCGTTCAGTCAAAATACCTAAAAACTAAAGGTTACCTAACGCGAAATATCGAAAATCGCGGGACGTATAATGATAGAATTTTTCAAAGAGGTAGTTCATAGTCAGTAGATATCAGCCAAAAAGGGATTTTTCGATAGGCCCAGTTTAATTAGAGGAGGCGCCACGCTTGCAGTCCTCTTGACCGGCAGCCGAATTTTGCCGACGCGTCCGGGTACCAGTACCTCTTTCTTGGATAAGATGTTGTTGTTGCGTTTCGTTCAGTTTGTGAGAATTCCCGGTCGCCTAAATCCCTATTTAAAAGCCGCCGACGCTGGCTGGCTTAACCGAAGCTGGCTGTCTCTCTTTCGCGTGAAGGAGGTCATGTGTAGCCTTACAGCCCTACCTCACCGAGACGCCATGGCGACGTCGCCGGCTGGATATAACCATAGATACCTGCGGTTGCCAATGGAGTAGCCAGTAGTAGTCGTGGCTACGCTTCTAATTTGGCGACGTAGCCAAGTTACCTGTCCTAAATCTTAATATGAATTGTTTGGATACGTAACCGGCGACGTCGCCATGGCGTCTCGGGGAGGTAGGGTTCCTATCGTTGTTTAACAAATGTAATTTATTTTACTTAGTGCGACATAGAAGTTTTTTTGAATCATAACAACGTTCTGCTTACTTACTACATGAAAAGTCTGAATCTATCAATTAAGATTCCATCAAAAGTGAAAAAAGGTTAGAGAAAATGCAGAGATCATATTTAAAAACGTATAAGTGCAGCGAAGAAAGAATAAAAAATTTAATAACTATTTATTCACAACTATCACAAACAAGGGGTCCACATTTTTTCAAAGCTGTAGCAACAATAGAACGTTGTTATAACATTTCAAGCAATAACGCTTTGTGTGCCATAGATTGAACTTCAGCAATTGGCTTTATTGTTTCTTAGTATAAAGCTTTGATGCGCATATTGATTTCTGCTTGGCTTCACTCGTATATTGAATGCGATGCATTCCTTTGCCTTGTGTTACCGAAAATTGATAGAAAAAGTTAGTTTCGAATACGGTTTTACTTTAAAATTTAACCTACACCTACATTCTGAACAACTTTCGAAGAAATTATTACTAAAATTAAGTTAAGTTATTCATTAGCTAATAGTAACTTCTCTGTAGTTCTTTTTAACTGCATAATAAGGTAATAATAAATTTAAAAAAGTAATTGTTTAAATATTATAAGAAGTCCTAAAATGAAACATTTAAGTAATTTAAATTATTCTATAAGTTACCGTTAAATTTTTCTATGCGGTATACGTTTACCGCCATCTGTTACGACATATTAGAACTAAATATTTACTCCGGTGCAATGAAATCGCACATGAGAACATTCTTTTGTAAAACATTTTTATTTAATTTTTTAAGTGAAAAAAAAATATATTTTTTTATATTCGATTAAAGGCCATATCAGTACTGTTGAATGATCTTTAATGTCATATTTTAAAAAAATGTATTATTTTAAATAGAAAAAATAAGAACATCTGCGACTTCGTTGCACCCGAGTGTAGTCTTTCAACAAGATTCTATGTGGAACAAACATTACATGATAACTCCACAGATGGCGCTGCGAGCTGTTTTAAGGATTTAAATTTTTGAAAAAGTAATTTATAACACAGTTTTTAGTTAGACCCCGCTGTGTTGTTCAAACGTCAATCTACATATATATAAACAAAATTTAAGTGTCTGTGTGTAACGTCGATCTCATATTTTGCTAAGTGCAGATGACTATAATGTGCAATACCTATAGCAAAAACTCAAGTTAAAATATTTTTGTCTATCTGTCCCTTTGTTTGTTTCGGGTAATCTCCGAAATTACTGAACCGATTTGCACGGCACTTTCAGTGGGAAATAGCTGATTTTACAAGGAATAACACAGGCTTTTTACTTTACCTTTAGCTAAATAATTAGGGTTCCGCACAAAAACATATAAACCATCAAAACTTCACAAAATCACGGTATTAGGTGGGCGGGGGTCAAGTCAATGTCGCGGGTTGTATCTGGTCCATAATATTATTTCAGTACCATGTGATTAGCGTACGTGTTGTCTAAATATTGAAAGTTGTAGTCTCCACAAAGTTATGTATAAAGTTTTTTTTATAAAACAAGGGGCAAAGGGGCAGGCGGTTCACCTAAGTGACTACCGACGCCCATGATCAACTGCAACACCAGAGGGTTTTTAGATGCGCTGCTAGCCATTGAGATATGAGTATACTCTTTTCTTGAAAGTTCCTAAGTCGTATCCGTTCGGAAATACCGAAGCTGGCAACCGAGTACATTTTTTATACTAGGCATAGTCTGTACGGTTCAAAAATGCGCCTCCATTAAAATCCATTGTTTTAAAGCATGAAAGTAAATATTAGTGCAATGCTTGCTTTTGATTGTGCAGTAATTTTATTTGTTAACTCAAACTCAACCACACACTGCAAGATCAATTAATTGCGCTTGGTTGGTTTAGAGGAGTTTTAGCGAATTGGAGGCGAGTGCATTTTTAGACTGTACGCACTCTAAGGTCTTTATTTAAAAAAACTATAACTTACCATGAACAGTCAATTCCGAATCTCGATTCAGCTCGTACAGCCTCAACGCCTCATCCAGCTCCAGCTGAGTTGATATGGTGCATGGATCACCTTCCTCGTCCACCCACTTCATTGTGAACACCTGGATGAAAATTTTAGACATTTCAACCATGATAGTAAATATAAGGTAACTAAAACTAAACTAACAGAAAATATTCTTCTTCTACTTCAACCTAGCGTTATCCTGGTCTAGTATCAGAGTTAAGATAAAGGATTATATCACACATTGAATGCAGGGAGGGTTTAAAATATTTGCAATATAATTGAGATTTGAGTCTTTTAACACATTTTCTGTTTATTGTATTCAAACTAATCCAAGGGGAAGGGGCTTTCGAAAATGTGACAAATGTGACTTAAGTGATTACAAATTTAGCATCACAGGCTCCCAGTTCTCTCCCAAAGTTTGCTCACTGCTTCCCTTTCTCACTGCTTTGCCTAGCATCATTATAATTTATCTACTCCTCAGGATCTTTATTTTTATCTGGATGAAAGGCACTATTTTTTTTTATGTCTGTTAGCATGTACGCAGTACTTTTTCACTTGAACTGACAGATTCACATTTGCACTCATTTTATAGCATCAAAATAAAATCTCAAGGTTATCAAAAATAAGTAATTTATTTTTAAGAGTTGATGTTTTTGCTACATTTGAACAAAATGCTGGTCAATTTATTTTTGGCATTCAACTGGTAGTCAACGAAGCATGACTGCAGGTTCAATTACTTAACTTTTAACGCAGAATTTAGGATAGTAAATTTTGGCGCCACATTGTCCTTGCAGCCTAAAGACACTCAGACTAATTATCGCAAATAAATCACAGAAAGTGATTCTTCCAAAACATTCCTAATTACTATATTTAATTGAGGATTCCTTTTTCCTCGTCAATATTGTTAGTGTGAATCTGATATGCTATTATTAACGCTAATCTCTATCTTTTGTTCCAACCTTGATTAAATACTTTGTTTATTTCTTATCTTTGTTCTTAATGAGGAGACCGGCGACGCATATTCGAGCACGGCTTCCCATCGGCATCAGCAGGCATCCATATGTGCATTTGTCCCTTATCTAATTGTATAACAATTAAAATGTATTATAATTAAAATTTTATTGTAATATGTAATTTATAATTTAATTTGTAATTTATAATTTCTTTTTAATTAATTTTTAAACTATTCATGTGTAATATGTGTGGGTACCAGATGCCTGTGAATAAAGATTTATTATTGTTTATTTAATATATCATACGAATATATAAAATAGAATTTTAATTAGAGAAACCGACTCCAAATTTTTAACACTGAACCAAATTGGAATCTTTATATTCATAGAAATATGTTCAGATGCTTCAAGTTTTTCTAAAACTTAATTTAGTTTTAATTAAAATAAATAAATGGGATTAAGCAAGGCGATTAGAACGAATTTTAAGATTCATTTTGTTGCTTACAACAATGTTGCAACTGGGTTACCTAGGTCAACGTGTAATTTATAAACATTGTATGCTGCAATATGACTTCTGATGAGAAATGTAGCTCTATATCGGGTTATATTTAAAAATACATATTTATAGTTTAAATAAAAACGCATCAATAGAATATAATACATGATTTAATAAAGATTTAACGTTTTCTTTACGAAAAACAGGTACATATTTTAATCTGTATGCAAAATTTCGCACCTGTCACTTGAATAATTAAGGCGTGAAATCGTATTATTGCAAGGCAAATTTGCATATGAATATTTTTAGGATTAACACAAATATTGTGTTAATAAACTTCGACAACGTTACCTTAACAATGTAGATTTAAAATAATACCGGTGATAATATTTTACCCTGCGGTAGTACCCTATATCACAAGGAAAATTACTTCAGTCATGAGATTCATCTGAAATCCAAACGCGTTCCCGCGATTTATTTACTTGTTCCGCTTTTATGTTTTATCTACAATCTAAGAAATCCCCAAAAAGAAAAATGAAGGGAATGAATGATAATAATGATGGCAGTTTCTGTCATGAATTCTGGAAGACTGATTTAGCGTTCGGTAAACAATCACGTCTTTTAGCATAGATACGGAAACATCGTGATTGTGATGTTCAGTTCTTTAGAATTTTGTTTCTGGTACAAGGCTAAGACGAGAACGGTTTTCATTTGCCGAAGTCGTTTCTTTAGTGTTCAATATAGGTTGATGTTTGCAATTTCGTTCGAACGATTTTTTTTAATATTACAAAAGGCAAACGAGCAGGCGGTTCATCCCCTAACGGACTAACGACACCCAAGCAGATGGCTTGCCCAGGAGGCTAGCAGACACGTTTCCAGCCTTTAAGGACGAGTTTACGTAATTGGTCCTTGCAACTGGATCTTTAAAATTTTAGTGGAATTTTTAATACTCTTACGTTTAAATCCATTTCTGTTCTTCTAAAATCGCTCAGACGCTATCTCAGCAGTCTGGGAGTTTATTATCAAAATGTATTCTTCTTCCTAGCGTTATCTCGATCTAATACCAGGGTCCACTTCAATTGCAGTGGTTGTGGGGAGGGTTAAGATGACCGACTACGGTCTGACGACATCCCAACAAATGGTCTGACGAATCCCCACAATATCACTCAGTGACATTAATGGCATCCATTGTTTAACATGCCTTCCGAAATACGGAGAAGCTCGGATATATGAAAAATTAGTTTTAGAACGGGTCAGCCATCTATCACCCTGTCGTGGTAAGAACTGCTTAACCCGGCGATCGACTAAAATGCCGGCCACTGATTGTGCTACGACCTCTTCGTACTATCAAAACGTAAATTGTCTTTTATCTCAAAAACATGTCATACATTGCTTGTATTGCACCACACCCAATATCATTGGCGCGGAAGTGGCCCCTGGCTTTATTTCCGACGTAAAAAGCCCGCGAAGCCAAGACCCGGGAATTTGTACGCGGCTTGTTTATAACTCTGTCATTGACTGTACCACATATATGAACCGGCTAGCAGTGTTAATTCAAACCTTATCTTAAAGCCAGAGGGTTTCTTTTTTCGTATCGTGTGATATTTTGATATATGTGACGCGAGGTAAATAAGATCTCTGAACACGTACTGTTTTATATAAACAATTTATACGTTTTTTAATATTGAAGACGAATGTGCAATGTTACGTGTATTTATTTATATGCTACCAATGGCGGTAGATGGCAGCATCCAAATGTTCACTCATCGTCTGGAGGATCGTATTATTGTAGTGACGAAGTCGATCCCAAAAAGACACGTATGCGAATATATTAGAAGCACAATCTAGATAGCTTCATCAGGATGCGAAAGGCATCATTGTACTTCACTCTCATAGAGTTATAAGAGTGTTTAGTGCATGAATGCAATTATTGTATTCATACACTAACGTAGTGTTATGTGTAGTGTTTATTTATAAGAGTTTGGCCACTTGCGGCTCGCTAGTCACGCGTTCCTGACCCCTGCTTTATAGTACACATTCAAGAATCGTTTACTATAGTAGCCCTACCTTATTCTATACTATTCCCTTTATGATACTTATAATTAGAACATATACATTATAGAACACATACTAGGGCAATAAAAACGTTTGCTTCTGTCGTTGGCTTTTACGTTAGCATTACTTTTAACGGTTGCCAGAATCGGAAACATGGAAATTCCGTGGCTTGGAATGTTCGCTCCATGTTCTAATGCTAGAGCTGATTCCGAGCTTAATAATAGGTATAACTGAATGTATATACTTATATACCAGTATACTAGCCGCCCCAGCTTTGTACGAGAGCAATTAAAATATGTAGGAGGATGCCATTTATTAACGCGCCATCTATTAGCAACCATACATACATTCGAAGAAATAAGATTAAACACCATCACCATAGTGAAGAATTTTTTTTAAAGAATATTAGGAATACTTTTTAGGTATTTCTAATATTACCTTTTTCCCTCCTAATCAGCGTAAATTAAAAGCTTGTATTAGGAGTGGGTGCGACAATACCCCAACGGAGGTGGGGTTTGAACCGGGTACCTTGCGGAACAAAGATTTTATTCGTTAATTTCTCTACTCTATTATCAAAGGTATCAAACCATGAAACTGTACAAAGGTATTGAATTATGAAAGACGTTTGCTGACGCCCAACACGTATATATGATCTAGTTTTTTTTCTTAAAAAAAAATTAATTAATTTATAATATTTATATAAATGCTATAAATATTCTAAAAGTTGCGTGACAAAGATTGTCGTCATCGGAATCACGCCGATTTACAGGTATAAAGAGAATAGAGTAGCGAAATAGCGATATAAAAATGGCCATAAAGAATAGCGATATAATAGAGTAACGAATAACACAGATTACAAAGAAACAGTAGCTATAGAGTAATTGAATTATAAGCGAAATAAGTCCTTCATCCACGTAAAATTAGATGAAAAATTTTAACGTTATGATATATAGCCTTCCTCGAAAAATAGGCTATCTAACACTGAAAAAATTCTTCAAATACGATCAATAGTTCTCGATAATCTCAAGGCGTTCAAGCAAATAAACAAACTCTTCGGCTTTTTATATTAGTACAAGATTTGGAAGTAAACTAAAATTACTATATTAATGTAAATAAATGTATTTCAAATTGACAGACATTTTTTTTAATATAATATAAGCTTTCACGTGTTTTTAATCTGAACAAAGCACTCGGTTGAATAGAGTTGAGCTTTATTGAGGCGACGAAAGATCTTAATCCGGATACTATGATAATGTTAAATCAAGTAAGTAATAAAAATAGCGGGGTATATGTAGGGTAATAAATGAAGAGAATAGTATTTTTTCATTCAAGAAAGGTTTCTTAATTAAGTTTTAAGAACGATTGCTTGAGTCTTTTCCTCATTGCTCCCAGAATTTCACTTTTATATATTTATATTTTTGATGTGATAACGCCTTTATTATAAATGGTTGAACGCCGGCTGCACGCACCAAAAAGCATGACTCATTGTCACGTTCCCCCTGAACCAAGCGTGCAAGCAAGAGCGCGGTAGAAGCGATAGAGAGGCACAACCGGCCTTACAGACAACCGGAAATTATTATGAAAATGTTGCCGGAACAGGAAGGAAGGACAGCAGAGGATAATTGGATTGACTTAAAGCGATTTGATTTCGTCGCATTTGGTTCTTTTTTTATTATTTTTTATGCTGTTTTGGGAACTGACTTCAATTTAACGGGAATTTTTAAGCTACTTCCAAAAAAGGAGGAGGTTTTACATTCGACGTATGTCTTTTGTATGTATGATATGCGATTTCTCCGCCATTTCTGAGCCAATTTTGATGATTCTTTTTTATATGCATATACGTCGTTATACGTGGATGATGTCTTCGTTTACTTTTCACTAAAAACTTAAAAATAAATTATTTTTATACAAAGAAAATTTCTAAAGAGAATGTCATTTCAAATAAGTTCGGCACCTAAAAATATATATTAAAATACAAACAATTAACTAGGAAAATAATAAAAAATAAATGTAATACAAAATCTATGATACACACAACTCTAAATTGCGACTTTATCTTTTTTTGTCTTTTTTTTATGTTACAACAGGCGGTAAGTAACTATCGACGCCCATGGAAATCTGCACCACCAGAAGGCTAGCAGATGAGTTACCGGCCTCTAAGGACGAGATTAGGTAACGAGGAACACTCACAAACCGACTGAAACGCGACAAAAATACCATCACTTGATATGACAGCATTGCCGCCACTTCACGCAGTATGAAATAATAATTTTACACGAAAGTTCAGTCAAAATCTGTAATTTTTTCTAATTTTAAATAATCTTTCGACTATTCCTTTATTACTTTCCTTTAAACCTTTTCTGAAATAAGAGGAATCATACAAAAGGAATAGAATTTAAATTTATTCAGCGGTTTTCGCGTTTTAGCGAGACTAACGAACCACAATTGGTTTTCTTTTCTTATACAAAGATTACGTGGTTTTATATACCTAATTATAGACTTAGTTAAAGCGTTGTGATTCGGGTTTGACTTTTAAGTAAGCGATCCTCAAGAAGCCGTCCACCGCTGATCTACTGAGTCTCTGAAATAACTTCGGTCCCGAAGATAGATAGAAGTGTAAGGAAGCAATCTTTGCCATCAATAACTACGCAATGTTCACACGTAACAATGGAAGTAGAAGCCGAGTTCTCACCTGCATTTTTTTTTTGTCTAACACATCAGTTCCGTATATGGGCGTTTCTATTTCATGTACTCTTTCTAGCAATAAGGAAAGTAGCATTGTTAAAATTTTCCTAGATTTTCTTTGCTAAAAGTTGTTACATATCGTAACACTATGGTTATTGCTTACACTTTATGGTTTCTCTTATGTCTACTCGAATGTTTAAAAGATATTCTTAGATTGTAGAAGTCGTTATTTGTTATTGTGGTACAGGCGTTTATATTAAACTTATATTCATATACTATCGTTTATTTATATTTAATAGGTTTTTTATTGACATACATAACTCTTGTCAATAAAGTAATTTTGTAACGAATATTCCTACAACAGTTACCAGTTAATGATAAATGTTTGATGTCCACTTATAGAGTCACAAAATATGCTCAAAGTTTTTTTGCTATTAAATTAAACTAAGCTACAACTCCAAACCCAATTTAAATACTTTAATTAGCTGGTGAAGCACATCCCAAATAATATTTGAGCGTTTCAAACGATTGTTCTTTATAATTGTTCCATACAATTGTAGGAAAAGACTAAAATATATACCGTACCTAAAAAGGTACAGCGTGTTTGATTTTTTGATTGACATCTCTAAATAAATATTGGGGATGTACTAACGAATTAAAATGTTAAGCGTTTATTTGTATTTAAACAAAATTTTTTATTACTTCCTGCATCAATTTAGTTCAGCCACGTTGCAAGCACATTACGCTGACGACGACGACGATATTTTATAGGAAAGGTATCTCACCTTTTTTCTTTAGTTTTTTTATATTTCCTGAAAACATTTTTTGACAGATAATAAGTAAAAAATATGCACTAGAATTCCATTTTAGGGTTCCGTTGTCTTAACAGGAACCTTTCTAGTTTAGCTCAGTCCGTCCATCCGCATGTTCGTCCGTTATCTGTCTCCGCTCAGTCGCCATACTTTATGCGCACTCACAATTAGTTGCCGCGAGATGGCAGGTGAAACTATGGCACAGAGTATTATGTAGAGTCGATAATTGCAAAAATTATATATTGTTTATGTGTTCATAAATGACTCACTCACTCATTACATTGGCAAGTCTTTGGAAAATAACGTACTGACTTTTTCCACTACATAATCATGACAGTAATATTTGCAATCCTTTAAAAAAAAGCGAATTTTAACCGAATTACCGTTTAGTTTACTCTATTTCTGTGTCTGCAATAAAGTATTAATAAAACGAAATATAATTAATATCTTTGCATAATATCAACGGGTCTCGTGTAGTGTTTTTATACGCCTTACTTCAGAACTTTCGACTGGGTGAACCGATTTTGATGATTCGTTTTTATTTTGAAAGTTGGTGCCAGGCGTCTGTTGCCTATAACACAGGCATTAAGTTGTCTACCTTAGGAACAATCGTCCGTGTGTCATATAGTCCTGTATATATTTATATTTATTTATTTTATATTTATTGTGTCTAAGTGTGGAAAACCACCCGGGAAAAAGAAGAAAAAGTTAACTGACTTTCGTGGGTATGGCAGTTGTATAAAAATCCACGTATATCTCTTAAGGTGTACTACATACATCGTGGGGTGACGTAAGACGTGGGAGGGCCCCGCCCTTGACATAACATATGGAACACACTTTCTCCGATTCGCGGATTTTTCCAATTTTCCTTACATTTATGTCAACCTGTAGGTATATTTTTGGCGTTATAAGGAAAAGCGAAAATACATCACCAATATAATGAACCAATATACATACAAAACTAGTATATTATGACGTAGGTATTCTCTAATATAAAAAATAGATAGTTAACAGAAGAGAGAATAGACATACAGACAAACCAACAGATATATATAAGGGTATTTATGAATAAATTCGGGTTAGCGAGCCGCATAGAAGAGTGGAATTCAATTTGCAAGAAACTTGGTTCGACTTGGATACGGGATATTGTAACTCCTTCTTAAAGCTTCTTCTAGAAAAAGCACTAGTAGAGAAGCTTCTTCTAGAAGAAACTTTTAAGCTTAATTATAGCTAACAGAAACCTAATATCTCGAGTAAAAAAGACATTTAAAAATGACTATACAAAATGTTAAGGAATTAAGTTTTAATCGTTATTCTAATGGACATATTTGTTACCAAAAGGCTGTACAGATTTCGATAAAATTGTTTGAACGTCTCTAATGTTTTAGATACAAAACTGATTACTTTACACTCTTATATTATGCTTTTTAGAGTTCCGTACGTAAAAAACCCTTATTCCTATAAGGGTTCCTTTTTAACGAAGAGATCCTTCTCTTCGTTTTCCGTCCGTCCGTCTGTCTTTCAAGACACGTTTCTTAATAGCAATATATTAAGTTGAAATGAATACCAAATACTAAGGTCTAAGGTAACTTGAAACTGTGTAAAAATCAACTCTCTATTTATACGCAATCAAAAGATACGCCCGTTTGTGTCATATATCCCATATTAGTACATTCGAAAAGAAATCCTACCCTTTTTTGTTCAAAACCCATAGGGTAGGATTCCTGTCTACCTAGAAATATGAAATTTTGCAAACTATATCTTAAAGTACAAGTACAGGAAAACTTCCAAAAACCATAGTGAAAAATAATGCAGTGCTATTATCAAATTAACAGAAATTTTATGAAAAGTATGGCAAAGTATTACGTGATGGTACGGAACCCTTTGCACGCGAGTCTGGCTCGCATTTGCCCTACTAGGCCGATTTGAAAAAATATTTTAGTATTAGATAGCCCATTTATCGAGGAAGGGCATAAGGGAGACCACGCTAAAATTTGTCTCCTAATTTTAAGCGAACGAAATCGCGGATAACAACTAGTGTGATATAGCAGAGCCTCAATAGCTCAACGATACAAGGTATGGACTGAAATCCGCAAGGTACTCTGTTCAAACCCCACCGCCGTTGTGGTTTTGTAGTACCCACTCCTATTACAGGCTTCTAATTTAGTGAGAGGGGAAAAAGGGAATATTAGACATACCTAAAAAGTATTCCTGATATTCTTTTACAAAAAAAAGAATACAGTACTAGTTTAACTCTTTCTATATAAAATCAGCATTCCCTAGTGCTGCATATCTACTTTCCATTATGGAACAAGACTCCATGTGAGTCACGTTGTATCGCGAGGGTCAGAAGGTATCACATGTGCGCCAAAATAAGCTATCACAAGCTATAATCGGATACCAGTTAGATATTACTTAGCTACGCCAAGCTTTGGATGAAAGAGCGTGGAATCTAAAGCTTTAGCCACAATACGGACAGAATCTCCGATCAACTAATCAGGGATTTAGGGACCCTCAAGAGCTTACTCATTCCTCAAAAGCCGGCAACGCATCAGGGCGTCTTCTAGTAGTGCAATTGTTCATGAGCGTCGGTAGTCATGCAGCTATTTTTTTTTTATTTTTATATGTAAAGGGGCAAACTAGCAGACGGTATTCACGTAAGTAACTACCGACGCACATGGGCAAATTCAACACCAGAGGGACCGCAAATGCATTGCCGGCCTTTGAGAAATGAGTATGCTCTATTCTCGAAGGTCCCTAAGTCGTATCGAGATGGCAACTGGTTCCACAGAGATGTTTCGTAAAGATTGAAAAGATAAATCCTCATCTCTCAAAAGACAGAAACGCATCTAAGAACCTTCTGGTAGGGAAATTTACGAAATTCTAGTGGGTTGGTCATGTGCCTTCATAAAGCTGTACCATATTTTTAATATTCTTATTATAAATACTAAATCTATGTATATAAAAGATAAAAGTCACCTAACAAATAATTTCGAAAACTGCGGGACGTAAAAGGGTGCAATTTGGCAAGGATGTAGTTCATAGTTTGTAGACATCCGCTTATAAACGATTTTTTGATAGGCCCAGATTAAAGAGGTCTTAAGGTGTCTTGCAATTTAATGCGGATGAAATCGCGAGAAAAAGCTTGCTAATTAAATAATAATAAAACAGCTCAACACCGTGAATGTGACGCAACCCTAACAAAACTATATATGGCGGGAAAAGTTCAAAGCACGATCGAATCTAATCAAATCATCTTTTATCTCGATGAACTCGTACATATGCTGAATTAAATCTATTTCTTCAAAGGATTAAAATCACGTATACATTATATAGAATTCTATGGTAGACCAATTTTAAGGGATATACCGTTTTTTGGTGGAAAATAATGCGACGGGTCAAACAGTTCGTATTTGTAGGCGTGGAGACATAGAAAAGGCCACTAACTACCGCCGATTTTAACTCTTGTTATATAAAAATTAAAGGTAGCGCCACTCTTGAACTCCTTTAAGCCTGCAGTCGCATTGTGTCCGCGTCCGGGTACCAGTACCTCTTTCTCATTAAAGCGGCGGCAATGCTGTGGCTGCGAGTGATGGTATTGTCGCGTTTCGTTCGGTTTTTGCGAGTTCCCAATGGCCTATTTCCTTCTTTAAAGGTCGGCAACGCATCTGCGAGCCTTCTGGTGGTTCAGATGTCACTTATAAGAATAAGAATAAGAATAATTTATTTTGCAAGAATGTTACAGGTTATTTGTAAAACATCCAACTAAATTAATAGGATCAATCTCAATACAAATTTAAGTAAACTTTACCAACGCGTAAGAGTTAGAAAACTCGCACTAAGCGCTCTGGTATTGGGAATTAACGTCAAAACACGTAAATTAAATTGTTGTTTTAATAATAGAAACCCTGTAGTTTTTACACAAAAAACAATTTTTTTTTTTTTTTCCTTAGTTTTGGAAGATTTTTAATTTTATCACACAAGACTTATTATTTTAGAATCTCTAAACTTTTTAACAAACTTGTCATAATAGTACGATGTCATCAGTACGATGAGTGAAAGGATGATAAAATGAACGGTCTTTCAAAATTTTAAAGAAAAATTAAAATTGATTGATTTTTGTTCTTAAGCATTCTTACAGAAAATATTTTTGAAGCTAAATAACATTAATGCTGGAATAATTGACCAAAATTTTGTACGGACCACGTTAAGTGTTCATCCAAAAATTATCATAAATAGTTTGGAAAATCCAAAGTGCACGCCGCATAATACTAACGCCAGGCATCAAGTGTTTACATTTTGTTACAACTTTTATATTTAAAAAAAGTAAAAATATCATTATATACATATTATATTCTATTTTGGCGATCAACGCCATTTGTTAGAACACGCTCAATACAAATCTTTTGTAGTACAGTAATATTCCGCTAGGGTATCCAGCTGAAATTTAGTTTTTCGTTAATTACTTCACTTCGTCTACTATTTTTTGCCCAGTGGCAATCTTCGCCACCACGGGACGATTAGGACATCAATCAGGGTGTATCGACTGCTTAATATTGTGTTACCCTAAAAGTTACGATTTTTTGTGCTTTCATTGGGCATGTAGATAGCAAAACGGGAGTCAAATCTTAATGCAACGCGAAGCAGGCTTTTTATACCAAACTTTAGAATTACATGTTCTCTTTTTTGAATGTTTAAAAGTTTGTAAAAAACTGGAATAGGGAAGTAATTCAACAGAAATTTTGTGTTACGCTTTCCCTAAGCAGCCAATTATGTTGCGCAATATCACGTATTATGCAATAACATTGAGCTTAAATTATTTATTAAATAGATTTTAATGTTTTCTTTTCTTCTTTTTTGGAACATAATCTTCAAGAGATAAACACTGTTCTTGAGCATCATCAACCTCATCTATCTTACATTTTTTCTTAATTTTTTTATCTGTTTTAACACATATGTCTAATTGATCTTCTGTTTGACTTTTTTTCTTTTTGGATTTTTTATTTTTCGGTATTTCCATACTATTTACATTTTCTTGATTTCTTGCAGACTCAAGTTCTTCATGGTCATTAATTGTTTCATTTTCTTCATTATTTACACTTCGATCCTTATTCTTTAATTTTTTCTTTTTCTGTTTAGTTAATTTAACATCTTAATGTGTATAACCTGGATAAGATTATAAGAAATAGGCTGCAAATGAATTCCGAGGCGTGTTCCTTGTGTTTTTTTTTTTTAATTATGCATTCTCAGCTTTACAGTAGAGCGTTACAAACAAATAAATTGTAATATAACAGTGACTTTTAAATATATTATTCTATACAATGATGTAATAATATTTATTGAATATATAATTGTATACACAAATGTGTCATATACTAAGTTTTTTATTTCAATTTACCTGTTTGTTAATCTCTACCGTAAAGTTGGGAATTTGGGGTTGCAACAATTTACGTGGGAGGAATCGGTATGTAATTTTACTAGCTCCACTCGTAACTGGGTTCCGTAATCTACAAGAGACTTCTAGTTTTGCTTTGTCTGTCCATCCGTCTGTGCGTCCGCAGAGGTGTCCCTCCATAAGAATTCCAAACTATTAGATGTAGAGACTTAAAATTTTCCATGTTAACATGCTAAAAAGTCACTAGAAAAATTATTTTGAGCGAAATCGGACAGCAAATTCTGAAATTTAACAAATACCTTTATTGCGTACCAGATACGGAACCCTTCTTTATAAGCGTGTCTCGACACGCTCTTGGTTATTTTTATCATAAAATATAAATATTGCCAACGCCACTTCTAATCTATTCCAAAGTCTACGGTAAAAAGTTGTAACTTAGACTCGGAACCATGTGTGCATACGTCATCATATAACTGATTATTCTCGATAATATTTAATTGTTTATAATTAAACTAGAGGTTCCCGAATGGTCGAAATTCGCCTACAAATCTTTAGATTTGCGTACTATATGCTTAATTAAAGCTATATACAATATTTTAATTCGTTTTACAACAATTTCGTTATATTTGACATTTAATATACATACGGTCGTCGTGAGTACGCTTTGACACAATCTTATAGTAAAATGTATGCATGTGTCGGTAAATCGTTTGGTATTGGTGTGCGTGTGGTTTATTTTAAACATTATATTTATAATACATATTTTATCAAAATATTAGCATTCGCACACCCCTAAACTATTAAATGTAGATACTTGAAATTTTTCGTGTTGATAGATCATGCTAAAAACACATTAGAAAAGTTATTTTGGGAGAAATCGGACATCAACTTTCTTTGAAAATATTTCACAAAACTTTGTATCGCCTATCAGATACGGAATCCTTCTATACAAGCGTGTCTTGACGCTTTCTTGGCCACTGTTATTATTGAACACCACAAGCTTTAAATCAATTTTGATGACGAGCGAGGCCCTAAGAGTTTTTAGAAACGTTCTTAACCAAGTCGTTTTTTA
This sequence comes from Charaxes varanes, assembly GCA_024363005.1. Taxonomy (NCBI): domain Eukaryota; kingdom Metazoa; phylum Arthropoda; class Insecta; order Lepidoptera; family Nymphalidae; genus Charaxes; species Charaxes varanes. The sequence continues at coordinate 14,642,255 of JANCMC010033613.1, forward strand.
ATAGCGTAATTGGGTTTTTTATTTTTGTCTAGCGAAGTGAAAGTCTATCGAATGCATCACAGGTACTCCTGTGTCGTGGGTAGCCATGAAGCGTTTATGACATGTGAAACTTAACTAAATATCGCTCGGCCTTGAAGGTACATTAATTTTCATTCAAAAAGAAATTTCAAATTTCCATACACAAAATATATATTAAAAAAAACAATAAAAATTGTTGCAGCCATAAGCCCAAGTATAATTTTATTACCTAAAAAATTTGTATACTCGAAAAATTATTAAGGCTACATTATTTTTCTTGTATAATAAATTTTCATAAATAACGCGATTCGCTCAAGCCTTTCATATTAAAAATTGCTCCGTAGCATATTTCGGAAGGCTCTTCAAATCAGTGACCCGTTATAATAACTGACTAACACCGTTTCAGTGTTGCGTCTTAAACAATATTTTTCCCCATTTAATTTCAGTTGGGTGAAGATGAATAAATATAAATTACATGTAATTTCCTTACCCAACCGTAATTTTTAAGTCGCATTAACAAGTTATGTTATGATGATTTAAAAAAGGTCTTTTTGCGCTTCGGTAAAGATACAAAAATAGATACTGATATTATATAAGTGAATCACGTCAATCAGTAGCAATTTTATCGATTCTAAGAAAATATTCCATGACAGAGATACTGAAAAACAAGTTGATATTACTGGGAGTTTTCAATTGGCCTAATTAGCTTTGAAAAGCTTACGCATCTCGAAATCCCCTTCCCTCCGGACCCCCGTGCCATTCAGTCGTGTTTCTCTGTCGAATTTAAAAATAATAAATAGATAAATTGTGTAAAACCAAAATTCAAATTGTGTGCATAAATTAGGACAACACGGGCATGCAAGAGTTCAATACATCGCAGTGAAGTGTCGTTAAAGCTGTATGTATGAACAATTACGATCCTTATTATTTGTGCAGTGTGATCAGTAATGGCTTAATCACTGTCTCCGTACATGCAATTAGATGCCATATACGCGACTTGTACTCGATAGAATAAGACGACTATCTAAGACACGATTCTCTTCGACGAGTTCAACTTACGCTGGACGGAAAGTCTAATTGTATGAAATCATCGATCGAACGGTCAGTCGCTTGACCCCTGCATGTTTGCCGTCCTGCTATCTGTTTTGATTCATTTCTTTGGTGTTTTTTACTCCTGGTACTTTACATTACCTACACACGAATCATCATAATGCCTATTAACCGCACGCCGCCGCCTCATTCATCACGCTCGGAACCAAATCTTAGCTATGAAAAAAATTCGAATATGGACAGCTCGGTTCGAACCTTCGAAGAAACATCTGTATGCAGTACCCCGAAGTTTACCCTACGTAACCCTAAGAGGAGACGTTCGGAATCAGATAGTGATATTAAGCAAATAATGATTGATATGAAACAGATGTTTAAGGAATTTCAATCTGAACAGACGGAGACAATTAATAAGTTGTGTTCTTCGGTTGACGATCTTCGCTCCTCGGTTAATTTTTTGGCCGAAAAATATGACTTGCTGGTCTCTAAATATGAAAAATTAGAATCCGATCGCAAGGATGACCTTGCCCACATAAGATCACTGGAAGAACTATTAGAAAAATCCGAGCGATCTTCTAGAGCTTCTTGCTTAGAAATAAGAAATATCCCAGTACGAGAGGGCGAAACTAAAAATAATTTAGTCAACACAGTTGTTAGCGCTGGCAAGGCTCTTAATTTAGAGATACAACCATTTCAAATTCAAGACGTTTTTCGTATTAGAGGCAAGACCCCGGAGAATAAAACTATAATTGTTCAGCTAAATAGCGTCATATTAAAAGAAAAAATTATTAGTGCAATTCGTAAATTTAACAAAGGTGTAAACAAACTTTCAACTGAGCATTTGAGAATTACAGGACCACCGAGGCCCGTATTCATTTCTGAAAATCTAACATCTAAAATGAAACGGATTTACTTCCTTGCAAGAGATTACGCAAAGACAAATGACTACAGGTTTTGTTGGGTCTCAAACGGCAAAATTTACTTACGCAAACGAGAAGGTGGTTCCTTGATACGAATTTCACACGAGTCGGATTTTACTGGTCTTCAGAATAAAAAGTGACTAGATATGTCAGCCGGCTCAAAAATACTAAGGACTTTTATACCTAATACGAATTGCACACCGTATTGTGAGATAGATATAAGGCTATACTTTTGTTTAAATACACATTTTATATATATATATTGTTACTACTACTACTATTTTAACTTACACTCTACAATTACACTAACTAAAATTACACTTTCTGACAAACTTTCCGATTCTTCACCGGTCGTAGAATCTTTTCGTCCCTATGACGTTTTACGTATTGTATTGTCTATTAGGTGCCCTAGAGAGGAGTCCCACATTTGTATTCCTTGTTACATTTTTTATTTATTAAATGGATAATATTAATTCAATTGTAAATAATATCGATTGTCTGACAACCCCCAAATCGTTGATTTGCTCTCCCGAAGACTCTTGTCTACATATATCTAACACATACGAAGTCTTCAAAGTTTTGCATGTTAATATACGTAGTATCAACTGCAATTTTGACAGTTTACTCGTCCTGTTACATAGAATCAATCTACAGTTAGATGTAATTGTCTTGTCAGAATGTTGGCTCAGTAAATCTCCAACTATTCCATCCCTTGGTGGTTTCGATGCTCATGCTTCCTTATTTAATACTCAAAATGAAGGAGTTGTCGTTTACATAAACTCTAAAATGAATTATACAGTTGAATCCACTGATATCATAGATGCTAACAGCCTTGCCATTAAATTCAGTAACTCTCTTATTGTTATAGCTGTGTATCGCTCTCCATCATACAAAGATTTGAATCCATTCTTCAAGAGTCTTGATGCATCGCTAAAGACTTATAATTCCTTTAGAAATGCTATAATCATAGGTGATATAAATATTAATATAGTCGCTGAAAATAGTAATCCTTGTGCAAATGATTATCTTAATTTGCTTGCTGCACATGGAATGCTTCCTGCTCACAATCTACCCACCAGACTCAAAAACTGCCTTGACCATATTATTTACAGATCTGTTAATGATGTCACCACTTTAATTTTGGACTCTTATGTAACTGATCATGCCCCTATAATTTTCTACTGCAATACAAAAATTAATGAAAAGAATCATATTCGCACTTCACTTAAACAAAATATCAAAGGAGTAGTTGATTACTTGGAGCATTCCGATTTTTCTACCATCCTTAATTCTTCTGATCCTAATGTAGTAGCAGACACCTTGGTAAACATCGTTTCAAATGCTATAAAACTTAATAGTGAGACTATCATTGTTCCTAATAAGAAACGAGTCATTAAGCCTTGGATAACCCCTGGTCTTTTAAGATGTATCCGACACAGAGACAACTTATTTAGAAAATGCAGGAAGCATCGCGATAATTTAACTCTTAATGCCATTTTCACTAAATACCGGACCTTTTGTAACAACCTACTTAAAAAAATAAAACAAGAATATGAACAAAAAGAGTTTATGAAAGTCAGAAATAACATAGGTAAAACTTGGAATTTAATAACTAAAGTTGCTAACTTAAAACAAAGAGAGTCAAGTTCTACAATGCTGTTGAATCTATGTAATCACCCTCTGGAGGCTGTAAATGAAGTCAACAGTTTCTTTTCCAATGTGGGCAAACGTCTTGCTGATAATATAATTCAATCCCATCAGTTTCTATCCAATGAAGACTGTTCACTTAGTCCTTGTGCTGTAAATTCTATGGCACTATATCCCATTGAGGAGAGTGAAATTTTTAATATTATTCAAAATTTAAAGAACAAGTCCGCTGCAGGCTGGGATGGTATTAGTCCATTAGTGGTTAAAGCAAGTGCCCATGTTCTCACTCCAATATTGTACCATCTTTTTAATCTTTGCTTCTCTCTCGGAATTTTCCCCCATATTTTCAAAAAAGCAGTGGTGCATCCAATTTATAAGAATGGTGACGGAGGCAGTATCAGTAATTACAGACCTATCAAAGCCAATTTAAGGTCATTTACTAATGTTAAACGCGTTTAAATGTAAAAAAACACTTTTTAAAAGGTTTTTTTTTAACCCTTAAGAAGTTTTTTATTATTTTAGTTAACAAATTGTGATGACATAATAAATATTTCACCAATATCGCGTGCCCAGACATTCTTAAGAGTAAAACGTTTCATATCTACATTGGAACCTACCTACATTAATTTATCTAACTACCAATTGACACGAAAGTATAGACTAAATATTTAGGGCCTTTATAGTTCAATAAAGTGTTGAGTATATGATTATATTTGTATTATGTAGTGTCATGAGGGGTAGCAATTGCCGTAATAAAGAAAAGATAACCACTAACAGAAGGTTTGAATTTTTATAACAAGTGAACAAATAGTCACTTATAGTCACATGACTGTATATTTGACTATAAGTGACTACAGACGCTTAAAGACAACCACTAATAGGTTTGAGTTTTTATAACAATTGAGCAATTAGTCACTTATAGTCACTTAGCTGTTTACTTGACTATAATTTACTTTGGACGGTTATTGATAAAAATTTCTAGAAGGTCTACAGATGCGTTGCTGCCATTACAGATATCAGTTTGCCGTTTTCTAAGACCCTATTCACTGGGTCGTATCAGTCTGTAATTATCGTATCCGCTTGCTAGACCCACGGAAATGTTATTGTGATTTCTTTTTTTACAAATAGGTATAAAAGGTTTATTGCTTATTGGATGTTCTTGCTTTACTCATATTTAAATAAAACTGGTGTTAAATATTATTGTAAGCGAGCTATCCATTCAGGACTTGTCTATTTCTTGTTATCTTAATCTATCTATGTTAAGAGCTAGATATTAAATATGTTTTATAATGAAATAAATTTATAACCTATTTACTATCTTATCAAATACAATCGCATCTCATCGAAAATTTCGATGTACCTAATTTGAAGCCGGAGCCAGACATAGCGTCATTTGAATGATCATGTAGTGTGGCCGAGGACTTGTGTAACATCGCAAAGTTTTGTATAATAATTAATTTATAATTTCTAGTCACCTAGAGAGACCGATGCTTCTAGTTAAAACGTATAAAATATTCTTTTAAAATATAAAAGGAATTTTCAATTATGTTATTTAATTCTAGAATAAACATGTTCAGGTTATTTGTATTTTGAACATATTCTGGCGGGTGATTGAAGATTTTTAATGATTTTTTTACAAACTTTTTTTAAGGAAGAATATTTTTCTGTGTCTAATATAACTGTTCTCTCTCCTACTAAGCTTAAACTAAGCTTGTGTCAGGAGTAGGTGCGACAATTCCCAAGCGATGTCCGGGCTTGAACCGCATACCTTACGGAATTGAACGTATGGGCTAAAGCATCTGTTCATTAATTTTAATCATCTAATATAACGATAAATTTTAGATATACACTTTACCCCAATACTTGATAACACACAGACATCGCAGCAAAAACATCTTATTATTAAATCCTTTATTGTTATTCCCTTCAGGTATTAGATGAATCGATTTTGCCTTTGTGGTATTAGATGAAAAAAACCCTTCAAAAACAATTTCGAGACTAATTGTAACAAAGGTTACAACCACTGAATTAAAGAATCCAACGACTATACAAAATATACCTATTGTTTTAGAATTCACAAATGTTTACTAAACTTTTATGAAAGAATCTCAAACCTTTAACAGAGTTTGTAAACCTCCGAAAGAACGCGCGAGGCCCTGCAGATCTATACTGGCTCCACCTAGCTGCAGCGGTCCGTTTACTGAACGAATAATGAAAAAAAATGTATTTAAATATATAAATATCTTAAAGAAAATAACAGAACTTTCTTTAGGTATACACAAAGTTTCCGTTTATCCTTCAATGTAGTTTAAAACTGTAAGATAATTGTTACAAATCAGAAATATTATAATTAAAGTAATTTCTGCCTTCCTATATACGTAAGTTGTTTTAGCATACATGTATACATACTTTATAATAGAATTCAAAAAAGAAAGAAGTTCTCAATTCGACTGTATTATTTTTATGTTTGCGATCTCAGCTTTTTGTAGGTCTTATTCGATCGTTGGCAGGTTTAGGGCTGTTTTGAGGACATAGTCTTCTGGTCGTCTTTGCATATGTCCGTACCATCTAAGGCGTTTTTCAACCAATTTTTCACTAATCGGAGCGACTTGAAAGCCTCTATTCCGCTGATATAATCACTTTGCTAAAGGTTACTCTTACAAATTAGCATAACAAGCAAAAATAAGCCTTATAACTAATTGACGTGCAAACGACATTGAACCTTAGCGGGACAAACCAATTTCTTGGTCGAATATATAAATCAGTGACATTTTGTATCTACTGATAAATAGGAATATTGTACGCAAATCTGTAGATTTATGGTCACCTATAACAAACAGATAGACGGTTAAAAATGTTTTAATTACACAAAAACATTGCCCTGTCAATATCATTTTTTTATATAGATTAATGGTAGAGAGACTGTGATGCTAAATTTGAAAGAAAAGAAAAAATTAAAGAAACATTTATTTCTGAGCATTACACTATACATCAATTGAATATTAAATTGAATAATTAAAAAAAAACTTTACAATAAAAAACAATCTAAAAATATATAAAGCGTACGGTATAGCCTCTTAACATTGGTAGAAGTGGGCAACACTATCCCACTCCCACCGCTGATATTCACATGCCTCCAAATTGGCATCTACCAATAGCAGTAACCTCATAAAGAAGCCATAATTACATATTTTACTTAAACAGAAAATCTTACACAAATTATCCTAAGAGTGAAATGTATAAATACGTGCACCTCAAGGAACACACAAAGAAAAATAGCCGAATTGACCGAACTGTCGAGTATTGCGCTTAGCAACATTCTTCTTTATTTATATGTTAATAAGAATATAATTCCTGTATCGATTATAATCTATGTTAAAAATAGGTAAAAAAATTCTATGAATATAATTGATGATTAATAAGTGGCACATGTAGAGATAGTATGAGATCGATGAAACATTGCCACACAATTATTATCAGCAACTCATGATCGTATAATTTATATTATAACGTTTGGGCGTTGAAATAATACAATGCGTGTAAGGGTCTCTTTCAACGTCTACAAATAATGTCAAGTGAGGAAGTGGAGCTAACAAAAAAAAAATACCGACTGAGTTTGTTGCGGGCTCTTCTCAGTACAGGACTCTTCTCACTACTTAGAAATGTAGCACTTAAGTCGCAAATTTTATCACCAAATTATTTTAACGAGCAAAAAAATAATAATAATTTTAAACTTATGACGTTCATAAGTGCTTAAAAAAGTCTATATTTATAAACAATTTGACTTTAACTTTGAAAGAAGCACTAAGTGTGTTAACGAAATTAATTATCGTTAAGTATTGAACACTAAACTAGGTGGCCTAAACTCGTCATTAAGGGCCGGCAGCGCATCCGCTGGCCTTCTGGTCGTGCAAATGTCCATGGGCGCCGGTAGGCAATTCGGTGCCTGCTGCCTGCTCGTGTGCCCCCTTGTAACATTAAAAACCGGACGAAGTCAGGGCGGTCGCTAGTAATGTATGAATCGGTCTTTTAAACAAGTCCTTATAAAGCGCGTCCCAGATTTGAAAGTCATGTGTACTCCGGCCAAGAAAACAAGGTGATCGTTTCTTTATTAAGGAATTAGGATGTTTTGGCGTAGTCGTACATAACGAGACACTTAAAAATAGTCTGTTTGACTTGTCTTAATAAAAAGTATAAAAAAAATGAAATGTATACATGTGTGAGTAAATCGTTTTGCATTGGCGCGCAAGAAGTTTTGTTTTAATAATTTAATTAACTTATAATGCATATTTTATGAAAATATTAGCATTCGCACACCATTCTCTATATAAACTGTAATTGTGCCACATTTCAAACACCTCTATCCGTGCAATTTTCGTAAAATGGTACCAAGAGTTTTCAATATATAGAGATTTCTAAGTCCACAGCGTATTTCCTATTTTTCTATTGCAACGTACTAACTTTGAAAGATTTAAAAATACTGGTTTCACAAAAAGATTTAGGAAACCGACTCTAATTTGAAAAGTATAAATTTTCACTCAAATATATTAAATAAAACATACAATACCTACTTTCAGTCTTCGGACTCCTCTGTCCCGAATTCTCGTAATCGACATCCAGATTAATAGGCCTCGGTGAGCTTTCCTCAACGCTGTCCATTGATCTCGTGGTCGTTTGGAGGGTCGGAGATTCTGACTGAAATTAAAAAAAGGAAATCATCACAGTCTTACGACAAATAAATTTGGTTACTATTTTAATTAAGGAGACATATGTAGTTTTAAAAAATAAGCAATACAAAAGGCAATCTATAATAACTGATCTTTATAATTATCTGATGCGTCAAAAGAACTGCGGAGCGTAAGCGGAAGTAGAGTGGATGGACGGGTGTCGTTTTGATAATGCAGGTATATTAAAAAAAAAATTGACAACCTAATAAGGTGCTCTGAAATGGCGAACTTTAATAACGAGTACAGATCAGGCATCAAAGACATACGTAGTTTTAAAAAACAAGTACAAATATAAAAGACAATCTATAATAACTGATCTTTATAATTATTTGAAGCGTCAAAAGAATTGCTGAGCGTAAGCGGAAGTAGAGTGGATGGACGGGTGTCGTTTTGATAATACAGGTATGTTAAAAAACAAATTGTCAACCTAATAAGGTGCTCTGAAATGGCGTTCTTTAATAACGAGTACAGATCAGGCTTCTAAGACATACATAGTTTTAAAAAAACAAGCACAAATATAAAAGACAATCTATAATAATTGATCATTATAATTATCTGATCATTATAATTATCTGATGCGTCAAAAGAACTGCGGAGCGTAAGCGGAAGTAGAGTGGATGGACGGGTGTCGTTTTGATAATGCAGGAATTAAAAAAAAAATGACAAACTAATATGGTGCTTTCAAATGGCGATCTTTAATAACGAATAAAGATCAGGCTTTCAACTTGATAAAGAGTTTTATACTGTCTAAACAGATAGTACAGTACTATTAAAACTAAATTGTAACATAAGTCTTTAGGTTGTATAGACGTTAAACATATACAGAATTGTGTAAGAGCAGTTTAAAACAGCAAAAAGAAACTTATCAAAACCAAGGAAAAAAATCATAATTAAAAAAACACCTACTCTTACGACTAATCTTGCTCTTTTCAGCAACTCACTACATGCTAACAGCGTTGCCCCGAGAATATTATTTCATGTAATAAGATTTGCACAGTCTTTAATTTCCTGTTTATCTCTATGAGTGCCTATTTTTACAATATAGCAACACTTAGATGAATTAATTCATTTATAAAAGTAAGAATTATCTCAATACTTTAAAACTAAACGAATAAACTGAACTTTAATTTTAGAAGACACAATTCTTAGATTAAAAGACATCCGAGAGGAGGTCGCCTCGAAGAAATCTAAGTTCGGTTTATCACTTTTACTACTATAACTGCCTAATTACTTTTAATTACAATTCCACAGTTATGGTTCTTAATTGTATAAATTTAGACAATAACAATAACATACCTGGCCGTTGAATCCGCTTTGGTTATAAATATCATCCACAACACTCTCTCTACTATAAACATTATTGTCTAGTATCGACAATGTATATCCCGTTGCAGTTTCTGTCACATCTTGCGCTGTAGTTTTATACGCATCATAACTTTCATCAGAATTTGCAACATTTTTAGTCGTTTCGTAATCGTCGTCTACCTTTTCATTATTTCGATCGTCCTCAGGCGTTTCCTCGTAGGATGCAGTAGTTAAAACAGTTTCAGTAAAACTTGTCGTCCTTTCTAAAATTTCCTTACTCTGTGTACTATTTGGTTCTTCATCTTTGGCTATATTTAACTGAGCAAGGTTTTTCTCCGGCTCGATGTCCTTAAAATCTACGTTACTATTTGTATTTGGAAATTCTTCATAGTCAACTCTTACGCCGTCCCTGAGCAAATGTCCCACTGACTTAAAACCGTCATCGGTATTTTGATTTACGTCACTGTCACAATTGTTTCTTATCACAAAGTTCACTAAAACTATTATTGTTAATTTAATTCTATCACTTATGAATGCCATTTTGTTACGTTACAGCAACACACTCATTTTCTTCCAAGGTCCCTATAGGTTTCTGTAACAGAGAAAGTATTTGAATTATTACAACAATTCCGACATTTAATACTTAAAACTACGTCAAATATTCAGCCTTTATTGTCTCTGATTATGTGTGTGAATACAACATGCTCCCGCACATCGAGCCACGCTATGTTCGTATGTTTCTAACTTAAAATTAATGACGTTTAATTTCCGACCATTATTATAAACGAGCAATATTTTAGCTTTCAAAAATAAGCTATTTATCATTTATAATTTTTTCTCTCTTATTGAGAGAAAATTACGTAAATCCTTGAAGGCTAGTTGGCACCTAAAAGGTTTACGTTCTGTTTGTCGTTCAAAAAAGTCCCAACATAATAGGTTAATTTTTCCGAAACGGTCGTAAAAAAGAAGACAGACACATAAAAGTTTTAGATGTCTTGTTTGGTTATGCAACACGATGGGTTAAAAAATACTTGTACTAAATAATAAAAAAACTATATACACTTTACTAGCGGACCCGGCAAACAAGAAATTGTTTTCTTAACCGAATAGTCAAACGTAAGGCCCTTAATGACGAGTTTAGGCCACCGGGAAGACTCACAAACCGAACGAAACGCGACAACAATACCATCACTTGACATGGCAGAATTGCCCCTAATATACTTTATCGGTCTGCCGCTGTTAAGGCGTTGATTGAAAGGAAAAACGATAGATGGAAAGATTCAGTTATTATGTGGTATCCGCTGAATTAATTAGTAAGAAGAACGGTATTTAAGAGGACGTTTAAGAAAATATTTTTATTTAATATGATGTTTACTCAATGTTTAAGTAATGGCTGACAGATGGTAATCCTTGCAAAGTAAGAATTTCCGATTCATCATTAGTTGTCACTTTCAAAAGTAGGTAAAAATATAATATAACTAAAATAAATTTAGAGGTATAATATGTATGTAATAATTTTCGAAGGCAGCCCTATTATGCCAGTGTAAAAAATGTCATATTTATTATTTGTTCCATACAACGCGCAATAGTAGACTGTGCCACGAAAGTGTACGACCTAAGATCATTCATTTATATTTACACCTAATGCTTACAACGGGAACTGAGGAGGTCGTGGCCTAATCAGTTGTCGGCATTTGAGTCGATCGCTAAGTTAAGTTGCCCTGGCTGCAACCGGGTGATAGATGGGTGACTCATTTTAGCACTGGTTTATATTTGATATCCAACCTCCTCCGTGTTTCGGAAGGAACCTTATGATAGTTCTTGACAAGCCAAGGTCTTTTAGTAGGTTGTATAGGGATATTGCTGGTATACCCCTTGCTCCTACGAATGGGTTAATACAGAGATGAGAGTGTTAAATTCCATAATGAAGACAATCACTGATAACAATCTTGTTATTGCTAAAGCTGTTAAAGGCAATAGTTATATTGTCACCCAGTGATTACAACGTCAACAATGTTATCCTTGGAGATGATTTCATACAATTATCCTCTGACCCTACAAAGAAATTTTCAAATGGAGTTAAACATATGTATGATATATTAGTTGTCAATAATTGTGACTATGTTTTACCTATTAACACCTTGAAACAGTTCGTTTACGCTTATTAAAAAACGTTTATCGCGTAAACAAAACACGTATGTTGTCTATGGAACGTCCGTTATTATCGCACACTGGCAAGATCCAACGATTTTAGCCACGTATTTAAAAATACTTCTAATTTAGGTTTCTTTTTTTGTTTTCATTGTATTCTCCACGGGTGGCCCCCTAATTTAGGGTCAATTTTAAATTAGGTAACTACGCCACATTTTTTGGAAATACAAATTTTGTTTTTTTTTTTTCTTATCAGTATTAATGTTTGAAAAACATTTAATTTTATGTATTATTATCGCATCTATCGACAACATTAAACTACATTTATTAGAAAATTCGAATTTAAACAAGTGGATGAGTTACTATCGACGCCCAAGGACCACTGCACTACTAGAAGGTTACAGATACGTTGCCGGCCTTTAGGAGTGATATACTCACTTCTTGAAGGCACCTTAGTCGTAACGGTTCGGAAAGACCGAAGCTGGTAACTTATTAAGATGAAATGATAAATTTCTAGAAAATTGATACAATGCTCATCTTCTTTTTATGTTGACAGCGTATCCAATAATAGACTGACCCGAAGGCGCATTTGACAGTGACCCTTCCTTCCGTCTCGGGGACGTGGGTTCGATTCCCACCTTATATAAGAGAGTATTTATATATTTAAGAAAATATTTTTGAGTATGAGTATATATAAAGCCAAAGAGTTAGTTTGTTTGTTTACTTGCAGGCGATAATCTCAGAAACTACTGGTCCGATTTGAAAATTCTTTCAGTGTTAGTTAGCCCATTTATTGTGGAAGGCTAAAGTAAAGGCAAGCTATCATGAAGCTAAAATTTTTCACCTTATTGTACGCAGATGAATACGCGGGTAACAACTAGTTAAGACTAAAATATAAACACTAACAAGGGCATAAAAAAAACGCTTTGCATTTGTGTTGGTACAGCAATGTAGGCCATTCAAATATTAAGTTAAAATTGATACCGAATACAGAAGTCTATGATTCCTTACAGCTTTGTAAAAATCAATCCTTTATTTACAAGGGTTCCGTATCTGATGTGCGATAAAGGTATTGTTAAATAATCTCAAAAATTGTCGTACAATTTAGCTGAAAATATTTTTCCTAATTAGTTTTTAGCATTGACTGTTTCTAGTCTTTTCATTTGATAGTTTGGAAATCTTAGGGAGGAGGGGAGGGGGCACCTTGAGTGCGGACAGATCAGTTAAGGGTTCTTTGTAAGACTACGGAACCCTAAAGTGAAGATAGAAGTCTGATGCTATGGTAAATAATTAAATGTACTTGATGATCGTAAAATCCACAGTCGATGGGGTAACCAATTGATTTGGGTTCCCAGCATGTAATTGTTTAGCGTTTATCGCAGACGTAGATCTGTGACAATGCTTTAATTAACTGAATTCCGTTGAAGCACGACGAGGTATTTAATTATTTTAATAATTTGAAATTCATCTATTTATTTATAATTAAAATTATATATAGATACTTCTCGCGTAAGTTGTTGTAACCCCAAATTCCCAGCTCTATAGTAGAGCGTTACAAACAACTAAATTGTAATATAACGGTCACTTTTTAATATATAACTGTATACACAAATGTGTTATATAATGATAAGTTTCGAATTTGGGGTTACAACAATTTGCGTGAGAGGTATCGATAAACGTATATGAAGATATATATAATGAAACAAAAAATGTTAGAATAAGCTTCATAGACAATGTACAAGAAATGGTAATATTATAATATAACAAAGATGTCTCCCAATTAATTACAGGGAAAAAAATATCACTACATGTAAATGTCGGCGTTCAATTAACCATCTTTAATTACAAAAATAAAAAGGCATATTGTTATGATTGTTCCAGTAGTCCTTAGCCGCATACTTAATAATTGATTTCCTTTGTTATCTTCTCAAGATCTTTCAAGGTTCATCTTGCTTCGTGAGAACTATGCCATTTTTGCAAAATATAAGTCGATTTCTTTTAATTGTAACTTAATTTTCCATAGAAGAAAGCCGATACTTGGAGCGAGAGGCGCCTGCAGATATATTGGACGTCGGTAGGCACTTAGGTGCCTGCTGCCTGCTCGTTTGCCCCTTGTAACATAAAAAAAAAGAGGAGGTTCTTAATCGAAGTGTATGATTTATTTTGTCTGTATGTTACACGATTACTCCGTTATTTATTATTAACCATTTAGATTGTGAGACGAGTCTTTTTTGGTTAAATAGACCATACTTCAGAGATGGTCTCATATAAATTTTATAAAAACCAGTTCAGTCATTTTTGAGAAAACAACAAAATTCTAAAAATTTATATACTCTTGCAGACTCGATCCTATTTAAATTAAAAAAATAAATAACCAGCCACAAAGTAACGTTAAATATAACGTTCTCATTTAAACTTTTTTATGGCGTTTGACATAACATTGACAGAATCAGTGCTGCAAATATCGTCAAAGACGATTTAAAGAATTGAATATCGCTAAAAACAGAAGCTTCGATCGAATGTATCTCTAAATAAAAATGAATGTCTAAAATTTTTTAACTCCTGAACGACTGCACCAAATTGGATAATTATTTTATATGTGTTCGATATTGTCAGGGCAAGTTGTATAATTAGAAAAAAATGGTCTATATGTTTGTTTGTTACGGGTGATTTTCGAAAATATTATGAAAGCGTGAACGGGAATAAAATTTTATGATATTAGTATGTAGTAAATAGTAAGTAACCTAACGTTCGGGCAGCACAGCGTCTGCCGGATCCGCTAGTGATAAATAAATCTCTTCTATGACTACATTCACGCCTGATCTTAAAGTTTTAATGTCGTCTACGATAGTGTGTGCTTGCCAAAAATACACCAGCACAATATTGCCTTCAATCAAGCCCCAATAAAGGATATAGAAAAATTCATCGCCTATAAATCAATTACCGATACTCTATAGTCGCGGTGAATACGGTAGAAGTAGAAAATTACATTGTATATTCCGCTATACGCGCAGGGAATATTTTAGTTTCTCTTCGAATAAGCCGGATATTAATTGGTTATGCTATAAAAGCGTGGATCTGAAGTCAATTCGTTTTTTTTTATAATTACACTCGATATACTGCACTAGAGGTAACTTATTATATTTCTTTTTGATTAAAATATCTTTTTTTCATATATTGGAGTAAAATATTTGCATAAAAATAAATAAAAAGTTCACTATACCACGTAAACGGTCACGTTTGATCACATCGCGTTTCGCGTTGTTCATATCAACTATTTTTTTATTGTAAGTCCACACAATAATGATGGAAAATATTAAGGCTGGAAAAATTCCGCCAGTCCTGACTTTGAGGCAATACCAAAATAAAATCTCACAAATACAATAGTCACCATTGTCCGGTGTTCATGAGTCAGTCGTGAAGGCTTCTCTGTTCGATTCCAATCACTATTATTCTCGCTGATTGCTTATTTGATAGGTTACGACCGCGCCAATTTCATATTATTGGACTGGAAAATATAGCGTTTAAGGTTTTCAACGGAATTTATTCTTATTTACTTGACAGAGTCATAGGTCTCTTTGCGTAAATCAATGAAAAACACTAGACAAAAGAAAATAGTTTTGGGCCGAGACCATTAGATTTTCTGCCGACTTAAAAAGAAGAAGAAGAATATTATTAATAAACATAGAGATATTACGAATCGAAAGTTTATATTAGATTCTCTTTCTCTTGCTACAATCTTACTAATTACAGATAATATTTTTTTAATCCTCGAGACCGACGCTGTATATACTAATGCAGTGATGTAGCCTTTGCAGTTATAGGACCTGCAATTCGGAATTGCATATTTCCCATGTTGATATTCTTTCATTTCCTTTTCTCTGAAGTGTACGTTTACTCTATTTTTAAAATAATATTTGGAAACAAATATTATGCACTTACAAAATATATCATCCACTTTAAAAAAAAATCTATTTCGTACCGATTGTCTAGAATGTCTCATATTTTGCATAATTAACCATCGACTACTTGTAAACCATAATGTAAAGTGGCTGAGTGACAATGAGTGTATAGCGTCGCATGACATCAACACAATATTCGTAGGATAATTGTCGTACGGACCACACAGAATCACTAATGTGTAATTATAATGTGTGTACAGCGATCTCTGCTAAGCCCCATTCGGTTTAATGGGTGGAACGTAGAGGCTTTTATTGGGCAGGTGATTCTAGATTTATTTTCATTTCGTTTGCCCAATCATTATTTACCACCATAAATGTGTAAGAGAGTTTATTTTTTAATATGAATGAAAGCAATGGTTGTTGTGTATGGGGTTATATATTGTACTTTTTAAATTTGAATTTTGGACAGACAAGAAATTCATGATAATTTTATTTTATAAATGTTTGCTACGCTTTATTTTTGCTTATGTATATTAATATTTTAGTTTATTAGTTAAGTTGATATTATATAAAAAAATTACATGTGATATCAACACTGAAGTATCGAGGCCCTAAATTAATAATTATTCAATAACTCATAAAACTAAACATAATGTGTAAAAGATTTAAAAATTTAAAAAATAGCAACCATGATTATTATATTTAAATTAAAAAAAAATACATTCAATTATTGAAGCTACGCTAAGTTTTCGTTTAAGTTCGTTGCAAAAAAACCTATTGGCATTTCGCGTAATGATAAGGAACCCTTTCTATCTGTATTTACCTACATTATTAAATAGATACATATTAATATTTAATAATAAATTAATTTTTCTTGATAATAATTAATACATTATTATATACAATTTATTATTTAATTTTCAAAAATTAAAAAGTAGTCCTATAAAAAATTGTCATTCGCTGATAAAAAAAAGTTATTATCATAGATTAAAAAATATTGTTCTATCTAAATGTTACCTAGAGATGAATTTCCACTGAACAAAAAAAAGTTTTAAAACTTCGAGAAACTTATTAAACTTAGTTATTGAACTTGTCCGATGGGACGACAACTAAATGAGCGTTGCTCAAAGTTTTTTTTATTTTTTAAAGTTTTCCCGGCCAGCCCAAGCAGTGCATCGGATGCGTCCGCATGATACTGGGGGTACGCGGTAACTGCTTCAGGCTCTACAGACGGTTGTCGACAATGGCCAACAACTCTTCGGCGAGCGGAAGGCGCATGTGCGAACTAACTCCGCCCACAAAAGTTTTTCATGGAAATTAACTGTACGAAACTTTTGTAGGTCGTTAGGTAATGTTAACTGTTTGTACTTATCAATACTTCGTTACTGGCTTGTATAGTAAATTTAGACAGTAAGTTAAAAGCTGTTAAAGCAGTAGAGTCCGTACAGTCTAAAAATGTACGCCCATCCAAAATAGCGTGTAAACGCAAACGCGCAAGTTCGTCGATATCATTGGATTACAGCGCCTGGTTGAGTTTGAGTTTACAATAAAAACGCTGCACACACACACTAGCAAGCGTTGCAATTAATTAGTGGAGGGGCATGCATTTATAGAGTGAAACATGTCATACTGAATTCTTATACGTGTATTGCTGACTTTTAAGAATGCATATCTCCTGATATTTTTTATAGTATTTGGAATACTGGGTGTAAAGCTCGCCGACAAAATAAAGAACACAACACTACACTCCAAAACACAAATCGCCGATGTGGCCCAAACAGCGGCCAAGTTAAAGTAGGATTGGCCGAAACACGGAGGAGGTCGGATATCAAATATAAACCAGTGCTAGAATGGGTCACCCATCTATCACCTGGTCGCAACTAGAGCAACTTAACTTAGCAATCGACTCAAATGCCGACCACTGATTAGGCCACGACCTCCTCAATTGTTCTCAAAATTAGCAAGTTGAAGTGACAGGCAGGCGCGCCATATACTCGCAGTTTGACGAATCGCTTTATCCCTTAATTTGTTTTTCCATCTTTCATATATTTAATGATAAAGATGAAATAAAAATGAAATTACAGATTGTACAAACGTTAATGATTTCATAAATTGCCTACCTAATATTCATATAAACCTATTATGTCTGCGTTGAGACAGTTTGCGAATAACTGTACTATTACGAAATAAAATCGCAAGCTGCTTTGGAAAGTTATGTAGTTTTTGTATATATAACTAGCGGACCCGACAGATGCTTTCGCGCCTCGTCTAAGAAAATTAGCCAATCTCCTTTATTTCGTTTCCCTTAAACGTGACACTAGACGAATGTTTTATGAAATAATAATTTTACATAAGACGTCAGTCGAAAGTTGGTTTGAAATAGTAGCGACTGATTCTGCATTTCTTTGTAATTTAAAATAATGTTACTTTTCCTTTATTTCTTTTCTTTTAAAGAAATGTATAAATAATTGATAGAATCAGGCGTTACTTTGAATTTTATAGACTAGAAATATGGAAAGCATTAATACAATAAAAAATGACAGATTCCGAAATTTTGCTAGAAATGAGGAAAAAACGTTGTTTTTTTTTTGTGTTCCACTGTAACCTTGAATATCTTTTATAGGTTTGAATAAAATGTTATATATATAACACTAAATATCATATGATGTGATATCATAGAATGTGATATGGTCTTGGCAATTAATTCAGCCGTTTCGGCATAAAAATCTAAATTAAAAAACACTTTTTCCCTATTATTTATATGGGAAATGTAAACAATGGTGACTTCTGTATATTCATATCAAGGCCGCAGCTCTTTACAGGCGTCTCTTACACCTAATCATATAACAATTTTGTGATAAAATTTACGACTTAAAAGCTAAGTTTACTTAATTAAGGGTTCCTCACGCCCTGCACTTAGAAGAGCCCGCATCAAACTCAGTCGGGTAATTTTTCTGTTATCACCATTTTCACAATAATTCAGATTTGGTTAGAACAATTTATTTCCAAGCATTATCAGAATTCAAATAATCCTTTACATTATAAAAATCTCTACAATATCGAGGAACCCTAGTAAAATTAGATTTTAAGACTAGTACCTTACCACCGAAATATATTAATATTTTAACGTTGTTATTGACAAAGGTAATTGATAGAATCAAGCGTTACTTTGCGGAAATAAATGTTATGTTAGTATGGATTCTAAGTGGTCTTTGTCAATAAAATTGAGAAAGTCTGCTTACAAGTAGCCGTAAGTACTTACGTACCATACATTTGCAATTGGAACCAAAACCTATACGGTACTTCCCGTTGACCTAGAATCATGAAATTTGGCAAGAAGCTAAATCTTCTAGCACAAGTAAAGGAGAAAAATCGATAATTGTAAATTTGTTGTTGACACAGTATTTGTTTGACTATCTGTCTTACTGACCTTCAACACCCTTTCTCTCAAAAACGCGTGGAGGTATAAAATTGAAATTAAAACAAAATACTGAGGTTTGGAATCTCTGGATGATGAGTAATATTTAAAGCAATTATATATACATGCACAATTTAGCATTATATATAGTAAAGAAAATATATATTTCATTTATTTACATATCAGTACCAAACCATACAGCCCATAGTTTATATTAAATATATTTAAAAGCCCTAAGGTCTGTGCAATGTTTAACTAAAATATACTTTTTAGGTTTTCACTGCAAAACTATGAATTCACATAATGTAATAACAGCCAATAAACTTTTCAGACTCTATCTACTTATGATTCTTCCTTTTCGAAGTAATCGTGCATTGAGACTCGATAGCAAATCCGTTCGGTTCGTCATGTTCCGTACTTTAGCAACGGTGCCGGTTATGTGCCATTGGTAAATCAAAAGATTTGTGGATTTTTGACCCACCGGCGATCTCTGTTTGTTTTAAATACACATGCGAACTTTCTGGTAGGTAATCTTATCTTTATTTAGTTCCCCGCTTGCACAACATCCACCTTGAACTTTTCTGAACATAATATAGATAAAAATGAGAATACAGGATGCATTGTAATATTACTCCATATTTATACAAATAAATACAATTGAAGTGTCTGTTTCTAACATGGAAATAAAATAGTTTTTTTCCAACTATGCGGTAATGCTATCATTAATGACTACGTAACTGATCCGAAAAGCCACCTTTTCTGCTTAGAACCAAATCATTGCAGTAATGTTGTATAACTTATAAAATATGTTTACAAAGACAGATTTATCTCTTAAAGAGATCTCTTCCAGCTACCTTAGAGTGTGAGTAAAAAATTAAAAAATAAACTATGGTGCAGGTAGATACATAATATTTGCAATATTTTATAAGTAATATATTACACTAAGATGCTATATATATACTACTTAAATAAACTCATATTATATACACACATATACAATTATATAATTAAATATATTAAACTAAACTTGTTTTCAAACGGAAGTGGAATCATAGCACTTTTAAAGGCTCACTTACGCGGCTGTAACGTATCACCGTAAAAAACATCGCGAGCAATTTAAAACGAAGGCCTTATAAAATCCCGTATCATCTGTCCGCAACAACTCTTTGAGTTTAAATATGCGTAGAACATTATTTTATTGTTCTGTCTACATTCACAACGATTATAATTCTTATTCTTGTTTTTAGCTCGTTGATATTTTGATGTAATCGCTAAGAACGAGCTTTTTTTAAACCTGAAAGATCAAGATAGAGTGTTCTAGTTCTATGCTCACCTGGTCTAAACCCGTTGACTTTGATGTATAGCACCTTCCGAATAGTAAAACAAGCTAACTACAAAATTCCTGTTTTTTTTTGATACAACAAAAACAAACAAAATGTAATGAATCCAAACGTTGGTTTGGTTATAATATACGTACATAAGTTTTTCTACTCTACTCTGTACACTTTAAGACATATTTATATATAATATGTCGAAACTTAACTGGTTTTTAAACTGTCATAAGATTTTTTATAAGAAATGTTATATACGTTTGTGTGCGTGTTGTTGTGTGGTGTGTGCTTTGTGTGCGTGTATGTGTTTGTATCTTTAATAAAATAAAATATTAAAGGTGCAAACATATATACGCACGCATATACACACAGTTAGTGAAACGCTGTTAGTATAACACTTACTTCTGCTTATTTCCTTTAAAAAATAAAATAAAAATAAACATTATGCTACAATTAATTATAATTATACAAATGTTATCATGATGGTGGCTTTTTTTTTTTAAATTAAAATTTGAATTAACCAATTCTAAAAGTGGTTTTCAAACATCCGACCTCCTCCCTGTTTCGGAAGGGTTTCCTTTCTAATAATGAACCTCTACCGCGTATGAATTAGTTTTGTAACCGTTATTGGTGAGCTCATTGGTTAGGTCAAAGTACTTGTTCGTTTTTATCAGATGGTCTTTACGGTAGGGTAGGTACAGTAATATATAAAAGAAACCGTAAACTCTTTATAAACAATAATAATATTGACAATAAATATGGAATAGTCTAAACTGCTGGATAGCAATGTTTTCCGAGACGTTAGAGCTAATGCCTTTGTGAATAGCAAGATTAAACCTTATCTTATCGTTTTATAAACCTAATCCGCTGGTATTATTGTATTTAATTTTCTCTAAATGGTCTAACATGGAAGCCTTCATCGCATTGTTTACTGTTACAAATTCAATATCGCTGGTTGTCCTTATATTATGTCAGTTTTCTCTGAGTCATTTTACAAAATATATCCTTTCGGAATGAATTAATAAGAAGGGGGTGGTAATTTTACCAGAATACAATGTTTTTTTTTATAGTTGACATCTATGATTTCCTTTCCTTTCATTATCAAATCACCTCAATGGCGACACGACTAAAACTAAAGGAAATCATATGTGTAAAGTAATTAACAAAAATGAAACGAAATGAATGAGATGGAAATTGAAGGAAAAACTTGAACATGAAGTGAAAAATTTAATTATGGAATCCTGTTGCTTTGGATAACATTGTAACTAATTCAATAGCAAAAAGAAATAAAAATAGTAAAGTTTTCGTAGTGGTCATATCTGGGCCTACATCCCTTTTGCAGTTTTTTATTACAACTTTATGCTCTTAATAATGTATACATTTTGTCACAAGTTTTAACCTTTGTTAAAGGAAGACATCTGGCTTAAACCTGTACAGTTCGAACTTTTAAGATATATGTTCTCAACTCACAGTGTTGTTTCAAATTCCTGTCTCCCATGGGAGGCTTTTCTCACACAACAATTGCCATTGACAGACTGCCTCCGCAGCTAAAACGTGTTTCGCTTTGACGTACGAAAATGTATTACATAAGTAATTTGTATCTTTCTTTGAGCAGATAACATTGCGAAGACAAAAACTTTCCGGTGTGTTCTCTGCTTAAATGCAATATTCCCTTCCCAATTCCATCATCAATAGTTGTCTATGTTAGAAGCAGTAGTAAATAGAACGTGCTCGCGTCACTTTTAACACATTTTAGAACAGCTTTTGTAGATTTTCATGTGTTGTCAGTTTAAAAGAGTTTGCTTAGTAACCTGAAGAACATTTATGGACTCGAAAGATAATTAATCAAATTTTGTAAAGGTTAATTTTGTAGACTACTTAATATGCGAGGCAGATAATTCCTTGCCTGTCTTGCGCATGTGGGTTTATTTCTCCGATATAGTTAAAATGTTCCTTACATTTTACATTTCTCGTGAGATGTTCACGTGCAAAGTATTGGCAAAGCCGCGAACACAAATTAGATTCACAAGAGGATGGATAAAAAGGGAATTCGGAATGACATCGGATAATTGACCTAAAAATTTATTGTACGGTGACGGATACAAACAAGGTACGGAATTATAAGTAATAATGCGGATAAAATTACGATTACTGTAACTCTTGGACTGTATCGACATTATAATGCATGCATGCATACAGACTGCCCTCAAAACACAGTACTGAACTGATTTTCTGTCGTGTGCTTCGAAGCTGAAGTATTAGGCTTTATCTCTGTACTTATATGCTGAAGAGTTGGTTTGTTTGTTTGCTTGAGCGCTCTAATCTCTGGAACTACCGGTTCGATTTGAACAGTCCTTTCACTTTTAGATAGCCCATTTATCGACGAAGGTAGTAGGCTATACATCATCTTGCTAAGACCAATAGGAGCGGGGCACCATTGAAGAATGTTTCAAAATCGGGGGTATTTTATCCTATTTGAGAGCTTACGCTGCGTGCGCTGCATAAATGGTTAAAGTTTCGCAAAAATCATGTATGACAGAATTGTTTCCCTGTTAAACCTCTAGATAAGAGCCCTCTATAGCGTATCTCTATTTTTTAAGGTTGATTCTCTATAACTTTTTTTTGGTAACCAAATTTGTTCTAAAATTTGGCATAAAGCATAAAGGTGTTTTTATAAACATGATATTAATCCTTATCCAATAACTTTTTCTTAAAACGAAGTCGTGGGGCACAGCTAGTAAAAACTTTTATATCTCTCGATGTCCCCTGGTTTTGAAAAAAAGCGTTGTGTAGCCTTCAATATGTGAACAGTAAAACCGGGACACATTTGACTACCGCAAAAAATCTATATTAAAGGAACATTCTTATATAATTTTTCTCAGTGTCCTAACGGTCAGTGGAAATGAGGTCGCATCTTTTAGGGCGATATTTGCGTCGACTCGACACATTAACCTTGTCATGTCATAAAAACGTTTTTAGGAGCGACTATGTACTTACGCTTTTGGGCATATCATATTTTTTTAATAGTAAAAAAATTAAGTAGTCTTCATAATTTTATATAACATTTATAAAACGGACAAAGCCTTCTGACCTAGTGTGACAATAAGTGAAACATTATCTAGTGTTGGTTCATGTGCACAAGAACAAAGTGTCTTACCCTAAAGTTATTAGAGACTATAAGATCGTGTTATTGTACACATACGTATCAAATAATATATTACCATAACTTAGAATTAAATTACTTATTAGCTATTAAGCTGGATTGTAATTCTATAATGTAGGTACGTATCTTGTACTTACTTTATATACAAAAAAAAATATATATAAATTTTGAATAACTTTATTTTTAAATCCATAAATGTTTTACAGGTTACTGTAAAGCAAACTACTGTTAGCCGACCTATTGTAAAGCAAACTACTTGAAAATCTATAAAGCTGTTCTAAAATGTATTAGGAGAGGCGCTAGCAAACGTTGTATTAATTACTGTCTTCTACAAAAATAATCCCCTTTTAATTTGTGAGACGCAAATATATTATACCCATTAAATATCACAGAGTATTAGGGATAAACCAAAGTAAATTTCCCATAACAATAAAAATAATTTATTTCCACGAGTGGTAAGCAATCTTCGTTCTATATGAAGAAAGTATATCATAATAAACAAGAAATTCTTCCTTTAAATATTTCAAGTTACATTGCCAAGTAAAAGTTGCTTGTCTGTCCTGAAAGTCTGTTATAAAAATTTATACTTAAAGTACACTTTTGGGCCACATAACTTTATCTACGCGTATAATATTAAAAAATAAACTTAATAAGCAAGCTGCATTTACTTGACCCACTTTTAGAATGCTATATTTATGGTAACTCACTTGGTCTGCAAAGAGGACGTTTTCCAAGTTCATCGCCAATAAATAGTTACTTATTAACTTGAGGTTTATATTTAAGTTATCCACCATGATATCACATCTTTCAACCGATTCGATTGTAAAGTTTTTATAAAAGTGGATATTTTAAAATAAACAAGCTAAAAAATACTAACCTGTATTTCAGCATGCTTAAAATATCTTTCAATAGATTTTTCATATATGTGAAGGGACAAACGGGCAAACAGTTCATTTCATTATAAATGATTTCCATGTACTTTGTTACTATTTAATTTGTTGAGTACAGTTTTATTTATTCATTTATTTCATAACTTGTATACCTCCACCTTATACGTTGCTACTGTGTTATGAGCATAAATGCATTCAGCGAATACAAAACATGTTTTTCTATAGGAAATTAAATAACCTTAAAACATTATTTTATGATAGTGACGATATTAATAGTGATAGTTGTGTAAATAAATATTAAAAACAATTTTTACTAAGTAGGCAGGGTTC
The DNA here is from genome assembly GCA_024363005.1 of Charaxes varanes. NCBI lineage: Eukaryota > Metazoa > Arthropoda > Insecta > Lepidoptera > Nymphalidae > Charaxes > Charaxes varanes. Next base: position 14,667,104 of record JANCMC010033613.1, read on the forward strand.
TAAACGCCTATTTCGTCTCCAATTTTTTAATTGTTTTTCAAATTTTATGTCAGGTTTTCGATATTTTCGAAATTTGCTTGAGGGCACTGCGTGCCCCATGTTTTTAAGCCGTCGTAGTAATTGAATTCGCCTATGTTTTGGACTGTTCAGTTAATAGCTGAATCAATAATGAAGGTATTTGATCAGATTTCTGCATAAAACTCAAGATATTTGCTAAGATTTTTGCCCTGCAGATACTATTAATCAATTAATTTGTCTTCTACATTGTGGCAAGGGTATATCAACTGTATTTCTCGATTTATTTCGACGTCAATAAACAGAAACGTCTGTACCATCTCTAACGTATAAGCTTCATAAATTAATATCAAACATGTTAATATAATTGTTGGTTCATGTTCAATTATTCTTTACATTTGGCTTGCCCGTTGGCGCAGTGGGCAGGTGATTTACCTTTAATTAAAAATGAATTCATAATACCTAACAGCGTTCAATCGATACCCTTATCCCGTGCACCTGACGGTGAGAAACGGAGTAGGTGTCATGAATCTAATGTGTTTGACAATTTGAATTGCGGCAAAAACCTTGCAGTTATTGCTCTTTCATTTAAAATCACACGCATTATTTTATGAATAGATTTATCGTTATATTTTGTATAATATATTTATAAAGGACACCGCGGATAAAAATCGTATCGTATATTAAGGATCATGAAGCAGAAATGGCAGGGCCTTCGTGAAATATTATTTTATTTTTAATTTTATTTATCAACTGCGTTACAAAATAATATAGAAAAATGTATGTTCGGTTAAAACGACCGAAAGTTATTCACTGTTTACGAAATACGGTTTAGCGTAATAGTCCACAAAGTCTGACCATTTTTGAAATAATCATCCATTTCAAATTGACCGCCAGTTTCTTTATATTTATCCGAAGAAAACATTAGTAAATCGAACAACTAGGACCAAATGAATCGAAAATGTCTAAAGCAAAAAAAGTAAAAACCTGCGCTTTGTGAGGGCTCTCGTAGTTCTTCGTATATACATACATATATTTTTTTTTCATTATTTTATTAATTTTTGATAACATTATATTAAAGCACAAATCTATAGGCGTAATATTTTTTCTGTAACTGCCCGGGGACGTTAGTTTATTTTTTTTATATCAAATTATATTGTCCTCGATTGGTCGCTTACGCCACCGAGCGCCCGCCACCGGCCTGCTCTGCCTCCGTATTTTAAATCTCTCGTATATTCTAAGATATTCACTTTAATGACATGCAGTAAAGTGCAATTTTGATCCGCATAAAATTTACAAACTGTTTAGTATATTTAAATGGATAAGGTTCATTATTTTTTTGTAATCGGTGTAAAAAATAAAAATGGTTCGTGCGGTTTACAATTAGGAGATAGACACATGATATTGCGGACTTTATCATAGATCTTTATAAGGTGTAAAATTCCGTAGTACATTATTTTTATGTGAAATTGTAATTCTTTGCACAATGATAATGCTGTATTTGACAACTAACAATACCGTCGTCAAGATTTTGCATACAGAAATCGTTAGATTTGCATACTATATATTTATTTAAAGCTATGTGCAAAATTTTTATTCTTAGTTTTGACATTTAATGTAATTAAAATTTGACAATTTAATTACATTAAATGTCACAATTAACACAATGCATTATTATTGTGTGATGACTACGCTTTGACACCATCTTATAGTAAAATGCATACTTGTGTATGTAAATCGTTTGGTGTTGGTGTGCGTGTGGTTTTACTTTAGTAGTTTAATATATTTATAATGTGTATTTAGTCCATGGGCGCCGGTAGGCACTTCGGTGCCTGCTGCCTGCTCGTCTGTCCCCTTGTAACATAAAAAAAAAACTTTTTTTTCGAAAATTGACAGTTCTTGTAGTTTTTACTACATATATACTTCAAGATATAGCTTTTGACAAATTTCATAATACTGGGGCAACAGAAATAGGCCTAAATGTATTGATTTCCTTTTCCAATTAACTTGTATGAGAAATACGAGATTAATGACCATATCTTTTGATTGCTTAGGCTTAGAGTGTTGAGTTTTTCACAGCTTCAAGAGATCACATACCTCGGTGTTTATACCTCAACGCATTTTTGAGAAAAAGGGTCTTGACGGATACGTGTTCATATTCAAGGTTTATTCCAGAATATGAAATTGACCTTAAGCTATTTGATAAATCGATATTCCATTTTTGAAGCGACTTTAAATGGTCTGTTTAACTATTGTATGCAGTTTGTATAATCGACCAAGAAATTGGTTTGCCACGCTAAGGTCAGATGTCCTTTGCACGTCAATTAGTTAAAAGGCTTACGTTTGCTTGTTATGCATTACGTTAATTTCTAACAATAACCCTCAGTAAAATTTTCTTTAACTTGAAGCTGTCATCCAAAATGGTGAAGCACATTCTTGGTAGACTACACTTCTGTCGACAAAGGTATTATCGTTTCAGTATCGTTTTAAGTATGCATTATCTAAATCTATTTGAAATTTGTAAATCTATCCAATGTTTCAGAAGGGTAGCGCCTTTACGGTGAATACAAATGGGCAAAAGCGTGTCAAGACACGCCTATATAGGAGGGTTCCGTATCGGATACGCAATAAACGTATTTGTTAAATAACTTCAAAGTTTTTTGGCCGATTCCGTTCAAAATAATTTTCCTAGTGAGTTTTTAGCATGTTCTATCAACATGGAAAATTTGAAGTCTCTACGTCTAATAGTTTGGAAATGGTAGGGGGGAGGGCACCTTACGGACAGACGGACGGACGGAGTGAAATTATAAGGGTTCCTTGTAGTACTACGGAACTGTGACAACAGCGACAATATTCGTCACATGCAACCGAAAGCCTTCCAGCAAATATCATCTGGGTAAGACATCTTATGTTATAAGAATACTATTCATTCACGATTCACAAATGATATAAATCTGAGCTGTTTGTGCGGTGCAACTTAAACAATGTGCCATCTTATATCGTGCCCTGCGTGCCCTAATACCTGCACGCAAGAGGGCTTGATGGCTGCCACTCATAACGCAGTTGATGTGGCTAAGTTCTGGGCGGACACAATTTAGTGCTTGCCAACGAAACGCTAAGAAGAACACGAAGAAGTACACGAAAAGGGTGCCTATCTGTCGAGCTTCTGTACCTATACATACTTATCTTAAACAAGCTATTTAAATTTTTTTGCGAATCCCTAATTATTTTTCTAAAAGTAAAGTAACCTCCTTGTATCATGAGGTATCCGCCAGTGGAAGCTCCGTTTAAGTCAGTTCAGCCGTCTCGAAGTTTACCCGGAACAAACGGACAGACAGACAAAAATGCTTTGACCTGGATTCTACTATTAGTAAAAAAAAACATTTCAACGTTATAATGAGACACTTCAATTTTATTTATATGTATGGATGTATGGATGAACGGGATTAAATAATAACTTACTAAATTAAAGTATCGTTATAACTTTAAATCTTTGTATACAGCTTATTCATTGACTAACATTAAAACACAAAAAAAAATAATGTTTTTTGTTACGTACTTTTACTTAGCCCACAAGTTTTTCTTTAAGTAAATGTCCATTTGTGCTATAAAGGTTGGCTGGAAGAGATTCCTTTATGGAATAAGCCCGCCTTTGTACACATTTTAGTTAAGTTATATTTTTGTAATAGTTTAGTTTGTGTATTTTACCTGTTTTATGTGTACAATAAAGAAATCAATCAACATTATAAAGCTAACATAACGCTAACAATCTTATAATCATAAACTGTAAGTAACAAACAAAGAACAACATCCTAATTTAGATTAAAAGTATGACTAACTTATTTTCTTGTTCATTCTTTTCGTGGCTCGAGTTTATCCGAATCAATGGTAGCTTAAAATATTTCAAGATACAAAAAAACCTGTAAAAGTTTATTTGAATAAACTAAATATTTAATTTGATTAGACTGATAGAATTATAGAAAAGCAAATCTACAGCAAAAATGTAATATAATAGAAGACATTTTGTAATATTAAAAGAAGTAGGAAAGTAGGCACTATTATATAACTTTCCTGTATAAAAATATATAAATAGTGCGTTCAGTCTAAAAATGCAGGCCCCTCCAAAGAATTCACCTCTTGTTGCAATATATTGTGTAGACTCAATACCCGCGAGCTCGTCAATATCATTGGCTTTTTAGTCATCGCTTTCAAATCGCTACACAGGCACAGGCAAGCGTTGCAATTAATATTTACTTTCACACTTTAAAATAATGGAATTTATTGAAGGGTCGTGCATTTTTAGACTGGACGCACTCTCTATGCTTATATCGATCTTTTACAAAACTTTACTACTTTAAAACTTTATGTGAGAAGATTTCTAAGGATTTTTCAAAGTACCCGTAAGAAGCTTATAATTTCTCATACCTGTCTTTAGCTATTATGCTTTGCCTTTGTAAATTTTAGTTACACAGAATTTTTCGTCATTAGCTGAATTATTGGAAGTCTACAAATATTATTTCATACAATTTTTTACCATATTTATGGTCAAGTAACAATTTTTTTAATTGAGTTTTTAATTTTTGAAGTGAAAACTATTTAAGGCACGTGGAACATTTTTTGAAATGGGGAAAAAACCATCTGGCGACAATGCTAACGTTATCGTAACCGATACGTCTGTAGATTTAAAAATACACGTAATTTTTCAAGTTTTCTCTTCTGTGGACACTCCTGGAGTGCCACTGTTAGTGTTTTTTTTTTAATTTGTTTGTTCAGTTACTATTCCCTTATAAAGCTTTATGCCATAGCGTTAATAAAAGAGTTAGTAAGAAAATCCTGGAATCTATATATATACTAATATATAAAACTGAAGAGTTTGTTTGTTGGTTGGTTTATTTGTTTGTTTGTTTACTTGAATGCGCTAATCTCAGTAACTACTGGTCTCATTTGAAAAATTCTTTAGTGTTAGATAGCCCGTTTATCGAGGATGACTGTAGGCTATACATCATCACGCTTTCACCTAATTTACGCGGCCGAATTCGCGGGTACTGCTAGTCATCATTGACATCAAAAAATGTGATCTAATCTATCTAATACCGATCCGAAAATTTTGGACTACCAGCCCGTTACCAGCCAGTACCGCCAGCATAAAATTTGTTGGTTAATCTTCCTAAAATATTTAAGACCGTCATAAGCAAGAAACTTGTTGGCTAATCTTCCAAAAATATTCTATATACGACGTCTCTCCATGCATGAGTCGATGTATGGAATCTCTTAATATAAGTGCACTAATAAAAAAAACGTGTACGTAAAAAGATCACTATGTGGACTACTAATTATTCAACTAACAAGTGAACGCACACACCCTGTCCTTGAAACCGGTAAGTAATTAATTTGCTAAAGATTGACTTATATAGCCTGTCCCGTTAAGTAATTAATCAAAACCATGATTTCTAACGCTGGTCTTCAATAGTTTAATGGGCTTTTTTTTACGTGGGGAAACCCGGTACGACTATCCATACGCCACAAGGGCCGACGGTGGTTTATGTCGGGCTCCAACCGACTAAAGCTCCACGGTAGTTTATCCTTGCCACTACGCGGAAGAAGCATGGCACTGGTACTGCAAACTACTAGTACTAGTAGTCCCGGTACCAGTACCTCTTTCTCACAATCGTCGTGAAATGGCAGCAATGCTCTCATGTCAAGTGATGGTGTCATTATTGGATTTCGTTCGGTTTGTGAGGGTTCCCGGTGGGCAAAGGCACGCAGATGCGTTGCCAGCCTTTTCTCCATAAAGGCCTGTCCATGAGCGTCGTTAATCACTTGGGTGAACCTCTTGCCCGGTTGCCCCTTGTACTGTAAAAAACCGTGAGTTTGGACAGCTGAGCGCAAAAATACCTATAGTAAGGGACTCTTCATTAAGTTAGGGGTTTGGGGCTAAAACAAACTTAAATCAACGACTCTTGGCGTACGGACTCTACATTGTTTCACAAATTAGTCATGACGTTTGTTCACTGCCATAGTCCATGTTGAATTTAGGTGGTGTTGTCTCTTAATTATATCTGTTTTATCAGACCTATTAGTAGCACAAAAACAGGCTTTCACAAGTTAATGTTTCTTTTCATTTACGAACCGGTACCGTACAAAAAAATTAAAAAAGCCTCAAAATTTAACAAACCTGCTGAAAACACGCAGACGATGTCGCGGGGTGCAACTAGTGAGTGGTAAGCTTGCGATTGAAAATTTACTTTATGACACTTTCAGGCAAGATATTTCAAGATACTTTTTATTATTTACATAATTATGAACGCACTTTATTATATATAAACTGACAACAATTGCTTTAAAATAGTTCACTTAAAATTAAAATCTTACAAGTAACATTTACAATTGCGTCTACTAGATGCTATCATGACATGCGTAAAAATTATTAATTCACAGTAACTTCTAAGTCTAAACGTAACTTTTTTTTTTTCTTGACTGAAAGCGATAATTAGTAATTAGTACCATGTTTAAAATTTTTAATATCAAGCAGTCTGCGTCCCGGAAAATAGGGTCTTCAATATCTTATTTAAGTTGCTCTTTGAATACTATTCCACCATTTTGCAGTTATTGAGTGATTACTGTTCATCACCCATCAATTAATCACCGGTAAACACTTATTATTGGAAGGCCACTCAGTTTAAACGATTAAATATAATTCTGGTTTAAGTCTTGACATCAGTGCCTCAAGACCTTTCATATGTACTGCGTATGTTTTGTGATAACTGTTTGTGTGTAAAATTACAGTTTTTCGTATTATTGATGAACTTATGGCACATAGAAAAACAATGTACTCGTTGAATATAATTTATTTAATATTTATTATATTTTAAACATGTTATGGAGAGCGAACCAGCAAACCATTATGAAGGAATAATTTAATAATCTTTTCCTGAAAGATATTTTAAAAAAATGTTGTGATTTTGTGGCACGCGCTATACGTGTTTTATTTATATTTATATTTATTGTAACATTAGTTATCTACTAGCGAAAGTCCCGTCGAAATCGGCTCAGCCGTTTCGGAGATTACCCGAAGAAAACAGACAGACAAATTTTTTTTAACTTGTATTTTTGTTACAGGTGTCGTATATATAGGCAATAGTAAAAAGGAAATAATTTCGAAGGACTTCTATACAAATCGTATATGACAGTCCTATAGTAACTTAATACAATTCTACACATTACCTTATCTAATACGTACTAATAAAAACTACTCAATTCTTAAACTATTACACACAAATTGGAATAACGCACTAGCTGAATCAGTGTTTGGTTCAGTCAGAATGCTATTAAAAAAGCCAATATCTACTTTATTTACGCAACATACTTGTATAAAAGATTTTCTTAAATGACTATTCTGTGTTCATTCCATTAACGTAAAATACTTGTAATACGAGAAAATATACAGAATTTAACTCAACTCTTCGAAAATGCAGAGTGAACTCAAATTTCACTACAAGAGTCTAATCCGAAACGTGACAATGAAGGATCTTGGAAGTCAAATTATATCTCATTTATATGAAGTTGTATGAATTGATGTTAACACTACTTATTGACTTTTGGCTTCAGTCCTAACGAAGGTCACTTATTAAAAAAAAAACACGAGTTTAAGGGAGACTACGATTTCAATCACATTATCTGTTATTTTTTTTTTATAAAAAGGCACTCACAATTAAATTTCATTGCAACAAGTACGGTATCACAATTCACTGATTTCGATATCAAAAGCAAGATCCCAACAGTCACGGCATCGCAGGCAATTCATAAGACTAAGAGAGGACACAGGCGATGGGGCGATGGGGCGATGGGGTGTGTGGCTTAATTTAAATTAGTCTTTTAGATATGCATGAAGTAACTTTAAGATACTTTTTATTCTTGTATAAAAGATCCATAAAACCGGACAAGCCGTCTAGAAAATTACTCAAGATTTTTTTTTATATTCCCACTATCTCTTATCCTATTCCATATTTTTATTGCTCTGGAAAATTTGTGTTTTTTTGTATTTGTTTTAAGTTTCTGAGGTAACATTATGAGCCAGCATGCGGTTTGATAACTTCAAGCAAACAGAACTGATGAGCTGCATCGTGGGTAATTTTACACGAAGCAAGCGTATTTCAAGAATTTTCAAATTTCTTCACTTTTCATTGTCAATTACAGGGTTACGTTATAGTTTACATACATTAACACGGTTTACTTAAACGGAATTTATAATATTTCGTGATCAGTCCACATTTAAAAATATATATAATCTACACCAGGGATTCCCAAACTGGGTTCCGCGTTCCTATTAAATAACAACACGGTTAAAAGTATCATTTTGACATAGTACAAAAAACATAATGAATATTGGTCATTAGATACTATCCCAGATATACTTTAAATTAAGAATACTGTATTTTAATTATATTCCACAGTAATTTAAAGAAATTGTCCTTATATAAACTTCTTCGTTGATTTGTAATCGTTTGATATAGGGTTGCGTAAAATAAAAGGTATTTGGATTCACCGAAACGCTTCCCGTGATATATTGTTTTCATTATTTTGACGGAATCCTCTTCACTCAGGGCCACCCTCAAATGCGTTTGATTAACTATTTTCGATAAGAAAAATATAAATCGCCAAGTTCCTAATTGATGCTATTTCCATGAATGGGATAAATTGACGGAATTCACAAAACTTTAATGCTTTTGGTAAAACACTTCGTTGACTTCGAGAGGAAGTTTGTAAAAAAACCTAAGTACCTCATAATTTACCAAAAAAAATTCAGATTAAAGATGTCTTTTTTAAATTATAATATATTATCTATGTCATGAAGAAATTTTTTAATTTGATTGATGGCATAGAGTACCACTTGTATTATAGATAATATTTTATATGGCAGAAATCTTCTCTACTCTTTAAGATTTGTTTACATTCATTGAAAGTGTCTTAGTCCTTTACTAATAACGACAAGAGGAGAAAAATTATTAAAAACATTAAGAGTAGAATTTAAAAAATGACCAAAAGCGTGTCAACTCACGTTTATATAGAAGGGTTCCGTATCAGATACGCTATTTTTTTTTTTTTTTTTTTTATTTATCAACATAAAGTACACAATTAACAATAAATAACAGCATTATAAAAACTACAAAAGTTTGTCCTTAATGCTAGTACAATTACGTTAAGCTTAAAATATAGAGAAAATATGAATGTAGAGCACTTAACAACAAGTGACTTGTATGCCCCTTTGCCGCGTCCAAATAAAAAAATATTATATAATAGATAGATAGAAGCGATAATCTCAGGAACCACTGGTCCGATTTGAAAATTTCTTTCATTGTTAGATAGCCCATTTATCGAGGAAAGCTATGGGCTATATATCATCACGCTAAATGTTTTCACCTAATTCTACGCGGACAAAGTCACGCTCACAGCTAGTAGTAGTATACCTTGGTATTAATATTTATGTTTATTCGACTTTAACTCACATAAAATATGCTAGTGGAGTTCGCTCTATGCTATTGGCGCACCCACATCTCGCTTAAGCTTTTAATTAATTTTGGTGAACATAATGCTGCTGTATCTTGGAGCTATGCGGGACTACGAGTGGACGGAGAGAAAGAATTTACATTACACACTGTCATACGTCTTCTCGACACAAGCCATTTGTTATATCCTTTTGGTAGGCTAGAATTTTTCAGCAATTTCCCATTTCGACGTAGGAAATAAATATAGTATTCTGCTTGAGTTGTTAATTGTGAAAACTAATCAGATATTTCTACCGTATATGATAAGAAATCTTCTGTGTCTGTATTAAAGTGGTAAGATTTATTTCAAACGTAACAGTTATAAAATAGCCAGCGGGAGTTCATTTATATTTTCATTAATACTTAACAATATTCGATATTTATGATTAACCGAAAGAAAGAAATATTCATTCAAACCAACGAAATTATCAGTCTTTATTACACTTCATTCATTATCAAATCTTTACTTAACCTACAAATCCATCGCTTTTCACTTAAATATGAAAATATCTGAAACTAGCTTATCTATTTAATAATTTTAAAAGAGAAAAACCTCGAACTCGAGCTACTTGGCAGTAGATGGTGGAGATAGAGCGCGTCTGCGAGGTATTTGAGATGCTGCACGGAGACATGACGGGAACGTAAGGACTCTGCGCCTCAAGAAAATCACATCCACAACTGTACAAGTCCTGGTAAATATTTGACCATGTTTCAGCTGTTTAAGTAGGTCATTGTGAGCAAAAAGACATATAAGTGTTATATTTCTTTATATGTATATGATAACGGGGAATTTTTACCGCATGTATTAAGGGATGTGAATTGACTGGATTATTACCGGAAGCTGAATTCCACCACATCACTAAAAATTTCTCGCATCACCTCGATGTCCAAAAATCCATAACCGTGTGGTTCTCTACGATTTCTTGTCTTGGATAAAATCTTCTCTCTTTACTTCTCTAAGGCCAGTAACGCATCTGCAAGCCCTCTGCTAGTAGCCATCTGTAGTGAATAAATCATCAGCCTACTTTCCCTTTGTTGTATATGAACAATGGGCAGATAATTCACCCGATTTGATACTATCAATCCTTGTAGACAACTGCTCTGTTTAAGGGCTCGCACATCTGGCCTTTGATAACAGAGTATGGTTCTTTCTCCAAGGTTTCTAGGCGGAATCGTTTTGGGGAATATATTTTAGAGAGTTTCAAAACACTTTTAATTTAATTACGATTGTTTTATTTATATGTATGAGGTCTAGCGTTACTTCGGCACATCACGACAGACAGAGAAAGCCTGACCTAGTTCTGACTTGATAACAGAGATACGTCGCGTCTGCAGACTATCTGATATTTTATAATGTTGTCGTATTAAACTATAAATAATGCATATAAATTGTATGACTGGCTAGTTCCGTGTTTACTAATGGAGTTATTAGTTATATAAAAAAAAACCTCCATTGCGTACTGGTACGGTAATGAATGTAATAAATAATACTATCATTACCGCACTAGTAGGTATTTAACAAGTATTTACAGTCACGTAAGGTCCAAAAATAGAATTTGTAAAGTCCAATTCTTGCGGAGTTTTCCTACAAAGTAAGTGGATTCCGACTCATTATGATTCTGAAGGAAGAGCGCGGGAAATAGGCCGTCAGATTCGGTTTGAAGCTGTTTTATCCGGTTTTAATAAAGTTACCCTCAGCAACTCTTATCAGCCAACTATATATATTTTTTGTAGATAGATACTACAAAAAATATAGACGCTACTGGTTATATTTTCTATATACATATGTATTCATCAGTGTTACATCCTCGTCTGCCCCTTGTAACATAAAAAAAAACACAAGTAAGCTTGAAAGTGAAGATATTTCTAATTATTGAGTCATTAAAAGTTTTATTCCGTTGAGAGTTCCAGCTTTGGGATCTTTTACAAGTCATAATATTCGGCAGACGTCGCGAGGCAAGAAATAAATCTACTGCGAAGTTATCAAGCGATCTGTCGGAATTTTAAGTGCCTCAACGAAAAGAATTTAATTTCGCGAAGAAAAGAGCGGTATCATCACAATATTCGTGCAGATCAGCTCTCAGACCGCATTACAGTTTTCTTTTGTGAGTATTTCGCAACGTTTAGCTTAATTAAATTCAAATATTTAAAATTGTTTTTATCAAAGACGCTCAGTAAGGACGGTTCGAGACTATGCAAATCACTTTCGCGCATTCTATTACTTTATGTTTATATTAGAAAAGGCAAACGGCAGGTTCGCAGATGCGTTGCCGGCCTTAAAAGAGGCGTATAGGCTATCGGGAACTCTTACAAACCGAACGAAATGCGATAAAAATAACATCACTTGACGTGACAGAATTGCCGCCACTTCACGCCGATCTAATGTGAGAAAGAAGTACTGGTACCCGGACGCACCAGCCCAAGACTGCTGCAAGCAGGCTTCTATATCTATACTCTATACTATTTACTATATAAACCTGAATACTGAATAGTGTTTGTTTGTCTAAACGCGGCAATGTGAGAAACTACTGGTCCGATTTGAAAAATTTTTTCTAAAGAAGGTTTATAGGCTATTGTGTTGTAAACAATACTAGACCATGAAGACAAACGCAAGTGACAAATTACTAACAACATTTATCAAAATATCCAACTGTTCCAAATGTTACTTTTAACATATTAAAGAAGTGGCCTCTGCCTAACTTATTATTTAATTTGTACTCATTTAACAGCGCGCAATGTTCGAGGAAATGAGCTGAAACATTAATCAAGACAAAGCCGTCTGCTCCCAAACCCTCATCGCTCCGTCTTGACAAATGGCAACGGGTCTTGAAACCTCTCAACGATCTCGTTTTTCGACATGTAACAAAACTATTATTTCACGTAGTTGTTCTAATTTGCCAAACACGATTGGCCAAGTATTTACTCGGCCTCGGTAACAGTATTTACTTTACTTTAATTATTATTATTTAGACCCTATTATTTCCCACTCCAATGAACAGGCCTATCTACCCTCTTTTCATGTGGTTCTGTCTAAGGCTATGCGTTGCCAGTCTCTATTATAACGATCCACGTTTCCATCTCATATTTCCATCTCATTCTTGGTCTGCCGCGAGGTTGTTTCCGATCATATTCTTATTATTGGTCTTGGTTTCCGATTCATAAAGCGGAGTTTTTAGCCCAAAGATCATCCGGCGTGCGGCATACATGCCCAGCACAATCGTACTATAGCTTGGCAGCTGTTTGGGCCATATCTGCGATTTGTGTTTTGGAGCATAGTGTTGTATTTTTTACTCTGTAGGCGAGCTTTACACCCAGAATGCTACGTAAAAAATTGGAAATAAATTTATTTATCAAAGTTCCCCATAGAGTGGATACTCCCTACCGGTCGACCCCCAAGTCACTCTCCAACGTAATGGCACGACGACCTTGGGAAGTTTAAAAAAGATGGGATGATATTGGCACAAGACAGAAATGGAGGGAGGAAATTGGGGAGACTTTTGCCCAGCTGCGGGACAAAACAGGTTAATAAAAAAAATATTATGTATTCATCTAATACAGACCGAGTGACTCGAGTAGTACAATGTTTATTCGATTAATCAATCGACTTTGTTACTCGAATAAAATGGGCTCGTGTCGCATCACTAAATTATTATCTTTATTTTAACAAACCGATTATGCCGTAACTTCATTTATGTCTTACATAGGTTTAGAGTTTCGGTGCTCTACTGAGCTAACGAGCCATTTTTTTTTTTCAATTTTATTTATATGCTATGGTGTGCGACTTCTTCCATGGAGTCAAGAACAATCTTTTTCTAAGCTACTACTAATATGAGAGTCAAAATTTTCTTCAATTATCTTGGCTGTTTTATTATAATCATTAATAAACTTTTTTTTCTATTTTGAGAACACTAGAAACACTTTGAAGTATGTCTACTTTCTCATAAGTTAGGTGGAATTACATTGTTTAATATTGTTGAGCATCAAAATATATATTCCTACTAATATTATAAAAAAATGAAATCTAAAACAGATATTTTAACTGTGCAACAATTATAACGAGTGAGGTCGTTTACGTAAAAAGGAAATGCCCCAGATTATGATCTTTACTAGGCAAAGTTTTAATTAAAAAAAAACTTAACTTGAAGAATTATGAATACATTTAGTTATGTAATGATTGTTAAAGGTCTAAGGGAATATAAATAAAAAATAAAAATATATACCGGACTATATGACACACGGACGTCTATTCCTAAGGAAGACAATTCAATATGTGTTTTATAGGTAACAGGCACCTGTTATACACCTTTTTTTATAGAAATATATAAATACATACATATAGATAATACAGTCAGACTCCTACTTCATTTAATGTTACATTTTATTTAAAGGTGTTTATTATGTTTTCCTTTTATTAGTAGTAAATTCTATGTTTGGAGTGCTATGTCTTAAACCAATTTATGCATGACAAGTTAGCCTATAAGTGGGATATATGATGGTACTTTTAGTGAATTAAAAATATAAAAACTTTTTTAAGTTTACATTGTATATCGCGTTGGTTCCCTATACAAATAAAAACAGAACCTGATGTAAAAAAGTTTTTCTCAGTCCAAAGTTTCCTACCCATCCATTTGTTAGAAGCGTTTAGAAGAGTACATCTCAGCTTAGTGTGATTAAGACTTTACAAGTCGGAGTTTTTGTTTAACCTAAAGACCTAGACAGTTCATCATTCAAACCGAAAATATAATAATATGACTAAAAGCAATATGTACTAAAAAATAATTAAGAAGTATATAGAACAATGCATAATTTCATGTCTTCCCTAAGAAGATAAGATAAAGCTATAGTTCAGCTCTGAAATCTGTAATAAGAACAGAGCTTAGGTACGCAGGTATTTAGGTCAAGTTGTTTTCAAACAAATAGTATGATTTGTATAGATAATCGATCATCACAATTTATTATACACATGAAATTAAAATGTTATTAAAGATAGTATCTTTTCCAAGTCCATGATGATTCTTGTACGTACGAATAATATTTGTAAAAATGCGCTAATCTCAGTAACTACTGGTCCCATTTGAGAAATTCTTTCAGTGTTAGATACCCAGTTTATCGAGAAAGGCGATATAACATCTCGCAAAAATTTTACCCAATTCCACGCGGACGACGTTGCGGGTAACCACTAGTTTTATAATAAAATACGTACTTATATGAATATTGAAGGTTGATAATAATGAATGATGTCCTTTATCTTCATCATTAGTCCTTGTTGTATCTTAAAGTAACCTTATAAAAGATCCAAGTTGAAAGATGTCTATTTAAAGTCTATGTTGAATGAAAAAACAATTAAAGAAAATAAAAGTAAAACTGTCTCTGTACTGAAGTATTCTACGCACACTAGTAACGTTTACTACTAACACATGGGTAGCGCATATTTGGGATTCCAGTTTTACGGTTTATTTAAAAAACAAACTCACCTATTAATTGAGTTCCATGAAACAAGGCTATTTGGTTATTTCGTGGGCTGCCAAATCGTGCTTCTATTAGGTACTTGTAACAAGTTATTTCCGTACCGTTGTAAACGCTGTAAAGAGTCTTTTTCATAAAATCTTTGCGCACCACGTAAGCTTTCACCATCACATAACATCTAATAATATTCGAGGTTCACATAACTTATAAGACGTTGTGTGGCCGTTTTTTTTATTAGAAAAGAAAGAAAGAAGGAAAGAAACTTCAAGCGTGTACCTCTAATTACTAAACTCTTTAGTCTTTTTGTTTATTTCTTTGTTTGCTTAAACGCGCTTATCTCAGGAACTACTGGTCCGATTTGAAGAATTCTTTCAGTGTTAGATAGCCCATTTATCGAGAAAGGCTAAATGTCATCACGCTAAAATTAAATCTATTTTTTTGGCCAATTTTACGCGGATAAAGTCGCGGGCACACACTAAACAATAATTGTGCCAAATGTCATACTCCTCCGTCGCGCAATTTTCATAAAATGGTGCCGGAAGCTTTTTTCTTTACGTATTTAACATACAGTCTAATCCAGATAAAGAAATTGTGAATGTGTGAAGATTAACGGGCGGGATCCCAAATCGTGTTTGCAGTGCTACCATCATTGATAACAGTATGATGAATTTGTATTGGTGATTGTTATGGCGGGAATAATATGGAAATAGGGAAGTCCTATAAAAGCGGTATATTGTGTGTATCTTTATTCACTTAGGTCTTTGAGACTATTAAAGACAAAGCACCACTAACTACTGGTTTAATTTTAAAATTAATAGACGCATTTCTTAGCATTCCATGGATTCACCGTGCGGGTTCCGGGTCCATCGCGTTTCAGAGGAAGAAACCATAGCAGTGCCCGGGACTTGTGCCCCAGGTGTAGGTTTAGGAGCGCGCTCTTTATAGTGATCACTGGAGCAGATTGCTGTGGCTTTGTTAGCATTATTTCCGCATTGTGGTACCGAAACAAAAATGTAATTAGCATGGCGCGACGGCGATACCTATCTCCGAGAATAACGACATTTTTTTTCAAATATTTGATTAAAGAATTACAGCATTAACTAAGATCTTATATGTGACCGCATTTTTTTTATTTTTATTATTTCAGGCGTTGACTATTCAAACGATAATCTTATAATTTTACAGTGCTTCTAAAGTTTGTTAGAAATACCACAAGTTGTTCGGATTTATGTGTTTTTAAGGTTCCGTAGTCATCTAAGGAAACTTTACAGACAGTTTCGCTGTCTGACCATCCGCCCTATATAATTTTTATTAAATATTATGTACAAACACAATACTCTACAATTCTAAGCGACAACCCATCATAGATAGTTTTTGTTCGGAATACTTTAATTTATTAACGTGCAGTTGTATTTGTTCAAAATTTTGATTTCCACGGCCAGAGGAGATAAAAAACTACCCCATTCTAAACCGATGGATTTAAATTTTTTTTTTCTTTTCACCACATCTTAAATCGAAAATTTCTAAGAGTATCAAGTAGAAATAAAATGTATAATAAGTTAGACTTTTTTGGTACTTCTTATAAGAAACGCTTTATGGCTCGTAATATTTGTGCACAAGTGTTGCCATTCAATAAACAGTGGTAGATATATAAGCGCTAACAATTTTATGAGATCCACACAATACTATGTATTACCCGTGACTTAGTCTGCTTTGAATTCTGTATTTATTTATGTACATGTAACTGATAGGTTTTGTTTTTGATTTAAATACAAATATATGCATATTTTATTCTTGAACATCCTTGAGTAAGTTGTCAAAAAATTATTTTAGCAGTAGACCATCCTTTTGTACACTGTTATTGGCTGTGCAATAAAGAGAATTAAATCTATGAAAGCTCAATGTCGGCTATTATTATTTTTTACAAATCATAATAGCTTATCAAAAGAAACAAAGATTTATTTGCCAGATGGCACAACACCATATACTAACGCGTATCCTAGTTAAAAACAAAGTATATACTATTGGTTATAGGTATGCAGGTTTAGTTCGACGGAAGTAGTGGGAGATTAATGAAGTGGAAAGGGAGTCGCAATGTCACATGCGCGTGGCGACACGCGACAAGTCACCGCACCGTTATCACATAGCATGGCGACGAATACCAACGTTCTGACATGAGACACTTCTCTTCAAAACAATATTGAAAGAGGAGCTAAGACTAACGTTCGATAGGTTAAAAAAAAACAGAAAAATCATTTGTATAACAATTTTATTTCTATATTCCACAATACGTAATACAAAAAGATAATGAAATAAAACTAGTGGGGTTTCGATTCGAAACCAATAAATAGGGTATGGTTTCAGAAACTATTGTAACTTGTAGCGGCGCGCGCCAAATAATAAAAGAAAATTTGTCGAATACAACACAATGGGATATGATACACGCGTAGGCGGTGCCAATTCGATAAATCTACAACTAGACCGCTACTGTCGGGGATTTGAATAAATTCTATATGTTATATCTTTTTTTTTGTTTCTAGCAATCCCCACAATCTCTCATCGAACTAAGCTCATAAACCTATAGTGTAAATATAGTGTTGGTTACTACAGTACGCTTTCTTACTTATTGTGTATGCCCTAATTAGTTCCTTTTACAAGCTAACCTTTTTATGGTCACGCCTTGTACAAAATAATATCAAAATTTTACATCTACCAGTCGTACATTTTTGTATGTTTTGATCCGAACTTTTTCTTCAAAGATCTAATTTTAATCATTTTATTGCAAAGAAAAGGTACACGTATCGGTATTAGAAAATTACAATACGAATACCCTTTTTAAAATATATGGCTCCTCGATATTATCTTAATTTTTTTCACCACAAAAGGGAATTCGGTAACTCCGCCACATTATAACCAAAGAAATTATTATAATTCCGTAATTTCATATTCAATCATTTCCTCCACGCCTCCATTTTTTCTTTGTCCCGTGAAAATGAGATGGAAATTTGAAACTAGGAGAGAAATGTTTTTTCTTTGTTTCCTTCTAACGAACCTGATAAAGGTTATTTGTTCCGTTATTTTATAAATAATTCTGATTATCTGCATCTCTAAGAACTGTAAATTTACTTAAGGAAATCAAACACGTTAATTATTAAAATAAAAATATTTAAGACTTTTAAGTTAAGACTTATCACAATGAAAAAATACTTTTTGTTTGACCTTGAAATTGTAATAGTCGGTATTTTGATTCTTGTCTGCCAGTCTATTTGCACCGGCTTCTCTCTGATCAAACCAGTATTTGGACAGGGTTTTTATTGGTAGATATTTGATGTTGTGAGAAAATATATATTTATTCAATCTTCAAATTTCATCAAAATTGTATTAAAAACAATAGAGACCACGCGAAGAAAGTTGCGGGTAATATCTAGTACGTAATGTAGGTTAAATGTACCGGAAATGGGATGGTTCCTCGTGGAATTGCCAATAAACTTACAAGAAATGGGCGGTTTTCTACCAGACGTTACAATGTTCTAATTCCACTGGATTTATTGCACAAATATCACAATGAAAATTATGTAACATTTCTTTACGTACTCAATTTTGAAACCTCGATAGCCCAAAACTAGAAGAAATGGACTGAAATCTGCAAGTGACCCAATTCAAATCCATGCGCCGCAGAGTATTGTCGCGACCAACTCCTAACACAACTTTTATGCTTAGTAGGTTGATAAACTAAAAATGAGGCATACCTTAAGTACTCCAGTATTCTTTTTTATATTAAAAATCGTGCCTGTATATATTTTATTGCAAACAAACAAAGTTATTACAAAATTTAATATTAATAGAAACAATAAACTTACCTGTAAAGCTTCCACTGATAAGTACATTACAAAAAACAGAATTACATAAAGTAACAATAAAAATATCGTTACAAAGTATAATCTAAATAAATATTGTCCTAAATTTATATAATATGAATAAGGCTTCCTAATGTTTAATGTTTGAGAACTTTAAGTTTGTTCGTTAGTAAGCACATTTCAGGCGCTTTAAATACTCGTTCCCAAAAGCTCTGTTTGAGTTCTTAACTAAGACATTTCGACAACATTCTAAATTACTTCATTTTTAACTTTCTCATTTTGACAATTAATAGTAGAGAGACGTGCAAAATATTTAATCTATGACTCCCTATGGACCTCTAATCAAAACGATACGAGATGATATCAAGGTTCGCTCTAGTCTACGTCAGTCTCTATGTCGGGGCCAGTCTTTGAAACGATTGGATTGTAAACGGACTTTCACTGACACAACTAATTTTTAAGAAATTATATTATAACTTTAATTTTAGTAAAAAATAGAGTTCCAAGCAAAAAACATCCTTAAGACTGAAGACAATCATAGGTTCCAACACAGATGAAATCGTGATTAATAGGTGGTAAATAAGTATATGTACATATTACATTATGTTTAATGTTCTTTTAGGTTTTCTGCTAGGTACGGTGTACTCGTCGTTATCATGTCCAGTGATAATGCCACTCGTACAGAAGCATGGCAAGAGTGCCAGCGGGAGTGTCAACTGGCCACAACTGGTCTGCACTTCAAATCGGACCAATTGTTCCTGAGATTAGCGTGTTCAAGCAAACAAACATACAAACTTTTTAGCTCTATATATTAGTATATATATATAGTTATGTGCGTAAGTAGCAGGTTGTTCCCGATAAGTATTTGTTTAATTTAAAAAAGAGAATAGAAGCAATCCTTTAGTTATGTCTAACTTTTCCCTCCAACTAGGCCCTAGTTATAAGTAGGTGAAGCGATTATCTTGCCGATTATACCTCAACCGTAAACGGGATGAACTGTTTTTTTTTTTTTTAATAACAATGTTTAAAAACAATAAGCATAGAAGACATGCTTATATAGAACGGTTCCGTATCTAAAACGAAAAAGTTCCCTACTAAACCGATGCAGATGGTACCGACTTCGACAGATGAGTCTACTAAGTAATCTTAAGGAATTACTAATTATTTATTGATTTTTAGTTCCTTGGCGTTCGAAGGCCAACTTAACGCACTGCTCTTATGACAGGTGAGGTTCCGGGATAAATGAAAACATCATTTAGTATAACAATGAATATGTATATAAATTTTTAGAATATTGTTAATTTCTCAAAAATAGCTGGGCCGATGTTGATAAAATTTATATGGAACTACCTCTTAAGTATGGTCTACCAAACAAACAAAAATTATCAACAAAATTGGTTCGTATCGTATGATGTCAGTCACTTCATAGAGAAATGATGTGCAGAAAATAACGGGCACAAGCAGAAACGTTTAAAGTGGTTAGCCTTTTATGCAGCAGATGTAAAACAGCTTTTATGATAATAATGAAGATGTTCGACAAAGTGGTAGATTCATATAATCAAAACAGTAATACTTTAAAGTTTTAAGTTTAAGTTTTTAAGTCTGCACATTTTCGAATCCAAATGATACAAATGACAACAAACGTTAGAAGACTTAATTTTTTTTCTAAGTATACAGAGAGCCTAGCACGAGCATTCTCGATGGTTTTAATTACTCTTACGTTCGAAACGAAACGTCGAATGATGACTCGCGCTTCCATTTCACACGACGAAGCAGTCTGAAAAGTTAACTAATTGCCATATAATGAAATGCTTAGACTATATTTCGGTTTCGGCGGCATTCTAGTAAAACAAAAGCATTTTTTTATCTATATCTTTAAATATAAAAATGAATCATAAAATATGTTGGTAAGCGCATAACTCAACAACGCCTGGACCAATTTTACCAATTCTTTTTTTAAAATGCTCAATGCAGTCCAAGGATGGTTTTTACAACGAGAAAAAAATCGAATAAATGCCGGGAAACCCCTGAAAATAGCCCTTTTCTTTGCCCTATACAAATGGTTTCTAACTAAAATGTAGAGTCAATTTGAACTTTATTGCTATTCGATAAATATTTCAATGTCAAATTCATGCGTAAACTACAGCGATGGCAGCCGACATTTTTAAATCTCTTTTATTAGCCTCACTTGGATGTAAGTTTATAACATTTAAAATTGTCCTACTTTAGATATTACACATTACTTGCAATGTCTTTACATATAGGTACATATGAAATGAAAGTTATAGTAAAAAATTGTTTCGCCACCACAGCGTTCGAACTGAATTTTTACAATGTTTTGGCACTAAGTTTTTTTTATTCAAGTAGAAAACTCCTAAGCTAGCAAACAAGTAACAACCTGATTGTAGGCAACTTTGGAAACCGATAGATATCTAGCAGATTTCATAAGTATTTTTGCATATATATGTGTCTTCTGCGGTTGCCACACAATAATAGCCTCTGCCAGTCATTTGTTTCATAGTGCAGCGCCCCAAGTTGTTAAACGTCGGCAAGCAAACCGCGGTTAAGGTCCCTGACTGAGTAAGCTCCTCACATATTATTACAGTAGCGATTTCGTCTTTAAACATGTATGCAAATGTTTTTATACCCAAAACTAATAAAGACACAGACCGGCGATAAAAAGCTAAACGACTTCACCAGGAACTGGTTTTTTTGTGGTACCGGAGATTTGTCCAATGTTGATGCACATACAACTGGAATAATAATAACATTAAGGTTTCTTGAAGAGAGTTTCCTGTTCTAATCCATATATGTCGAGTCTCGATAGTTTAATGGTGAATAGGCTGAACTGTGATTGGTAGAGGACCGAGTTTTTTATCTATTTTTTTAATACAAAAAACAAAAAAATTACAAGGGTAACAAAAACATAAGTACCGTAAGTGAAACAATAAGAAAGAGAAGAAAAAAAAATAAAAGATAAATATAATATAACGTTTGGCACGAGCCTCATGCTTGTGATGCGTAAATTTAATAACAAAAAAAAATTCAGAAGCACCACTAAACTGTGTAAACGGTTTGTTTCGGCACTTAACAATACTCTTCGCTAAATAGGTACTTTTATAAATAGGACAGGCATACGCTTAGAGCATAGTTAAACTCAACGGACTGTGTTGCATTGGTTGGCATTTTTCATAAAAAAATAATGTTTCGGCAACACTGTATTATCGATGACATGTAAGATTATTTTTACACTGTTATAAACTAGTATAATCGATCACGTTATAAAATATACGTCTATGATGACGTCATACTTGGTACAAGACAAGAAGCTTTTGAATTATATATTAAGGTTTCATAATAATAAATGCTGTGTAGGTATGTTTTCTTTCGGGGAAAAAGGTATTTTTAATGCAATATTTTTATATGCCCTTGACGGCAAATATGTTATCAAATAATGAAAAGTTTAAAGCCTATCTGTGATTTACCAATCACCGACACACACGCATATGAACGCACGCGCACGCACACACACACACACACGCAGAGACACGCATACATATGCACACACACTTACAGACGCCGTTCTTAGACTTCCGTTTTCTTATTTTTCTCGTCTTTTGAGACTCAACGCGTCTTTAAAATTTAAGTAAATGTGACGGAAGAGACTGGATCTAACAACACAGGGAACCTTAGTGTAGGAACCTTATTCTATATTGTTACTTGTATACCTTTTGAGTTACTAATATTTTTATAAACTTTTAATTAGAGGTAGCGCCATGCTTGTAGCCGAATTGGACCGGCGCGTCCGGGTACCAGTACCTCTTTCTCACATGAAGTTTTCAAATCGGACCTGTTTCTGAGATTAGTGCGTTCAAGCAAACAAACATACAAATAAACTCTTCAGCTTCAGCAGTATAAGATTGTCTTCAATACTTATAAATAAAATTGAAGTGTCATTTGTAATTTTTTTCTCATTGTATATGCCTATATACGATACCTATAACAAAAATACAATTTGAAACAATTTTGTCTGTCTGTCTGTTTGTTCCGGGCAATCTCCGGAACGGCTGGATCGATTTCTTCGGGACTTTTACTGGCAGATAGCTAGTTACAAGGAGTAACATAGGCTACTTTAGTTTTAGAAAGTTAACTAGGGTTCCGCACAAAAACCCTCAAAGCTGGCCTTCTGGTCGTGCAGATGTCCATGGGCGCCGGTAGGCACTTCGGTGCCTGCTGACTGCTCGTTTGCCCCCTTGTAACATAAAAAAAAGCCTAATGCAATAGGTTCTAGAACCTGTTCATATTTATATTAAACTCACGGCCCATCAAACGACCATTACATTTCGTCTATATCTATTCATTATACGAAATAATGATTTTGTCACCTCCCTAAGTGCCCGATGTCACGGAAGCTATATAGCTTTGATAATTTGATCGCTGTCATAACAACGGATACAGGCCATTTAAGCTTATTTCGCCTAATTGAATCCTAGAGCATTAAGTCTTCTCAGGGTATAATCTCCTTAATGGGAATCACGCCGACGTCTAAGGGATCACGCACTCAACTGTCTCCTTAAGTATTATATTTTTTATCTAATAAATCAGGATCAGAGGCAAAGGGTGTACAACGGCTTCGTTTTTGAATATTCTTTTATAAGGGTCTTTTAATTTGCCTCTCATAAATGAATTCAAATAAACGTGAGCTTGATTTGCGTGTTTATTATTACTAGCTTATTTATTACTAGCTGTGCCCTTCGTCCGCGTTAAATTAGGTTAAAAAATATTAGATTCAGTTTTAGCGTGATGATATATAGCCTACAGCCTTCCTGGATAAGTGGGCTCTCTAGCACTGAAATAATTTTTCAAATCGGATCAGTATATCCTGAGATTATCGCTTTCAATTAAACATATAAACAAACTCTATATATATATATATGTGTGTGCGTGTGTGTGTGTGTGTTGAGAGATTATTTACATACAATAATTATTTTTTTATTTATTTCTTAGTACACTAGAACTTGACGGCAGCTGCATCTAGCGGAAAATAGCGGTTGGGTATAATATTTTCTCTATATTTATTCGCTCCTGTCCTAAAAATGCCAAGTTGTATTTAATATAGTAGAAAAAAATATATACCAATGCAAGAAATAATAGCTGAAATCATAAAACTAGAACATAAAATATGTGACGAGACAGAATGCTGAGAAATTCATTTAAAAACTTTAACAAGCTAAAACTCAAATAATATTATCTTTCCGTGTTCTTTTATCGGCAATAAGAACATATTACAAAAGGTTTAAAAATAACAATATTTATATGCTAATAAATTGATACATAAGTACCATAAAACCACCGAAACGCATAAAACACGTCGGCACTTCAAAGCGCCCAGGTCTTTATGAAAACATAAAATTATAAGTGGGTATGCCCACATGTGGTAACATTACATACAACCATTTCTAATTCAAAGCTTTCTTTAAGCGATTTCAAAAACACAATAATCGTTACAAACGCAATAAAAATTCCAACCGCAGGCGCAGAAAAAGACAAGGATGTGCAAAAAAAAATTGTAGCAAACTTCGCGTTAACCATTTATTTGGTGTTGTTCGTGCGGAAATGATTCTCAAATTGCACATCAAAAAGTACCTTCCGATTACACAATTCGTCTATTTCTGGAGAGGGCTGATCGTTTATTTTTTTGAGTTCGTGCTTAACATCTTTCCTACATTTAATTGCAAACCATAGTTTACAAAAATCATATCGTATGACGCCAGTCATTCATGATTCTGTATTTATGTAACTCGATACTTTGCAAGTTTGCGGTCAAGTTGGTCAAGCTTTTGCTTACGAATATGTCTAATTATAACTCGTGATTGGATTTAGCAACTGCTTCTAGTTTTCGACAGATGTGTAACACCTTTTTTTCATTAAATCTTCTTCATTTTCTGACTACCGTATTGTTGCATCTCTGATAATGCCGGCACCAGACATATCTTCATTT
Organism: Charaxes varanes; assembly: GCA_024363005.1. NCBI lineage: Eukaryota > Metazoa > Arthropoda > Insecta > Lepidoptera > Nymphalidae > Charaxes > Charaxes varanes. The sequence goes on from JANCMC010033613.1 coordinate 14,691,988, forward strand.
GAATGATCATTTCTGTGATCACGTCGTGTGACCGGGGAATTTGTGTAGCTGCACAAAGTTTTGTAGAACTTTGTACACTTCAACAAAAAAATGTACAAACACTTTAAGCTTTGCCTGGCCCCGGCATAATAATAATAACGATTTTTATACAATTATTCTACGTAAAAAGGACATATTGTAATTTGTTTTATAAATTAAGTCTTCTTTTCGTAACAGAAAAAGGCCTCGATGAAATGTAACTGTTGAAAAATTAAGATATTCAACAGTAAAATACCTGCATATAGAGGCACTGAGAGGAAAGAAAGGCCATCTTACATGAAATGTCGAAAATCGCGGGACGTACAAGAATAAAACTTGACTAGTTGTTTATAGTTAGTAGGTATCAGAAGTCAGAGACAGTCATCAAAGGATCTTTCTGTAGGAACAAATTAAGAAAGTTTTAGAGCTCTCGCAAGTTTACGCAGACAAAATCACGGGAAACAGCTAGTAATATATTAGGTTGAAATCCCTTATATATAGAATTAGGTTTATTTAAATTACTCTTTGTTAAATTAAATCAATTATTCCCAAAAATAAATACCATACTATAAACTTTTCCCGATTATGGTAACACAAGCTTCTTGATTTTAATGACAGCTCATTAAACTTATTGAAACAGGTCCAGCCTTCGGTTATATTTAAGCATTTCAGGTTTATAAGTGCATTTCTCGTTTTTGGTAATATTTTAACCAAATTTCTGAAATTGTCCCAGAGCTAAGTGTATTTCATTTACCAGCATAGTAATTGACATAATTTGTAATTTTAGCGTTTCAATAAGGATGGTAGATTGAAATCTAGTATTTGAATTGTTTCCATCCTTAGTATGAACAAGACCGTAGGGTAATAGGGTAAGGTGGTATTTTAATTAATGGCCGGCATTTGAGTCGATCGTTAGGTTAAGTAGCTATTGCCATGGTCGGGTAAACAATTCTAGCACTGGTTTTCAAATATCCGACCATATCCGTGTTTTGGAAGGCAAATAAAACAGTGGGTGTCGATTAATGTCCCTGACTGATACTACTCGTGAGATTGTGGGGATTCCGGGGATGACGCCAGACGGCAGTAGGTCATAGTAACTCGCCTCACAGCCAGATCCTCTGCAGTTTACGTGGACCCTGGTACTAAACCGGGATAACGCTAGGAAGAAGAAGAATGTAATAATAATATTAGTGTAGGTACTCAGTATTGTAGCATAAATATATACGTACAAATCATGATGCATATCTCAATAACTAACTTCAAAAATTGTATCTGATAGCACTGACCGAAATAAGTGGCGCGATAATTTGAGTACCTTTGCGGGAAAGTTGTAGATGAGATTAGCCCAAGCTAGAGAAAAGTGGACCGTGAAGGACAAAGCCTTTGCCCAACAGTGGGACAGAAAAGGCTAATTAAAAAAAAAGGCTAATTAAAAAAAATGATGGGTGACTCTGCGTTCAAGAAGTTACGGAAAAAATTTTCCCTTAAAAATTTCGGCGCATATGTACATATATGAAGGCTTAGAACATTTTTTTTTTAATTTCATTTGCTGCATAGGCTCGTATCGCAACTCCTGCTACTCACTTTGAACCCTCTTATACAGCTGTTGCATTAAATACTATTAAGTGACTTTGTCAAATTAAAAGAAATTTTATGAAAAGTATAAATCTTAAAATAACCTAGTAAAGTATTACGTGATGGAACGTAGTTTATATCTATATATAATATATAAAGCTGAAGAGATTTTTTGTTTGTTTGCTTGCAATCTCAGGAACTACTGGCCCGATTTGAAAAATTATGTCCGATCACACTTCTCGTACCGCTCTCGTCACGCATTCACTAACTTACTCCGCCTTTATAATTTATTTACCATTGTTTTATTTAAGACCGAGTGACTGATACTCAGTACTTTTCAACGTCTGTCTTATAGCTGCTATAAACGTTTCGACAAATCGTTGCGAAAAAACTATACAGTTTACACTGCGCAGTTTTATCGATAAGTGTGTATGAAAAATCTTTGTTGATTAAACTGCTGATTTTTTCGCATCGATTTAACTGTACAATTTTTTCGCAACGATTTATCGATACGTGTATGTAGCTGATATTATAGTTATTTCATCTAGATAAATTGCTCAGCTCATCTAACACCACTGAAAATGTGAAATGGAAGTGAGAGCCCGTATGTCAAATCAATTAAAGTTGAAAATTCCTTTTACAATCTAGAAGAATATTTTAATGCAATTTAACTATTTAGAAATCTCCGTACGTGACTAGAAATTATAAATTAATTATCATTGATGTAATACCCTTCCAGATGGTTCATTATTATTGAATAAATAAATGTATATATGTCATTAAAAAAAAAATTAAACGAAAATATAAATGCGTAGTTACAGAAATAATTCAACACTGTTTTTAATTTAAGATTCGTTTTGTCAATTAATCATGATCATTGAATGGCTTGCATCTTACATCATCTCGGCGAAGTGTAAGTTTTTTCTTACGTCAATTTTCATATAACATTTATAGCCTAAAATTACTTTTTATTTTTAACTATGCAGTAAATCTTATCATTAATCATTACAAAACCGATGACAAAAGACGCATTTTTTTACTTGAATCAAAACAGTGTGGAATTTTTTTTTTGATATAAAGTTACCACAGATGTTTAATGTCTCCCATTAAGTTTCTTCATAATATGCATCGGATCAAAAAGATACTGTTAGAAAATAAACATCAACTGAATAACAGTTGAAAAAAAAACGAATGGCGGGCATTCTGTACAATTGTAAAACTTTGATACTTCATATTTAGCAAGAAAAGTAAAAAAATTGTGTAGACAAGGTGTCTGTTCCTTCATTATTATTACCATTCAATGCATTCGGTGCATTTCCATCGCTTTCTTCGTTGTTGTTACAATTTTCCTCATTTTTATTTGCATCTCCAATATTGTTATCGCAAACTTCATAGTCAGTTTTAAGTTCATTATTATCTATTGGTGTTGTACACAAATCAGCATCTTTGTTATCGCTTAAAATATTATTTTTATCAGAAATATCATTATCACAGATATCCTTACACTCTATAGATGTATCACTTGTATCCAATTTAATTTTTTTCTGAAATATAATGTTATTCTTTGTTTATTATGAGAAATAAATAGAAAACTAGTTTTTACGTCACGACATCGATACGATTTACAACCAATTTTTAAACCTATTCTTGATTCCAGCCCGCTAACAATTCCTCGTTGCTTACATTAATATTTGTTGCATTTCTTTGATAACTATATAATAATATTTGATGGTTTTAAAATTGTATATTTCTGTATAATTTGTTTCACAACTTTCATATTTTTGATTAATTACAATATATTTTCTTACAGTTTAAGTAGAAAGCGAGCACGTCTGTTGTAATTTTTAAGCAGCGCTTGACGATCTTCATTCTCGTGGTTGATGGCACTGCTGTCGTTGCTTAATGTTATCTGGAAAAGAAAACAGTCCATAAACAGTCTTCGTCATATGCTCATTATAAAATTAAAAACAAAAAATAAAAGTGTTTATCATGTCAAACTTGGATTTCTTTGTTATAATCTAAGAATCGTTTTGATCGATATATTAAAACAAATAATAATTTTTATTTCTTTAAAAAAAATGACCTCACATTGTCAGGACTGTACCAAAAAGAAATAGGACCACACGGGAAGTGCCAGTTTTCATATAAAGAAAAATCATCAAAATCAGTTCGCCAAGTCGCAATTTCAAATAATAATCATTCGTTCTTAAAAAAAAAAACGACTTCAAAGTGTTAGAGCTAGACCAAATAGAAAAAGGACCACATGGGAAGCGCCAGCTTTTAAATAAAGAAAACATAGAGAACCTTTTTATCCCGAAAAAGGACAGCCTAAGAGGGATAGGAAAAGAGCGACGGTACTGGCAAAAGGTAGTCAAAATATAAACGAATACGAGCGAATCTATACCTGATTTCTTAAAGCATATCCAAGAATACTTTATTTCATGGACTTCCACTTCATCTTTTACGGCAACAGAGGGAGGTTTGTATAAAGTGCTCTTAAATCAACACCAGGGTTGCAAGTTCCAGGCACTGCTATGGTGCCTTCTTCTGCAACGCGGTGGACTCGGCACGGTGAATTCATGGAATGGTATTGAATAACTTCTAAGACACTGCAATGTATTAAGACATAAAACCAAAATAAAATTGAAATAAAATCTCGTGGTGTGTGTATTAGTGTAGTACTGTCAAAAACAGAAGGAAATTAAAAAAATATCGACAAAGATGTCCAAATCAGTCGGACTCAGTAGTAAAGCATGCATAAGGCCTGTTCCTGGAGAAATTTTATTATTTATTTATTATTATTTATTTATTTAACAAAATACATTATAGGACATTGTCAAATTGCATATTATAAACCACAGAGGTTTGTCCAATATGCAAAAGTTAGTTCGACAAAAATTTACAATATTATATTATCTATCTCTGTAGACGCATAAAACAACTATCTATTCGATTTGTTCATCTCCTGGTAATGTAACAATTTCGATAACAGTTTGGGCATCGTATATGATTTGTAATGGACGCGCCAGTACTTTCACTCGCTGATCGCATTTGCCATCTACAATAATACAGTATATTTATTTCAGAATAGAAAATGTCTACAAACATAATTAATACAAATTCTAAAATAACAGAATTTTATGCTTTTATATAAAATTGATTTGTATGTAACGTGAAAATACATCGCGCGCTTAATCATAAACTGACTTTTTTTACGTCTAAAGTGAGGTACTGATACAGGCGGCGTCCTTTCAACATCCTATATCAGACAATCTAGGAATCATTTCGATATCTCCACCCAACACTGAGATACTGCTAGTCACGTACACCTGAAGACTTCACTTGTAAGACCATATCCAACTAGCTACATGCTCATTCATGTTACATTTGAAGTTAGCCACAAGAAACGTTGGTGCAATTATCAAAAACCACAGAATATTTTAAACAAAATAAACCGTGTATATAAAATTATAATCATCGATTTGCAAATAAAAAGCATACCTATTTTAAGGAAATACTCGAAAAATGCAAACACACCGAAGAAGCAACAGGTAAAATAAGTAGTACCACTTATTTAAGTAAGCTCCTTGCATTATACCAAAACAATTCCACGTAACTTTAACACTGACAGATGGACCAATCGACACAGACTAAGTGGAACTCTAAGCTGTAAACGATTTAGTTGCGAAGAAATATCTGGCATTATGTGAAAATATATCAAAAAGCAGAATTGGTGCCGAGTTGTTGCTGGTATATTTTATGTCGACGAGTAAAATCCATTTACTTTTAGTGTAATTAAGAGTGCAGCTATTCGTGTCAAAGTAAAATTAGGTTACTATTTTATCTTTTTCAAGCGTCTGAGAGCTCAGCTGAAATCAAAAAATATATACTACTGGCGCTGTTCTAAGAATATTATGAATGCAATAATCTATAACAACAAGATTATAACGCGATGGCTTTCGCTAATTTCCTCACTTACAACAGTTAAAAGAAGAACGTTTACATATCAATTTATCTTATAACATTGCGTTAACGAATAAGCTTAGCGCATTTTAAACATTTGCATTGTATAAATTCGTGTAATTTTACTATATACATATGTTAGGGTTTGTTGTTAAATTGTGCAAAACATAAGTCCGTTAATGATGGTTTAATAATTGTAGTATAATATAACGTACCCATACAAATATCCCGACGTCTAGGGTCAGACAAAATTCTCAAAGGCGTCAAAGCATGATCACTTTACGTCTGCAGATGATGCGACTAGGAATTTACAAGCTGGTTTAAAACTGTAATAGCAACATTTCTCAAACAACTCCTCATATAACTAAACCAAACCCTTCTAGCTTCATGCTCATTCAGTACCAATTTTGTTATCTGTAAAGTACTTTTGTTAGCCACTGCAAGTTTTCCCACAAGGATATCCTATGCGAATGAACTTTTAAATTTCTGAAATTAATCCAATATTACAATATGTGACATGGACAAGCAATGTTACGATAACTCTACAGTATTATATATTTAGTGTATCCACATTGAATAATGGAGAAAAGCTATGTGATATCGTTTAAACAAATATATATATACAAGCACAGGACTAAAACAAACCATATAAAAACCTCTAAGGGCATCCAAGTGCGAAACAGTGCAATAAACTGCGATCAGACAATACCTAAAGTTTAAAAAGGGAAGACCATGCCAACATTTATACGCCCTATGCACTGTTTAAAAAATAAACATGTAAAGGAATACGTTATGTAAGAAATAGACATTAATTATGCGCTGCAAATAATATTGCTGATATGTTCATATGTATAGTGTTATAGTGTTTAGGCGTCGGTTGTATAAAATTTTTCCAAATTACATCCATTAGAACCTGCAATTAAGAGGAAGGGTAAAACTGAGGAAGGTTTTTCGCAGCGTATTCCGCGTTCTAACTCACCATTTTCATTTATTTCGTTACTTCGCCTATTCATTGATCTTTTATTTGTTTTATATCAAATGAGGAAAACGTGACTTTCGTCATGAGGTTTTATGTATCATAACTTTCCATAGGGTTCAACTATATAGTAACAGTACCCGTAATGCGATTTTATATACCTGGGGCTTTTAAATTTTATAATTATTATTATTCGATGAACATATTTGAAATCCCGCTTAGGCATTTTTTTCTTGAATTAGAGCTTGTCTGATATTTTAATACTTTTCTGATACTTCTATATACTTTTGATTTCCATATTCGTTAAAATTTCTAATGATCCTTTACAAAACATCTCTCGTTTATAGAATGAAACAAAACAAACTGGAACTATAAACAATTGAACTTTATAATCATCACTCATCACTTGAACATAACTAATTAAACGAAACCTCAACTCATTCTTTGCAAATCTTTAGATTTAACTTATTCATCTTCAACACTCTTTTAGTTATGTAAATATTATTTCCTTAACTTTCTCAAATACTTAATTTTAAAGTATTACGTCATGGTTTATATCTCTTAAGATTTTTATACCTTTTCTTTTCTTATTTTAATGCTCTCTATGCAGTCTTTTTTTTTCACAATACTTTCACAAAAATATTATATAATATTATATTCCACAAAACGAGATACTCATAAAACCACACGATCAAACTTCAATAGCTCACAAAACAATTACACTTCCACTCAAAACAAAAGGTGCACCACTAATATTTAATTTCATCACAAGATTTGTATCATTTTTTTCCCTGTATAATTTGACAATCTTATTAGCTTCTTAAATTCTTTGCATGAGTTTTCTTTGCATTATATCTTTATGCAATAATGTATTTTTAT
>JANCMC010033613.1:14699498-14713198 GCA_024363005.1 Charaxes varanes
AAGTATATCAATTTAAATCATTCTAAGAACGAACCGCCCGACTGGATTTTTATGACTTAGGTTTCCTACTGATTTATTTTTGGACTATATTTATTAACAACTCTCCTAAACCTTTGGTCAAAATATTTATCCACAGGCTTATTATATGCAATAATGCAATACTTTCAGTACAAACGTAAAGATTACTTTTAATACATATGTATTAATATTATTATATTCTAAGAATATTGTAAGATCATATGTGTACTATTTGTATATTAAACTATGTCTTAAGTTATTCTATATACTAATATTATCCTAAATTTCTTCAAATGCTGAATGTGAATTAATATTCCTCATTACATCCTAACCCTAAATATGAAAACTTATTCTAATCTAATAACTAACGTCATCGCCCGGCTTAAAATAACTGAAATATGCTTAAATTCAACTTATAAACTATTTTAATTTCTAATATCCTGATGAGAAGACCAACTCGAATCTAATAATTTATGTACGATATCGTTATTACGGGTCAAAATGACAAAATACAAATTTTAAATATACCATAATCTCTATATATACACAATTAAAAATAATCTATCAAATAATTGTAGTCTATTGTAGTTTAAAAAAAAATAAAACCTAAGTTATGACTATGTAAGACTTACTAATTATGAAAAAAATATATTGTTTCGGCTCTAAATGTGGTTTCAGGGTATTTCCGTAATTGAATAATCTATAGAGTAACTAATTCTCGTGGGTATAGCGCCTATACAATCAAGCCTGCCAGCTCCAACACTAAAACATCTGAAAATCAATTGACAACAGCCATTACTAGTTTCTATTCTAACAGGTTTAATTTATTGAGTTAATAGTTATCTATATAGACTAAATTAATATAATTTAATATGGTTCCAAAGTAGTTTCAGCCTTTTGAGATGAGAACTCGGCCAAAAGTAAACGTAATTTTAGTTAAAACTAAATTATGTAAGAGTATGGCTAGTTATGTATAGGTTATTTAAATACACTAATTTTGTACCTGCATAACAAAACGAGAAAAATCCCTAAACGGGGAGATTTCTACACTGGAGACCGGATGTAATCTTGTAGCGAAATTGGGTGTATTCCTTAGCAAAACCGGAGATACTCCTTAGCCAACCGAGGCTACTCCCTCTAGCGTATAGACCGCGCGGACGCGCATTTTAGTATATTTTGGAGTCCTAATATACTGGCCTATATATACGGGTAGAATCGACCTGCCATGCTGTTCGACGATTTTAACCGAGTCTGCAGAAAAAGTGTTAAAAAAGTTAATAATGTTTAAGCAATATCCTGAAAAATAAAATACAAAAGGGGATAAGGATTCAATTTTGTTTCTATAGTAAAGTTATGACTGAAATCATATACATATAATTTTGATAACAATAACGTAGTTAGTACCGTAACGTTGGCCTCTTTTGCATCATTAGATATATCTCAGTATTTTAAGTACTTTCGGTCCTTTTATAGCAGTTTATACTTAAACAAATATAGATAGAGTTCCTACAGTTTAAAAAAGCACGCCCCTCCACTAAATTCAATTATTTTATATTGTAAAAGTAAATATGAATTTCAACGCTTTTGCCTGTGTGTATGCAGCGATTTTATTGTAAACTCAAGCTCAACTCAACAACGACGGATTGCAAGCTCAACGGATTGCAAGGTCATCTAATCGCGCGATCGGTTTTGCAACGGGCTTTGTATGGAACGACACGACCTCTCCGAGAGTCTAGCACGAACTTTCTCGAAAGGTTTACTTTTACGTTTGAAACGAAACGTCAAATGAAGGTTCGTGCTTCTATTCGTGTACCGACTTAAATGGTAGTAATGTCGAGGATTCGATACGTCCGAACACTAATTTCATTCATGCTAGCAATATTTAGCAACAAAGTTGTGTAAGACGGTAGCATTAATGTTTCACTTGACGTTCGCTTTCGAACGTAAAAGAAAATTTATCGAGAATTTTGGTCCTAGTTAAATTTCAAAATACCATTAGCAAAAAAAAAATATTGATATAAATAAGAATTTCTCGAGAAAATCAGTCTGTAGCATTAAGACTACAATTTTGAATGACAAGGAATGGATTTATTCACCTTATAATTTAATACAATAGTGTATATTAACTTATATGTATTTGCTGGCATATTTAAATTTTAAAAATGGGTAAAGTACAGAAAACTAAATTTCTGGATATTTATTTCAATAAATTTCAAGACACGCGTATAGATTATATTATGTGTTGCAAACACAATATCCACTAACGCATTTGGATGTAACTCAAGTAATGCAAAAGCAACTGGTTTGTTAGACAATGCTATATAAAACCTATGGGCACATTTCAAATAGAAACATTATGTTTATTTATTTTATTCATAATTCGTGCATTATATAAAACCTATTGTAGAATAGTTTATTTTGTTAGTATAAATATTTTATTAGTCAAAGTTACATGCTATTTTGATCTAATACGACTTACACAACTATTCACTCATTTCGCTTTCGTCCGATTCAGAATCGAGATTAATGACGAATTCAAAATCCAAGTCAAAATATTTCATATATTCTTTCTCAATATCGCATACATTCAGACATATATTTTCCCACATATTATTATTAATCATTTCAATTCTTTCTTTTATTAGAGACGTATTGGAGGTAAAGTTGGGTCCCACGTAATTTTTTAAAATTCCCCATATCTTCTCTATCGCATTTAGCTCTGGGTGGTATGGTGGCCGTCTTAGAATTTCGAAGCCTTGCGATCTTATAATTTCGTCGATTGCAAACGCTTTGAATCTCTCTTTATTCTTTAATATTAAATCATAGAGTTCTATTTTTTTCATAGATTCTTCAAAAGGAATATTATTTTTTGTCAGCCAATCTTGCATAATGTTCTTATTTGAATTTAAATTTGGGCATTTTTCAGTTAGGGTATTATGATAGGAAGCATTATCCATAACAATGACAGCTTTTTCTGGAATATTTGGAAGAAGTTGTTCCGTAAGCCACTTTTTATAATTTTCGAAATTCATGTTGTCGTGGTAGTCTCCACTAGTTGAATTTGCTTTGAATATCAAACAAGCATTTGGAATAAATCCTTGACATCCTCCGGCATGAACAATTACGAAACGCATACCTTTCGACAACTTTTTTTGAAGTGGCGACACTTCATTCACACTTTTCCAGCATAAGCTCTGAATATCCGTTGTATGGACAAAGCTTTCACCGGTAAAGACAATGTATCGACCTTCCTCGCGAAATATTTTCATTTGTTTTAAATACTTTAAGCGCAGCATTTGTATATCATGCTTCTCGACAAGCGCTTTCCGGTTGTCGTCCATTTTAGACCATTTATACCCAGATTCCAGAAGAATTTTACGTAACGTTCCAATACAACCATCGAAACCAATTTTTTCCGACAATACCTGCCTTAATTTGGGTAATGTCGGCAATTCATTGAATTCTTGATGGAATGTCATCATAGTTCTTCTTAACACAGATATATCAAAATCGTCTAATGACGATTTAGGACATACCCGTTTTCTTTTTGATGGTGATTTAAATATCCTCTGTGTCGTATCACTAGATGCGTTAGCCATAGCCAGTCTCTCTTCCTTTAATATATTTGATATAGTTCGTTCACTGTAACCAACGGCTTGAGCAGTTCGCCATCTGGCATCGCTAAGATTTTCAACTCCATTCTCTGCTTCGTATTTCATACGATGATATACTTTCGCAATAATTTCTTTGCCCTGTAAATTTTTTACATATAAATTTGTTTATAGTACCTGGCAGAATATAGGTTTTTTTCAAGAGGTATAATTTATAAAAAATTATTAAAAAATTGTATTTACTTGACTCCGGAGATGCTTTTTTTGAGTAGACATTGTTGCGGTGCGATGTGGACGCAAATCCGCGACACGCACCAGGGTACACGAGAGTCTGCGTTCGACGAGCGTAAGATGGGCGCTGCGATGGTACGGGCCCTGCCTAATAACCACTCGCTGACACTACGCCGACGACGATGCTTCTTCGTACACTATGGGTTACACAATGAAACGCAGAGTTTCTTCTGATCGTATCCAGGATCGCGGAAGATGTTGCTGCTACGAGTGTAGGCCGAAAATTGAAGGGCGGTCTTTTTTTTCCGAGTGTGTATGCTGTAGGTCAGAGTGACCTTCACAGCGTCAACGGGCGGGTAGACGACGATCTCTCGGCGCCAGCCCTTTTTATCTCTGCCCCTGCGGCCAAGAGCAATCCTATCTTTCCCGAGCAGCCCCATCCCTTTGAATAGGTTTGAAAATAATGATAAATAAAGATAAAGACTATACTTTATCTTTATTTCCAAACCTTGTTCTATTTACAATAGTTCTTAATTCTATCCTTGTCTCAAACAATATATAACACAAGTAGACTAACAACATTAAAGCACGTGCATTAACACTATACAGTTCAGGTAAACGAGCCGACCAGCCTCATTAATAACCACCGCATTGGACGGCGTTGCCGCCGTAGCTCAAATGGAGAAGTTTCGAATTTTTACTAATTACAAAAATTTACGTCTACGAATTATCGAAATATCTCTAAAAATGTTATAGTTATAGCGTTATAAAGTCGCGCTTCAAAGAATAATTTCGTACAGTCGGTGTTCAATCGTGTGATGTCATCTGTCCCAAACGCATACATTAGATTAAAATCGCTTTTTACATTTTAGGAGATTCTCTTTTCTAATCGTTACATAGCTAAAACGTGTCGCACACGTATAGTGAATATGGCGTCAACTTACTGAAAAAATATTATTATATTCTTTATTCTTAAATATCTACATAACTTTTAACGTTTTGTCTGGATATAGGAGCTTTAATACTTTATTACAAAAATAGATCCTGTGACGAACACGAGTTCTGCATACATATATAATAAAAACTCACGCGGACGAAGTCATGGGCAAAAGCTAATATATAAGCGAAACGTGTTTTGTTTGGCTCTAAAAGCACTGATTATCTGTATATGAAGATCATTTTGATGTGACTATTAATAATAGCTGCCTAGAGAACATCACAGCAGGATAGAAAAATACAAATTAGATGGGCTGCCTTCGCAAAATTGGAGGACATTCTAAGATTTAAAATCCTATTGCAATGTCTGAAAAGACCTTTAGATCGTTAGTCTTAAACTTATATGTTCTGCGATTGACAAAAGACAGGAGGACAATGGAATAAAAGAAGGAAGGCCAATGCCCAGCAGAGAACGATTATGGGCTGATCATGATTTCTGGTTGGCATAACTTAGTATGTAAAATTAGCTACCTATACATATCAAAAAATAGAGGAAAATTGAAGTTAATACCCATATAATTATTATATCCTCAAAATTTGACTTTAAAAAAGCAGTGAAACCTCAAAAAGTGCTTTACCGACTTTTAAAACTGAATATGCTGGTACCTTTAAGGTTGTAACATCTTTCCTGTAGATAAAAAATAAAGTGAGAAGTGGCAAAATAATTTAAAAAATTACACTGAAGCTCAAATCTTTTTATACGTAAAATAAGTCTTAAAAAAACAATAAATTCTTAACCAGCGTGAGAGCTGTAAATTATAAGCGAAAAATCACACGCATAGCAGTATAACCATAACCACTGAATCGCTGAGCCGTCAGATTTCTGAACGCATCGCACGAAATGGCGCGCGACCAATCGGACATTCGGATTTGAATGTGGAATATCAACCGGCGCGGCGACCTTCATAAATTTGCCCAATAAATGTCAAACGTTTGATTGTTTGAAAAAAGAACGCATTGCCTCGTGAAAAAAAGAAAGGATTCTTGGTTGACAGTTTTTATATTCACCTCTGCGTTCGCGTTCGATTTTTGAATGTTTTCTGTCAATTGGGCATACGTTAAAAGTTATTGCGACTATTTGAATGTGGTGTTGATCGCTTACATATTTAGTTATTCGTTTTATTTTACACGGTTCATTTTTTTCTTTAAAACTATCCAACACAGCAGACATTGCCTTGGCTAAACATCGGGTTACTCTTACTATTAAATATCAAAACATCCAAGACCATCTATTGTATTCTTACAGGACGGACCGCCGGCGGCTCTGCTCCAGCACTCTAAATCTCTCATATCTTCTAAGATATTCATTTTAACGGTATTCTGTAAAGGGCAATTGTGATTTGCATAAAATGTACAAAGTATCTGGTGTATTTAATTGAATATGAGTTAATATGGCATTCGTTAAAATAGCTTCGTAAATAGTTTATTATTATTTTGTAATGTGTAAAAGATTAAAATGGTTACTGCGGGATATCCTTAGGAGATAGACATGTGCCATCTTTGACTTTATATAGGTCTGTTTGAGATATACAATTCCGTACTACATTATTATGATCTATCTCGTAAGGTTTAGCCAGCGTACCGAATGTAAACGCATAAAAATACATATTTACTTTATAAATAATACATTTATAATAAATACATTTCTATTTTGTAAATAATTGAAATTCTCGGATTTTATCTACTATAATATATATGTATTATACATGTATGCCTTTCTTACGAATCATGCTATCTATTGGTGAAAACCGCATGATTATCCGTTTTGTAGATTTTGAGTTTATCACGAATAGACAGACAGACAGACGCGGCGGAGGACTTTGTTAAATAGTATGTAAGAATTAGGATGACGTATGAAGTACGAAAAATTTAAAAAAAAAACCGTCGTTCTATAATTGAAATGGTTTAATTTTTCAAGTTTAATTCATGTTATTGATTTATCCAAAAATAAGAGACCTGAAACATTTGTTTTATATATTTTGTCCGTGTAAAATAAGGTAAAAAAAAAAATTAGATTCAATTTTAGCTTGACGATATATAGCATATTATAGTCTTCCTCAATAAATGGGCTATCTAACACTGAATATCTAGAACTTTTCAAATCGGACCAGTAGTTCCTGAGATTCGCGCATTCAAACAAACAAACTCTTCAGCTTTATATATTAGTACAGAAGATATTTAGAGAGGTAGAGCTTGCAACCCGAGTAAAGTCATGTCAGTTCGTCTAGTTAACGCGAGACATTTTGCCAAACTAGTATAAGGCGTGGTACACAACGCGCCCATAAAGAGGCATGCTAATAAAACTTTATTCAACTAAGCTTTATCGATCGTAAAATACAATCCTATTACTGAGCGGCCGTTCGCTACCGACTTGCGATAAAATGAAGTATTAAACCGTTCCTCTAGTGGTCTATAGGCATTGATGCCTATAGAAAAACTCTATAGTCCGCTGGGAACATTAAAACTGAAACATGGTTACTTTCTTTATGTTACACGAGTCAAACGAGCAGGCGGTAAGTGACTACCGACGCCCATGGTCATCTGCACCACTATAAGGTTCGCAGATGCGTTACCGGTCTATAGATAGGGGTTTAGGCCAACGGGAACTCTCACAAACCGAGCGAACGCGACAGCGTCACATGAATTGATGTGAGCATTGCTGTCAATTCACGCCGATCTTACGTAAGACACAGGTACTGTAATCCCCCTATAAAAGGGTAGGTTTATTTCAAATAAATTTTATTTTTACTTTTAAACCGATAAGCACTTAAGGTAAACAAAATTAAAAAAGTTAATAAAAATGTCAAAAGTTAGTCCGACTCTTTTTCCATACACTCGTATTAAGGTTAATTTTCTTTTTAAAAAGTTCCGTTACTTTAACCTTTTCTAATTAGAGGTAGCGCCACGTTTGCAGTCCATTTGGTCTGCAGCCGAATTGTGCCGGCGCGTCCGGGTACCAGTACCTCTTTCTCACATAAGATTGGCAAGAAGTGGCAGCAATGCTGTCACGACTAGTGATGTTATTTTTGCCGCTTCTCGTTTGGTTTGTGAGACTTCCCGGTAGCCTAATCTAGTCATTAAAGTCCGGCAACGCATCTGTTTGCCTTCTGGCGTAGTCCATGGGCGACAATAGTCACTTATGTGAACCGCTTGCTCGTTTGCCACTTGTAACATAGTTAAGTTTTTACAACACTAACCTATGCCTTTGTCATCAGGACGTGGTGAGGCTGGCGGCGCGATGGCGTGCGCTGGCTGCGAGAAGCCGATCCTGGACAAGTTTCTGCTGCACGTGCTGGAGAGAGCCTGGCACGCGGCGTGCGTTCGCTGCGCCGACTGCCGTGCCCCGCTCGCAGACAAGTGCTATTCCAGAGACAACAAGCTATTCTGCAGAAACGATTTCTTTAGGTACGCTAATAAATATTTTATATATTCCTCCGAAACAGTCGTAGCTTAATCAGTGTGCGGTATTTGAGTGGTTCGCTATGTTAAGCAGCGGCCGGTGATAGACAAGTGACCAATTTTAACACTCCTTTTCAAATCTCCGACCTCCGCGCTTCGGAAGCTCGTAAAACAGTGTGTCCCGATTGATGTTGCTGAGTGAGATTGTGGGGGTTCTGGGGATGAAGGCATCAATCATCTTAACTTGCTCCACCGCCACATCCTCTGTTATCTAAGCTTACTCTGTTCCTAGACCAGGGTAACGCAAGGAAGAAGAAAATTTATCGGAAACCATAGTCAAGGTCATCGAGAGCCATACATACATACACATACATACTTAGGACTATATGACACACGGACGTCTGTTCCTAAGGTAGACAACTAAATGCCTGTGTTATAGGTAACAGCCGCCTGTTATACACAAATATTGCCATCCAGCGTAGCTAGCGAGCATGGCGTCAATAAGGCTCGCTAGCGATAGGTTATCACCGATCTGTGACACCATCAGGTACCGTTGGGCGCTCCATGCCGAACACTACCACAGTGTGGTGCACCGAGTCCACGACCCTACGTAGTATGGTTAATTTGCTGTTCGATAAAGTTAGTCCGTAAATGAATTTCCCAGCGTAAAAGAAACTGATCAGTTGTAAAAAAGATTTAATGCCGGCTGTCTGTCGAAATGAAACGCGATATCAATACTAAATTAAATTGTAATTCAGCTCATTTTTATTTATGTTTGACTATACTTATTAAACAAATAAATTAGTGATTGATTAATTAAAGGTAAACGTAAAATATTCTTGACGTCTTTTTTATAATAAAAATTCACGAATTGTTGATAAATTATTATAAGATATTCATAAAATATAAAACCAAGTGAAGAGTTATACGTAGTTAATCTTGAGTAAACAGAATTTTATTTATTTTAAACCACATCCTATAATGATTTAATTCTAAAGACTCGCTTAACAGACATTTCTATATAACATGTGGTAGAAATAAATTTAAAAATAGCCACTTCTATACATTGTTAGGTCGCGCTCTACCTGGCCGGTCCCGCGAGGCGTCTGATGGACGGACCTGGCCGCGTTAACCTAAGCCAATATAAATATTTGACAAAAGAACTTTGTTCCTATTTTTCTGTGGAAATAACAATGTTATCTTTTTAATTAAGAAATCTTAATCGAGAATATTATAATTAATATATGAAATACACGATGTTTTAATATTATTTTGCCTATGTTTATTTATACTGAAAGCGAATACAATTAAAATGTTGGCTATTTCATATTTAGGTCGTTCTATGAGCAGCGGTATTATCATATGAGTCCAGAAGCATTTCGGTTCGAACCAAGCATCACAGCGAATTCAATCCAGTCGAGACTCGAAATATTTAGTCGTACCAACTAGAAATCGCCTAGTGGTGTTAGTTCGGCTACAAATCTTAAGATTAGCGTACTAATTTTGATTTTTTATTGTAACTGTTATTTTATTAACTTGAATTGGAGCTCGACCGTATGTAATATTATTTTATTTATTGTAAAGTAACATCATCATTGCCCTACTATTATAATATAATTCTAGCGTATAATTTTATGATTTTTTTTTATTTTATCTATATGTCATAAGTAATTGTTGTAATATGTTTAAATATTAATTATTATTATGTTACTAGAGATCGCCGGCAGGTCGTCCTTCCCCCACAAACCCTTTTGCGTATCACGTTTATTGTCACGGCTTATGTATTGTTCTACTTGACAATTAATATAACATACGGTGTCATTATTTATATGATCTGAGGTAGTTACTTAAGACAACATTTACTTAGGAAAGTACAATTATCCGATTAGTGGTCATCATGTGTTCGATGGAAGTATAAACGGCATTAAACAGTTCTGTTCCAGAACTCAGCCACGCGAACAGCATCCTCTGTGGCTCACATCAGGTCCTCCCGCGTACAGGTGACAGGGCACGATAAAAGATGCTCCATTTTCAAAAGTAATTATCGTGGTACGTACTCGTTATAAATAGATCATAATATTATTAGACCACGAAAAGTTAAGTTTAAAATCTTTAATTCATTAAGATTTGTAGTATTCTCGATAGTCTGGTGGGTCAAATGAGATATATATTTTTTTAAAGCAAAATAAATGAAATTTGGCACAATTGTAGTTCATATAGAGAAAAGCGTGTGAATGCTTGTATTTCTTACTTACTTACTTACTGGAGCGGCTCAGAAACCCAAAGTGGGTTTTGGGTGCGTGCCAAACGACATGCACCATTTATACACACATGTATTGGATGTCGAAGCGTAATCGTGACAACCGTATGTAATTGACAAATTTTATTTATCTATGAAAAAGAACAATGTATGTCGTTAAACGCAAAAAGGTAATGTGGGCAAATTTCGGCCGGTCAGCAATCTCTAGTAAGTATAAATTTATACGAGAAATAGACAGGCAAGCTTAGCAAAAATAATTCCAAACTAATAACAATAATCATTTCAATAATTACGTAGTGTGGCCGGGGACTTTGTGTAATTGCACAAAGTTTTATAAAACTTTGTAGTCATCAAGGACAAAAATGTACAAACACTTTGAGCTATGTCTGGCTCCGGCATATGAAACATTTTGTGGTATGCCTACATATTATTATAGCTGCCGTCGTCTTGCCTTGCTACCTTAATTTTGCTTACAAAAATGTAAGCAAATTTGAAAAAGAGCGGAGGATTTTACTGGTCCATAACATAACAAAACCATAATATATATATATATATATACAGGGTGTATCTGACAACGTAACGCAAACTTTGTGATAAGGCTACATTTAATGCCCTACGTGGTAAAAAAACATCACAAATTATCAAGGTATTTTGTAAATAATGTCGTTTAATGTGATTAAATTGACAAATGCCATTGTACTAAAAAAAAAGTTTTGTACATAGCTTTAAATAAGCATGTGGTACGCTAATCTAAAGGGTTATCGTTGTGAAATCATTAAACGTAAGTAACAACTTAACGTATAACGTTAATATATTATAATTATTAAAAAAATATAAATACTAATAAAATGAATCGTGTATAAAATAAATTTCTGTACTGATCCTATCGTAGTATAAGAAGTCATGTCTATATGACTGTATTTTCTCGGATCGATGATCGAGTGGCGTCCATTTTATATGTAACACAGGCATTAAGTTGTCTACCTTAGGAATAGACGTCCGTGTGTCATATAGTCCTATATATTTATTTATTTATTTATTTATTTAATCCGCGAATGAAAGTAATCATTCGCAGATTAAAGCAAAGTAGTTTAGCTTCTCACGCATGTCATGGATTTCCGCAAAGTAACGCCTGATTCTATCAATTAAATGTAGAGCAGCCAGAATCATTAAGGATTCAGTTCTGTCTAATCTGCTCAATCCTTTGACCTCTGTATGACGGGGAGAGCTGTAAGGAAATGTTTGGACTAATTCCAGCAGCTCTAAAAAGCCTGTTGAATTCTATGCATTTCCTCCCATACATAGCACATAATCATGCGTGGAAGTTGATGGAAGAAGCTTACGTTCAGCAGTGGACGCAACCAGATTGAAATAATGATGGTGGTGAACGTTTCAAACCGATATGAATTTTAAAAAGCGACTATTTAAAAATTAATGATTGTTTTATATATATAAATTATATAAAACAATCATTAATTTTTGATATAATATAGATACATTTTTTTTATAATGTGAAGGTTCCAAAGGGTCTCTCTGTTTGGTTCGGTCTTTGGTCACGTGGTCGTTCTCTAATTCGGCATGGGCGTTTAATGGGTCATTGATTGCCACCGCTCGCTTGTCGATTCGTCTCGGTGCGGGAACGCGGAAAGGGTGCGACAATACCTCAACAGCGGTGGAGTTTGAACCGGGTACCCTGCGGATTTCAGTCCATACCTTTTACCGTGGAGCTATTGAGGCTCTGTCATCAAGTTATTATTACGTTTAATTTAGGCTAAGTGTTTTAGACAATTATCATTTAGTCTTATTATAAACTAAGGATGGTAGTTTTCGTTAATGTATTAGATAAATGTTAAATTCGTTAATGTTAATTAGTGTTATGTAAAATAATAATATTCCGTTTTTATGGTTAGGTATTTTATTGGTTCACTTTTCCAATTTCTTTGAATTTTGGTTATTAGTAAATAGTGTAAAAAATGCAAAATTAATAAATATATGGCTGATTGGCCCGTTGGCGCAGTGGGCATGGACCCTGCCTTCCGCTCCAGGGGTCGTGGGTTCGATTCCCGCCTCGAGCCGGGGTGTATTAACTATATGTATGTATTTATATATTTCTAAAAAAAATATTTGTGTATAACAGGCGTCTGTTATCTATAACACAGGCGTTAAGTTGTCTACCTTAGGAACAGACGTCCGTGTATCATATAGTCCTATATATTTATTTATTTATATATAAATAGCTAGTAAGACTAGTAGAGTAAGAGCTTAAGTGATAAGTAATTAGGACGTAACGAAATAGGATTCTTCTTTGGTACTAATCCCGCTCTTTTTTAGGACTCAATCGAGAAAACATTGCGCCATGATTCCATTAACTGATTAAAACTTTTTAATAACAGTTTTAACCTTAATATAACGAACCTCAATCATATAACAAAATACTTGACACAACGATAATTTTTCAATTCTCTTTAAGCTTTTTTTATTATATAACAAGGGAAGGGGCAATCTGACAGACGGCATTCAAAAGAGTGACTAATGACGCCCATGCACAACTGCAACACCTCGAGCTCGAGCAGATGCGTTGCCGGCCTTTGACAAGTAAGAATGCTCTTTCTTGAAGGTCCCTAATATCCCCAGTATTGGTTCGAAAATACCGAAGCTGGTAACTGATCTAGAGTTATTGTGCTTTGTTTTGTCATATCTATCAAGGTTACAGTGTAATAATGTCATTTTTGCCTTGAATTATGGCACTGGTGCATTAACAATCGATGACGTAATGATTGATATCGATACGTTAGGCTTAATGGGAGCAATTAATGCTCGATAGCGATGTAGTGAAGTGATAACCGGTGGCATAGAGCATAACGTAATAATTCTTTAGAACTAATGAATTTATTTATTTTTTTATTTTTAAGAGAAACATACAATACATGTTTTACATAAACCTAACGCTAATAAAACCAATACATTGACCAGTAAAGTTTCCTCAGATAAATACAACACAAAAGGAAGAGCAGAATTAGTAATTATTTGACAATAAGTGAATTAGTAATTATGATACCTTAGTTTGAACTAGATAAATATACAATTTTTTTTGTTTCGTTGGGAATATCAACGCGCAACGCACTTTATGTATATTTCTTTTAAATGGTAAATGTGTCTATGCATGACCCTTTTGCAGAGGAGCT
>JANCMC010033613.1:14713298-14802380 GCA_024363005.1 Charaxes varanes
AAAAAAAGCTTCTAATATGTTTATCTTGTTCTTAATGCTTTGCATATTTTGGTAAAGTATATTTAATTCTGCATTGTTCATTAGCAATTTCTTGCTATATTCCCTACGTGTCTAGAAATTATAAATTAATTAAAATTGATGCAATACCCTTCCAGGGTGGTTCAATAATATTGAATAAATAAATAAATATTGCTAGCACATATGAAATCACAACTCGTTCTATCTAAGCTTCAATGGGGAGCTCGTATAAGCAATTTGTCGAACAGGCTTAGTTCTGGTGCATACTCAGTGAAAAAAATTTGCCAACTAACTGATATTGAAACTGCTAGGTTGGTGTATTTTATTTACTTTGACAGCATTTTGTCATATGGTATTTAACTATGGTGTAATGCTGCTGAAATTGATACTATAATTATTCTGCAGAAAAGGGTTGTTCGTGCAATATATAACATGAGCCCTATAGAGTAGCTAAAAAACAAATTTATTAACTTCAAAGTAATAATTGTACACTATCAATATATGTTTGAAAATCTGAATTATGTACATAAAACTTACATAAATCTAAGAAAGTGGGTGATTTCGAGTAAATATAAACCAGTGCTGGAATGGGTCACCCATTTATCACCCGGTCGCAGCAAGAACAACTTAACCTAGCGATCGACTCAAGTGCCGAGCACTGATTAGGCCACGACTTCCTCCTACACATACATATATAATCTACCTATACACATATATGTATATCAGTGATCGGCGTCAACATATTGTTACCTGGACGTAAATCTCCAACTTGAGGCAGCATAAACTTTTATCATTAAAACGATCGAGCTTTTTTTGTGAGGAAACTTTTCAAACAAATTTTCCCCTACCCTTCACCGTCCCTTTTACGCCTTGAATGAAACTCATTCAAGCCAACGGATCAAAAAGAAGGTTTTTTTATATTTTCACAACTGCGGTAGAAATAATTCCATTTCTCAAGGAGGGAAAAAGCCGGTTGAATAAAAAATGTATATTATTACGTACATGTATGTCCTTAACATTCGGGTGCGTACTATTTTGCATCATATTATAGGTTGTCCGCGTCCCTAGAGGCTTAAAACCTGACGAGGCCTACTTAAATATGAATTTAATCTTACTTTCTGGCTGCAAAGAATGCTTCTCTGTAAGAATTAGGCATTTACGTGAGTAGTGCTTTTTTTTGGTATGTCTGGTGTTGCTTAAATGAAATTTAAAATTGGTACCATCATCTTAAACTGAATCCAAATGCATACTCATTTTGGTATTTTTTCTTTAATATTAACTTACAAAGGGCCTGGTAGCATATTTTATGCTTTATACACATATATACATATCCTATATTATCTGGCAAAAAAAAAATGACTCAATTTTAGCGTGATGATATATAGCCTTTAGACTTCCTTGATAAATGGGCTATCTAACACTGAAAGAATTTTTCAAATCGGAGTAGTACATCCTAAGATTATCGCATTTAAGTAAACAAACAATCAAACAAATTCTTCCACCTTATATATTAGTATAGATATATAAAACAATTACTTAGAGACGAAATCGTTGCCAAAATGGAGGTAGAATTGATCCTGAAACAAAGTTTCGTCGTTCAAATATATCCTTATTTAATTATAGCGTTCGATATAACCGCGTCTTTAATTACTTAAATTAATCGGAGCTCGAAAATAAAACGTGTCACTATTTCCAACACCTACCCTATTTATCTATGAACTATGTGATTGCCGAACATTAGTTCGTCAATTTTGAAGGAACAATCACAAATCGGGGTTGTAAATTTATATTAATATATAATTTTACAACCCCTAATGCTCCCATTAAAGGATATTTTGAATAATCGCCTACGTATATACTGATACCTTATCTAACTAAAAAACAGATTTTTATATTCTTTTTTGTTGGATTTGTCTCGGTCCGGAATAACAGAATTCTTATAATATAATAAATATAACTTCACACACACTACTCACCACAACACTAGAATATTGTATAGTAGACAAAACGTTACACACTGTTTGAGTGACAGCAATGACGCTCCACGAACGAAGTCAAAGGTAGTTTTGAAACCTGTGTAAGGCTCGATGTGTAATGTTTATTACCATGCGTTGTATGACATTAGTATTGTACGTACTTTCTACTTCCACGTAGGAAGCACAGTATATTGTCACAGAGAACATTTATGAAATTCTTAATTTGAAATTTTATAAGTATGCTCTAGCACACGTTATTTTATTTTTATTGTAATGTTCTCTATATTTTAGCGTTTATCAATGTCAGGAATTAAAATTGCTACATAAACTGCTGGAATTTTAAGATAATAGCAGAAGTGTTAATTATGATCTGGGACGTGAAATAACAATAAGGACTATAGAATATGGCATAATGCTTGTGTAAAAAACTTTTAAATATACACTTGCCAATAGATGGCAATATGTGCCAACACTTGCCAATACGTGCCCAATACAACACCACCGTTTCTTTGTTTCAGTCGAACTGAAGTGACTATGAATAATGTAAAATTTTACTGCGTTTAGGAAACCTTAATTATAATGAAATATCTTAATACATAATTTTACTTCCAAAGAGATTCGGGGAACTTAATATCAATGATTAAGGAATTGCGCAGCTCTTTGAGAAACTTGATTTTGAATTACAAATTAATTACAATATACATGTGTTATTTTATTTTGTAAAAAAGGACATATGTACTTAAAACTTTGCACATAAAAATACAGGAAATTAGAGGGAACACAGAATTTTAAATTTTTATTCGAATATAATAATTGTCAGACACGTCGCTTCGCCTATATGTCCACTCGTATTCTATGTTAATTCCGTTCTCGTATATATTTATCGCCATTTTTATTGCCGTATCACAGAATAATAAACAAATGATAAGCAGTTAATTTACATATGTTTTTCGTGTGTACAGTTTGTTAGACACAAATATTGTATCGTATTGAAGTATTAAATGTTCATTTATTTTTATATTTGACACAAAATACAGGATAATTTTCTAAATATTCCTTAAGTATAGCTAACATTAAATTGTCGTTGTTTTTATTTCGTAAATATAATGATGAAATGTTTAAAATATATTTATAATTAAGGAATCTCATTTATACTAAAATTAAGAGGAAGTAAATGTTTGGGACGAACAGATATTTCTATTTGATACATATTGATAGATCTTTGCGTAAATCCACGGAGGAGGTTGTGGATTTAATTAGACTGAAGGAAGGAATGAAATATTTAGTAAAAGCTCAGGAGCTGTTAAGGAATCTATAAATAAAATGAAATTCTGATTTATTATAGTTATGGAGAACGTAAGACGTGTTTATTTATCTTATATATTCACACAGGTACGTTGTACGAGAATAATATACAACGCGTTTACCTATACTGTGGAATAAACCTACCGTGTTATAAAGGGGATTACAGTATATTTGAGTAAATTATTGATATTGGATTCTTAGCTGAGAAACAAGAACAGAATTGGGACAATTTATTTTTAAATTACCGTGACGATGATGATTAATGATTGTTTATATATAAACATACGTACCACAGAGTAATAAATTAACTCAAGCTAAATTTAACGTTTTCATAACAGATTATTGTAATTTTTAGCCATCTAGCAAATTATATCACTATATGAGTTTAGTTTTTATATATATTTTTGAATGATTAATAGCCTCTAGTTGTTTTCTTTTGAGCTTCAAGCGAATAGACAGTATACTGATTATAGACAATTTTCCCAATAAAAGGTTTAGCAATAAACACGGAATCTTTAGCAATAAACTTGGAAACTTTAGCAATAAACATCGAAACTTTATCAATATGATTGATCTAAAAAATGATTGACCAGTATGATGATAAAGTGGTCCATGTCGAATTCGGCAACGGCGATCTTCATCTGTTTTCTCTTTGTCTAGCGTTCTCACATGGCTAATGTATCTATTTTTGACAGTAAATGTTTTTGAACAGTTTCTACTTGTGAGAACGCCGTCTAGATAATTATAATGAATATTGGAAGGTGGTTTACTCGGCATAAAGCATATTAGGAAAACTTTATTAAATCTTATTAAAAGATTAGCGGGGCCGGCAGACATTGACTGCCCGAACGTTGAGTTACTTACTGTTTACTACATTCTGTTATCCTATAAATATTATTCCCGTTCCCTTTCTTTTCTTTCCCCTTTCCCGTTCCCTTTCCCAATATTTTTAATCTATTCCTATTGCTTAAATAATTTTTTAACCTATTCCTATTGCTTAAATATTTTTTTAATCTATTCCTATTGCTTACCGTTCACAAGAAATTTGAGTCGCGTGACGCCTCCCGTTAATATTTGATGCTCTTCCTCAGTTACCGGACCATTTGGCCACATAGGATTTCTCAATTTGACGGCTTTTTTTGCCTCTGTATCTTGATGATTCTTTTTTTATCTTGAAAGCTGGTACCTCCTGATTGGTTCCATATCGATTTAGCCCAGTTTTAAAGTGTTGATCCAGAGTTCAAGCCGTTGCCATCTGCATAGGTTTAGCGAGGTACCTATTTGGCTTGGTACCGACTTTAACACATCATTAGGTGTCTACTAAATCGTATAAAAGTACTAATTACTTTTTCTTTTTAGTTCCGTGGCATTAGCTGAAGTTGGTTTTCTGTTTATTTAAAAATAATTTATTAAATCAATAATCTTTAGACACATAGGGTAACTATAATACGGTGAAGTGGGTCAGTTAATGGCTGCTCTTTAGAGCGACTTTGTACTAAGCAAAGTTTTTCCATTTTTTATAGGCAACTTTTTGACGTCACTATTTTATATAACACTAGTTGTTACCAGCGACTTCGTCCGCCTGAAAAAAAGTGAAAAATTTTAGCGTGACAATATATAGCCCATAGCCTTTCTCGATAAATGGGCTATCGAACACTGAAAGAATTTTTTAAATCGGACCCGTATTTACTGATATTAGCGCATTCAAGTAAAGAAACAAAGTCTTCAGCTTTATATATTAGTATAAATAAACCTTATCCAGTTCGCAAAGGTATTTTGATAAATATTTTTGTGTATAAATACCGCCGTTGGGATATTGTCGCACCCACTCCTAATACAAGCTTTTAATTTAAGCTTAGTAGGAGGGGAAAAGGGAATTTTAGACACACCTAAAAAGTATTCTTAATATTCTTTTAAAATCATTGGACGACCTGGAATTCTTGCAATTGCAAGATGGATGGATGACATAAAGAGGGTGGCAGAAGGTAGATGGATGTGTCTGGCAAGAGACAGGGGAAAGTGGCATACAAGAAGGGAGGCCTATGCCCAGCAGTGGGTGATTAAGGGCTGATCAGGATGATGATGATATGAATTTTAGGGTTCCGTAGTCATACAAGGTAGGTAGGTCTTAGTAGGTAGGTAGGCTGGGGCTCCAAAATTTGAAGTTGTATAACAAAAACCTTTATCGCGTAGCAGATACGGAACCCTTCTATATAAGTGTGTCTTGTCACGTTCTCGGCCATTTTTTTATACATATAACAGAGATTAAAACGGGCGGCGGTTCATCTACGTTCTACTGCACTAACAGAAGGCTCGCAGATGCGTTGTCGGCATTTGAGAAATGTATTTTTTTTTTAATTATAAACAAAACGATTTCTAGTAAAAGTTAAGGTATTTGTTTTATTCTTACCTTATTTAAATTATATATTATATAAAAAATGAATATGTTTGACACCAATAAGTTCTTTGGAGACATAACTACCTCTGTTCGTAGAGTACCTTTTTGCCAACGGAACAGTAAAAAATTACTAAAACCTCATAAGTTACGGTAAAAAAAAAACATTTCATATCGCGAACCGCAAATAAGCATTTAATTTAAAGCAACCGCAAAAATAGTGTTGCGCGTAAAACACATAAACATATCGATAATCGATAAAACCGCTCGGTTTAATAGCGCACGACGATTGTTTGTTAATTGAAATCGAAAACTTGCTTAATTAATGGCAGAGAGATAACGCCAATTAGTGATGGGACCCAATTATCGATATATTAACAAGTTTTCGGATAGTTTGTTCGTTTTCTGAAGGGGCTTAAGTTTGTATTGGGTGTTTATATTAATAGTACTTTATTAACTCCTGATTGATATACGGAATGTTCGACAGTAGCTTGGAGGGTTGTGAAATGGACAGAGTTCTCATACATTTCAATCCGAGTGTTCCTACATTCAAATGAAATTTAATTTGCCAGATTGTTACAACGTTCTTAATATTAAATATATGAATGCATGTACAAGTGCCACAAGATGGCGTGTCTAATTATACAATAGACAATTCGTAGTTACAATTGTTATAAAATTATTAAAATTTGACTTTTTCAAAAACGTAACAACAAATAATAAATTTGTATGAAACTGAAAACAATACAAACATATATATATTACATCTGTATAAAACCACGACAATCGGCTATTATTATTATTATTATTATTTTAAATTTCACATTCTATAGACATCTTTAAAAACGGACCGAACTCATGTGTACACCTCTGTATGTTAGCAATGTTGAATTTGTATAGTTGTACTATAATGTCAAAAGTTATTAAAATATCAAAAGATATTACAATATCAAAAAGTATTGCAATGTCAAAAGGCATTCTAATATCAAAAAGTACTGCAATGACAAAAGGCATTCTAATATCAAAAAGTATTACAATGTCAAAAGGTATTACAATGTCAAAATGTATTACAATATTAAAATGTATTACAATGTCAAAAAGTATTACAACCCGAGGTATGACAATGTGAAATTTATCAAATTAAGAAATAAAATTTTAATTAATTAAGCGATTGACGCTCAAAAGCTAATAATATTTTAGTGAGTCATAATTTCGATATTGGCTATTAACTTTTAAACCTATCAAATTAAGTCAGTAACTGAAAAAATCGACCTGCGTAAAGCTTCTATAACAAATGCAGAGGTAATATTAAAAGTTCAGGAATATCGTATTATTCAATAACTTGCCTGACGGTTTTAATGGAACTGGATTGGAAATATCACTTATCGAATAAAGTAATATGATATTAGCCTATCAAATTAGGTAAGCAAGAAAGTAGTACTATATACATAAATCATCAATAATTCTGAGTTACTAGTAATGTTAAAGACTCAATAGCAGACTCATTATCAATTTGTTTTCCAGTTTCAACAGGATTATCTCTCCAATAACGTTCCGAGGAGTACAAGAAGAGAAGAAAAGGGAACGAGCCGTCGAGGCCTTTACGAAGCCAGCACATAAACCAGCAGCAGTGGAACAAGTTGTTAAAAGAACCCGCTCAGCAATGGGTCAGATGCAGGAGCCGAGATTTCTCGCAGTCACCACACTAGAGGACCATATGACCAAACGCAATCATCGAATTCGTAGCGCGCGAAGAAAAAGGAATGCAGCAAAATCCTTGAATCGTTCCGAGTAATTGAAGGTCCTACTCGATGAGGCTGAGGGAACCATCTACAACAACGAAATTTCCGAAACCACGTGACGTCTATAAAGATTATTTTTATATGAACTTGTCAAGGAGGTAGTGCATTTTTTTTAATTTATTTTAGAAACTGTGAAAAACATACGTAGTACAAACAAATGGAATGATCCCGCAGAAGTGACAACTGTGTTGCGACAATCATCGCCTTCCTCCGTTAATATTATGAACAAAAAAAATTTTTTGTTCATAATTTTAACTTATAACAAAATACTTAACTTACATAACTAGTTAGTAGACATTCGCTAAGAAGGGAATTTTTGGACAGGACCAGATTAAGAAATTCTTTAGGGCTCCTTATGTAAGGGCTCCTGCAAGATTAAGTCGAGGGAAATAGCTATTTGGTGTATATAACTCCCAGATTAAGCCTGTAACGGAAAACAAGCCTGTTCTAGACAGGTAATATTTAAGCGTCAGCCCTTTGTTCTCCGACGTATATTCAATACCTTGCTTAATGACTCCGAAAAGGAAGTCTATATATTAATACGTAAAGAGAAAAATTTATATACCATTTTAATAAAATTGCGCGGAAAGGGTAGTGTGAAATTCGGCACAATTTTAGTTTACTAGCTGAAAACTACAATTGTGAAAAGTTAGAGGTTTAAAAATAGTTTTTGGATAAGGATTAATATTATGTTTATAAAAGACCTTCAAAATTAACAACAATTCTGAGGGTATTATCTATATGTGTGTATTTATATATTTCTAAAAAAATATATTTGTGTATAACAGGCATCTGTTACCAATAACACAGGCATTAAGTTTTCTACCTTAGGAACAGACTGAAGGAAGCAACAGTAATAGGAATCCCTAAACCAGGGAAACCAGCTAACTTAGCGTCTAGCGACAGTACTTCTAGACAATTTGGTACTGCGTTCGCGAGTCTTGTTACTCATATATTATAACACTAGTTGTTACCCGCGAATTCGTTCGCGTAAAATTATAGCCTATAGTCTTCCTCGATAAATGAACTATTTAACTCTGAAAGAATTTTTCAAATCGGACCAGTACTTTTCAAGATTAGCGTATTCATACTTATATCTTAATATAGAAGTACACATTAATTATACTTGTCCCAAAACAGAGCGGATATATCTAAGCGGCGCTTTCTATTATAATGCGTGCAAAAAATAAAAAATGGAAAGGCGTTTTGACATAAATTATTAGTATCCGGAACTTAGGAGTGGATTTGGGGGTAGGTTTTAATATCTTCTTTCAACCGATCTAAAAAAAGGGGGACCTTCTCAATTCTACCAAATTTTTTTTATGTTTGTGGTCTCAGTACTTTCAAGTGGGTGAATCGATTTTGATGATTCCTTTTTTATTTGATAGCTGGCGCTTTCCGTGTGGTCCCATTTCGAGTTGGTCCAGTTCAGGCGATTTTAAGTCGTTTTTTTTGTTAATGTTCTTTATTATATGTATGGGAAAAACACGTATATATATCAACATCACATCGGAGCTGTTTGAATTGCAAGGATTTTCCTGCCATATATGTATGTGACATTTGTCAGCTTAGGTATAGATAGCGACACGTGTAACTACAATTCGCCAGCCGAACTAGACAATTGTTCTTTCTGCCGAGGCTTACATACTGCTCTACTCAAAAAAAATTGCAAGGAAATAAATCGAAATTCTATAGAAACATCGTTTATAATTTAATTAATATTAAAAGTTATATTATGTTTGTTCGGTTTTCATAAGGCAATGGTAACACAGGCAGACAGCCCTAAAGGTAAAATAAAAATAATAGTAAAACGAACGTGCTCATTTTTACTATGTATTTTTTTTTTATTTTACCTGTAGGTTATAAATATAGTGAAATAGTGCCGCCATTTTCGCAATCAATTTGTTTGTAGATGTGTCTCGTGTTCGAATTTTCAACGAACCAATACTAACAAACACCATTTATAAATCAGCCTATTTCCACTCTAAGTAAAGACATGTAATGACAGGGGATTTCTTATCCGTGAATATCACTGGGGGCTAAAAGGATCACTAAGGTTGGATCCCGAGAATTCTCTTAGTTTTTGTATTTCCAAATACATTGTGTACCCTTTATGTATTCGGAGAAAATATAATTCCTAATACAACCAACCACCCAGAATTTCCTTGTAACAATGTATATTTAATTAAATAATAAAATAGGCCTCTCAAAAACTTTGATGGTAAATACGAAGTAAACAAAAAATTGTAAGCAACACTTGAGGGTGACAGGTGCGTGAAATATAAAGCAGTGTTAGAACTGGTCACCCATCAATCACCGGGTCGCAGCAAGAGCAACTTAACTTAACGATCGACCCAAGTGCCGACTACTCAATAGGCCACGACCTCGACCTCTTTGTAGTATTCAAATAATTTCTCTAAATCCATTTTACCGATTATACATCAGATATATTGTGACGAAAGGTCGAAATCTCTTTTAATAAAAGAGTAAGAAAGGAACTGGTTGAGTTTTAGGTATAATTATTAGAGATCGCCGACTGGTCTAAAAAAAAGTCCACAAAACTTTATATGCATATAAAGATATATGTATATTGTTTACAGAATAATAAAATCTGACAATTATAGCAATAATATCTCCGTGTAATGCAAAGTATTCCTGACATAAATGATTTATGGAAGCTTACACTAGTACACTTATACCCGCAGGTAATAAATATTTTAAAAGTATATGTTAAAGAATGACCTTTTAGATATATTTTTAACCGACTTCAAAAAAAGGGGGAGGTTATCAATTCGACCCCGTATGTCTTTTTTTAAACTAAAGTATTGCGCGAAATCTGTGGTGAGATATAAATTTAGCATAAAATATTTCAAGTAAATTATCAACAGCATACGCTTCGCAAATTTAAATCAAATGATGTTATACTCAAGTAGACTTATACAAGTTCATTTGAGCTTCAGCTAGTCACCAAAACCTATGTCTGGAAACTGTCTATTTCCGCTTCATATATATTTAATTATAAAGCGGTTATACAACAGGGTTCACTAGAAGCAGCCGACGTTACAACCTCAATGGCTCAACACCAGAAGAGTTAGACTAAAATCTGTAAGATATCCAGTTCAAATGCCAACGTGCGGTGTTGTCGCAACTACTCTAGCTCAAGTATTTAAGCTTAGTTGGAGGGTTAGCGGGTATATTATATAAATATATATGGGACTATATGAAACACGGACGTCTGTTCCTAAGGTAGACAACTTAATGCCTGTATTATAGGTAACAGACGCCTGTTATACACAAATATATTTTTTTTTAGAATATAATATACTAGTTGTGCTCGCGACTTCTAAATTAGGTGAAAAATTAGATTCAATACGGTGGTATATAGCCTATAGCCTTCCTCGATAATTGGGCTATCTAACACTGAAATAATTTTTCAAATAGGACCAGTTGTTACTGAGATTATCGCGTTCAAGCAAACAAACGAACTAACTTTTCAGTTTTATATATTATTAGTATGTATGAGGAGTTTAACGATTATTTAACTCTACCCCCTTAAAAGAAAGAAGGTTTCAAATATTTTCTTCCATTTCTTTTTATGTTTTTTAATTTTGACGTGTGACGTTACCAAGGTTTATACCCCCTCTGCTTGTCACTTATTATTATGAGCGTTTTTATATGAGATTTTAACATTTAAAAAACGGCCAAGAGCATGTCAAGACACACTTATATAGAAGGGTTCCGTATCTGATACGCTATAAACGTGTTTGTTAAATAACTTCAAAAGTTGTTGTCCGATTTCGTTCAGAATTATTCTCCTAATGAGTTTTTAGGATGTTCTATCAACAAAGAAAATTTCAAGTCTCTCCGTCTAATGGTTAGGAAAAGCTAGGGGGGACCACCTTACAGGCAAACAGAGGGAGGGACGGACGGACGGAGCGAAATTATAAGGGTTCCTTGTCCACGGAAGTCTAAAAACAACTGACTTCGAACTGTCAGCCCCAACGGCGGTGGGGTTTGAACCGCGTACCTTGCGGATTTCAGTCCATACCTTATACCGTTGAGCTATTGAGGCTCAATTATTATGTACTTTGCAAAGTATACTTATATATTTTGCTAAATATGTATACTTTGCGATATGTAATTATATAAAGGGCCGGCCCCACCATAGGGAGAACGGAGCGACCGCTCCAGGCGCCGATTCCTAAGGGCGGCTTCAACTAGGGAAACTTTTAATATGCGAATATTTTAAGTACATTTTATATGAAAATATATAAACAGGGCAAGTAGGGGGGGCGCCTTAATTGGATCTCGCTCCATCCTAAAATTTACCTCGAGCCGGCAAAAAATTCTCTTTCAGAATGGATTTAACTCATACTTTTCACACTTCCCTTGGATATCATTAAAGGCGACTAAGAAACCATTCAAATGAAGCTAAGTCTGGCTCCGAATAGTAAAAATAGTAAATATTATAAGACCAATAAGATTTCACTATCAATTATTTTATAGACATACTCCGGGCCTGACATTTTTTTAAAGTCAGTGACTAGCTGTTCCGCGTGACTTGGACAGCCCTCTTAGACCTCCCCAATCTGGTCGTATTAAAAATTCCGTTCTTACCGGATGTCTACTAACTGTAAGCTCTTTGCCAAATTTCATCTTTGTACGTTGTATGCAGTTTTCTAGATATCGTGATATGTGACCGTTCCTTTTGATATAAGAGGAAAAGAAAGTAGATATTGCTACAAAACGTTTCTGTAGAGGAGTGTTTTTTAAGTTTTGTTAACGCAAATGCCATTATAATTTATGGTAATTATTTTAGACTTTTAAAGGTACCAAAGGTGAAAAGACTAGTGGACTTGTAGACTGGTAGACTGCGGGCGTGGATAAAGCCCATTAGAAAATACGTAGTTAAATTTACTGTCGTCGATTAATTCCCTATTAGTAAAAAAAAAAAACATTTAAGAACGAAGGTCCATAATGCTATAATTCACGTATTATCTTAATTGCCGTACATGTTTATTGGTGCCTCTTAACAAAACATTACTTGTAACCAATTACACTTAGTATTACTTAAAAGTTAAGAGGCGATTTGTAATATATGGCCGAATGTTATACTTTATGACAGCTTGCGTAATATTATCGGGGGAAATATTTAGTCGTTACTAACTAAATGATTTACGGAAACGCTTGTATTCATTTAAGGTTTGTCGCAATTAAGGGATTAGGAAGCCTATTTGCTTGTAGATACGGTTTAAATTTAAACAGATTTACATTTATGCTGATGTAAGTAATTACTCGCAGGGTCATAGCTACCCTCAATTATGGTTAAAGGGTAAACACCTTTAGTTCGCTGTGACAAATTCCCACACAAGATACGGCTACCATACCACTGATTGTGGCTCATTGGCGGGGTATAAATTGTGATCACTTCCCATGTCCGATGGCGCGTTTTGTCACCATTTCCACCATTCTCACGCTTTTTTCTACCGTATCTAAATTAACGATATGATTTTCAACGAAACTATAATCTTCATTAAATGTACGGTCATATTGAAATACGCGATTTTGATATTCGATTTAAATCAAATCAAATTCCAATGGGTGAAAGTATATAAAATTTTACGTGTTTGTATTACCTGAAAATTTAAAAATTTTACTCAATTTTGTTTCCAACTACGTTAAGCGGTACAATTCGTTCTAATTAGCCGGTAGCAGATCCAAGAAACGCAAGTTAAGCTAAATATTATGACGTGGTTAAACTACTTAACTTATTTTACTTATAAAGATGTAATACTACAAGATAGTATATTTAATTCGAAATTTAAATCGGTGTTATTACTTTGAAAATTTAGAAATTATCCTCAATATTATTTCCAACTATGTTAAGCGGCACAATTCGTTCTAATTAGCCGGCAGCAGATCCAATTAACGCAATTTAAGTCAAATATTATGACGTGGTGAAACTACTTAACCTATTTTACTAATAAAGACGTAACCCTAAGAGTCAGTAAAGGTAATATATTGAATTCGAAATTTCAGTCGGTATTATTACTTTGTAAATTAAGAAATATAAACTCAATTGGATTTCCAACTACGTTAAGCGGCACAATTCGTTCTAATTAGCCGGTAACAGATCCAATTAATGCGATTTGGCATCACATGTGCCGTCTGCCGCCAACATAAACCGTCCTGATAAACGGCTTAAACTGCTTAATGAACCCTTTAAGGGATTTATTTCTACATTTGAATCGTTTAGTAATTAATTTGTTGTTAAATAATTGAAATTTATCGTGAAATACGTCACCTGTATCGTAAATATTTTTGTCTTCCAAATTTTTGCAGTTTTATCAAAAGTGTTTTTTTTTTTTATAATACACAATTTGAGTGTAGACAAGGTTGTACTTTAGAGCAATATAAGTTGATGTCAAGCGTTGATGCAGTCCACGATGGAACGTGCTTGCCTACAATACCTAGTTTTGCCTACAAAAGAAACGATGTTGGAATAAAATAAATAAAATAACAAATACTTAATGTATGTCGCTGAGATGTAGCATACAACAATTACAGCTGAAGAATTCCTTTAAAGTAATATTTATTACTTTAATAAAAGTATAAAATAAAAAAACAAGTAGATTTACTCGTATATTATGCAAAGAATTCCAATAATAAATACTCTATTACGGTACCTTGTTTAATGGCCGAAGGGTGATGGAAGTATATTGTCTTGTATATTTTTCCTTATATACTTTGTAGTATAAGTTCATGAAAATTAACTCAGGGTTACACGTCGCGGAAAGGAAATAAACAGTTAGTGTGGATTTACAAACGGAATACATTAATTACTACAAGATATTAATTAGTTAGTAAACAGATTTAACACAGTCGTAAATATATGCATCAACGATAAAATTTTAATAATGTAGTAATTTTAATCAATGTCGCAGGTAAACATCTGCAACATTCAACATCTGTGACAGCTGGACCTCTAAGCTCGTGGTTGACCTAGAAAAGAGCTGTTTATATGCATTTTATATATTTTTAGGCCAAAATTAAACAGATCACCTCTGAGTACCTTTACCTATTACGTTAGTCAACGTTTTCGTTGTTAAATTTTTTTTAAGACTTTAGTCATTAGTATCAGCTGGAGTTTTAATCTCACTTTTGTTCTAGAAAAGAGTTTTTTTATATATATTTTAAGTCAAAACAAAGCAGTCACTACCTTTTCCTTCTCCGGTTGGCGACCGTTTGTTGTCTTTTTTTAACATTGTAATAATTTTTATCACCTGGACCTCTAAGCTCGTTGTTCACCTATAACAGAGGTATTTATACAAGTAAATATATATTTACTTCCTACTAGGCAGTAATGTTATCATTAATCACTACATAAACAATCACAAAGGACGCTATTTCTGCTTAGAACCATAACAGTGCAGTAATTTTGTATGAAAATTCATTACATTATACATTAATACTTGCACTCGGTGCAATAATCTACTATTTTAGTTCAAGACAAGAAAATTAGTACATTTTCATTGCCTGGCAGTCAACCGCTTTAGTTGGTCTAGCAAATAGTGTTAGTCAGAAAGAAGATAGTTCCTATTCTTTCTTAATTACAAGTACGAGGTATATTTTAGTGGTCACCTTATAGTCGAACTTCCGCCAGAAATTTCTATATTTGCGTATACCTCTTTAAAGGTATATACAAAATTTCAATTCTTTCTACAATGACATAGTAATTTTTGACAATTAATATTTTTATAACGCATAATTTTATAAAACTATTAGCAATCGCACATTCTCCTCGTGACCATGACATCGTCCGCAAAAAATTAGGTGAAATTTTTTAGCGCGTTGATATATAGCATATAGCCTTCATCGATAAATGGGTTATTATACATAAAAAAATTTTAAATCGGACGCTTAGTTCCTGAGATTAGCGCGTTCAAGAACACAACCTAACAAACAAACTAACTCTTTAGTTTACATACATATGGATAACACACCCAGACTCGAGGTGGGAAACGAACCCACGACCCCCAGAGCAGAAGGCAGGGTCACTGCCCACTGCGCCAATAGGCCAGCCAAAGTTCATACTTTTTGGATAACTTTTAGTAAGTAACGCCGGAGTCAGAGAGAGATCAAAGTTTTTGTACATATTTGTCCTTGAAGACTACAAAGTTCTACAAAACTTTGCGCAGCTACACAAAGTCCCCGTCTACACTACATGATCATTGAAATGATCATTCAAATGAAGCTGTGTCTGATTCGGCATAATAATAATACCAATATTTTGCTTATAAAGTAGTAGACATTTGTGTATATTTGTGTCCCTAAGTCGTATCCGTTCGGAAATATAGACGCTGGTAATTGATTTCATAGAGGAATTGTGCCAGGTGTACATCTCAGAAACTACTGGTCCCATTTGAAAAAACCTTTCATTCTTAGATAGCCCACTTATAGGAGGGAGGCTATATATCATCACCCTAAAGTTTAATCTAATTTTTTTTACCTAATTTTACGCGGATAAAGTCGCGGGCACAGCTATATAGTATAGTACAAAACAAACTTTCTTCTCGCTCTTGTATGCTTAGATAAGATAAGATAAGATAAGATAAGATAATTCTTTATTTGCACGAAACAAGGTACATAGGATGACAAAGAGCAAAAGTTCTAAAGCAAATTCATTGAATTCAACGCAGACGAAGTTGCGGATTACAGCTAGTTTATAATAAGAAGAAATAGACACAGAAACCTATATATAGTGGTATACCCGATATAGTTTTGTAACAGAATAAAAGGGTTGTGTGTTTTTAATGAATAACCGTACGGAAAGAGAAAACAATAAAAAAAATCGCTCGACCGGTTTTAATAAAACTTCTATGCGACCACCTCTGAAGTATGGTTTATGAAACAAAAAATATAATCAAAATCGATTCAGTTCAAAACAACATACAGTCAAATTGAGACCCTTTTCCTTTTTAGGGTTCCGTAGCACTACAAGGAACCCCTATAATATTTTCTTTCATATGCATCATCATTATTATATATTACTAACAGAAGCGACAAAGGTTGTCTTGCTTAAATCTAGGTTCGACTCTTATTAGCCATTTAACGAGTCACACTGTTTAGAGATTAATACATTACATGATTATATCTATTTAGTTACATAATCGAAATTATATTTTGATGTAGATATGTTTTTAATGTATTATTATTATTTCTTTATAAATATTTTTATTTTTTACTTCTGAGAGGGATCCAAAAATTCTTTATAAGTATAGAAGTTTTGGTCAATAAGCCAATTCTTAAGACGCCGTTTATATATTTGCGCATTATCGGCAATTTTGACATGATTTAGTAGGATTTCTCGATAAATGGGCTTTCTAACACTGAAATAAATTTTCAAATCGCACCAGTAGTTCGTGAGATTAGCGCTTTCAAGCAAACAAACAAACTCTTCAGCTTTATATATTAGTATAGATAGTCACTTAGGCTATTTCACTATTTTTATTTTTTTTTAAATACAAATTCTTATTTAGCCGTAAATGAAGTAATTTGTCTGTATATTTAAAACTAGGTCAAATATACTATATAATAAGCTAAGAGTGATATGATAATATATTCCATATGTTAGTACATAGCGATAGTAGATAAGCATACAGTGGCTACAAAACGTAGCGTGGGAGCAATGTTTGCTCAAAGCTTTGGAAGGTATACGGCACTAAAGGTGCGTAAAATGTGAAATTACATTTTTCTGACAAACTTTCAGCTATAAAAAATTACCGTAAATCTGGTTGTTCAGGGACTCTTAGTCTATATAAAGATGTATTTATTAGTCACTATCTGCAATTTTTTATTTGTCAAGTTTTATCGTCAAGTCAACGTTGTTTCATCTTATTACCTGATATGATCATAAACAAGTACAACTTTTTTGCTGGTTTCATTGAACTTTATTTTTAAAATTATGGGGTAAATTAAAACGTTATTCATGTTCACTGTTATGAAACATAGTTATCCAATTAGACATGAATAGAAAAGCTCTTTTTGCTGCGCCAACGGGCCTGCCAATATATTATTATAAAATGAATAATAGAAATTGATTTTTTATAGAACATCCCCGAGGATGTTATCTCGTCATCAATTCATTTATTCAAAGACACTAAAGCGAGTAGTAAAGACTTGTAGAGCTTACAGTTCCATGGAAGACCAACATCCCTAAAGACCATCTGATAAAGACGAACAAGTACTTTGACCTAACATTGGTTAGGTTAGAGTACTTGTTCGTTACAACTCATTGGAGTTCTCCAAAAACGGAACATCCCCGAGGATGTTATCTCGTCATCAATTCATTTATTCAAAGACACTAAAGCGAGTAGTAAAGACTTGTAGAATGTTATTATTAATCTGAAATTTATTATGTCACTTTTGTTAGCTCATACAAATATAATGGCTGAAGACCTTTGAGCTCACTTTTAGTTAAAATATTCGTGTTTCGGGCGTTTATTTGTTAAAATTCTCGCAACAGTTTTTAATGTTTCGTTTTCTCCGCATCTATTTTACGTAAAAAAGTAGTTTTTATTTACTATATCTTTTTATCCGTAACTAGGGTCAAACTAACTGCTAGATGGTTAACCTGAGTGCCACAAGCCACAACCTTTGCAATTTAAGCGTACTCTTTAAGAACCAATCGTATCTTCTTGAAGGTCCTTAAATCGTATTGATTCTAAGACATTTCAGAGCCAGATATAGCTTCATTTGAATGATCATATCAATGATCATGTAATGTGGCCGAGGACTTTGTGTAACTATACAAAGTTATGTAGTACTTTGTGGATTTTAAGGTCAAAAATATACAAAGACTGAGCTAGGTCTGACTCCGTTATAAAAATAAGTCAATGAATCTAATTTTATAATTTCAATTATTATTATAACTAACAGTATACAATCTCTTATCTTCCTATTTACCATCTCTATTGTTGTAACGATTTTAACTGTTCATTTAATAGTTTCACTTAATGAATTCAGAGTCACGAGCCGCGATATTGTAAGAAGGTAATATTTAAATGACCATTGGGAATGATGATCCCGGTCGATCGGATATTCACATAGGCGTAGACGGTCGATCAGACACTCACCACGAGCGTGAGCGGGTCGGTTGGACACTCACCACGGGCGTTGGCGGTCGGTCGCGCACGCTCTTCATTTCCACATCCGTCGTTTCTTCGTTGGCGATGTGCACGATGTCCCCGAACGCCAGCCCGCCGGCGTGTGCGAACTGCCGCGCCAGTTCCTCAGCCACCGCGCGCCCCCAGCGCGACTGCTTTGGCTCCCTGCGCGAGATATATTGTAACTAACTTATTAACTCCTTATTTTTTTTAAATTTTGTAATATACCTTTAATTAACGTTTAGTTAAATCAATTAATTACGATTGATTTACATCCTGTTATAAGGTTTTATAATATGATCTAAATTATTTAATGACTTACTTAATATGAACAAGGCCAGCCTACCATAATAGTTGGGAGTAATTCAATAGTACGGAAAAAAATTGTCAAAATCCTGTTTTTTTGTCCATTTCATAGCTAACAAATATAAAAAACTGTACTCAACAGATTAAATATTGGTTTTGTATAAAGTGAAGCAATAATAAGTATTATATAAATAAATGTTAGCTATTTACTTAGTTGTTTGCGTTAACGGAGAGATGCTGGATCACATCGCATCTGCGTACCAAATTTGCAAGAAATACGTCGACTGTTTTATCATGTACAATAAAAAATTCTTCGATCATCTATATCATATATAAACCAATCGATGTTCGTTAGTCTAGCTAAAGTTCGAAAACGGCTGGAACGATTTGAATTCTGTTTGTGTTGTTTGTGTTAGCAAAGATTTAAAACAAACGAATGAAAAAATTACTAAAATAATGCAGAATTCCTCAATTACTTAAGAATACTTCTGTGACGATATGGCGTTTAAAGTAAAATAGTTAAAAATACTTATTTCATAAGCAATCAAGCTATTATACATAATTAAGCCTATCCTTATCCTTACAACCGTATTCTTACATATTATAAAACAAATTCCAAAGCCGCGTCTGTCTGTCTGTCTGTCGGACTGTCTGTCTGTTCGCGATAAACCCAAAACCTACTCTACATATTGTCATGCGGTTTTCACCAATCGATAGAGTGATTCTTGGAGAAGGTTTACATGTATAATACTTATATATTAAAGTGGATAAAAGCCGAGGATAATACAATTTTATATATTAAAAAATAAGGAACAGACGACCGTGTGTTTATAGTTCTATATGTATTAAATGTATAAATACCGTTTCTTTGGCGACGGTGGCCGTACGCTCAGGAAGAACACGTGCGCCGCCCGCGCGCGCACCACGCGCTGAATGGCGCGCATCACCTGGTCCACGCGGCGACGCGCGAACTCCCGCACCGCCGCCTCCAGTATCTACACAATATACGGGACATGTTAGCACTTACAGATATATTAACGCTTTACCGAAAACCTTCAATTCGTATTCAATCTGTAAAATCATTAGACTAATATTTTTATATACATAGGCAAATTTACTTCACTATGAGGTACAGCAATATTAGGACAAGAAATGCGACAACGTTACCATCGCTTGACGTGGCAGTATTGCCACCACTTTACGCTGACCTTATGTGAAAAAGAGGTACCAAATTTAGCTGCAGACCAAAAAGACTGCAAGTTTGGCACTACCTTTAATTAGATAAATAGATATGAGTAAAGGAAGGAATGGAGTAAAATGACATAAAGGTAGATAAAAAGGAATAAAGGATGCGGATGCAGATGCTACTGTCGCGGACCATATAGGAGGACTGACAATAGCAGCTAGGGTAATCCGGGGTCGCGCATCTGTAGTTGATCTGGCCAACCGATAACTATCGGATAGATATAAAGAGTGGAGTTTTAATTGAAATAATAGTGGAGGTTATATGAGGGAAGTAATAGTGAATGAATAAAAAGATCTGACCAGTTATATAATGAGTAGGTTTCCTAGGAAACGCGAGTTGTAATTCAGCAGCTAAATTCAACATATGGCATTGATACGAATCAATGCCTACCTCTTCGAGTAGTTTGACGGGCGCCGAGGGCAGCACGGTCTCTACGTCCATGCGCGTGCGCGCCTGGCCCAGCGTCATGAGCGCGTCTCCCGGCGTGGACACCGCCGCCGTCATGGCCTCCTGCGCCAGCCTCTGCGCCAGCTCCAGACTCATACCCTTCGCCCCGCGCTTCGACTGCCAAAGTTATTATACATATATAACATTCAAGTGCGCATATAAAGGAGCCAGTTCAACTAAAAAAAATATTGACTTTCATAGATATTCGTGGTTTTTGATACAAAAGTTTAATTTGGGGCATTGGTTCCGAAGGAAAAAAAGCTTAGCCATACTTATTATTTGTCTACATAAATTTAAAAAACATTCAACAAAATTTCAAATTATATGTTTGTGTGAATTTCTGTAAAAAACATCAAAACCAGGAATAAACTTATCGCAAAAAAGAACCTCGCAGGTGAAAGTGTACTTTTGTTAAGTGCTCGGAATTTAGTTTATTCAGCTAGCTTTATTATAGATGTTGAAGCATATCTGTGCTGTTAGTCGTATCATAAAGTATTACGAACCTTTTCGAACTCCGTTCCCATTTTCCTGACGAGCTGCGCGGCTTTGGCAGTGCCGCCGTGCATCAGTTTGAAGTTGGCCAGTCTGATGCGTTGCAGCTCTAAGTCTGTGTTGTACGCGTATATCTCTGCCTTCCTGTGATAATAATGTAACGGCTTTGTAGTTGCCCACAACTGGGAAAGAGGACAAAAAACACGTAGAAGTCTTCTTTTTTAACTCAAAAAAGAAGGAAGGTCTCAATTCCACTGTATTTTTATTTCGTTTTTATGTTAGTAACTCAGAACCTTCGACTGGATGAATCGATTTTGATGGTTCATTTTTATTTGAAAACTGGTGCTTCCTGTGAGGTCAAATTTCAATTTGATTCAGGTTTGACGATTTGAAGTCGATTTTTTTTAAGAAAGGAGATTATTTTAAAACAGTAATTTCCAAATAAATTTTTAAAACTAGATTCAAACGAAGCCTGAATGTGTATTTTTCGTTTCCTAAATACTGGTACTTTCGTTTAATGGAGACCTTCAGAAATTACAACAGTTCTTTTCATATATTTTTTGCAATATGTCGTATAAATGTCGTCGAAAAAAGATTATAAAACCTCAATTGGTATAGATTTATGTAATAAAGTCAAATTGAAAGAGGTAATTACTTGCATCTTCTCTGAGCAGCGGCGTTCATGTCGTCCGTGTACAACCTCAGAAGCATGGCTTCTTCTAATGTATACCGTTTGACGGAGTAGTATTTATGTATGTATAAAAGGAAATGTAACTGCTCTTTGATACCATAAAACAATATTATATCGCTATATAAGTATTTTAGTATATACATATTTAATTTTATATATTTAACTATATAATTATATATCTATGTGTGTATGTAGTGTATAAAATGTGAGTTTATTTAAGTAAAATATATATCATCTGAATATTATATATTATTTATAATTTTTTTTTTATGTTACAAGGGGGCAGACGAGCAGACAGTAGGCACCGAAGTGCTTACCGTCGCCCATGGACATCTGCACGACCAGAAGGCCTGTAGATGCGCTGCCGGCCCTATATCCCTCGCTCCTACCTATACCGCGTGTTAGTTGCTTTTGTAACCGTTTTTGGTGAGATCATTGGCCAAGTCAAAGTATTTGTTCTTTTTTAGATGGTCTTTATATTACGAATGATTAAACTTAAACAAAGAGAATAAGAACGGCTAAACCAATTTTTGTTCTGTGATTCGCTGATTTACTCTTTGTCCCGAATAACAAAATAATTTATTTATTGAAACATTGAAAACAGTGAAGGTAAATACTATGATAAAAATCTTCATTCAAATATGAAGAAATATGTATTCAAATGTTTATATTCAAGTATATATTTTTATTTATTTTCCCTAGTACCTGCACTGCTTGCAGTCGGTCATCCATAAGACCGCATTTGCAGTATCGTTGACACACTTAGATAATAGTTGAAAGGGGTAATTGTCCAATAAAGCATTTGTTATAAAAAATTGAAAAAATTTATAACTGCAAATATTCATATCAACTTAAAAATATCAAAAGCGTTGAAAGTTGAAGTATGTATAAATAATAAAAATATTATTACGTTATCTCTTTCAATGCGACCGTCGAACGTTATAAACGATCATATATTTTAAGTAGTTTTTGTTTTAAATAAATCTGACAAAGAGCGTGTCAAGACACGCTAATATAGATGGGTTCCGTATCTGATACGAGATATAGGTAATTGTTATATGTGCATTCAGTTACCCGTTTTTTTTAACCTAATGAATGAATGGACTGAATTCAAAAAAAGGAGGAGGTTTTCAATTCTACTGAATGTTTATTTTGTCACTTACAACATGGTACGCGATTAATGCAACAGTTCTGAACAAATTTTGAAAATTTTTTTTTCAAGCAATTTTTGACAAATGTACAACTGAAAGTTTGAAGAATCGAATCAATACATAATTTTTTATCAAATCAATATAGATTCTGTATATCTTATATATAAATCTGTATTAGTGTAAAATGTATATTATAAATATTTTCAGACGCGCTACAGCAAGGAGCGTCACAATTTGAACAGCAGGCTGGGAATTTGAGATTAATACCGTTAATAAAACTTATCAAGTTCATTTAGAGATGTAAAAAATTGGAAATAACATAAAGTGGCTGACTGTATTTTATGTAGGAGCCATCTATATGTAGCAATTATAATATTGTCATACATTTAATAATATACTATACAATCTCTAGCATCACTAACATAGGTTAATTATAGATACATAATTAATTATTACTAAATTATTAAATTATGTATCTTATAATACTGAGAAGAGCACTGTCGCCTTTACGCCTATACGTCTAA
Source organism: Charaxes varanes (assembly GCA_024363005.1). Taxonomy (NCBI): domain Eukaryota; kingdom Metazoa; phylum Arthropoda; class Insecta; order Lepidoptera; family Nymphalidae; genus Charaxes; species Charaxes varanes. The sequence continues at coordinate 14,736,817 of JANCMC010033613.1, forward strand.
TACGGTTTTAAACCCAATTTAGGGACAGTTGCCCATGTTTGTTAATTTAAATATATGAATACCATAACACCTATCAACGAACCAATACTAACAAACACCATTTATAAATCAGCCTATTTCCACTCTAAGTAAAGACATGTAATGACAGGGAATTTCTTATCCATGAATATCACTGGGGGCTAAAAGGATCAATAAGGTTGTATCCCGAGAATTCTCTTAGTGTTTGTATTTCCAAATATATTGAGTACCCTTTATGTATTCGGAGAAAATATAATTCCTAATACAACCAACCACTCAGAATTTCCTTGCAACAATGTATATTTAATTAAATAATAAAATGGGCCTCTCAAAAACTTTGATGGTAAATACGAAGTAAACAAAAAATTGTAAGCAACACTTGAGGGTGACAGGTGCGTGTCTCTATACCGTAGTGAGAGAGTAAATTCGTATTTTTTTATCCATAAATTCATTTTGTCGTATTTTGAAAAGTTTTGTTTTTTTTTTTTGGGTGCCTTCGCCCAAAATACATGTTTTGATTTTGATAATTACGACTGCTTATAACAAACATGTCTATGATAAAATAAAGTCAAATTCTTCTTATATATACATTTCAAAATCTTTTGTTTCATAAGATTAAAATTTTGTTGTTTAAATAAATATTAATGCCCGTCTCCGCCCGCCCGTGGAGATAGTGGAGATGTACCAAAAAGAGCAATATGCAGGTAATATAAAGATTTCAGAATAATCACGGGTATTGTCAACTAGTAGGCACTTGGCTGCCTGTTGCCTGCTCGTTTGCCCCCTTGTAACATAAAAAAGTCCTGTCTATCCTTATGCTAAAATTTTATGTCGTAAAGCTTTGGAAGAAATCGCTAATTATATAATGTAACTTCTTCTTTTATAATTCCACATTTATTTGCTTTCCTTCAAGTACGTTTTTTTTCTTTTACAGTTTACATTATTATACTAAATAATGATTTTTTTATGTAAAAATAACACTAAAAGTGATTATCAATAAGTTTGCGAGTTTGTGTCACAAACGAGACACTTGGCCTCGTTCCAAGATGGCGTCTTTAGAGCGAGCTATTCAGATTTTCGGCCAGTCGGTCACTATTTTCCCTTAATAAACGTTTTTTCCACTTTCTACTTTAAGGGTCTGTTTCACAAATGCTATATAAGGTATTAATCAATTATTAAATTACCAAGTAAAGTCATATATTAGTATTGTAAATTACTTTTAATTATTATTAATCGATTATCACTCAGTGTCGTTAAAATCTATGTCAACGTTTACTCTAGACTCGAGATACTTAGTGAGGATTCTCACTAGAGGCTTACTTCTTAATTCTGAAATATTAAAACTTGGACGGCGTGTAATTTAAATTTTAAGAGAATATTTAAAAAAAAAGTACGTTGAAACCGATAAAAATCTTTGGTCAGACATAACTTCTGCTTCGAATGTGCGAACCTCCGATGCCGTGAAAGTTGTGCCTCCTTCAGGGATGGCATATCTTGCTATTGCATCGTGTTGCATTCCCGTTTTGATAATTAGTAAAAGCTTCACAATTTTTTCAAGCGACGTTTGTCGCCAAATTTGTTGACGAATGTCCTTTGAAATATACACTTATTTCTTGATGATATTCTAAATTAAAATTAGTAACGAATATTTAAGTATGCAGAAGTCCCGGGGCGTCAATAAATTTACAATATCACTATTATTTTAAATTTATTCGTTAATATTCAAATCTCTCCAAATGACATTCGTCACCAAATCTGCATTTGTTGACGAATGTGAGACTTGAAATTTTCCAAACACGCTAAAAACTCATGAGGAAAATTATTTTTAACGAAATCGGACATCATGTTTTGAAGTAATTTAACAAATACGTTTGTAGTGTATATGTGTCGTGTATCAGATACGGAACCCTTGTATATAAACGTGTCTTGACACACTCTTGGCCATTAATTAGTTATTTTTTACTCAAGCTTTTTCAAATTTATGTGATCCTATTAAATACATACAATATCGGATAATAGTATATATAATCGTCGATATAATATGTATGATTAAATGTTTCTAATTAATATGAACGGTATTGATATCTAATCAAATGTGTTTTACATGTCAGTGAATACATTCATACATTCATAATGAGCGGTATTATACTATCAGATGATTACTCAAACATTTATCCATATATCAAATGACATTTAATGATATTATGATATTTATGTCTTCTTCGAAGTCTGGAAGCCGGTGCTTCTATTTCTAGTTCTGTCCAATTGCTGGGCAAAGGTCTTACTCAAATTTCTCTATTCATCTCTGCTCAGTGCCAATATCATCCAATCTTTTTGGATGATAGTGGCACAGGGCAGAGATCTTGCCAAGTACTAAAACTCGGTACTATTTGACTTATATTTGTCATTGAAACGATAAAGAAAAGATGTATATTCTTCATATGCCGGAGCTAGATATAGTTCAAAGTTTTTGCACATTTTTGTCCGTGAACACTACAACACTACCAAACTTCGCGTAGGTACATAAAGTCCCCGACCAAACTATAAGATCATTGGAATGATCATTCAAATAAAGCTATGTATGGCTCCGGCATAACATAAGTCGGTTAAAAAAAACTTTGACGCGCTACGCATATTAAGTAGACGGAGTTGTTTAAATGAATTGAACTGCGGCAATTTTCAAATTTATCACGCGGTACGTGAGGCGGGTGTCTGTGACGGTTTCACTTATTTAATTTTGCGAGACATTTGTTATGGGGCACCTATATATGTGTAGTTTTAAATAGCGCAAATTGAAAGATTTGTGCCTGAATTTCAATAAGCCGGCGATTTCTAATATTTTTTTAATATAAAAAATGGCGAACGAGCAGCCGGCATTCACCTTAGTGACTACCGACGCCAATGGACAACTGAAACACGAGATGCGTTGCCGGCTTTTGAGAAATGAGTATGGTCTTCTCTTGAAGGTCCCTAAGTCGTATCCGTTCGGAAATACCGATGCTGGCAACTAATTCCACAAAGGAATTGTGCGAGGAGGACATCGAGGCGATGAGGGTGGAATTTAAAAATTTAACAAGTCTACTCAATATTACATAAAAATGTTACGATTTTAAATACGCAAAAAATCTCTTCAGTTGTTAACTTTGGTTTGAATAATTAATTTAAATTGAAACAGTGCCCCCGAAAATCTAATTAGGCTAAAAAGAAAGTGCCCAGGCGGAATCCGAAACTCAAAGGGAAGGTTTTTGAGTAAAAAACTTTTCTCTACAAACGGTCTTAAGCAGTAATAAACAGTTTAACATCGCTGCGGCTTGTAATTTTGTTTGCCGCCTCTTCCCCCTCACGGTTCATTGGAGTCGAAATGCTTTAATGAAAACTGAGGCCAAATTAAGGACTTTAAGTCGGGAAAAAATCTGCTCGTATATTTCTGTTAAAACAGGCGTAAATTTTTAATTAAGTCTTTAAATTTTGTATAGTAAGTTGTATAAAGTTTTTAGAGTGAGTTTTATGAAATGTTAAAGTTATTTTTCTAAATATGTTGATTATTAATAATGAAAAATTATGAACGTTACATGCCTATGAATGTCTGTGTTTTTTTCGGTTTTTACTCATCTATAACTTTAAATCTCTTAATATATAATGCACACACGCGGACATACAACCAAAACAAACACACACAAACATACATATACACACACATATACAGGCTGACATAAACACAAATGTACACTAACATCTAATAAATTAACACTTCAAAAATGTAAAATTTAAATGCATTTCATTAAGGCTAAATGATATCTATACTAATATATAAAGCTGAAGAGTTTGTTTGTTTGTTTGAAAGCGCTAATCTCCGGAACTACTGTTCCGATTCGAAAAATTCTTTCAACGTTGGATAGCGTATTTATCGAATAAGGTTATAAAAGCTATACATAATCACGCAAAAATTGAATCTATTTATCTAATTTTCGCGGACCTACTCGTGGGTAACAGCTAGTAATTAATATTTCATAAATTTTGTGTCATTGAAATGAGAAATAGAAAATAGTTTTACGCAAAATTGGACGCGAAAGAAATATCGGCATTCGAGTATGCTCTACAGAATGATGGAAAAGTCAAAACTGATTTTCAAAGAGAGAAGTGGGCCTGAAGGCAAAACCCATCTCGCCTGAATATTGCACGCGGCGCAGCAACCCGATATTTGAATTCTTTATTACTACAATGATTTACTAGAGAAATTAATGGTTTTCCGCGTGGAAAATATCATTTTACTACCAGTATTCTGCAGATTATTAGATACTAGCTGTTACTCGCGACTTTGTCCGCATAAAATTAAACTTGCGTGATCCTTTTTTCTGACCCTATCGAAAAATTCGCGTTAGGTGATTTATCACTTATATATATACATGCTCGTTTGCTCCTTGTAACACAAAAAAATGTCTGTCTGAAAACATGGAAAATTAACATGGAGTTGATAGAATGAGTTTAAAAAGTCGTAAAATTATTTTGAACGAAATCGGACGATAACTTTTAAAGTTTTTTTAACAAATATGTTTATCGATATCAAATACGGAACGCTTCTGTTTAAGTGTGTCTTGACACGTTATTGGCCATTCTATGATGCCAGAAACAGACAAGCTTCATTTGAATGATCATATAGTGTGGTCGGGAATTTTGTGTAGCTGCACATAGTTTTGTAGAACTTTGTAGTCTGCAATGACAAAAATGTACCAATATCTTTGACCTATGTCTGGCTCCGGCAATGTGCGTACGTGGAAAGTAATAAACAATTTTTTTTTTTTTTTTTTCGAAACAGCCAGTTCCGGTGGCAGTGTCGAGCGCTGTCGAGGATGCCGCGATGCAAGGAAAACTCGAGGCTCTGTACCAACAGCTGGACGACAAGGACGAGGAGATCAACCAGCACTCACAGCTGGTTGAGAAACTTAAGGAACAGATGATGGAGCAGGAGGAACTCATCGCCTGCACAAGGTAAGGAACAAACCGTGACCGACTACTTCATTCGCTTTAAATACAAATGATTTTATGAAATTTTAAGGGTTTTAATTTTTCCGTGGTGGGAGTAAAGATACCATGCATGCATACCTAATGTGGTTCTTGTATTTAAAAACAAATTGCTTACTTAAAAACATCATAGATAACGCTTTCCGTTTCATTTTATTCACAGGAATATGGTATGGAATACAAAATACAAGAACTTTTTTTCCTCAAATAATATGAAACTGTAAATCGTACAAGCATAATGGCTATACTTAAAGGAACCGCAATGAGAAAAAAGAGTCTGTCGCTAGAACAGTAAAGTGGGCTGCAGGAAAAAAAAGGATTTTATAAGCATACCCTTTGTCAAATAAATCATTAGAAGTCAAATCTGGAGTCAGTTGAAAACATAAAATAGTATCAGTAAAGAGGCGCATATGCACCTTTCCATATGGCCGGTATTAAATCCATTAAAACTTCTGTATAAATAAAAATGGATTTTGCTAAGCGCAAAACTCTTTGCTAAGAACAACTCATCCAATTAGCTTGATTTTTTTTTCATATGTTCCTGAAGGTACACGGAAAGTTTTTAATATAAAGAAAAGAGTTTTTATAGACTTTTAAACTTTTCATAGAACGAAGTCTGTCCAGGCATCTAGTATTACACTATTTTTTATCAGTATTTAAGACAATTAATCGAAATAACAGTAAACAAAGAGCTTGCAACGTGAACTTCCAATTTGCCGCGAAAATCCCTTGCTAAAAGGTGGACATCTATTTTTTATATATTTTTAAATGTTTTTATTTTTATACTAATATTTAAAAATGTATTTAGAATAAGGTTATTTAATAAATGATAGACCTTAAAATAGGGACCCTAAAAATTTTAACTATATTTTTTTTTTATTAAAAAGAATATTAGGACTGCTTTTTAGGTATGTCAAATATTCTCTTTTCCCCTCCTACTAAGATTAAATTAAAAGCTTGTATTAGGAGTGGGTGCGGTGACAATACCTCAATGGCAGTGGGGTTTGAAACAAGCAAGTTGCGGATTTTAGTTCATACCTTATACCGTTGCGCTATTGAGGCTCTATTTAATTTACCTGGTGTCCGAAAGAACGCGCGAGGCCCTGCAGATCTATACTGGCTCCACCTAGCTGCAGCGGTCCGTTTACTGAACGAATAAGGAAAAAAAAATGTATTAAAATATATAAATATCTTAAAGAAAATAACAGAACTTTCTTTAGGTACACACAAAGTTTCCGTTTATCCTTCAATGTAGTTTAAACTGTAGGATAGTTGTTACAAATCAGAAATATTATAATTAAAGTAATTACTGCCTTCCTATATACGTAAGTTATTTTAGCATACATGTGTACATACTTTATAATAGAATTCAAAAAAGAAAGAAGTTCTCAATTCGACTGTATTATTTTTATGTTTGCGATCTCAGGATTCTTTTCACAACGGGATATAAATGGCCCGTAATCCTTTCTCATAGGAAAAGGATTGACGAAAAAATTCCGTGCGCGATATGCCAGGACACTCAATATTTCTTATGATATGGTTTTTGTAATATAGTGGGGACGTTATGTTGCCAAAATTTTTGGAAATCAAAGCATCTAGTAGTGTATACTAGTGGATTCCATAAAACTTATTCCAAGTTTAATTTTAACATGTTTTGGAATAAACTTTGTACTATCTCCTTATACTACGTAAATATTATTAAATTAAATATTTCATATAATTATAACTCACCAAATTAGAGTATGCACGCGTCGAATTAGAGGTAGCGCCGAATAGCACTATGTAATGGTGTGCCCCCTGGTTTACAAGACCAGTGCTCTGCCACTGAGCTAAAGAGGCTTCTGACTTCGTTTTTTATAATACGTATCGTACTCGAGAAATATCAATAGACGCAAAAAATATTTTCTTGATGAATCTGTGGGAATAAAAATGAATCGCCGAAATATGAGTATGCACATTTCCGAAGAACTGCACCAAATTAGATAATTCTTTTAGAATGGAAAACTTCTTCAGGGGCGTTGTGCATTTTTGAGATGGGAAGAGCCAATTACCTCTCGACACTGTTACCGGACCAAACCCGTGCGAGTCCTTGACCATAGCTGATGTCATGGTGGTTATAAGGGACCCGAAGCATTAATTCTTGTAAGGCGATCCCCTATATGGCCTCTAAACTGAAGATTAATAAATTACGCGTAGGAAACTTCGTGTTCACATCATAGGTTATCTTGTTTCATAGAAGTTGGTACTTATTTAGCATGGTTTTTTCTGCTTCTAAAATCTAGTTTAACATTTCATTTAACGTAGTTTTAATATAATAATGCCCTTATTTATTTAAATATAATTTTAACAACAAAAGAGAAAAAAGCAAATTAAAAAAATTGGTTATCAATGGACTATTATCACTTTTGTTATGTTGCCCGTTTGTCCCTGGTTATATAAGCAGAAAATAATGATTATTAAAGTAGCCTTTGTTACTTCTTGTACAATAAGCTGACTGTCTGGGCAAGTCCCGTCGAAATCGGTCCAGTCTTTTCGAAATTTACTCAGAACAAACAAACAGACAGATAGACTTTAACCTGCATTTTTGTTATAGGTATCGTATATACAGAATGATTGGTGAGATACTTAGGTTAGTTAAGGATACTAATCTGTACTCGATTAATCTTGTAAAAAAATAGGTACTCAATTTTTAACCAAATTTCCTTAAAATTAGGTGAAGTGTGTCCTTACATTCTGTATTTAAGTTGCTGAGGCATTAAGGTGAGTTGGTAAGGTAGAATGTAATGTATAATAGTGTCTGGTTAAATAACTTCATCTGTTATTTATTAGTGATAAGAAATAAATGATAGATAATATTGACACTGGCACATAGCCTCATAGGGTAAATAGGTTACCTTGTAAAATCGAGGACGGATAATACTAAATATACATATTTTTTAATTAGAAGATGAGGGTATATATTTCTTATAACGGATCTTATACTAGAAGTATTCTTTTCTGCTTAAACCAAAGCAGGATATATTTTGGTAACGCATTAAAGACCAACACCGTACTAAAAAAACATGAATTAAAATAAATAATTTTCATTAATCCGCAATCTTAGCAAATTTGGTTTGAAACTGCTTCGTTACAAGAGCTAATTTTTACCGCAACAAAGTCAGTCGGGTATTTTTTTGTTATCACCATTTCACAATAATTCAGATTCAGTTAGAGCAATTTACTCTCAAGCTTTTTCATCTATAGTTAAGAGTTTGTTTGTTTTATTTTCTTGAACGTGCTGATCTCAGGAACTACTGGTCCGATTTGAAAAATCCTTTCAGTGTCAGATAGCCCATTGATTGAGGAAGGCTATAGGCTGTACATTATCACGCTAAATTTTTGTTACCTAATTTCACAGGGACGAACCTAATTACAACTTTTAAAGGGGAACAATTTTGTCATACATGACTTTTGCGAAACTTTAACCATTTACGCAGCGCACGCAGCGGAAGAAACAAGTGGCGCGAATTCCTGTCGGAGGCCAAAACTCACTTTGGGTTTCTGAGCCGCTCCAGTAAGTAAGTATGTCTGGCTTTGGTATTAGGAATTCGATTATAATGATAGTGAATAAGTAATGGCCAAAATTTTGTTGAGGTTAATTTTAGCTGTAATTCTGTCTCGCACTCACAGCTACACTTCATTTCAGCTACAGTTTTAGATTTAAGGGACACCTTTACTAAACCATTATGCTCACCTCAACTGCCTAATTTAAACTGTTGAAGTTGAAACAAAGTCCATTTCAAACATTTCTCATTTAAATACAGTCAGATTTCAGCTGATCTCTCTCATTACAGTATTCGTGGAAACAGCTCCATATATGATGCATCTAAAACGAAGCCAGTCCGCGCTCATAACGTTCCATGTAAATGACCAAATTATGCTGACCTCAACTGCCATTTTGGCTCCCCGACATCTGAATTAAGTTAGAAAATAATGATAATGGAGCGAACTGGGGCACCCCGCAGGTAATATGGCTTGAAATTTTGTTTGCAATTATGGTCTGAGCGACTGATTTATCTATTAAGAATGATTTGAGATACTTGATTCTATGAATTATCTTTTGAAAAAAAAAATTGTACATAAAAGTATAAGGTCACTGTAAAATCCACTGATACTACGGGGAGAGAGAGAGAGAGACGAATCTCTTAGCATTCCATGGACTCACGTTTTTAGTGAGCTCATTGGTTAGGTCAACGTACTTGTTCGTTTTTATCAGGTGGTCTTTAGGGATATTATTAAATATTTATTGTGATTGTAACTCACCAAATTGGTGTATGCACGCGTCGTACTCACACTTATAACAATGTACTTAGATAGTTGTTACCAAGTCAACGGTCGTAACACAACTGCCCTGTTTACCTGCGTGTCTTTGTATTTATACTATTATCAACAACTACCCTCATTTACGTATACATTTCAGTCACTAGTGGGGAGGTAGTAGACGTCCAATAAGAACGGATGTCTCGATAGGGCTTGATTAAAGAAGTGTAAATGCTGTCACAAGATATAAGTCAACAATAGATATAAGTGAGCATTTTATAGTCTTTTCTTTAAACGAAACTCGTTGTGTTTACAGGATACACTTGTAAACATTTCAAGTAAAATTGGCTTCCAACGACCTTATGACAAGGCTTACAGATGCGTTGCTCGCCTTTGAGGCGTATGCCGTTTTCTTGTTAGTCCTTAAGTTGTAACAGTTTCTACAGAGATGTTTTGTGAGGCAGGAAATTCCTCGCAAATCGTACTTTTGCTGACTTTGTCTGAATGAAGTTTGAAAATAGTGGTAATGGAGGGAACTGGGACACTCGTAGCTTATATAACGGCTTGAAACTTTAGCTTGAGTGCTTTTTAACGTCCTGGTGAATATAGCTCTGAGACGTTATTCAATTTTGCTGTAACATTACATATTAACTACAGTCATGGGATGACGTTTGTCCATCATAATTTTTTATAGTTCTATAAGTCAGCAATAGGTGGCGCTATATACTAAATAGATCACACTATCGAAGATTTTTACACAGTTAATATATATAGATCTACAATCCGCTCATCCCTGTTTCGCAGGTATATAGTTAGAATATTTATAAAAATAAACACTATTCAATAGCACTCAGGTTCAGGAATAACGTATCTTTCCAATCGTAAAAGGATTTTCAAAATCGGTTCAGTATAACTGTAGATTTTCCCGGAATATACAAACTTACAAACTTTACTTAACTATAACATTAGTGGAGATAAAGGAATAATTTAAAAGCTAGTAGGTGGCAGTACTAACCATCAGGAAGGATTCGTGAGGATTAGTACAGCCACAGTAGGTGTAGTAGGTGGCAGTACTTACCATCACGAAGGATTCGTGATGATTAGTACAGCCACAGTAGGTGTAGTAGGTGGCAGTACTTACCATAACGAAGGATTCGTGATGATTAGTACAGCCACAGCAGGTGTAGTAGGTGACAGTGCTAATCATCACGAAAGTGTCGTGTTGATTAGTACCGTCACCTACTTTCAATTCTTCTTATCTCTACATTAACTTCGAAAAACTGAAAGGATTAGAAAATAACTTGTAGAAACTTTCTTTTAGCAAAGATTTTCTAATGAAATTAACAAAAAAAAAACCTTTTAGCCTGCAGTCGAATTGGGCCGGCGGTTCCGAGTACCAGTACCTCTTTCACATATGAACGGCGTGAAGTGGTGGCATTGCTGTCACGTCAAGTGATGGTATTGTTGTCGCGTTTCGTTCGCCGGCAACGCATCGGCAAGCCTTTTGGTTGTACAGATGTCCATGGAAGGCAGTTTGAACAGCTTGCGCGTTTGCTCCTTATGATAATAAATAAAAAACACAAAACTACGCTATATATTGTCTAGTTATTACGTACTTAGTTTAGCAAGTACAAAATAATTTAATATACAAGGCGCGATATATGAACCGTAAACAATAAATCCATTAGCAAAAGCTTCTAAGCTTACAGCGGTTGTTTTAACCGATGTTATCCCAAAACAAGCTTTGTTGTAAACCTAAGTTACAGCCGACCCAATAGTTCAGGTTTTATTATGATATTCTAAAGAATGGTACTAATGAAAACCATGCAAATAGTAATAAAACCCAGAAGAGAGGGAGAATATATCGATATAACGTTAGAAAAACGTGGAATTCGATATTATTTTAGTGTTGTAGACAGGGCGAAGCAGAGACAAGCTGTTAAGGAGGCTAAACTCACCACTGTGTGGAATAAATAGCCTGGAAGAGAGAGAGAGAGAAAAGAAAGTGAGAGAGAGTTAGAAAGAAGAAAGAGGACCCATACATATGGCCATATAACATTAAGAAGACGTAGAATTTCACTAAACCATCGATGTTAAAGACAGAGGAAAATGGAGGTACTATCAGAGAGGCTCTGACATCATATGGGATTCGTAACTGGAAAGAGAGAGGAAGAAAGAAAGAGAGAGAGGTTTAGATATAGAGGTAACATACATACGTTAATATAACATTGGACAAACATCGAGTTGTATATATTGCGCTAAAAACCTATCATGGCCTGTGTAACAAATAGCGTAGCGTGAAACATTCGATATGGGAATACTATCAGCTGTTACATCAACGTTTCCAACAATTGAAAACTTTTCACCTGACAGCGAGAGAAATTGGTATGAAATGCTGTATGTTCGTGGTTTATTATTTTTGTGCTTTTTCAATTTTTTAGATTATTCAATTTATTAGATAACATATCAGTTATCAACTTTTTTGTTATTCGTGTTGTGTTAGAGCTACCAAATTTAAAAGGCTTTCCATTCCGACTCATATATTAAAATCACACTTTCCATCCACACTTAAATCGAACAAAATTATAATTGACACATACACTTCCTCTAGCTCTTGTTTAATTAAAAAAATTTCACGTAAATATAATAATTTTCACATTACGATAGCTCCCAAGTAAATTGAGATAAAATCTTTATTACTTAATACATTTTTGTATACAAATATAATATATCCGATGATGAAGGTTACATTATTGTATACAATAATGTAATCGTCATTATGGTGTACAAGAGGAAAATGTGGCATAATCAGTGGTCGGCATTTGGGTCGATAGGTTATCACAACATGCTTAAAAATTATAATTTACATCAGTCACTTAATACACTAAATTACATGTATAACATTACTGATCATGTTCCGAAAGTGATGAAAGAGGAGATTATTCCATAATTTTTCAGCATGCCTGGTGCTGCTGTCGGTGACCCTTCTGGCCGACGCATTCTACTTCATACCGCGAGCAACGCTGGCGGGCATCATTATGGTCGCCATGATCTCCCTCATTGATCTGTCCATCGTGAAAAAGCTGTGGATAAATAGTAGTGAGTGTTTTAAATAGGTTGTTATTTTTTGAAGTGACACCTCAATAGCTCAACGGTGTAAGGTATGGACTGAAATCCCTTCCTTCCTTCAGCCTTATGGAGTCCACAGCTGGACGTAGGCCTCCTCCATGGATTTCCACAAAGATCTATTTTGATGTCCAGCGGCTCCCTGCGAACCTCACCAGATCGTCCGTCCACCGTGTAGGAGGCCTCCCAGCTTTTCTTCTGCCGGTACGTGGTCGCCATTTTATTTATATATAACCTATATTAATATATAAAGCTGAGGAGTTTGTTTGCTTGTTTGTTTGTTTACTTAAACGCGCTAATCTCAGGAACTACTGGACCGATTCGAAAAATTCTTTCAGTGTTAGATAGCCCATTTATCGAGGAAGGCTGTAGGCTATATATCATCTCGCTAAATCAAAAAGTAGCCTATGTTTACCTCCAAGGTCCAATCCATCTGTGTATCGAGATTCATCGAAATTGGTTTAGTGGTTTTGACGTGTGAACGTTAAAGACAGGGTTACTTTTACCTTCATAATATTAGCAAGGATTTGTATGGATTGGTGACCTATCAATGACCGATATTTTCAGAAGTCCCATAATTATATTATATAAAAATTTGAAATAAATTGAATGAGAACACATATATCAAATTAAAACGTAAAAAGTTAGAACGTTAAAGGTTAAAAAAAAAATTAAGTATGAATTATTACACAGGTTCGAGTTACATAATAATCAAGAATATTAATTAAATTGAAGTGGGTGAAGTGTTGGTTTATTGGAGTTTTACTACTTCTAAAATCGTTATTCCGCCATTTTCTTTGCATTGAAAGAACTCACTACTGACTTTTATATAAAACAAGAGACAAACGGGCGTTCACCTAAGTGTCTATCGATGCCCACGGACAACTGTAACTCCAGAGAGTACGCAGATGCGTTGCCGGCCTTTGAGGAACGGCTATGTTCTTTTCTTGCAGGTCCCTAAGTCGTATCGGTATAAATTATTTTGATGATTATTTAAGTTCTTATAAAAGTATTTTAGAACACAGTATATTATAAGACAGATGAACATATACCGTAAAAGGATATATTGATTTTGATATTCCTTTCCTGATTTTTATAGCATCATTGTCATAATTAACATCAGCCTACAGCAGACCACAACAAGAATCACAAATTTAATGCTGTAATTAATTTCAATGATTAATGTAGGGCGATGATGGATAGAGACATTTCGGAATGAATCTCTATTCTGTTTTATCACATTTTTATATCGTCGTTGTCATCATTATGATCTATAAAGCAGCACACTACTGAAAACATGCCTCCAACACCATTTCATGATGTGAACAATTTTTTTTTCCTTTCTCTCTCCTTCACTCTCCTTCTAGCTTCTCGTTCCTAAATAGTAACGTTCCAAACTAGTTGCAATTGCAAATTTGTTTTAGGTGCCTTAACGCACGTTTCGCTTCGACACCGAAGCATCATCAGGAGATAGACTCTACAAAGGTTATTCGTAAAGTGAAAAGTAGTTTAGTTTTTCATGCATGTCATGTATTTCCGCAAAGTAACGCCTGATTCTATCAGTTATTATGTAATATAGGCTTCTGTATATATAAAAGTGAATCACTTTTATCTTTGGTCACAAGATCACGGGTGAATGGCTGGACCGACCATCCTAATTATTATTATGTTTTTTATTTGTTTGAAAAGGAACCGAAAAACGAAAATAATATTATAGGATATAGTAAATAGTTAGTACCCAAAGGTTTGAGCAGGACAACGTCTGCCGAGTGTACTAGTGCTCGTTTATATAGTTAGTGCTAAAAATCCACCCTTATTTCGTACAGATAGCTAATTGTTATCTAATGCCAGATAGTTTTGTGTATAATACACCGCTATATTTATAAGCTATTATGTAGGTTGTTCGGTATAATAATATTCGAGCCACCCAATTAAGGCGTTCTTGAACATTTCTGACGCTACTATAATATTTCTAAAAGAAGTATTTTGAAATAGAAGCTTTCATAGTAGGTACAAAGTGTAATTCTATAATATAATTCATCTCATTACATCATTTAGTAAATAGTTTGTAGTAGGTTTTATTTTTTCACACTTTTTTTTATGTTACAAGGGGGACCAGAGAAAGTAGTGCATGTCCGTTTCATCTACGAATATAAGCTTAACATCATTAAAAGCCCATTAACGATTTTTTTAATGTCAACACGATCAAACGAGCAGAATACCTGATAGTAGGGGAGACGGCGATGCTAAATTTGTAGTCAGTAAAACTTTGACGGGATCTATTTGATTAAGTATATGGATTAGGTGCAGAAATGACTAATAAGGTTATGTTTAGGTAAAGACATGTTGTCAATTACGCCTAGAGCGTAGTTTAATAGAGTCCTTAATGGATTTACCTAGATTGTATTAAGAATTTCATCAGATTATAGGGTTTTTATAATCCTTAAACGATATCATTATCATCCGATATGGTCTAGTGGCTAGGATACCTGGCTCTCACCCAGGAGGCTCGGGTTCGATTCCCGGTATCGGAAAATAAAATTTTAGTTTTGCTCTTTAATTTTAAACTTTTTATACGAATGCGTTACTTTGGGAATATCAACAATTTAATTTAAAATAAATCGTCTCAGATTTACTTTTCATATAACACAAAGTTTTATTAATTATACATTAACACTAGCCGTGTACCGCAACTTCGTCCGCGTGATTGCATTCATTTTTTTTATTTTAGGGGTTCCCATTTTTTCTACGAAACCCATATCGTTTTCCTAAATCCGAAGTGGCCTCTGTTTCTCCTTGCAATTTGCTTTAGCTTTTGCCGACGTATAAGGTTCTCGTAAAAGTTTATGACTAGCATTGCTTGGTAACAATCTTTAGGTTCTCTGTATGTAGTTAACTGCTTGTATAATATACAACATAGAGTTCTCCTACAGATTTAATAAATTTTTAAGTGTTTTATTTTTATTTTCACCTATAAAAATAATACATAAATGTACTTAATATGTAATAAAATAGGGTTGTTCGGGTAGTAGTATCTAGTAAAGTCAGATATACACTTTACCTATACGTATCTTATACTTTTTATACTAATATATAAAGTTGAAGAGTTTATTTGTTTGTTTGCTTGAACACGCTAAACTTAGAAACTACTTGTCCGATTTGAAAAATTCTTTCAGTGTTAGATTTCATTTATCGAGGAAGGTTATAAGTCATCACGCTAAAATTGATTTTTTTTATCCAATTTTACACGTACGAAGTCCCGGGCACAGCTTGTAAATCTATATATCTATTTCCTTGCTAGTTATTATTAACTTTACTACTTCATTCATTGTTTAATGAAATATGTACTTTAATTGTAATTTTCCACCCGCTATGTCATTAAGAGCTCTACATACGCTATCTAATGGCTTATCATGCATTATTCATACTCATATCATGGAATATTTAATCGTACCGCATCTTAACATATACAATATGAGCAAGTTAAAGCAGAGTATTATAAGTGCCTCTTTCACTATCTATAAGTTAAGAATCGAGTAGTCTAATCGCCACTTAAAGTCATCAAGGAGTAAACGTGGTCGGATTTCACGTGACTAAAGTAGCTTTTTGCTAATTGATTTTATTATATTTTTAACAAATAATTCATTCACTTACAAAATAATGTATACAAATCTGTCTATAAAGGAAAGGAAATATTAGGGCACGCCTCTAGTAATTTATTAACAAAAAAGAACATATGAAACGCAAGAATTTTGCAGTGCGCGGGCATCCGCGAGTATACAAAAATAAAATTATAAAGTAGCATTTATACTTTATCAATAACCAGGAACTCGCATTAGACATATAATACAACAATTATGTCTATTCTATTGTAAAAAAATCCCAGTTCTTATAAAATTGACGGAGAATGATTACAGAATCTGCTCAGGTTCCTGTCGTCAGTAAAAAGTGAAAGGTGTTGCTCCAGTTTGAAGTCATACCATGACGATTAACTATCTATCGACGGCAATTTCATTTTCTTCCGTGTTTTGGATGGGACGTAAAATAGTGGATACCGTTTAATGTCACTGAGTTATGTTAGTCGTGAGATTTTAGAGATTGTTGGAATTACGGGAATGACGTCAGACGGCAGTTGATCATCACAACTCGCTTCACAGCTTCTGAAAATTAAAGCAGGCCCTGGTTCTAGCCCGGCATAGCGCTAAGAAGAAGAAGCTGTTAATTTCATTTTCTAGTTATCATTAATGGCCTCCTTTTGAGTATAAAGGAATGAGGTATCTCTGACTGAAAGGCGATAGGTACTCCTTTCCATACTTGACTCCGTTATAATGTTCTATTCACCCCTAACACAAGTTATGCGTTCTGATAAAAAAGAAAGTTTTGAGCATGTATTAAAAAGGTTCATCATAAATCAATCGTTGTTCATTAGTCTCGCTAAATGTTGAAAACCGCTGGACCCTTTTATATTTTGTTTGTTTTGTTTCAGTCCGTTATTTTAGAGAAGGTTTAAAAAAAAAGAAAGAGCATACTCTTATAATTACAATGAACTAAAAATTGGCTTATTAGCCAATTAACCAATTTTGTTGTTTGAAAAAAAATTGAGCCAAAATTCGGGCAGGACGACGTCTGAAGGGTCCGCTAGTTAAGTATAATAAATATGCAAAACACTATATCGAATATTGTATTGGCCATAGTATATGTAAAGTAGTCGTGGTAGTCTTTAAATGGAAAATATATGTATAAATATGATCATATTTAACATAATGTAAAATTGTATGTTTTGGGAGTTATTTTTATACAGATAACCCAAGTATTTTTATCGCACATAACATTCCACTTATCGCTAAATACACTATATAATCACGTTATTCAAAATTTGGGTCAACGATAATACCATTCGGTGTGTTAACAGGAAAATCTATAGAGCTAATAACTATTTATAAAACAGCCTTTTAAAGGTAGGTTAAATATATACTAAGGGAAAATTATTATTTTTTCTCGTAATTTCATTATACATCAAGCACAGAGCAAACCCTTATCACCTCGATGTCCCAAAGTCTACCACCGTGCGGTTTTGTAGAACTTCTTAACTCGAACAATTTCTCTGGGGAATCAGTAACCAGCTTCGGTTATTCCGAACAGCTACGACTAAGGGGCCTTCAAGAAAAGAACGTACTCATTCCCCAAAGACAGACATCGCATCGGCGAGCCCTCTGATGAGTCCAACGGTGAACCACCTGAACGATTGCTCTACTTGAGTGGCTTTCAATGAACAAACTGCACTTTTGGTAGAGCCTTTTACTTTTGTCTCCTTACATATCCGCGTTTGAAATACCGCTAGAGGCCCTATTAGTCAGTGTGGACAAAAACTGCCTAAACAAAAGACATACAATTAGTAACTAGTACTAAATTAAAGACGTACTAGAGTGGGTGATGCAATTGGATTTAATAGTTCTTATGTAAGATGTTAGTCAACGTATGAAAAAAGATGAGATCGAGATACATTAATGTTTTAGCTTAAAAACTTCTCACTAGACATGTATTTTTAATGGAGACAATAATCGATTTGTCATTGTGCAGATAGACTGGAAAAGAAATGTTATTTTCATGAAAACTACCCAAACACATATTAAAAACAAAGCTGATGCAAGTGTTAGTCAATGTTAGACACTGTGAGTCGAACAATGTTTGAACGTAAAAACTTCATACTAGACATGTACTTTTCAAAATATTCAGTCAGATGGGTACGGATGCTATCTCATAAAGGTAGAATTGTTAATGTAATTTGTCAATTCGCATACGCACATGACAACCGGACATCTCGCGCGCTCGAACTTGGTCAAGGCAAGGCGGCGAGGCTGTCGACCGTGCTGGCACGCCAAACGTGCCGCCAGTAATGGACAACGTTTGTCCTATCTTTATATGAATACAATGAGCATTAGTATCAAGCGTTTAATTATGGCACTAAAGCTATAAAACGTTTCGCACATATGCTTTGTAGTTATAAGTAACGTCTTGAAATGGGGGTGTTAAAGTTCTTTTTAAGTGTAGATAGAGGGTTCTTAACTACGCTCTACCAGAAGGCTGGTAAATACTTTGTGATATGAACCGAGTCGTAAACAATTACGATCATTCTAGCCAATAAAACGTTTGTGCATATTTGGGCTACATAGTGATTTTTTTTAATGTAATATTGTTATTATTAATTAAGTGGCCAAGAGCGTGTCAAGAATCGCTAAAACAGAAGATTATCTGATACGTGATAAAGGTATTCCTTATCACGTAATTCAAAAGAAAATAAAATTCCTAATCAATTTTGAGCATGTTCTGTCAATATGGAAAATTTCAAGTCTCTAAATCTAATACTTTGGTAATCCTAGGCGGATAGACGGACGGACCAAACAAAACTGCAAGAGTTCCTTGAAGAACTTCAGAACCCTAAGTTCGATTTAATACTAAAATATTAATGCTAACCCGAATATTTACGACATAGAATTATAATTTTCTTTACACGTTTCTTATATAATATAAATAGTCATATTGTTTTGTGTAACTTAATTGTGACGTATTATGCTGGCTTCTCAAAGGCCGGTCACGCATCCGCAAGCCCTCTGAAATTGCAATGATTTAAAACTGTTTCTTACATAAAATCGGCATCAAGTGGCGGCTATGTTGTCACGGCTTGTGAGAGTTCCCGGTGATCTTTTTTTTATAGGCCGGCAACGCATTTGCAAGCCTTCTGAGCTACTTAACCTAGCGATCGACTCAAATGCAGACCACTGATTAGACGCTAGACCGGAAACAGCTAAGGCACCCATCAACCAGTCATTTCCGAGGCAGTGTGCCCTTGGCTTTAAAATTACGCGAACCTAATGAAACTGGATGTGGTCTCTCAATACTTTTTTGGTGTTCTTAATAAGATAACAGAAGTGTAATATTAAACTAAACTACTAAACAAACTCTACTCTAAATTGAGCTTAGAAGAGTGATTTATGGTTTTTTTCATTTTCCTCTTAACAAGAGTGATCGTTGTATTACACATAAATCTTGTGTGCGACGTTTACATGCTACATCTATGTGCCTTCCTATTTTGAACCAATTGCTTCGATGATATATAGCCTTCCGCGATAAACGTAAAATTGCGATAAACCTTAGACCTTTAACCTGACCCTATTGATTTTTTTTTCTTAGCAGAAGTCCGCTAACTATAAACTCTTTCCATGCCAAAATTCATCTTTCTACCGTTTCCTTTTATACATATAGATATAACAACGTACTGCATTAAGTAATTTGATATACTTTCATGTTGTATGTATAAATCTCTAAAGGTTTATTTTTTAATTTTTTTTTTAACCTAGAAAATGGAATTAAACTTGGATGGATGTATCTTAAGAATTTAACATAATGTTAGTAACTAGAGAATGGTAAACTGCCACATGATATATGTCAGTTAAGATATAGGCTAAATAACTGTAGTCGTCCTGCCCGAACGTTTGTTTACTCTTACTATTGAATATCAAAACAAAGCGCCATCTATTGGACGCTTCCCCCGGCGACCGCGGATCCCTCTGCCCACACATTTTAAAACTCTCATATCTTCTAAGACATACATCTTGATGACATTCTGTAAAAGGCAATTTTCATCTGCTTAAAAAATAAAAGATAAAAAGTGATATTGTTATACTGTGGTGATAGATATATCTTCTTCTGACTTTTTTTTATAGATCTTTTTAAAATACACAATTGCGTACTACATTATTTTGACATATCTCTTAAGGTTTAGCCAGCACACATTATGTAAACGCACAAAAATACGTTTGGCTATGGAAATAAACACATAAAATCCAATCTGCATATCATTACAGGGTACTGTATTAAAATTGAAGCCGTGGTATTTGAGGTAAAAAGTTTGTCATTATTTAAATTGCCGAGATTGTGTTTTTTTTATACGACGAGGGCCAAACGGGCTTGCGTTTCACTAAAGTAATCAGGCTAAAGGTTAGCACCACCTGAATAATCGCAGATTTACAGCCGCCATTTGAAGAAAGTAACCAATTTAGGCATTGCCAGGTGCAGTTTTGAATAGTTCGATTTTGTGTTGAAATTATTCGACTTAAATCTATAATGCGACTTTGATAAATTAGCATCGCAAACTTATCGATTAAATATATACGTAAGAAAAAACAACCACAAACTCCTAAAACGAAGCCAAAGCATGTTAAATGAAACATGAAAAAAAAAACCTCAATAAACAAGAAATAGAAACTCCGCACTGATAAAGACATAATTATCATTTAATTTTCTGCAATTATTATCGATTGCTAAATTGATTTTAATTTTAAAAAATCTCACGTGCGTTGGTATACAAATTGTTTTTTTTTTTAGATAACCTGTCAAGGAAATAAATTATAATAAAAAAATAAATTCTAATTGTTTCATTTGCATTCATCTTTTACTGCCAACCAAAGGTAAACCTTTTAATCATCCGCCATAACTGATGATGCGTTAACCGAATTTAAGCTCGTCCGTTAACGAATAACGATTTAATATATAATATACATATATATTTTTAATTGTATGTATAGGTATATTGTTTGAATTTCTACCATTGATATTTATATATCTATCTTAGATTTTAAGTATTTGTGATTTTATAAGCGTGTGTGTGCCAGCTTGGGTCTTTATATGAGTGTTTGCATTTGCAAAATTAAACAGGAAAATTATTATCTAAATGCCAGAGAAAAATAGTACTGCAATGCCGTTAACCATCTATCTATACAACCATTCTAACACAAAAATCATCAGAAACAAATAGAAGGTAAGCGAAAGAATACAGAAGCATTATCTGTATGAATGATGGAGCGTAGTAAGAGCATCGTGTGCCGGGTCCACTAGTAACTTATAACTAAAGTAAAACTTTATTTCTCAAAAAACCTGCTTAATTTTCCTCGTGAAATTCTATGCCGTCTTAAACCATATAATATGCTTTACGAACAAGCTTATATTTTATGCCGATCTGACCTTGAGAACACGTAAAACGAATGGATTCATTTAATAGTTTCATTAAAATTGGCTGATCAACATTGCTCCATATCATTGGACGGTGATTGCCGATGTTTATTTATTTATTTATTTATTTATTCATAATTGGAATGCCAACAAGAATGCACTTATGAACTACATTACAATTTATCAGAGAAAGAGGTACTGGTACCCGGACGCGCCGGCCCAATTCGGCTACAAGCATGGCGCTACCTCTAATTAAAATATATATATATAAAGCGGACCCCGCAGGCGTTGTCCTACCCGAACGTTGGGTTACTTGCTATTTAGTACATTCTATTATTCTATAACATTATTCCCCGTTCCCGTTCGTGTATATTAAATAAAAATTATAAATGATATCTCGAAAACTTCTGATTTTATCGTTGTTTATAATAAAATAGCTTCAGGAGGTGGATCTTCCTTTTAATCTGACCGCTAACTGGTTAGATCCACTACGGATACTCGACTCAGGGCTAGTGGCTTTTGTCACTCCCGATCCTACTAGTACGGCTTTAGATGTCCTTTGTAATAAGTAACTAGAAAAAAAGTATTATATCTAATTTCATATGATTTTTCAAAGCAAAATGTTATTCGAATATCGTTAACTAGCCATCGTTAACTGTGCCCGCGACTTTGTCCGCGTAAAATTAGGTAAAAAAGAATAGATTCAATTTTAGTGTGATGATATATAGCCGATAAATTTAGCATAGACATTTTTCGCGACACATTAAATTCATATAAAAAAAAATCATGAATACAATTAATTAACGTTTTTGTTCTTCTTTTCCCCATCCTTGTTCTTATTTATTTAAACATATTTATTTTTTTAATTTAATACTTTTTTTTCTACTTAGTGTGATTTAATGACCTTGGAGGCTATTCCAGAATCTTTACTTTGTAGTGGATATATAAACTTATAGACATGACCCCTTTTCTTCTACGGTCTAGGCGTTATCCTGGTCTAGTACCAGGATCCGCAGAGGCTGTGGACATGGCCTCTCTATTGTTAATAATTACGCATGTTTACAAAGTAATTTAAGGTTTCCCTGCTCAACTTTCACACATTATTCTCGTTCAAGGATCCCAAAACCGAGGTCCATAGCACCATAACACGAAATCCATACATACTGAGCGTGACCACAATAAAACTATGGTAAGGCGAGGCTCCATTAGAAAGCAGACATTTTGTTTTCAGGCAGTCTCTGCACGCGACGAAGCTGCGACTTTTTTTACCAACAATTTATAGAACTAATGAACCGCGTTAAAATGAGGCTATTTTATTACCTATAAAGCGGTTTCGTAGGGCTCCATCATACGTAAAATGTGGAACGATATCGAATTGTATCTAAGAAGAATGTTTGTTACACCCTATTTCGTTTGCCGAGGTTAGATTTAATCGGTGTTCAGTTATGAGTTTGCAAAGTTATGACCACTATTTATAATTGAAGCCATTTTAATACCTGTTCCAAATTAACAGAACGAAGCTCTGCATCATGCGTGTGCAACGCCGAAAAGAAATTATTTCATAAAATATGGCAAAGTCAAAGTCAAAATCGTTTTTTTATATAGACTTTTTTTATATATAAAAACTTATGAACGTCATATGTACAATATTTTGGTGATAAAATTTACAACTTAAAAGTTAAGTTTACAAGGGTTCCCCGCGCCCTGCACTTAGAAAAGCCAGCAACAAACTCAATCGGGTATTTTTTTTTGCTCTGAATCTGAATTATTAAAAAATAACTCAGATTCAGAGGAAAGTTTGGTCCAAGATACCTTTATCGATGCAATTAGATCATAGGTATATCTTACATCTTTGACTTATAAGCTATAATAAATCTTATATCAGTTTAAAGAAGTCATAGAGTTACAAGTCCTATATTACATCTAATATAGACTGTCTATCAAATTATTCTCATCAAAAGAGGCATTGATAAATATAATTGCCTGGAAAAACAGACCGTTAATTATGAATGTAATACGATTGAAATGGAAGGGTGAGGCAGCAAAAAGGGAGTTAAAGACTAAAAAACATTTCCGATTATCTCACACATAATACCTCTGGATTACACAAATGCGGAAACTAATCTGCAAGAAAGAAATTCCTTATGACCCTTGATCCCTGTAATCATACATATTTATGACAGACTTTCTAAGGGTACGCGTTGTCAGGTCAAATCATCGGACGCTAAAAGTCATTAGTAATTATAATTTTATTATGTATACGTTTACATAATAGCCCTTTAATTTAAAGTATACATAAATGATCTGAAACATAAATTTATTGCTGCATTTAGCAATAAATGCGTTAAAAATTCTTATACATTCGGCATATTACTGTAGTTTATGTATTCGGCACATGGTATAAATAAGTTGTCAATTCCACGTATGCATGTGTAATATAACTAGTTGTTAGCCGCGACTTCGTCCGCATAAAATTAGGTGAAACATTTTAGCGGGATGATATATAGCCTATAGCCTTCCTCGATAAATGGGCTATCTAACGCTGAAAGAATTTTTCAAATCGGGCCAGTAGTTTCGGAGATTAGCGCACTGAAGTAAACAAACAAACTCTTGAGCTTTATATCTGCTTATTAGTATAGATATTCATAGCCGATGAGGAATACTAGGTATACTTTTTGCATACTTAATAGATCCACTTCCTCATAAATTTAGCGGAAATTTTGTGCTAGTAGGGAATACGAAATAACAAAGTTGGAGAAATATGAATGTTTAACATTAACTAAGTTCCAGATTATTCCGACAGACTTTGCCCTGACGTTGACAAAAAATCAACCACCATCTTCAATTGCAAATCTACACTATACAGAGAGTTACTCCAACAAGCACAAAAGGGTTCTTTAGATTAATTCAACCGCTTAGGAGGAGTTCAGTAACATACACATACGAGAGATGTAGTTATACAATCAGAAGAAATAGAAGTCGATACTTTCCATCTGGGCAGTTGAATAAACACTTTCACAACACATACTGGAGTCCAAATAAACACTTACCATCCAATCTCCTTTTAGGTAAGGTACAATAAGCAGTAAACTTGTCTTAATTGATATCCAAACTGTCTTCACAATCTGCCGTATCACCACTAACTCGTCCGCATGCACGATTCCCAATTAGCGATGGCGTGGCGTGTGCTTTCAAATACTATGGACCATCGATTGACCATCGCCAATCGCAATTCGTCAGTAATCACCATTACGTAATCGTAGTAGTTTACGATAATCATGTAATCATTTGTAATTCATAATTTATTTAACGACACCCATTACAGTTACAAAGGGCGCGCCTTAGAAATGACATATTAAAAATTCTTGTGTTTAAAGGTTAATCTTGCTACATTAGTAACATTTCTATGAAATCTTGACTATGTACAATATCTATTTTGTTTTATTATAAACTTAACAACAGCTGTAATAGTATTACATTATTAAATCTATCCTTCACAATACCAAAGGTATAGTGCACTCAAAATGTTTAAATTAAGGATCAAAAAAAATATGTAAAAATTACAGCCACTTTTCTACGACAAAACAATTGATGAATTTACCTTTTTTATGATATAACACCAACGCCCATGAACATCTGCACTACCAGAAGGCTAGCAGATGCGTTGCCGGCCTTTAATAACGAGATTAGGCCACCGAGAAATCTCACAAACAGTACGAAACGCGACAACAATAACATCACTTGACGTGATAGCATTGCCTTCACTCCGATGTTACGGGTTTCTCACTTTAGGACATCTCACATTTTCACGATTAGTAAATATTCCTAAAAAATCAACTAACTGTGCGTAAAAATTCTTAAGTTAATTTAAAATAAGCGCTTCCAACGATAGCTGTAAACTCGGCTTTTTCTTACATACTAGTTGGATTTCCTATTATTAATTATTATGTTTAGTATATTTTTAAAAAGAATTTCATCAGTCAGTCATATCAATGATGACCGTTTCTTTCTTTTTATATACGCATGATATTAAGCACAACATGTACCGCTCTAATAATGTCATCTTCATGTATAATTCATATTTAGCAAATAAACTGAAGTTTATTTCATTTCAGTTTTTCACGAGGAGTGAATATATGTCATTTTTGACAACTACCCTCAATATTAGTGTTGTATATTTATAATTTTTCTTAAAATTTTTAACCAGCATATGAAATTACTTTCTTCTCTTTATAATTCTATAAAAAAAATGAACAAAGCCGAGAAAATAAAAATAAGTGATTATGTCAAGCAATAAAATATTCTCTTGGAATTATGTGTTAATTATTCCATGCAAAATCACAGTCTACATAATATTGTAATTTTGCATGGAAATTAATGACTGTATTATGCTTCCCTGTATGGATTTCAGACTTTCAGTGTATGAAATATTTAGCATATTAACAAGTTTACAAAATTTTATGTAAGAGAATGTTTTGATAAGGTTTTATTACCATGTTATATCAAAAAACAATTCTAAAGAGCACCATGCCTTTATCATAATTCGAATTCAACGGCCCCTAATAATAAACTGACCGATTAAGTTCTAGGTCTAAACTGAGTTAATGACACAGGCAGCTTTGTTTCGGTGTCCTCTATCTGCCAATCTATGAATTATTTCGATATCTCCATCCAATACTTATATACAGGTTTCTAGTTAAAAAGACGAACAAACAATAAAATGTCATTAGAATAAAATATCAATATTAGCTTCATTAACTATTATTAAAATGCATAATTTGCTGCGATTATGCCGTTTTTGTCGAATTATAACCGTAATAAGTCGTGAATGACAAAACGATGCGATCACCCAAAAATCACTTTGAATTTTTTTCTCAATTCATTAGTTTGCAGTACGTTTAGTTTAAGGCTTTTGCAACTTTTAAAAGAATACTGTCAGCGACGTCAGGAAGAAACGGTTCCTATTGAAACTCTTCCCGGAACTGAAGGGTATATATTTCTTCGAAATTAATCCATTTTCTAGGCCTTTTCGCTTCTATTTAATGTTGTACTAGTTTTTACCCGTGACTTCGTCTGAAATTAGGTGAAAAATTTTAACGTGATGATATATAGCCTATAGCCTTCTTCGATAGATATGCTATCTAACACTGAAAGAATTTTTCAAATCAAACCAATAGCTTTTGAGATTGGCGAGTTCAAGCAAATTGAGATTGTTATGTATTTATAATTAGTTTACTATTAATTTTATTACGTTTTTTTTTGTCTCTTCGTGACCTATGTGCGACGCAAAATAGGTTGCGTCTGAAAACCAGCGCTGCAGCATTCCTTGTAAATTCTGCAGCATCTTCGCTTTATATTTGGTGAATTTAGTCTTAGGTATTTAGTCCTTAGTATTTAGTTTAAGTTTAAGGTTACTTAATAGAATAAAGCGTTATTATTGTTATTATTATTATTATTACATATAAACTGGAAAAATAAACAGTTAATCCATTGTGGCCATATTCTGTAATGAATCAGTAATTCCGCAAAATGGAGGAGCCAGATATACTGCACGCACGAAAAACCATGACACGTTTTGTCACGTTCCGCCTGAGCTGGGCATATAAGCGAGAGCGCGGAACAAACGATAGAGAGGCACGATCGGCCTAATCTTCGGCGTTATTGTGTCTAAAACTATCGTACGTAAACAAACTTTACAGACGACCGTTTTAATTAACTAATATTTAAAAATGATTAATTATATTAGTCTCAATTAATATAATATATTAGGAAAGTGCGTTACGTGTCTGCCCGCTAAAAACATCCTAAAATGTATAAGTACACTGCTTGTCTAGGATAGAAGACGCTGGTGGCACAAGTTTAAAGAATCTTTATCTATGGTATTATACGTCTCGATAGAAACGGCATTATAATTGCTACAAGCGTGGGGCTACCTCTAATAAGAAGTATTGTTTTACCAGCAACTCGCCCCGGCTTCATACGAGTTTTAAAATTATCGAAGGTTTCACACACGCTAATGGTGAAAGAATTCTTCAAATTGGTCCAGTAGTTTTAGAGTCTATTCAATGCAATCAAATCTTTTCTCTTTTTAGTACTAGTATATATTACTATGTCAGTGATGTTATAATTAATATAGTTAAAGTATGGGTATATATTAGTGTTAATATGGGTATAAATTATTGTTTGGTATGGTGAAGTTTCTTCCTCAGTCGAGGAACTCTAATTTAAGAACGAGGATTTCAGTCCGTACCTTATACCGTTGTGCTATTGAGGCTCTGATTTTTTTTTGTCAAAAGCGTTAAATTTACGTCACAAACAATTTAATATGGTGGTTAAGTATTCTTAAATTTTCTAATTTCCTGCACAATTTTCTTATTTTATTTTCTAAAGGAACCTTCTCCTCACAATAATAAATACAAGTGAAAGATATTACTAAGTCCTTTATATCATATACATTTTAAAATGTATGTTCGCTTGCTCGGGACGATTGCGAAAAACATTGTAATTCGAGCATCAAACACAGCTATTATTGTTACATAGAAATAATTACATAATAGATTTAATTTGCTTAGTTATGTTACTACATACTTATTTAAAGCTATATACAAAATTTTAATTCCTTGAAGAACAACATTGTTATATTTGACAATTAATATGTATACGGTCCTCGTGACTACGCTTTGACACAATAAAATGTACATGTGTGTATAAATCGTTTCTCATTGGTGTGCGTGAGGTTTTATTTTAACAATTAAATGTATTAATAATGTTTATTTAAAATAATATATTAGCATACGCACACCATCCTTTACAATACCTACAATTGTGTCATATTTCACATGCATACAACCATTTTCGTAAAAAGGCAAAAATACAAGATCGTGTACCTGTCTTCGAGCTTGAAGTGATTGAATTTTAGTAAAAGTACTATCTTTGATGATTTAGATAGACTAGTTGCTATCCGTGACTTTGACCGCATAAAATTAGATGAAAAATTTTAGCGTGATGGTATCTAGCGTGTAGCGTTCCTCGATAAATGGGTTATGTAACATTAAAAGAATTTTGCAAATCAGTCCAGTAGTTTTTGAGATTAGCGCGTTTAAGCAAACCAACAAACAAACAAGCTCTTCAGTTTTATAGTTTAGAATAGATTGATTTGAAACAAGAAGAAGGAAACGGAAAGAAGACATAAAAAGAGTGATGGGAATTAAAAGAGAGTGGCGGAAGTGAACGCACGATGATCAAAAGTGGGCTAATTAAATCTCATGAATTTTGTATCCAACAAATACGATGAGACGAAACGAATTTCTTAGCATTCCATGGATTCACCGTGCGGGTGCCGGGTCCATCGCACTGCAGAGGAACGAAACATAACAGTGCTCGGGACTTGTGACTTAGGTATAGGTTTAAGAGCATGCTCTTTATAGTGATCACTAACACTGACCTTTACTGCCAGTGTTCCCTCCCCTGTCTAGCCAAATCTGGTATGTAAATATATATAACATAATATGTAAATATTCGTTATTTTTTAAGGCTTTGCCACTTCGTCTACTGTTACGAAATTACAAGATTGGGGGAGATACAGATACTACGGTCGGATAAATAGAAGGGGACCGTGTGTCTGTGTGTATACGTTAATTTTTTATTTCATAAGCAACCTCGAAATAGGGGAATTTCTCCCCACATTGTGGGCATTACGTTATTGTCAAAAAATATTCAAATTCAAATAAGCGAATGTAGAGTCAGATTAAGCACTCCAAAAATTACTAAATATGTATTAGACAATAACTAGAAGCAAAACTTCGAATGTGAACATTAAAATTAGCGACTTAAAATTCAAATTTAATTTTTTAATTATTTAGTAATCTTCTCCTTCATAGGAGTCCAGTCTTCAGGATATCCTGGTCTACTACCAGGGTCCGCGAAAATTGCGGAGGATGCGACTGTAGGGCGAGTTAAGATGACCGACTGCCGTGTGACGTCATCCCCGGAAACCCCACAATCCCTGCAACGATTAATATCACTCAGTGACATTAAATCGTATAGTATTAATTCTAATGGAACTACTTACTACGTCAAGGAATGGTATTGTAGTCGCGTTTCGATCGGTTTGTGAGTTTCCAAGGACCTAAGCCACTCTTTAAGGGCCGGCAACGGATCTTGGTCCTCCTGGTGGTGCAGTTGTCCATGGGCGTCGCTAGTCACTTAAGTGAACCGCCTTCCCGTTTGCCCTTTGTGATATAAAAATAACTTATACTAACTGTCGATTATATTTATTTAGTTCCCTTAATAACATCTCATAAATACTGTAAATAATAATCCCCCCTATAACACTATAGTTTCATTCTCGTACAACGTGCTTGTACGGCATCGAATGCGCAGAATATAATACTATATGTATTAAAGTATTATAACGCATAAATTATTGAAAAATATTTATACGTTATAAGAGCATCGTGCTATAGGGGGGATTACAGCAACACAAAAGTGAAAATCTCCTGTTTTCGAAAGTCATTTGACAAATTAGTTTACACAGAGTATTAAAGGGTAAACACGCCAGCCTACATTAGACGGCTGCCTCTTTAGATGTCATTTGTGATAATTTTAGCATGTAGAGCGTAATGACAGACTGTACGACAAACGTAATGACCGATGAGCCGATGACTGCTAATTACCTCTATTTTTCTATTCAGATGGTCAAGTAACCTAGTTAATTAACAACGGTGTTTTTTTGCAACATCTCAATGAAATTTCATTTAAAGTAGCAACCATTTTGACATTCTCAGAAGGAGTATTTAAATTAATATAAAACTACACCAGAGCAGGTGATGATCTATAATTCTAAACAGATTGTGGGCACCGCCGCGCAATTTTTGGACAAATGCGCGTCAGGCGTATGAAGTTGTTTATGACTAATATAGTGCGTTCCTACAATGAATATGTCTATCATATCGATGCCTCCTACGAAAATTGCTGTAATTCCAAATTTCCAACTTCATAGTAGAGCAATACTAATATGTAAATTAAAATAAAAACCTCATTATATAACACATCTGTGTATACAATAATATATTAAAAATAGACTGTTATAAAACAGATTAATTGCTTGTAACTCTCTACTGTAAAGCTGGGAATTTGAGGTTATAAAAACTTACGTGGGAGGTGTCGATATGACCCGAGTCCTAAATTAGTAAGTAAGCGCCGTAGGTAAATTTCAAAAGTAAATAAGTGCCGTAAGTACTGTAAAAGACTTATGCCGATATGCCCTTCTTCTCCTCAACGACGAAAGTGAAGCGGTTTTGGAGTTTGAACCAAGCGTTTTGTATATTTCAGTCCTTCCATTTACCGTTGAGCTATCAAAGCTTCAACTGTCGTCAGCTAAATCTCGGAGCACAATAAAAACTTCTGCAAAATGGGAAATCTATCATCTACATCATTATTATCTGTCAACATTTACGATTTTCCGTTTATAAGGAAAATGAGTAACGTGTGTATAAAAAACCCAGTTGCCTTTAATTTTATGGTGCCTAAGTCCTAGATACATGATATTATATACAACTGGGTATCTTCACTATAAAAATAATGATTCTGTGCGTTTATACGAAAGCCTGAACAGATATTGATGAATGAATTAAATGAAAATTGATTTTTTTAGCTGTTTAAATATTAACTGAATAGTTTAGAATTCCTTAGAAACAAATACTATAATTTACCTATATATTTTACACTGATGTATCGGCTATGCTAATTTTTTTTTATTAATTGAGACAAAACAGAATAGGGTCATTGGTATTTCCAAATCGATGACGGTAAATACAAAAGCTATTTCCGTACGTATCCGTCTTATGCTCGAGACATTAATGTTTGTTCTCTGTCGCAGAATAAATTAGACGAATGAATGAATTCGAAGAAATTTATATCACTAGAACGTCCGTGACGTTAGAAGGAACTCGATTTCAAAATATAGATAAGAGGCCTAAGACGTAGGTAAACAAAAAAATATATGTATGTAACTGTTTAGTCTGCATTCGCTTCGACAGCTCAAGCGCGGACCAAAACCGTAAGGTGCTCAGATGAACCGATCCTGATAAGCTATCGTTGCAACTTCTAACACATCATCATTACATAATCTAAAATAAAGTCGCTTCCCAGCATTGTACGCGCAGATCTTTAAAACTACGCAACGTATTTTAATGCGGCTTTCACCAACACACAGTGAGATACTTGGAGAAGGTTTATATAAAACATTTATAGAAACTATTTTGTCTTTCTTCTTCCTAGCCTTATCGTGTCCGCTTAGATTATAAAAGAAGTGGCTGTGGGGCGAGTTAAGAAAACCGATTGCCATCTGACGTCATCCTCGGAACCCCACGATTTCTAGAACCTTACAACTAATATAACAAAGTGACATTAATCGGGTCCCACTGTTTTACGCGCCTTCCGAAACACGGAGGAGGTTGGATATCAAACATAAACCAGTGCTAAAATGGGTCACCCATCTATCACCCGGTCGCAGCAAGAGCAACTTAACCTAGCGATCGACTTGAATGCCGACCACTGATTAGTTTTTCAACACGATACCAATTAAATAATGATAAGTACAAGTAAAATCAAAATTGGCTTTAAAATTTAAATATAAATCTATGCAGGGTACTCATTAAGCTGCGACCTCCTCACTCTACTTACATTATGAATAGTCGACCAAGACAGTGCTTTACCTTTTTGAATGACAGTTCCTAGTTAAAGAAATTAAAGTTAAAAATTAACGTAATGCATAATAAGCAAAAATAGAGAGTTTTACCAAAAATTAAAACTTACCTATTAATTTTTCATCAATATCCGGAATCCATCTTGAGTCAAGCACCTGTCTTTCCGCCTAAAGTCAGCGTTTCCGGTTACCTCTCCGATGTCAGCAACAAAATATCAGGGTTACACACTAGAGACAAACCGCTCGGCTCGACGATCACAATACACTTTCAATTCCCGGGGCACACACTCGATATTCTTTGCGTCGACTTAAGGCGGTCTTGATACTCTGTGGTGGCTTAGTTTTATTGACGTATTTATTGCAGCAACAAAATAATTGTATATAAATAGAGCGGTATAAAAAGATTAAAAGTCAATTAAGGTAAGTAAATTAAATGGCGGATTTTAATTCGCTTTACGTACATATAGTTAAAAATACACGAAAAATATTCTATCATGTTTGAAACGATTTACATAAAAATTACATTTGCTAAAGATCTTAGGTTTAAAAGAGATTTCTTCCAGAATGCTATTGTCATAAATAACCATAATATGCCAAAATAAGGAAGTGGTTAAGAAAGGTGTGCAGTGTTTCCAGGACACGACATAAAGACCGTTGTCGCTTAATCATCAAAGGCAAGGTCCTTCATCATCATCATTTCATCATCGTCCAGTTCAGTATTGAATATAAATTTTAGGATCAATAATTTTTTCTTTATGATAATTTTGTATAATTCTACATAATTCTCATATAACATCACATTGAAGATCAGTTTTTGATTAGCTAATAAAACTCCGATAGATTTTTACGCCCCAGGCCCATAATAGAAAAATTCTTTAATAAGCAAGAATCCTAATTATTTTTATACAACTAAAGTAGATATTCCTTGCAACATCAGCTATCTGTCAGTTAAAGTCTCGTCGAAACCGATCCAGGCGTTTCGGAGATTGCCCGGAATAAACAAACAGACATACAGACAAAAAAAAATAAGTTTCTTTTTTGTTTCTCCTCCATGTTTAAGTAAATAAAGTATGTAAGTTTTAGATATTAAAACGAATACTAATATACATTAATATAATATATAATAAAGTAATTACGACTGAATAGTTAAAAAAAACTCAACAAGTCATCGTTCCTTGAACCGGCGTTGAAGAGTTTAGTAACGTTAGAGAAATCATTTTGAGGAAGTTCAGTTGCGTGTTCACAGTGATGGAGAATCCCAAAATGCCAAAAGTGTATCTTATGGTGCTGAACACGCTGTAGCCCAGCTTCTCCTTGGTGCGCAGCGCGTCGAATACCGGCTCCTCCATCAGCATCTGCATTGGGATAGTGAACAGTACTTCATTTATTCGATATAGTCTCTTTTTATACACACACATCTCTATATTAATTAATACGTGAAGCGAATACTCTCGGTACCATTTTAGGAAAATTGCGCAATCGGAGGATTATGAAATTTGACAATTATAGTTTATACACTGTTACTGACGATGCTAACCTTTTTTACAAAATGTGCATTATAAATATATTAAATTATGAATTACACATAAATGTCAACTTTCATGAATCTTTTTACTTGGTAAAGAGTTCACTGGGAACATATATAGTGACACTGGATTTTTATATATTAGGATATGGTAATTTCAGAATGATATCGTTCATAGAGACGGATGAAATAAAATTAATAATAATTATAAATAAATATATACGGGACTATATGATACACGGACGTCTGTCCCTAAGATAGACAACTTAATGCCTGTGTTGTAAGCAACAGCCGCCCGTTATACACATTTGTTTTTGAAATATATAAACACATACATATAGATAATATACCCAGACTCGAAGCGGGAATCGAACCCACGACCCCTGGAGCGGAAGATTTATAATTGCAGGAGTATTAAAAAAATACTTTGTTACAATTCAATTGTTAAGCAAATTCTAGTCTTAATCGCATATTAGAGGCCTTAACACTAGGAAAAAACCAGTTTCGTGAAGGATTATCTTACAGATTTCAATTTACATGTTCCTTTGATGTGGTACTGTGGTTAACTTAACAGGTCTTGGAAAATTCTTGGGAAATCAAATTACGAAATACAAGTCGATACAGGAAGCCACAAAAAGACAAGAGAATATAATTTCCAACATTTGATATGTAGCGTGGAGTTCCAGCAAAAATTTATGTTATAGGTAGAGGATATATATATTAAAAGTCTCACTTAAAATTTGTATAGCTTTGTCCAAGGCGCCCTTTCAGTTTCATGTTTAGCGGTCTTGTTTCAGTCGAATTTTAAATTAGTTTAGATGTGTAATAATAACATATTATGGACCAAATTGAATCTTACAAAGTTGTACAAAGCGAACATAGCTTGTATTTTTTTTTCATTTTGCTACAAAACGAGCTTTCTTCTTCTTCTTCTTCTTAATCGATCCCTGACTGCTGAGGATCGTGACTCCAGAGTTTTTGGGTAAGTTGCTTCCATCGGTCACGTTTCGTCGCTTGATGGAATTGGCGCTGACAGGTCTAGGTCTAGATGTTTAGAAATTTGGTCCGACCACCTTTTGGGACACGTACCTGAAAAAGAAACATGGAATAAAATTAGAACTTTAATAATAATAAAATATTGTTTAAATAGGACCTAATTGTATTAAAAGTATGATTAGCAAATGGAATATTTAAAAAAAGGATACTTCATTCTTGCTAAAAGTAAACGGACCGCTACGCTAAAGATCTTTATATAACAGTTTCAGCAACAAATATAATGAACAAATTAATCACAATTAACCAACTTATATAAAAAGTGTTATGTTCGACGGCCCTAACAGCACTGTGCAGTGAAAATCGAAATTAATTGGACAAATATAGAAATTATTTGCCTAAGTCTAAAAAACATTCTGCCGTTACTGCTTTAAATATAAAGAATAATCAATGTTCCTATGGTCTAAACTCGAGAACTGCTCGAATTCGGCATTTTTTTTGCATGTTCCTTTAGGTTTGCGGAAAGTTTTAATAAAGAGAAAATATATACAAAATAACTTTTGACAGAACGATGTCTGTTCGGACAGCTAGTATATAATAAAACTAGTTTCAACACGCGACTTCGACCGTGTTGTTTTTTGAGTTTCTTAAATAAAATTTCAAACCCTATTTGACGCCATTCAAATATCGTTTTCGCGAGAAAAATTCAAAGGTCCAAACTATCTCCCTATTCATCAAAAAAACAAACTTAACAGTTAGATTTACTTTTACATTAGTATGCATAATTGAATGTTCCGGTTGGGCTTAGTTAATAATGCTGGTTTATGTAATATTGAATAAAGTTTTAATTTAATAGAATTATTTAAACTCTTTATTCGTTTATTCTATAACAATTTATATATTGGAGAATTTAAGTCATTGGTTATGAAAACAAGTCTGAATAAAAACATATACGAATGCAAAATTATTTTTTATTATTAATATTTATTTTTTATGGCTTTTCGGAAACTTAGATACTTACCGCAATATTTATTATGATAATTTTCTTCAATAGATATATTGTTAAATAGATATCTATACAAATACATAAAGCTGAAGAGTTTGTTCGTTTGTTTGCTTGCTTGAACGCGCTAATCTCAGGAACTACTGGTTGGATTTGAAAAATTATTTCAGAGTTAGATAGTCTATTTATCAGGCTTTATATCATCACACAAAAATTAAAACTTTTAAAAGTTAATTTTACGCGGACGATGTCGCGGACGCAGCTAGTATACTATAGAAATGGCGTGTATTTCTCAAGTGGTAAATAATTTCATCTTGGGAAAGGCACAATGCATTTAAATTGTTATGGTGTGTACTCGTCTTATTAAATAACTATTTCAACATTATTTAATTTTTATTTATTCACGACAAAAACTAGCTTTGTAAGTCACCTGGGAAATAAAGCTGGCGCTTTTGCTATTACTAAACACGGACAGCATTTATATTGTTACGCAGTGCTCTAAAGTGTTCCAATAAATTAAAGCCACTAGTCTGCACTTAGCATTATAGTAAACGTCTTAATCTGTGGAAAGGATTTTTATTTTAAAATAAATGATGAAGAAGAAGTGGCCAAGAGCGTGTCAAGACACGCCTATATAGAAACGGGTTCCGTATCTGATACGCTATAAACGAATTTATTCAATAACTTCAAAAGTTGTCCGATTTCGTTCAAAATAATTTTCCTAGTAAGTTTTAGCAAGTTTTAATAACAAAGCAATTTCAAGTCGCTAGCAGCTTGGAAATCCTAGGGGCGGACCATTTTGCGGACGGACAGACGGAAGGACGGACATGGTGATACTAAAAAGGTTCCTTGTAAGTACCATGGAACCCTAAAAAGCGGAAAAGAAATAGGAAAACGACTTATTTTTATATTATCCAAAATCGAAACAATTTAACGCCTATCCCATTTTGAGAGACATAATTTTAAAAGTCATCAATCAAAGGCTTCTTTACATTTAAAATAAAAATGCAAAGCAGACATCTTGGGAGTACGAACTAATCATTAGAAATAATAGTAATAATCAGTACATTAGTATACAATGAAATAATATATCTGTATTTAAATGAGACAGCAGAACACGTGATAAAGGAAAAAAGTTTTGCGTCGGTGTTTACAATACAAAAACAAATTCAGCTTATTTGGATTTGAGATGAACAGAACTCGCGGGCTTATTATAAATCTCTATTATCACCCGTATTTTCTCAAGCTTATTACATTTTCATTCCAACGGTACAGATAATGGAAAATATTGTCATTTTTTTTCGAAAACATAAACAGAGAAGTTTTTTTTAATGTTCATTTATAATCCACCAAGGCCCGACTGAACGCCGCTTTTATTTTATTATATTTGTGTATATCTTTTCACTATTTTCCGTTCCATTACTCTTCTATACTTCCAGTTAGTTTTTCAAGCGTCTTCTTCGGGATGTTTCAGATAAGTTATTATGCCGAAGGTTACCTCTATGATGTAACTTTTTTTCTTATTAGATATAGTTAAGTGTAGAATACTACAGTACTATGGAGGAGGTTGTAGCTTAATTAGAGGCTGTCACTTGAGTCAATCGCTAGGTTAAGTAGGTCTTATCGCAACCAGGTGAAGGTTGGGTGATCTATTCTAACACTGGTTTTTAGCTATCCGACCTTCTATGTGTTTCGGGAGGTCCGTAAGAGCCGGGTCCTGATTAATGTCGCTGAGTGATAATAGTCATGAGATTTTGCAATCAGTCATCATAACTCACCCAACAGGTACATCCTCTGCAACCTAAGCGGACTCTGGAACTAGACCGGGATAACGCTAGAAAAGAAAAAAGCTATAGGTTAAAAAGCCTTAGAATATTGTTCACTGAATGATAATATCTTTGTTAGGTTAGGTTTACCATGTTTATTGTTATGCCGGAGCCCGATATAGCTTCATTTGAATGATCATTTCAGTAACTATGTAGTGCGGCCGGGGACTTTGTGTAACTGTACAAAGTTTTGTAGTACTTTGTGGACTTCAAGGAGAAAAATATGCAAACACTTTGAGCTGTCTGGTTCCGGTATTTAAGGAGCATTTTGATTTTTGTCCGGAATATCCTTCTTGTAATAGAAGGTAGTCGTTGTAATTATGTGCATTGCCACTTAGAGAACAGTTATATTATTTATTCATTCTAGAATTAACGATTACGAGAACGCTCTATTGTATTAGGAACAAGGAGAAATTAATATTATGTATGTGCATAATAATTTTCCATTTCGCACAAATTTGAATGCAATTTACATCACACTAAGCACAGGTGCAGACGAATTATGTATAAATATTTGATTAATACGTTATTACTTTAATTTTTACTTTAGCTTCGATTTTAAATTAAGGAACAAAACATGCCTGTCATTTGAGTAATTACGTCACTGATAATATATAAAAACAATTATTTATAAAACCGTCTCAATGTAGCTTAGAAATAGACTATATATTTTCTACCTATTCTGTACATTATAAGCTATATTATTTTGGGTTAAGAATTTTTCTATTTTTTCACAATCGTGGGGGAAGAACCTCAACCTGCATTTTAATAAAAATGGCAAGGTTTATTTCATTCGTTATAAGAATTTTAACAGTACTTTAATGACCACAGAGTAAATGAATTTAGCCGGATAGACTATTAAGCGTGGGTGCGGCGCCTCGTGCCATATAACTTACCATAGAGCACGTAAAGCATAGACGTGGCGTCGGCTTAATTAAAAAGTAAATATTTTCATTATGAATAGTGAAATTGACTTAATTTTTCTATCATAATATGTAGTAAAACATGTGGAGGGATAATTCCAAAGAGAACTTTAGAATTATCCTTTCTAAACAAGATATATTCTAAAACTAGTGCGTATAATTCACATCATTAAAGTCTACTCAAGATAATTTGTTTAATTTTTATAAAAAACTAGCTCTAAAACGCGACTTCGCCTGTGTGAATTCAGTCGGTTTGTTAAAATTTGGGGGCCTTTTGCGCTTAACTTTTATTATTTCGCTAAAATCAAAGAAGCCTATATTGTTCCTTGTAAATTAAAAAATAAGCTACCTACCAGTGAAAATCTCCTCCAAATCGACAAAGCCGTTTCTAAGATTATCCGGAACGAACAGACATATAGACCGACAAAAATCTTTTAACTTGCGTATTTGCTATAGGTATCGTAATAGAATCATATGCAATTATTTAAAAATAGTAATTTTTCAACTTTGCAAACAGGCTCTTAAATTTTATTTATATGCATAGATTACCGCAACGTTGTTACGTTTTGCGAGCTCTACGGATAACATTGCTCTACATAAGTCGCTCCCTTATACTAGCGTGGTAACATCGGACAGTTTCAGGCTGACGAGGCAACAGGCTGGCTTTAGCTGCCAATTTTACTGTCATAAATTAGCTTTTACTTCGATTAACAATGGGGAATAAAGTTGTGACATTTACAGAACAGCAGCTAGAAGATTATCAGGTGATTAATATGTTTTTACTATTCAGACTACACTATTAGGCTTTATATATGTGTATATATTACAATGCTTTAAATTAAATTATTATTCATTATACATACGCTGCAATTAGATGAAAACAGTAAACACATTGACTTTTAAATAACGCAGTTAATAATTGCTCCTTTATTTGAAACTAGCGGACCCGGCAGATATTGTATTGCCCGAATTTTGGCTCGTTTGCTGTGAGCCGAAAACCAATCTTCATTAAGTATTTTCCATGAAACGTGACATGTGTGTTTTAAAAATAATAATTGTACATGGCACGTCAGTCAAATGTCAATTAAATAAAGTATTCTGAAATAGCGGCTAAAGTGGATTTTATTTTTATTTTTATATAAACTTTCGTTGTTTTTTTCTTTTAAATCATCTCTAAAATAAGGGGAAAGAAACAAAATAGACAGAATTTTAAAACGTCCAGTGGTTTTCGAGTTTTAGCGAGACTAAAGAATAACGTTTGATTATTATCATATACATATATAGATATACTTTAAATTTTAATAAATCTTAAGCACAAAAATATCTTTAGTTCAAAATGCAGCTGCAAAATTCTTAATGCTTTTATTTTTAAAGTGTCATCGCATACGAGTATATGAAACTACGGGGTTATATATGCTATAATTAGTTTAAGAAATTTCTGAAATGAATTACACACCACCTGAGATATCTAACACGAGACTTCAGCTTAAGATTCAATTTACGTAATTCAAATCAACATGAAAGCATTAGCGTATCTAACTGAATATCCTCTGCTTTAACAGTTTACAGTAATACAATTTAAAAAAAATATCGTGTTTTTGGTGTAGTGCCAATAATTTTGGCATTATTTTCTAATTGTACGAAATAATTATTATTTTGTATTATTAACTGTAATATTTTACGTATTATTTTCGAACAGGACTGTACTTTTTTTACAAGGAAAGAAATTCTTCGGTAAGACAATTTTTATTCTCAATGTACAAAATATCAATGAAATATTATTGTAAACATATCTGCTACGAGAGAGTTTAAACGCCTATATTGGCATATATGTTATGTCATACCCCAGAAAAATGTGTAGAGAATATGTACAAAAAGATATAACTTTTATATTAAATGTTCCATAATTAGGCATATTCATCATTACAGAGGCGAACTGAACTTATATTAAAATTAACAATGCCAATTAATCATCCAACCGATAAGTCTGTAACGAAACCAAATTTATACTTGAATAGAAAATTATTAAATGTACGTACATTTAACGAAATAATGCCTCAGGCTATATTAATTGGATACGGATAATTAATATGCATACAACATACGATATGGTAATATGCATATAACTTTCACTTTTATATTTTATTTACATTATATAAAGTGAATAAAATGGCGGTACACATAGATATTTAAGTACGTACTAACAAAATAGAAACTAGGGTTATAACGGAACCTCGCCTCCGCCTCCGTAAGTACGGAACTTCCTCAAGACATGTACCTCCACATCCGCCTCCGTATCTTTTTTGCGCAGTTGTAGCGGAGGTGTATTTACGTTGACTTATAATATGAGAGAAGCCACTCTAGGCGATACGTCCACTCGGTTCAGTAATGCGGGTGGAGAAGTGAAGCTTATATGTACGTACATTGCATTGCTTATGCGACGGGCATATAGCACGCGCGGGCAGCTAGGGGCGCACTTACCAACCTATATTTTTAATAAATCCCTCCGCCTCCGTCAACCTCCGCATCCGCGGAGTCCAAGCCACTTCACCTCCGCATCCGCCTCTGCTAAGGCCTCTGCTAAAACTATAATAGACACCCTTTATTATAAGATTTTTATAAAGATGGATTTTTAAAAAAAACTTCTCATATTTTAGAAATTCCGAAAATCAATTGACAAATTGTAACCTAGAAATTGTATCCAGAACATTCTGCGGTTCATATAAATGTCAGTACTGGATAATGATATTGCATAGGATAGTGATATCCAATAGTGTTTATACTTTTATGTACACCGCAGTACGAACCACAAAAGTAAGGCTTTGTTCACATGGCAATCTGTGAGTATAATAATAAGTGCTACTTTTGAATGAATAACAGGAAGATTTTTCGACACTTTCCATTTTAAAGCTGGTTCAGAATCCGTACGCTTAAAGAAGGATCCTCACTCCTAAATCATATCAATTTAAAACTCTGCTGAACTGATTGCTATTTCTCATTACTTAGGTGGCAAGATTATGGGCATTAAGTGTATTTACTACTATACTACGAATTGAAATGTACTATAATCACGTCACTGACCTGATTACGATATAGCAAAAAAATTTCGTAGCTGATCTGCAAAATCAAAACTAGGTATTTATAAATATTCTATATATTATATGTAGAATATTTATAATAAAATAAATATTTATCAAAACTAAAAGACCTTTCTTGTAACACATACTTAATCGCAATATGACAATCATACTTTCCATCCGTCTTATTTTTTTTTTTAATATAAAAGAAAAAGGAATTTAAAGTCTTAACAGCCTCAGTATGGTCAAACAAAACCTATTCAAACCCCCAGCTCATTGAGCTATTGTGGGTAGAGTAACAGGGATATTAAACATACCTTATGTGTACCTAGTATCCTCTATTTAAAAAATATGCTTCATACAAAATAAAATATTACACTAATGTGCATACAGTCTTACTGTTATTGGGTATCAAATGTGACAACCGTGTCTCTATCACACCAGAACTTTTATGTCACGTAAATTGTTACGATACGCGACCAATTCGTAAAAGTTCACACATAAATTGAATGAGACAAAAGAAAATGACTATTTCCATATTATAAAGCTACATTTTGCTTGGATTTTATTGAATTATTATTACGATCTACGAGGTCTGACTATGTTACAGTACCAGCATCGTAGTCTACACTCTTCCGTGAAAATTAGTCTTCACTACCTGAGCGGTAGTAACGGTATCAATAGAAATTATATAGAAACTTATTCTAATTTTCAGATCTTTTTAATATATGGTCTCTTTTTGTAAGAACATCTATTCAAAGTGCAGCTTATATCCAATGACACGTGCAGCACGTGATATTTTCACGTATCGAGCAATTCGTGGTTTCAGTATGCTGGTAAAGCCTTTAATCCGATTTGGAAAACGCTTTCGCTAGGTGAAATTTCTCTATCGTACTGTCAATGATATAACCTGCTAGGCGTTACATTTTAAAATGATCGTGTTATAAGACGTTACAATAAAAAAGTTATTTTAAAAATAACAACTTTCTAAAATTATATGTATTAATATATATTATAGATATATACAATATATATGTATAATGTTACTTACAAATGAATGTATATTTCATTCACTTTAAACGTTGAATTAATCAAAATATAATAATCTAAGATATTATTCAAGAACGAGATGAAAACGCCTGCTCACACTTTTCGTAACGCTCTCTTCACGCTTACTCTCCTCTAGTTCAAGCGTGGGTAAAGAAGTTTTACTTCAAAAATTGCTATAACCTATATATTATTTTAATACTAATTATTATTATTCTTTATTTCAGGGTATTCAAAAGATTCAGAGAAGTGAACCCGGATCTTATACCAAAGAAAATGACAGGAAATGAAGCACACACCATAGCAGTGCCAGTCGAAGAGATAGAAAAGCTACCTGAACTAAAAGTAATGAAGTAACTATTTGCTAATCAAAAAATCGTAAGAAGGTTTTATCCAATATGCTCTTACCAATTTCTAAAGTCTTTAATTTATCTTTAAATTTGAAATATAGTCTTTATGTGATTTAAAATTATTTTTATTTTATTTATTTTTATATAATAGTTGATTGATTTTTAATTGGTCTACTTTCTAAATTAACCCATTTAAAAAATCGTGCTCATGTTCCGATCACATCGAATGTTGTTTTCTTGCATCATGAAATCTATAGACATTTGAAGAAAAAAATTTAAATTGATATGATCCTTGAATATAACAATAGTTACATGACATAATCAAATGTTAAAATTCTACATGATTAAAAATTTTGTTATTTTTTTTCTAACTTTTGCAGGAAAATCCGTTCAAGAGACGCATCTGTCAAGTTTTTTCTCACGATGGTTCGGGCAATCTGACTTTCGAAGATTTCTTGGACATGATGTCAGTCTTCAGCGAAGCCGCTCCCCGGGATATTAAAGCTTGGTAAATTCTCATGCTATTCCAAAATATAATTTAACGAAAGTTTGCTTTTTATATGACTTCTGTCACTAATTATTCTGAACGAAATCGGACAATAACTTTTGAAGTTATTTAACAAATACGTTTATAGCGTATCAGATACGGAACTGTCCTATATAAGCGTGTCTTGACATTTGACCATTTTTTAATTTAAATTTACGCACTATAGGCATGAGGCCCGTACCAATTGTTATATTTTTTTATGTTTTCTTATCGTTCCACTTTTTTAACATTTATAGGGAGACAAAGATGAAAAGACGACCATTAACTTTACTAGGATTATGAGCTATGATGGAAATCTTTGTCTTCCGGATCGGGCTTGTTTCTGGTTCACATTAGGTATTATTACTGGTTAGTAACGCCTCCTATAACGCCTGCTGTAACTGCCTCAGAAGGCAATCGCACCTCGCAATCGCGTTGCCGGCCTTTGGGAAACGCTGTTTTCTTAAAGTTCCCTAGGCCATATCGGTTCTGGCTACTGGATCCACAGATATGATGGTCAAGACAGGAAATATAACTTAAGTAACGAAGAACACGACGACAATATAGTTACATATTATATACATCAATAGGTAGTAGCCTTATCAGTGGACGACATTTGAGTCGATCGCATGGTTAAGTAGCTCTTACCGCGGCCGGGTGATAGATGGGTGACCCGTTATAACTTCATTCAAATATCCGACATCCTACGTGTTTCTGAAGGTACGTAAAACAGAGGGTCCCGAATGTTATTGAGTGTTATTAGTCGTGAGATTGTGGGGGTTACGGGGATGACGTCAGGTGACAGTCGGTCATCTCAACTCGCCCCAT
This sequence comes from Charaxes varanes, assembly GCA_024363005.1. Taxonomy (NCBI): domain Eukaryota; kingdom Metazoa; phylum Arthropoda; class Insecta; order Lepidoptera; family Nymphalidae; genus Charaxes; species Charaxes varanes. Next base: position 14,781,097 of record JANCMC010033613.1, read on the forward strand.
AGCCACATCCTCTGTAACCTAAGCGGGCCCTGGTACTGGATCGGTATAACGCTAGGAAGAAGAAGATATAATATGTACCTATGTTGAAATAAGTATAACTTCATTAATAAGATGATTTAACAAAAGTCCATTAAGCTCCCCCGCAGTGTGAATAAGCTTTGGAATCACTATATGGCGTTTCCTTATTTTTCAATGCATAACAAACTAATGATTCACGGCAGGCGCGTCTGTAGGTGTTAAATAAGGTTGTAATTTCAATAAACACTTCGTGATCAGGTGTGACTTCGCGGAAATCCAAAATAAAATCGAAAGAATTTACAAAGAAAATTGAATCTTGAAGGATTTTGCAAAAACAAAATACAATAATATTCTAATTGAAATCATCATATTGGAAAAACATTTAGAATCCAGCTATTTTTAATAATATGACAAATCTTCACCTAATGGTGACATCCAGAAAGCTAAAAAAACAGCGTTATTTTTTTTTAATTTACGTATGCCGAAGGTAAAAGTCACGGACCTCGAAAAAATAGGTTCTATTTAATAATGTAACTGGGAATGTCTAAACATCATATGTTGGTCATGACATAAAACTCGTTGCAATGTGTGCAGCCTAACCTTTAACCTTTGCTTCGTGGATGAAGTCATCCCTAAAATTTCACCTTAAATGAAATCATAATTAAATGAAGTCATCCTAAAAGTTTGCTACCATTGTTTTTCTCTTAATTCTATATAACATAACATTGAATTCGGAATTCAAAAAAACCCCGATACTCCACTCGTGTATGTTCGTTGAATACAGTAAATATATCCCCTAAGCCAAAACCCTCCTTCTTCAAATACCCAATTTTGTAATACACAAATCAAATCTTTTCATTTGACTCCCCATTTTCATCCCCCACAGCTTTTAAACGGCTCAACCGACTTTCGTCACACATGGCTAAGAACACTGCACATAAGCCACCTTTAATACAAAAAAAACTAAATTGAAATCGTTTCATCTGTTCGGAAGCTATGATGCCACAGACAGACACATACAAAAAGACAGACAGACAGACACGTCAAACTCCCCTCTTTTTACGTCGGGGTTTGAAAATAGAAACTCTCTCACTCTCCCTCAAAGTATTCTTCGATTTAAAAAAAAAACTATTGCATGATTTTACACTAACGCAAGCGTACTTTATATGCATTGTTTCCCTGACATTGTCATTTTTTGTAAAGGAGTAACTGGAAGCGATCATGTTACAAATATGCTAATGTAAAGAGCAAACATTGTTGCTAAGAAATAATGACAAAGACACCGAACTAGCTTTTGCTCGCAGCTTCCTCTAAGGTTTCTAACATTCAGAAACAGTACAATTTTCTAGATGTAGCTCTAGAGACCTTTCAAGAATAGAACATACATATGTCTAAATGCCGAAAGCGCCTTTGCAAGCCTTCTGTTTTTGTCATGGAGTGGAGTTGTCCATGGTCGTCAGTATACACTTTTAATCAGGAGAACCACCTGCCCGTTTGCCCTTTGTTATATAACCTTTGTCCTTTTTATAAGACTGCCACTTAGTCCATATATTGTTTATCTTTATGCAAAATACACGACAATCATGATGACGGTTAGGTTGATAGTTAAGGTGCGATAGATTCATAAACTTGTCTTCTTTTTCCGCACAGTTTGTGGTAAAGTCCATCATTGTAAAGAAATAGTGAAGAAGTAAAATAAAAGGAAAAACCAATCCAAAAATCTTGCCTTTCTGATTTAACTTATAGACCTTAATATTCACATTATAAACATTTAAAGCATCAATAGATAATCGGTAAAAAAGGCGGATTAAAGTCCGACAGGTATTTAATTCAATACCCGACATCGCTGTGCTTTTGTTACAACTAGTCTTGACAGAAGCTTAAAGCTTGAATGCTAAGCATTATTATAGTAGACCTAGTTTTTGTTTAAATTTAAAAAAAATCATAAATTTTCTTTATTTTATTCTTAATTCATGTATAGGAAATTCTCCCTCCCCTCGTTTTATTACATATAATACAATAAGTACAATAAAATATCTTCTCGTTTTGCTTCAGTCGTAAGTACAATAAAACATCTGTAGTGGACATATTACGAACAATAAAACTAAATAAATAATCATCGTAAAAACGCACGTCGTATTTTTGTGTTGATAAAGAAAAAACCTTGACGGTAAGGTACAAGGTAATTTAATTCTGAAACATGATTACGAACACTCCACAACAAAAGGCAATAATACAAGTTATGAGATATAATATCACTTGTAAAATCGATATCGTCGCATGTGACTAAAATTATTCAGTCTACAAGTTTGCATGTAACGTCCACGATAGCGAGTGTTGCCGCGCGTTTACAGGGTCGGGAAAACGAGGAAAGCGAGCTCACCTGCGTGGGGAGGACTGTCTCCCGGCCCAGGGGTATCGACATTAACATTTTAATTTAAAGCTTATCCCTTAAATTATTGAATTTAATTTTATAAAATTTTAATAAATAAATTTTATACAGCTCTTCAATTGTTTTAGCATTCATTTTCATTGTTTTCCATTTAGTTGTAGCAGCTAGATTACTGAAACGTCTGGACCGATTTGGTGGGGGCTTTCACTAGTTGCTAGCTGATTTTCCAAGGAATAACAGTAGTCTATCGTCTTCTTTCCTTTTAAGTAAATCATTATGGTTCCTCACAAAAAGTCAAAGGAATCCCCAAAATTTTAAAATCATTGAATTAATGCAGCATTAAGTTATATATTTAAGATGTTTCTTAATTTTACCATTTACAGGACAGGACATCCAGCCTACACGTGACTTGTCACGCTTTGTGCGATGGCCCAAATACATTCGTATCCAACCACATGTTTAGTTTTTTTTATGTGTGCTCACGAATTTCTCCGTTATTTGTGGACCGGTTTTAAAAATTCTTTTGTTTCCTCTTCAGCGATTAAGTAAGGGAAGATAAATCCTCCAGGATGAGATCGCTTATCGCTTAAGGGTTAAACGAATTGAACACATATGCTATGGTAAAAGCGTTTAACCTTTAACTAAGACAATTTAAAGGTAACAGTATCAGGCATTCTTATAAATTGTTCTCAGAAATCTTTATAAAAAAAAAAACTTCTGGAACCACAAGATTTATACCCAAGTTCCAGTTAATTTCACCTTAATTACACATGTGTAATGTAAAATATTTTACTGTTTGTTTTGAACTAAGAAACAATATTTTAGGGCTATACTTAAAACACCTATAATAGTGATAGAGGAGACAGTAGCTTAATCCGTGGCCGGTATTTGAGTTGGTCGCTAGGTTAAGCAGTTTTTAGCGCGACCGGATAATAGATCAGCCACTGTTTTTTAAATATCCGATCTTCTGTTTTTCGGAAGGCACGTAAAACGGTGTCTCACGATTAATGCCACTGAGTGATAATAGCTGTGAGATTGTAGAGATTGTGGGGGTTCCAGAGATGACGTCAGACGGCAGTCGTTCATACTAACTCGTCCCACTCGCCTGTTCGGACCCTGATACTAGAGCGGGATAGAATGCCTGAAACCAATATCGTATCTGAAGTACCACAACAATATTAAAATTCAGATGCTTTATTCAAATCTTTTGAAAAGGCTACTTCGAAAGTCTATCACTGTTGGAAAACCCTGAGCTGGCGAAGAGAACCTGCAAGTAACTCATTGGCTATTTAGTATTTTCAATTAGTAGTAGATTCAAAAGAACCTATGAAAATTTATTTTATTAAGGAGTCTTGTAATGTTTTTTAACTGGAGTTTAGAATTTTAATTTGAAAGGTAATACTTCTCCAGTCAGACATGAGAAATTTCGTTACGAACGAGAAATCTCATCACGCACGAGAAATCTCGTCATGAACGAGAAATCTGTAAATGTACTCTTTGGCCTTTATGTCTTGAATGTTTATTAATGGTTTAAGGGGGGTGTTATGGGGTAGGGGATAAGGTTACTGAATTACCGTATCGATAGAAACCCCCAATGGTTTCTTAAATTTCAAATTAAATGTTATTTCAAATTAAATGTTATTTCAAATTAAATGTTATTTGTTTTTAATTTTTTCACTTTTTCTAAATCACTGTAACACTTTTAACACATAATTCATCCGTCAACATCAACATCCCTTAAGGACTTTAAGGGCATAATTATTACTCAAAGGCCAACAGCGCATCTACGAAACTTCTGGGACATTTCCAAGAGAGTGGGCATCGATAGCCCCTGCCTAGCCAAATCTGGTATGATCCTACTAGTGCGGCTTTAGATGTCCTTTCTAGTAATGAACTTATGATAGCTTTTGACAAGCCGAGGGCTTTTAGTTGGTTGTATAGGGATTTTGCTGGTATAGCCCTTGCTCCTACCTCTACCGCGTATTAGCTGGACTGTATCTATATATTTTCGTATTTAGATATGATTTTCGTGAAATAGTACCGATTTTTTTTTACTTTCCGTCTTAATTTATAGATCTAATATATAAAATTCTCGTGTCACGGGGTGCGTTGCCAAACTCCTCCGAAACGACTCGACCGATTTTCATGAAATTTTACGTGCATTTTTTTTTTTAACATTTCCGTGGGTCTAGCAAGCGGATACGATAATTACAGACTGATACGACCCAGTGAATAGGGTCTTAGAAAACAGCAAACTGATATCTGTAATGGCAGCAACGCATCTGTAAACCTTCTGGAAGTTTTTATCAATAACCGTCCAAAGTAAATTATAGTCAAGTAAACAGCTAAGTGACTATAAGTGACTAATTGCTCCATTGTTATAAAAACTCAAACCTATTAGTGGTTGTCTTTAAGCGTCTGTAGTCACTTATAGTCAAGTATACAGTCATGTGACTATAAGTGACTATTTGTTCACTTGTTATAAAAATTCAAACCTTCTGTTAGTGGTTATCTTTCATCATCATCATTGTCAGCCCTAGATAGCCCACACCTGGGTAAAGGCATCCCATCCATTTGTCATAGAAAGGGGAAACGAGACGATCGCTAGGTCAAGTAGCTCTTACCGCGCCCAGGTGATAAATGGGTGACCCATTCTATGACTGGTTTTCAAATATCCGACTTCCTCTGTGTTTCGGCAGGCACGTAAAGCAGTCGGTTCCGATTAATGCTACTGAATGGTATTATGAATATTCTTTTGTCATATATTTTGTGATATTTCAAAACAATATTTGTTACTGACTATATTTAATAGCTAAAAATAAATATTTCAGGCGAAACCCTGATAGCTATTCAACGGAAGATTTGAGAGTGTAGGATTTCTTAGAGAAATAAAAATTTATAGATTCAATTAAGATATTATTAATGTGATTACACCCTTACCACTTAGGGGCTTAAAAGTTTGCAACCGATTTTAAGACTTACCAAATATGCACAAAATTTTTCATAAGGATCAAGATTGGTTACACGATTGGCTACAAACACCTTGACACGAGAATTTCATATATTAGACTAGCTGTTACGCGCGACTTCGTCTGCGTAAAATTTGATGATTAATTTTAGCGTGATGATATAGCCTATAGCCTTCCTCGATGAATGGGCTATCTAACACTGAAAGAATTTTTCAAATCGGACCAGTAGTTCCTGGCATATTCTTGTATATGTCATATACGAAATAGTAATGGCGAATTCAACAATATTACTGCATTTATCAAATCATTAACTATTCATTGAATCGTTCAGAAATGTAACCTTTTACCAACATTATGTGGATAAATAGTTGATATTTTATCGAGCAATTAACAACCATACCATAACGTGTTTTTAGTACAAAGTGTAGAGATTAGAATAGAAGGAGTAACATTTCTGTATATTAAAAATGTCCGTCGCATTACGAAAATAAAGTGGGGCGCCACATCTGCTTCATCGTGAATTTCATTCATACTTTCATTTGCCTACACCAACCAGCGGCATTCTGGGAGGTTATTAGTATAGAATTAAAATTTTGCATGGCTTTAAATAAGCATATAGCACACAAATCCAAGAATTTGTGACCGAATTTCGACCAATCGGCAATCTCTAGTTATTTTGTCTGGACGTTTGGCAGAGTTTTATCTACCATGGTCAGGACGAAACTCACGATGTCACCCGCACAAACTATAATTTTAGTGTTAACAATCGCGAAAGTTAAAATTATTATTTAATTAGAGGTAGCACTACGCTTACAGTCGTTTTGGTGTGCAGTGGAATTGGGCCTAAGCGTCCCGGTATCAGTATCTGTCTCATATAAGACCGGCGTAAAGTAGTGGCCATGCTGTCATGTCAAGTGTTGATATTGTCTTGTTTCATTTAGTTTTTGGGAGTTGCCGGTGACCCAAACCTCTATAAAGCCCTGCATGGTGCAAATGTCCTTTAGTGTCGGTAGACTTGTCCCTTGTAGAAAAAACTTATATTTATTTAATATGTGTTTCAGCTGCAACATTTGCCTGAAGCCATTCAGCCGGGTGTCCATGCTGGCCACCCACATGGTGGCGTGCGAGGCCGATTCCGCGGCCAGCGGCAAGCCGTTCGCGTGCTTCGAGTGCGGCCACCGCTACGGGCTCGAGAGCCGCCTCCGACAGCACCTGCAGGATGCCCATGGGGTCTACAGCATCACCTGTCCCGTGGAGAATTGCCTGAAACAGTAAGTTAGGTTGCAGTGCAGTAACGAGCAAACGAGCAAGCGGTTCACTGATGTGACTATCTACTCTCTTCGACATCGGCACCACCAGAAAGCTTGCAGATGCGTTGCTGGCCGTTAAAGAAGGGTTTAGGCCCTTGGGACCTCACAAACTGAACGAAACGCGATATAAATGCCTTTTCTTGACGTGATAGCATTGCGAGCAGAGAGAGCCGCCAGTCCCCGGATGCACCAAATCAATTAGGCTGCAGACCAAAAGAACTGCAACCTCTAATATATGTTAAAATTGTTTCTTAGTCTTCAAGATTTCAGATTCCTCGTCAATTTCACAAATGACACCTGCAACAATGTTTCATGATCTATTAAATTAAATAAATCGGGAAAGTCCGAGTCAGACTTGCGCACTTAGGGTTCCATACTGCCACATATACTTTTACAAGGTACACAGAAAGTACCCCCTATAAGTTTTGATTCTCTTTTCGAATGTATTAGTATGGGAAATGGGACATAAATAGTCATATCTTTTGATTGCGTATATTTAGAGAGTTGATATTTTCGCAGCTTTGAGGGATTACAGACCTCAGTATTTGGTATTAATTACAGCTTCATACCTATCGGCGTTTCTGAGAAAAAGAGTATTCACAGATAGACAAAAAGACACTGTTGCAATAACAAATTTACAATTTCCGGATTTTTTCCTTTATTTGTGCTAGAAGATGTAGCTTCTTGCCAAATTTCACGATTCTAGGTCAACAGGAAGTACCCTTGGTTTTGGTTCCCTTGAAGAGTTGATTTTTTTCATAGTTTCAAGGTATCGCAGACCTCAGCATTTGGTATTAATTTCAACTTTATAGGTCTTCCTGTTCCAGAAAAAAGGGTCTTGCCAGACAGACAGATGGACAGCGATCCTTTAAGGGTTCCTTTTTTCCTTTGGATTTACAGAACCCTAGAAACAGCAGAAAATTAAAGCCTCTTATTTTATATCAGTTTACAACTTTCACGATTGACCCACGCCATATTAAACGCATTGGAAACATTAATAAATTGCTTCACAGGTTTGCTTCGCCAAAAGAGCTGATATTTCATCAGTATGTCCACCGTTCCGAGAAAAATTGGTGTAGAAAATGCGGTCTTCTCTTTACCTCATTGAGCTCCTGCGTCCGACATCTAGAAATACATAGGAAAAAACTCTACGCCTGTCCAATTTGCAATCGAAATTATAGCGAAAAATATCTCCTCATGAACCATGTTGTGCAACATTTTGGAAGCGTTCTACATGTCTGCAAGGTATGCGGGAAGGTGTATAATCACAAACATCGCCTGATGGAACACATGAAAACGCACAGTAAGAATAAAAGTTTCAATTGTACATATTGCTCCAAGGGGTTCATTAAACTGGCCCATCTTCAACAGCATCTAAATACCCACACAGGCTCCAAGCCGTACAAATGTAATATATGCTTGAAAACTTTCGCTAGCTATCCCAATTGGTCTAAACACAAGCGGAGGATGCACAAATTTGAAAATGTCGCAATTAAAAGTGTCCCCGATAACGCTTTGGTTATTAATGAGGAATCTATGGATAACGCTGATTCTATTAATAATGATAAGACAAATGAGACTACTAAATTTAATGAAAAAGGTGATATTCACATTGATAAATATTTGCCAAACGACCAAGATCCGAAAGAGTTACAGGAATATAATTTGAAAGCATCTCTAGATAAAAATGATGAGATCCTCATGGGTGTGAAGCCACTTGACGTACCATCAGATATAAAATCATTCACATTTCATGCGCATGACGAAAGCACTATGGAGTCGGAGAGCATAGATCCAATAGAAATTGAGAAGGAGCTACATAGTTTAGAGAACAGTGCGGTGAACGCAACCATTGAGTTTCCCGATGTGCTATCGACAAATGCTACACTGTTTGGTAATGGTAAGTACATATTAGTCACTATAAAGCATTCGCGCACACACACACATTTAACTCTGAATTACAATCGTCGTCTGCAAAGACTAAGACTGATTGTGTGTGTTTGTTGTTGATATTAAACCAATTGCCCTACTTTTTTTCATGGGCTATTAGTTTGTTAATTAAGATGTTTATAATTATGTTGAATGCTATCGGAGACAAGCAGCAACCTTCGAACCATCCAATTCTGTACTGCAATGGTTCTGTATGTTCCTTTATACATGTCTTAATACTACTTTGCCTTGACCATATTTCCATAACTAAGTAGGTCAGAAATAAATTGCTCTCCTGTAAAATGGCCTCTTGGCGTTTAAGTATTATTCGCTTTCCATTGGGTATTGCCGATATGTAGATTACTCTTGTTATCATAGTAATGTAAATGAAAGGAAACCTACACTTGGGTCGTTCCAGGTTCTGCCAGGATTCCCTATACAACGTGATAGACCAGTATTGTACCGGTGTCCACGTAATAAGAAATTGGCTTCACTTTCCAGCAGACGGGCGCGCGCATAGCTCGGGGGCGGCGTACCCCGCCGAGTACGGGCCGGAGTTCAGCGCCGAGTACGGGCTGCTGGACCTGGACGACCACATGCTGCCATAATAAACACGGCGAAACGTAACTCTCTGTTGAATTATGCATTTTATGTATTTTTCGATAGTCTTTATTTACGTTTATTCTATTTTAATCATCCAGATGCCAGATCATAGGAGAGTCAAATAGCGGTTTGCTGGATAGATCTAGAGAACGCATTTGGATCTATTCAGCATGAACTACTGCTGTTTGCCCTGAAATGTTACAACCTTCCCCCCTTAGTCAGCAACTTAATTCCGTCATTCTACTCTCAATTAAAATTTGTAATATAATTTCAAAAAGAACACAGAAAACATGATATATAGAATATTAACAAGGAACCCTAAGCAATGTCAAAGTCTACTGTCACTGGTGGATGAGTTTTGCGAATGGACTAAAGATGCAGGTGAAAAACCCCATGCTTGTACAATTTGCCCATATAGATGTGTTCAGCGTAGATCTTTGAATCGTCATATGAAAATTCATATAAATGAAAGATGCTAATTCTAGTGCCTCTAAAAATATGGCAAAGAAGTTCACATGTGAGAACTTGTTAAGGTTAGTTTGAGATTTTTCATTTATCTTTATATACTATATAATATATTGTATACCTAAGATCGATTTTCTTTTTGTTCCCATTTTATAGATCAAAATATATTTTATTGTTTGTAGTTGTGTTGTTGTCTATGTAAATGATTACCTGGATTTCCATACCGTAAAATTGAAAAAAAAAAAGAATCTTTATAAGTGGGTATAAACTGGATTGAAATATGAATCTAATGCTTCATAATAAAATGTAGTAGTCATGTACCATTGTCGTGGTGAAAGAGGATTCTACTGCGAGGTCGTTTCTCACGCACTTTTTCCAAAACACGTGGCAAACTATTGTTACTGTACCACTCTGCAGTAACTGATTTTCGATCCTCTAAAACAATTGTCGCATAATGACCTGTCCTTTCAAAGAACGAGGCCACCATCTTTTTCCCAAGCTTCGACCTCTCTTCACTTTAGTTAGCAACTCCTCGGAAGGAAACACCCACTGAGCTGACTGTCTTTTAGTTTCGGGATCATAACAGTAAATCCAGCTTTCGGGACATTAACAAAAGACCCTTCAATTTTATTTATATAAATACGTATTCTATCTTTTTGTAAGAATTATAAACAGAGCCTTAATAGCTGAACGGTTGAAGGATGGATTCAAATCGGTAAGGTGCTCGGTACAAACCGAAAACCCACTGAATGTTCGGCAAATAAAAAGGGTTTTTTAAACTATAAACCCCAATAGCTCAACGGTATATGTTGGACTTAAATCTACAATGCATTCAAACCACGATCGCATCGCACTATACCAATGTTTACGTATACGTTTTTTTTTTTAAGGGAAACCTGGTTGGATAGCCTTTTAGTACCTATTTTTGTTTTTTAATGGTATTATGATGGCGCTCTTGATATTAATCTTTTTTAAAAGAATTCACGCTTACATATGCATAATATTGTTTCCTATTAAAAAAAGTTAATTAATGACTTAAGGACCGTAAAAATTAAAGGGCACGTTAAAAGACAAGAAAGTGAGAGGTCACCTATCTCAATTTCTCTAGAAACACGCGACGTACTAAGTTGAAATTTGGCGAGAAGGAATAGTTTCGAAGGTTTAGATTGTAGGGAAAAGTTGAGGGCACTCAAGGTCGAGGCAGACCGACCAAATCAAGACCGCTGTGGGTGGTCCTTTATATGATGGTATGCACTTAACTAAGCGGGTAGCAGAGGAAAATGGCGAGGCTGCCACCGTGTCCGGTTCGGTCCGGTTAAATTGATAAAAATCGTTATATAAGTGCATCCTTTATTTGGTTGTACCACTTATAAATCAAAATTAAAATCATTAATTGAAATGTAATATTCACGCTTGGTTGATATATTCAGTTAAGGTTAATTTTTTTTATTCAATGTTGCTTCTTTTATAAAAGATAATATATTTTAGCAGATTACATCTTATCTATATATCTCTAATGTATAAAATTCTCGTGTCACGGGGTGCGTTGCCAAAATCCTCCGAAACGGCTTGACCGATTTTCATGAAATTTTGCGTGCATATTGGCTAGGGTTGAGAATCGGTCAACATCTATATTAATTCTTACTGTGGTCTTTCTTTCCTGATCAAACGATCCTTGTCAGGAGCTGGATCCAGACCGGCGTTCTGCGGCCCTCGTCGACTATTTTGAACACCGCTTTCAGTTACACCGTTACCGCTAAACCTAAACAAAGATATTTTTTTTATTTCAATATCTTTTACAGTCACCAGCTGGATTTATTCTTTTTCGTATCTTTGACTGGATTTATTCTATTCTTTTAGTACTCAACGGAAAAATAGTTTTGATATGTGTCTAATAGTCGAAAGTTTACAAGGCAGTGTAATATTGGCGTCTAGAAATGGAGTAAATGTTAATAAACTTACTTGTTCTTTCCTCTTAGTTCTGGGAACTTCTTTTTTAATAAGTTCTCTTTGTAGTGGGAGACAGTATTTTCGAAAAGCTTTGTAAGACTGTAATTAGTTCCAAAATTGGACTTAAGTAACTTTGTAATTATCCTCCTTTCTCCCCTGATTGTGGGTTCTGGGAACTTCTTTTTTAATAAGTTCTTTTTGTAGTGGGAGACAGTATTTTAGGAAAGCTTTGTAAAACTGTAATTATATCCAAAATTGGACATATGTAACTTTGTAATTATCCTTCTCTCTCCTCTGATTGTGAGTTCTGGGAACTTCTTTTTTAATAAGTTCTTTTTGTAGTGGGAGACAGTATTTTAGGAAAGCTTTGTGTTCGTGCGAGGATAGTCCGGTTGGGGTCGATGATATAAAAAAGCAGGTCATAAAATTTCAACTGCCCTTTAATCTGATGATCTGTCTAGGCTCTAAATCTGAGACATTGCTTATATACTCTACCTCTAGAGCATATAAATAAAAATGGATATTTATTGGTTGATTAAAGAATCCGGCAAACTCAGCCCCGTCCGGAAGTTGCGTTACTTATTTACTTCATGCTATTATCCTCTTATATTATTCCCGTTTTCTTTTCAGTTTCGTTCTGTCCCCGTTCCGTTCTCCTTGGAATACATTTTGAAAACTCATTTTTATTTATATACATAGATAACTTCGACCGAAGGGGGGTTCCGAGGATGACGTCAGATGGCAATCGGTCATCTTAACTCGCCCCACAGCCACATCCTCTGCAATCTAAGCAGACCCTGGTACTTGACCGGAATAACGCTAGGAAGAAGAATAGCTAGATTTTTTTAAAGAGATTTTGCCGCAAATTCATATGAAACCACAACGAAACCTATACTATTCACATAGTGTTCTCTTAACGCTGGTACGTAAATAAAGAAGTCAGTTCTCCTGGTATTTTTGTTAAGAATTTATACTTAAATTGTAGACTAATGCTTAAATATAGACATAAATATGCAAATAAATTATAAAACGTTATTAGCTATCGTTTCTATTATAAATGGCTTCGAAGGTACATCTTTTGTACCGTGACTGCGTTTATATTTATATATCTAATTGCAGTTTGGTAAAGATATTATCATATATTTATACCTGATAGCTTTTATATTTTAGAAGCAATTTTATTCGCTCCATAAAATAATAGTTAAAATTTTCATCTCTGTAAAACATGTCCCCTGTTTTGAACCATCCATCCTGAAAGACTTCTTCGGTTGCTTCGTCGTTATCATAGTATCCCTGAAATTTAACTATAAATATGTATATATACATATACAGGACAATATGACACACGGACGTCTGTTCCTAAGGTAGACAACTTAATGTCTGTGTTATAGGTAACAGACAAAATATATTTTTTTGAAATATATAAATACATACACGTGGATAATACACCCAGACTCACAAGTCAAGTTTGCCAGAGTTCCTCGTACCCTGCGCCGAGAAGAGCCCACAACAAACTCAGTCGGTTTTTTTTGGTATAATTAAAATATAAAAATATTGACACAATTAGAAGTAACTTTGCTAAAATCAATAACAAGCTGGAGAAGATTACATTGCTTTTCGTAAATATGCGAACATAAGTGTAGGAAAAGCTGTGCAAGGATGTGACTCCAAGGGTGCTTGCTGTTAAATTAAAGTACCCCTGCAGTAAATTAAAGGGCTGTGAGAAATTAGTGCGGTACTGCATTTCAATAGATTGAAATCCGAAAAGTTTTTCTATTACTTTGAAAATTGCGGGTCCTTTAAGCCAAAGTTCTCCTGGCCTGTTTGGCTCTTCAATGCTTTCTTGAGTTTCAACGTTCACTATCTGAAATGTTTTTGAATATTTAAGCTTAGAATGCAATATGTCTCAATTAGAAAAGAACTTTATAGAAACTTTTTCAGAACATACTTTATCCTAGAATTTAATTTGGTTCTATATGTGTATATATAGGATATACACATGTATGTATGTATATATATGGGATCAAAGTACTTTGTAAAATCACTTCCAGCGCGTCCGGGTATCTCTTTCTATCATAAGATCGGCGTCAAGTGGCGGCAATGCTCTCACGTCAAGTAATGGTATTTTTGACCCTTTTCGTTCGGTTTGTGAGACTTCCCGGTGGCCGGTATCTGATAGCCTACTGGTCATGCAGAAGTCCATGGGCTTTGGTAGGCACTTGGGTAAACTGGCTACTCGTTTGCCACTTGTAAAATAAGAAAAATAGAACTAAAAAAAAAATATAATAGGTTGTTTTTATAAATAATTGTGATAAATGACAAATGCGTCTACGACCGTAGACCAGGTGTCTATGGTATATATAATATCAAAAAAATCGCAGGTTGGGTGCCATCTTTGAAAAAAAGTGTCAACTTTTCTTGAAGTCTCGTTGTATTGGACGGATATATCGCGCCGTTAACACTGTTTAATCTAACGAAATATCTGCTATTTGGTAATTGTCAAAATTTTGTTTTTATCTCAATCTTCACCGACAAATTAGTTAGTTGAGGGCGAAACAGAAAGTCTGTTTTGGCCTCAATTAAAATGATATTGGCGAAATAAATTATGCCCAGTAGGCATAGACAACAGACATAAACCAAGAATTAAAAGATTGTTTGATAATATATATTTTTTAATTTCAAACGGAACAAGATCTGGAGCGACTCCGTGTTAGTTTTATTCTGTCTTACCCGATATTTGAAACAGGCCATAGGCTTTCCACACGAGCTTGGTTGCGAGCTGTCTGCACTAAACGCAATACCTGCTAACTCACTCATTCCATACACGTTCAGCACCTCGGTGTTTGGTGATATATTCTATAACAATATGTTGTATAATATATATTTTTAGAGGACCTTAATACGTAGGCTTTAGCAGTATTTAAGATTTAGCTTTTAGCTTTCTGAAGTCAAAATGCGTTAATGCGTTAATTTGAAGATTCCAAAGTTGTATTGATTCGAAAACAATGATTATTGCCATCTATTGTTAGATAGGAGAATATTATATATATAAATAAAATTTTATAGTCGAAATGGTCTGTCGGTCTACCTGCCTACCTGTCTGTCTGTCTATCTGTCTGTCTGTTTGTTCCCGGTAATCTCTGGAACACCTGGGCCGATAACAACGGGACCTTCACTGACAGATAGCTAATGTTACAATGAATAACATAGGGTACTATAGTTGCAGAATCATACTTAGGGTTGCGCACATAAACAAAACCCTCAAATTTTAACAGAATCACTCAACTCACGCGGACAAAACCGCGGAATGTAGCAAGATTAATTTATGCTCGCTCAGTGGATGATTGGTATTACTGGAAAGTGCATGGTAAATCTCACTCACACTTATCTCCTCGATCAGTGAGACAGGCACTGCGCTTCCTGCCAGCATGATAATCTCAAAGCAGGTGAAATCGCACTGATCCCTGAGTTCATCTTTAATTAAAGTGGTGATCAGAGTTGGACTGAATATTGTGAATGTGGGCTGAAACAAAATAAAAAAATATTAGCTCTCTAATAGCCCACTATCGAGACCTCAAGTTTACTTTGCTACTGAGTAGTTAAGAGAAATTCTTTCGCTTACGAAAGACTAAGTAACTAAGCTTGTGTTAGGAAGAAGAAGGTTGTGAAGAAGGGGGTGGCCGCGGAAAAAAGTATTGGTAACG
The DNA here is from genome assembly GCA_024363005.1 of Charaxes varanes. Taxonomy (NCBI): domain Eukaryota; kingdom Metazoa; phylum Arthropoda; class Insecta; order Lepidoptera; family Nymphalidae; genus Charaxes; species Charaxes varanes. Next base: position 14,796,437 of record JANCMC010033613.1, read on the forward strand.
AAACATCCGGGAGTGGACAATTATTGCGAGTGCTGCGGAACTGTTTCGCCTCGCAAAGAATACAACGGAGTATGCTGAACGCTAGCCTTCGCTAGTCGGAGAGGCACCTGGAGAAGAATAAGAAGCTTGTGCTAGGAGTGTCTTCTTCTTCCTAGCGTTATCCCAGTTAAATATTAGGGTCCGCTTAGATTGTAGAGGATGTGGCTGTGGGGTGAGTTTAGATAACCGATTGCCATCTGACGTTATCCTCGGAACCCCCACGATCTCTACAACTTTACGACTAATATCACAAAGTAACATTAATCGGGTTCCACTGTTTTACGTGCCTTCCGAAACACGGAGAAGGTCGGGTATCAAATATGAACCAGTGCTAGAATGGGTCACCCATCTAACACCCGGTCGCAGCATGAGCAACTTAACCTAGCGATCGACTCAAATGCCGACCACTGATTAGGCCACAACGATGTTTCCCAAATGGTGGGGCTCTCATATATCTCGAATTTTCGTCCTTCGTCGGATTTCAGTGTTGCGTACTCGGTCTTGGAGTTTGATACGGAACATGGACCTCCCCATGGCTCTCTATACGACTCTTATTTTGTGCACAGCCTCATTGGTAAGTGTCCATGTTTCATCAGCGTACGTCATGGTGGGCCGCTACCTCTAATTGACGTACGTACGAAAACTCATATTATGAATGTTGGATACCATTCTCGCGTTACATTATTTTTTTAATTTCTACACACTAGTAACTTCACTGGAAAAGCGTGTAATAACAGAGTGATATAAAGTTAGATAAGGAGAAAATTCCAACGGTAGCGCGTAAAAGGACGAATCGACTCGGTCTAGGCAACACTAGTTTATCCTAAAATCGGGTTTAGCCTGTTACATATACATTTTAAATAATATAATAAATGACTTGTGTAATAGTTATTTATTAGTACAACGACAAAAGTGCCGATGTGCACGATTGCCGACCAAAATGTGGAGGGATTGACACTTAGTAGAGATCCGCTAAGTAAATGATTTTTCGATAGAGCCGGATTAAGGAGATCTAGTGTTATCGCAATTTAAGGCGAACGAAGTCGCGGGAAACAGCCAGTACTAGTACTACTAGCCAGTAGTAGTATTAGCTGTTCGTTTTATTATAATAAAGCTTTGATGGCACCGGTAGAAAATGGAGGCAAATTCATGGCCATTCCGAACACAAACTAGTGGGGCGGTAGCGGGATTATTAGAAATATTTCAGAATATTTTATGTATTCGAAAAAAAAGAATATTTAACCGAACAGTTAAAATTTAAAAATAAATTACAACAGCCAAGTTAATAATAATATTTTATTGCCTAATTGCGGCAAAGCACGTTATTACACGACGCTACCCCCTAAGAAATAAAACTTAAATTAGGATAAGTTCAAATCTACATACATACATAAAATGATTATAATAACGCATTATTGCATACAAGAACTTGAATTATTACTAAAATTGAAATAGAATTATTATATTCATTTTATTTAATATTTCTAAAAACGAAACTAACAACGAACTAAATAGCCATTATAATTTTCGTGCATAAACGAATCCACCAACTATAGCTCAGAAAATATAACAAAATACCCTCAAAATCCAATTTGCAACAATTTACCCAAACCTATTTTGCATATGCAAAACACTAGCTAGGTACGGGAATTTATTAATACTAGGGATCGCCAGCTGGTCGAAATTTGCCCACAAATCTATAAACTTGCGTACTATATGCTTTATGATTTGAAATTATACAATGAAATAGTTATATTTGTCCATTTATATACATATATACGGTCGTCATGACTACGCTTTAACTCAATCTTATAGCAAAATTTATACAGGTGTGTGTAAATCGTTTGGCATTGGTGTGCGTGAGGTTTTATTTTAATGATTTCAAATGTTAATATTGCATATTTTATAAAAATATTAACATAAGTACACCTTCCTCTGTATAAAATACTAGATGTGGTCGCGGCTTAGTCGGTGTAAAATTAGATAAAAAGCTCATTATCTATAACTATTAATTGTTATATTTAATAGTTATGATGGAATATGATGGTGATGTTGAGATAAGCAGGAGAGACATGAGACATTGTAATAATATTTATTAAAAACTAGCGGAACCGGCAGACGTCCTGCTACTATTTACTACATCATACAATATTATACCCAGCCCGTTCCCACTCCCATTCCCGTTTCCTTTCGCGGTCCCTTTATCGTTTCCGTTCCCATTCCCGGTCCTGATATTATGATTGATATTTTTTTTCATTCTGTTTCAGTCTCCTGGTTCTAAGCTACCTCCTCACCAATTTTCAGTCAAATCGGTTCAGCCGTTCTTGAGTTATAATGGGATTTTTACTGATATGAACTGATAAGAGTAAACTATATAGAATGTATTCATCTTCTAAATTTGAACAGGTTCAAACCTACACATACTATTTTTGAAATTTGGAAAAGTTAGATGAGCTATATCCCAAATCTAGAGTGGTTAAGAGCGTGTCGAAACACGCTTATCTTGAAGAGTTCCGTATCTGATACGTGATAAAGGTATTTGTTAAATAACTTTAAAAGTTTTGGTCCGACTTTGTTTAAAACAATTTTCCTATTGATTTTTTAGAACGTTCTATGAACATAGAAAATTTCAAGTCTATGTCTAATATTTCTGAAATACTAGAGATGTTGCTTTTTCATGTAAAATGAAAGCACGAACATTTATTTGACGTTTTGTTTCGAACGTAAAGTAAGTAAAACTATCGTGAATGTTCGTGCTAGGCCCGCTGCCTACTGCCCGAGATATTCGACTCACGGTATTCCTTCCCTGCTTTGTTAAATTTGGTTTAATTCTATTTGTTTGATGTCTAAAGCCGCTATCGGCTTTAGACATCCTTTCTAATACCTATAGAATTTTTAGTAGTTCCTTACAACATAAGAAAAGATTCCTCAGGTTTAAATATTTATTCTGATGCACAACTGAGGGCCTAGCACGAACATTACGAACCGTTCGAGTCGAAGATTCAACTTTGAAAATATTCGAAAATTGGAATCTTTTTTTTACACTCTGCCGGAAAAGGGGCTTCTTATAAATTTTTTTTTTTTTTTTTTAAATTCAAGTGTATTAATGACTAGATCACACCCGCGACGTCATCCGCGTAAAATTGGGTGAAAAACTTTATCGTGATAATATATCTCCTGTACCTCTCCTCGATAAATGGGCTATCTAACATTGAAAGAATTTTTCAAATTATCAAAAATTTAGGATCTGTAGTTAATGAGATTAACCCGTTCAAGCATACAAACAAACTAACTTTTCAACTTTATATCTACCTAATATGTAAAATTCTCGTGTCGCGGGGCGCGTTGCCAAATTCCTCCGAAACCAATTAATATAACATACGGTTGTCACGATTAAGCTTTGACATCCTCCAATACATGTGTGTGTAAATCGTTTGATACTGGTATGCGTGTGGTTTTCTTTTAATGATTTAATATATTAATATTGCATGTTATAAAAAAATATTAGCACTCGCACGCCTTCCTACCAACATATAAGCTTAGAAGTTTCGAATCGTTTTCGGGCATATCTCACTGTAGGCAATTTTATAGTTTATAGGGTTTAGTCTACTATTTGTAATTGTGTATGTTTACAGTGTTATGAGTACCTCAAATAAAAGTTTTCTTTCTTTCTTTCCTCTATATGAATAATAATTGTAGAATTGTGCCAGCCTGTAAAGTTCAACAACGGAAGTCTACCTTCCAAATCGGGCTTGCCAAAAATAAATCAAGGATCAAAATATTTAGGCTATGTCGTGGTTAGCAATAATCAAAAATTACTGTCTATTGAAAGAGATATCTGATTTCACATGCATCTCTATGATACAAATATGGAGACACATATATTTACATATTATAAAACCAATTCGTTTCCCACTCTTGTACGCTTAGATCTTTTGAGCTACGAAACGGATTTTAATGCGGTTTTCATCAATATGCAGATTGATTCAAGAGAAAGTTTTATGTGTATTGTGGGGAAAGGCACACCAAGGTGGAAGCTTTTCGGCGAGGAATACTAATATTATAAACGCGAAAGTTTGTACTGTATATGGATTTATGTTTGACGCTCTTTCACAGAACAACTAGTAAATGGATTTTAATAAAACTTTACAATAACTTTGGTAAGAAAAGTCTCTAGCCATTTTAAAAAAGGTCTGTATCTACTAATCGGACTTAATTATATATGGCCACCGCCGTATTAGGAGTCGGTTTGGGGAATCGCCTGCCCATTAACCCTTGTTTTATAAAAAAAAACTTTCTTACTCCGGACTTTGGATTACTACAGCGTCTAAGTCTTGAAGGTACGTGTGTGCTGCGACAATGATCAGAGAAATTATAAACATTATTGTTAGTGCTACTTTTCGATGCAGAGGTTTTTGTATGATCACCAGAAGGATTATTCCTATGCAAAATAACTGAGTGTCTGCAGCTAGATACCTGGAATATAAAATATTAGTGCAAATACAACTCAAGTTCATAAAGTTTGTCTGGATTATGCTCAGACTTTCTATTTCGTTCTCGCTGACTTGTCACGTTGTTATGTTCCCTTCGTGCAAGATGACGCAATAGTTCTTCATCCTATTTGCCTTTACAACATCTATATGGTTATTGATATCTTTAACAGAGGCATGTATTATTATAATGAATGACTTTTAAGATTGCTACTGTCCAAATGATATCGATTACTCCTTGTAGTCTCCTTATTGAGCTCGAAATCTATGGACGACTTTCATCGCTATTGTCGTTGTCACAGTTCAATCCCAATAACTGACGTGGTCAGAAAACATTGGCCTAAAGATTTCCCATTTATGCATGTTGGAATGTATAGAATGTAAAAGATATGACTCACCAAGCCTGTGGGAAACACAAATTGTTCCTATAGACGTAGTTGTTGATATAGAGCAAGTTTTGCCACCAATTCAGTCTACAGTAGTTGACCTCTTTGATTACTAATAAGTCCCATAAGGGTCCATAACCGATATGACGCATCCAACTACTGATCGTGGCTAAGACTAAAGCGTAGGGTGCAGTCAACCTAAAATTCATTTATACTTTATATTTATATATGCACATTGAACATATTTTTCATCCGATTTTGATGACATTTTAACCCCAAGAAATATTTGTTTTCAATTTTTTGTTAAACCGTGTCTATATAAAATTCAACCATACACGAAATTCTCGAACTTCCATTTAAATTTAATAACATCTGTAATAGATTTTATACCTTTCGTCGTTTTAATAATTTTTTTGGGGGTTTCTACGTTTTTTTTGGTATGACAAGAGATAAACGTTCAGACGTTCCACCTGAGTGACTTCCGATGCCCATGGACATTTTCATCACCAGGATGCTTGCGATACCGACCTTTAAAGAAGGACACACAGGCCACCGCGAACACGGACAACAGTACTATCAATTTACATGACAGCATTGCTGCCACTTCACGCTGATCTTATGTGAAAAACAGGCCCAATTTTGCTGCAGACCAAAAGGACTGCAAGCGTGACGCTTCCTCTAATTAGGAAGGTCTAAAGTTTGATATGCAGTTTCATAAAAGTGGAAGCAAAAAGAAAACAACCATTGAATAGTTACGCTTGAGCAAAGTAAGCTATGAGTTTAAGCCTCTATAAAAAAATTAAAGTATCGTAAAGGGTTATACATTTCAAGATAGAGGTTTGAAGATATGATAAAAATAAAACTTCACCTAATCCATCTCAACACGATGGCCTTCGGGATATGTATCCATACAAGTTCGTGTTTTTCTACATGAATCTGCAAATTATATGCCAATAGAAAGCTGGACATTACGAAAAATGTTAAAGTGACTAACGATCCGTTGAATATCAGCTGTTTCAAAGGGTCATC
>JANCMC010033613.1:14808721-14978481 GCA_024363005.1 Charaxes varanes
CACTAAGCCCCCATTCGCACGTGAGTTAAAAAAGCGATGCGTTAAATCTCGGCGTTGGCAGTTTTTCAGCGCCGTCCATACGAAAATATAGCGTGTAGATATAAACACAGGGTTGAGAATAGAATATTTATCTGTAAAAAAGCGTCGCGTTTTAAAAACGCTGCCATGTGAACGTAAACTTGGGAATTCATATGTTCCATTTTAAAGTTTTTTAACGAGCGGTAAAAAAGCTCTAAGGGCTAAAATTAATACGCTTTATCTTTACGATTTAAAATGTATTTTTTTACAGTATTCAGTAGAATGTAACATTGTATATTGTATTAAAATTGTTTAAAACAATTTAGCTTACATATCTCCTGCCGGGTCTAAAGTTTTAGTAATGTCGTCTGATTTTTATCTATTAATCATCTATCTCAATGTTTTCTGAAAGTTAAAAGTTAATTAGCGAACCTTTGATGCTACAAAAGTTGAATAATGTGAACGAAAACTGAAAGAAGAAAGGCTTTCGAAACTGTGGCACAAAAAACTTTTCTAATAATATGTAAATCTTTTTAAATACCAACTTTGCAGGTCATTTTATTAAACTCAGAGACTGCGACGCCGAAAGTCAGACAAAGACAAGTACAGACAGCAAAACGGGAAAGCATAACACTCCAGATTTTAACGGAGAACACCTTTAAGTGCCACTCCATTAGTATTGTATTTTTAGATATATACAGACTTAAGACCTTACACGACGTGGCAATTTAAAAAAAAAAGATTAATTAATTATTATGCCTTATTCAGCGTTTTAGGGTTAAGTTCCATGAAGATTCTTATATATACAGTCAGCATTATGGGAACTAACTATAGAATACCATGTACCCCCCAGCGAACTGTGCGCCTCTCGTCACCGGGGTAGGACTTCAAATCAAAAAATTGACGTAGTGAGTGTAGTTTGTCGTGCAAATTCTGTGGTGCCGATAAAAAGAACAAGACGGAGGGTAGACAGATACTGCCCATGACAACTCGAACAGACACACCGCAGGTCACACACACCCAGTCGCGACCACGGTCCATGTAACTGGATCGAAATATCGACAAAACAAAATTAATTATCGTGTTACGTACTCCTTATAAATAGATCCTAAAACTATAGCATAAATTTGAATAAAGACTTTTTGTACACAACAAACAACACAATGTGGTCTTATCGCTTACCAACGATCTAATTACACTACTCACTTCACAACTTTTGCCTATATATATTGTTACTATAGAAACGTCTGTATACCTGTTCTAATTTTGTTTCTTTTCGAACTCATAGGAGGGCTCATCACCACAGCTTTACTCTTCGTCCAAATAGTCATCACAATGACAGCGTAACAGGCAGCTATCGTCAGGGCAGGCAGCACGAAGATCATTATCGACACAAGAGTCATCCATATCTGCCACCTCCTTGCCGTTCCTAACTCTATCCAACACTGAGGTTCACCTATAAAGTAAAAAGAAATAAAAATTATATATTTCTGATGCAAAAGTTAGTTAGTTTAAATTACTTATCCTAATTATTTAAAAGCAAATATATGTTCGCTTTGTAGAATATTTCGGTACTGTTCATAATTTAAACTTTTTTGCAAGGGGTGTTTTCGTCTGTATATTTCATGTGATTGTTTTATATTTTTCTCTATGAGACTATAAATATAGTTAGTATACGAGTAAATAATTATAGTATTTTCAAGCATATAAGATCAATATCTGTAATTATCTTTATTACTGGAGCCAGACATAGCTTCATTTGAATGATCATTTGAATGATCATGTAGTGTGGCCGGGGACTTTGTGTAACTTTTTTTTTTGTACGGTCCGAGAAATATGAATTATATTACCTTGTATGGTGTTCTCGGTTCCTTTTCTTCAATTATAATAACATATAAAACAAACAGAATTTCATCTTGGGGCATTTCGGCGTGTCTTGAAATCAGATCGTAGTTTTTTTTTATATAAAAAGAATATTAGGAATACTTTTTAGGTATGTCTAATATTCCATTTTCTCCTCCTACTAAGCTTAGATTAAAAGATTGTATCAGGAGTGGGTGCGACAATACCCCAACGGCCGCGGGGTTTGAACCGGGTACCTTGCGGATTTCAGTCCATATGTTTACTCTTATTTGGTTCGGTAATGGTGACGACAAAGTCGAGCGTTTCTCATTATGCCCCAAACTTGGGTTATTTACTACATTCTATTATTCTGTAAAATTGATCCCGTTCCCTTTTCTAATATTTTCGACAAACTCGGAACAAATAGACAGACAGACAATTTTAAGTATAGAAAACCATGTGCTAACACTGCTGAATACAACAAAAAAAGAATTATGTAATTTGGTGCAGTCGATCAGAAATGATGCGCCTACATACATTTTGAAAATTCATTTTTATTTATTAGCAAATTAGTTTCCCCTGCAGTGTACCAATTATAAACTACGTAAAAATAAATTGCGTGCAGTCAGAAGAGCGGTCAACGCCGTCCGTAAGCGCGGAGAATCTGTCCTTACGTGTCTGCGTCTACACGCAATTTGGGATGTAAAGGTGAATACTTTTGAGGGACGAACATTTTTACAATATCTGACTTATTCCAGAAACTTATAGATGAACAATGTACCATCTAAAAACGTGTCCGAATTCTTCTTGAGCTTCACATTTCAGAACCGAACCGACAGAAGATTCTCTAGGTATTGTGTAAATATTAAAAGCACGAATGCCAAAACACAGCAAACGAAGTTTTTAATTTCAACTGGTTTTCAAATTCGGCCTGATATTAAACGAATGTTGCAGGTCAGCGTCCCCACAAGTGTCAAAATTGTGACAAAGCCTTCAAGCACAAGCACCACCTCTTTTTTTTTTTGCATTTATTCGGTCCATTTTTATTTTCAGCACATATCTTTTTGATCCAATGCATACATTATATATGAAACTTAATGGGCGACATTAAACCGCTGATAAATCTATATTAAAATAAATTAAAATTGCCAAGAGCGTATCAAGACACGCTTATATAAAAAGATTCCGTATCTGATAAGCTATAAACGTATTTGATAAATAACTTCAAAAGTTATTGTCCCATTTCGTTCAGAAAAATTTTTCTAATGAGTTTTTAGCATGTTCTATCAACATGGAAAATTTCAAGTCTCTACGTCTAATTGTTTGGAAATGCTAGGGCGGAGACCACCTTACGGGCACATCTGTTCCAAAATTGAATTGAAAGATTCCACCCGAACAAACATACGTTGCAAGTTAAATAAAAGCTTTTAAAAAATAGATTACACTATTAAAATGAAATAGAAACTTCACATTAAAAGTAAAAATAAAACACTACGTACTCAAGAAACCAAATTATCTATTATTAAAAAAAAATACATTGATTGTTCTAAGTGTTTAGAGTACACTAATATACCTTCCAGTATAACTTTAGATGTCGCGGTATAGGGAACATAGATCGAGCAATAGCATGGTGGAATAGTTAAAAAAATATTTTGGTGTTAACAAGGCTGCTTTTGGGACAGCTATGTGCAATAATAGATCAAAAACAAAAATGTTGAACACAAGAAATCTAAAAAACCTTAAAAAACTGGTCCAGTGCTAAGGGTTGCATAGTAATAACGTAACTTACGTAACATACGCATTACGTAATACTTTACCAGGTTATTTTAAGACAAACTTTTCATAAGATGTCTTTTAATTTGAGCAAGCCACCGCAATTTTTTTTATGATGAAACAAGAAATTTACAATTTCCGGAATTTTTCCTATAATTCATGCTATAGCTTCTTGCCAAATTCCATGATTCCAGCTCAACGGGAAGTACCCTTTTTAGTTCTCTCTGCAATTGTATGGGAAATGTTTTATAAAAGGCCATATTTGAGTTGTAAAGCATTTCACTGCCAACACGCCGATTGACATGCAACTTAAATCATCTACATTACACAACCTAAACTCTGTCCCTTCTTTCTCAGGTTTTCCTTTCCAGTTCGAATTAATATCTCCTAATGATGTTATAAAACATAACAATGCCATTAAATCTGATGCAGTTGGATATGATGGCATTAATCGTAGAATGGTTCTTCTGGTCAAAGACACAATTGCACCAATTCTATCTCATGTCTTCAACTCTTCTTTCTCTCTTAACAAATTCCCTAGTGTCTGGCGTATGGCATATGTAATTCCGATTCCTAAAATTAAAACTCCTTCCTCCTTTAGCCACTTTCGTCCTATGTGTCAATACACGCTTATATAGAAGAGTTCCGTATCTGATACGCTATAAACGTATTTGTTAAATAACTTTAAAAGTTTTTAGCATGTTCTATCAACATGGAAAATTTCAAGTGTCTACATCTAATAGTTCGGAAATGCTAGGGGGGACAACCTCACAGACAGACTGGCGGACGGACGGAGAGAGCGAAATTATAAGGGTTCATTGTAAAGGTAAAGTACTACGGAACTCTAAAACAGATTCGCTTATATGACTAGTTTTTTAATTATTAGACTCAGAGCATTCATGTTAAACTGGAGTAAGAAACTCACTCCATTTATGGAAAACTACGTATACTTGGAATAAAACCCCACCCCACCCCACCTACTAGTAAGTAGACCGGGATAACGCGAGCAAGCAGATATATATTGAGTAATCAATAAGATTTAAACGTAATTCGCTGTTTCGGGAAAAGTTATTTGTACTAAAATAACGCTCTGTGTCTCATAAAAAAATATGTAAATACCAAACGCGTGAATTTTAAAAGTAATAGCTTATTTAATTTATATCATGGACTTTTCTTTTTAGGGTTGTCAATTATCGAAACAATGAACTATCTTCCTATTCACAAAGTTTTACCGCTATATTTGCAGTTTCTATTTGCATTTCTGTATTCTAATGATAGGTTATAATATGTGCCACGTGAGGGGATTTACTTAACATTATTCGCGTGTATTAGGGTTTTAAATATACAGTTACTTTGACATTTATTAAAAGAGCAAAAGGTCATATAGATAGACGTTAAAAACCAGTTACCGCTGGGTTTGTGCAATAGCATTATATAGTGAGTGAGCCTAGAAAATTTTATTGACCGTCTGTATGCCTTCGCACGATTTAGCAATTAAGTATCAATAAATTATTATTGCTATTATCATTTTAATTAGCCTATTGTGTCCCCCTGATGTTTTTTTTTTTAAATGGAGATAGGCATGCGCTTGACCGCAGTCACACTTGATAAAGTGTAGATGCAGTCTACGGTGGAACGCGCTTGCCTATGGTGTGCGTGTGGTTTCACTTTAATAATTTTATGTACTAATATTGCATATTTTATAAAAATATTAGCACTTGCACATCAATTTCATATTCAACCGTCCGCGCAATTTTTCTAAAATAGTACCAAATGATTTCGCCTCACGTTTTAATATTAATATATAGATAGATAACAATATTAGGCATACACATCGTGGATTGTAGAAACAGTCGCCGTTTTAACGTTAACCTATTATAGTTTCTTTTGGAAATACTCTTTTGTAATACGTATGCGTGGCTAAAATAAATAAATAAATTAAAGCAGACATTTTATAAATGTGCACCTTATCCACTAAGAGCTAAACTTGGACGTCGTACAGTTATAAAATACTTATAGCCGATACTCACGTATCGATAAATGGTTGCGACAAAACTGTGCCGTTTTATTAAGAATTTTTGATACGTATCGATATAACTGCGCAGTATAAACAGGACTGTTAAATCGCAACGTTTATCGATACATGTGAAACGCCTCTAACGGACCTAGCAGACGTGGTCATGACCGATTTTTGGTTAAACGAAAACGACGAACTCTGTATTTTTTAAGTATATTTAAACTATTCCTTTGAGTGTTTCTAACTTTATTTCATTTAAGCCTTCCTTGAAATAATGCGAATTACGCACTTTATAAGTTACTACCGGACCCGACAGACGTTGTCCTGCATAATATTTCAAGCGATTAGGATATTAAACAATATATGCAATACACAGTTATACTTATACATTTTGTAAATAACCTAGATACCGAATGCAGCGCCATCTGTCGGGCTTATTTGTGAATCTAAACCATCTAGGGCGCCACCCGAACACATACAAAAAAAAACATCCAAATCAGTCCAGCCGTTTAGGAGGAGTTTAGTGACACGTACATTAGAATTATATCTATAAAGATAGCAGGAAACAACTAATTTAAGTCCTCCGCCTACCGGTTCCAATTTATCTGCAAACTATCTACAAACTCCTTGGAATACACGCACAAAATTTTAGGAGTACGTTGATAAAGGCTTGTAAAGTCGATTTTTGTATATAAAAGTTATACTGGGTGATATCAACCTACAATTCCGTTGATATCACAGCATAATGATATTGTTGATAAGGCCGATGCAATTAGCCGAGTTTCTGATATGGGAGATACGGGGGTATGCGTCATCTTCATCGATCCGTTGGGGGATTAGTGAAACCCGAGCGCTCTTGCAGAATAAACTGGCATTGTCGGTGAGTTGATACGTGAGATCTGGGTCCAGTCTCAAGGGTGCGATGAACAAAGGTATCATATAAAGTAACATTAACCTTGTGACGAACCCTGACAGCCCGCTACTCTACTCTGTGTGATAGTGTGTCTTTTCTTATTAAAAATGTATTAATTATTATTACATACGCACACCACTAATAATGATATTTTAATAAATAGTAATACATCTGTTTCTGTATACGCATCTTATTCATAGCCGTACCCCGCCACTTCATCCGCGTGAATTCAGTGGTTTTATTAAATTTTGAGGGTTTGTATTTCTTTGTGCGGAACCCTAAAAATTTCATTTAAAGCAAAGTAAAATAAATAATTTCAACATTACAAACAGACCCTTTAATTTTATATCTACGTAAATATTTTCTTATACGTTAAATCCAATATTAGGTCTAACAAATTTCATGCATTTTTTGTCTATTGTTTTCACTCTAAGCGTAACAAAAATCTAATATACATATGTGTGACCTACTTACGTTGTTTATTTACTTCATTTGACCAAGATATTAACTTACCAATTTAACAATGCAACGTGTAATATAATAGTTTGTTAATTATCACCGGATGCTATATGGTAACCGAAACGAGTGCAGAATTCCATGAACTACATTTAGGGACAATACCATAAGAATCAACATAGCCTTACCCTCTTTCACTGTGTATATTATCTACGTATCTTTTTTTCTCCTAAGTTGTATGTAATTAGAAACCTTCTTCTTCGTTACTAGAAGCAGCAGAAGTAGAAGTATGTTACTAGAAGCCTTCTTTTAACGAGCCGTTTTCCTCACTTATATTTAAAAATAAATATGTATACATACGTAGGCTGAGGACAACTGTCATACAAAGAAAGGTCGCATTCGTATCGCATTTTTCGGGCATTTACAGAGGGGATCCCCTTGTCAGTTCCCTAGGTTGATCCTGGAACTTAAGATCCCCGGAAAACTTGCTCCTGGTAGACAGCGAAAGAAGTAGATCGAGGATATTAGAGAGTGAACTGGACTTTACTATTATCAATTAAAAAGAATTGATGTGAAATCGTGGAAGTTTTCACCAGCTGACCGCCAAATTTCAGTTTGAGGAAGGCACCCGATAACGATACATCATTCAGCTGTTAACTATGACGGGCATTAATATAAGATACTTACTTGCTTTGATAACAGTGGAGTGTGTATTTTTAATATTCCTATATTAAAGAAACTACTTTAGAATCGGAGCTACAAATATACCCGGTCTATCTATGTTAACCACACAGCGGTAACATATCAGCGATACCCCTACAATTCCATCGCTCAGCAAATCGACGGTTCGCCACAGATAACGAACGTAGCGCTGTCTGTAATCATAAGCTTGAGGGAACGCGAGCATTGCGATCTATTTCTGAGTACAGATAAAGATGGCCTGTACTAAATTAACCTTACGTGAGCTGCAACTGATCACTAAAGCTTTAACACACTACGCCATTTACATATTAAAATTGAATAAAGGATTACATATACGCATACCAAAAATGTTATACATAAGCCATGGATACTTTTGATGTTTTGATTAGTTGTAATCTGAGGTCTGATACGACGACATACGAAAAGTGATTGAGAGTAAAGGATGATCGCTCCGGAGGGCTCGTCTTAGAAGAGACCTACATCCAGCAGTGGAGTAATAGTGGCTAATATGATGATGTCATCATCATAAGTTATAACAAGCTAGTCGAATTCAAAATCAATTACACTAAATTCAAAAAGCGTTTTATAAGAGATATTAAATAGAGTATATAAAAGAAAAGCCAAACGTCCATCGTAATCTCGTATTTTCTCAATGGCTAGCATCGAATCTGTAGCCTTCTGGTAATGCATTGTGACAGTAACAACGTTGTTCATTTTGTCCAGAGGGTGGGTCATTCTTTTTATCTGTCCGAAATTAGATCACATACACGCAATCCCGGACTGCCTTAGCTGATATTATCACTATCCCTATACCGTCCGTGACAGTAGTATTCGCATTCTTTTTCTCCTTTTCATCTAGTGTTCCAACACTTGGGTTATGATGGGTGTGATCAGTGGGCTAGTCAAATCATTAACATATGACACGTGCCAATATTTTGATTCAACACAATGGCAAATGGCAATAATCTATTTAAAAAGAGAATTGAAACAGAAACCGTTGATCTCAACAAGAGTAAGTGCTTAGAGATTTGATATATATCTATTTGGATGGCTCACTTGTGACGTTTCTATGTTTTTACTGTTGAAAGGTATAGAGACCTCCATACGTATGAGTGCCAGACCAACTGCATCTAACACGGAACTAAGGTTTTTTTTTAATTTGACAGCACTTTCTGCTTAGGAACCACTATAAACTTTTTTGTCCATGCGTGAGTATCTCTATAACAATTGCCACGTTGCAAATTTTCCACCAAAAACGCCACCATAATGACAAGGAACCTGTATTAAAACATAACGATTTTGGCGGCTTCATTTGGATGTACTAGGACCAACTAATATATTCAAGAATTATTCTTAATCATCACGATGCAGATGTCTTGGGAGGCAAGCCTAACGCATCTTTGTCTATGGATTGAAATCTATGATTTTTTTTCTTATATGTTCGCTTTATGTTCATCCACGCAGAATCCATAGTTCATCTTCGAGCTGATAGACATGGATTTAGTGTACTTCCCTATATTAAAGAAAGATTCTTGCGGTGGATTTGATACTGTATACGGAGTTCATGTATTCCTGAATGTAAGTGAAGTTGTCACCAATCAATTGAATTCGAATTACAAACTCTCAGGTGACACTGATCGCATAGTTTTATATAAAAACAATCCGTAATACAGTTTTCACTAGTACGGAGGTTGGTGGTTTTCTTGTCCTTTTGTTATTTTGTAATAAATAAACAAAGAAATATAACTGTACTAAACAAATTAAATGTTGGTATTCTATAAACTGTTATAAAAGTATGCAATAAAAAAAATGAACACGTCATCTTAGAACTACAAATAATAATTATTTTCAAAGTATTACATTGAGATGCATACATAATTTTGCAGTTTTTGTCTGCAACCAAAATAAAAGAACCACAATTGATTTGACTGGCCCGTTTTCTACTGGGGGTCGTGGGTTCGATTATAGCCTTGAGTCTGGGTGTATTATATATATATATATATATATATATCTCTTATATTTCTAGAAAAAAAATTATTTGTGTATAACAGGCATCTATTACCTATAACAGAGGCAACAAGTTATCTACCTTAGGAATAGACGCCCCTGTGTCATATAGTTCTATGTATGTATTGTTATTACAATGTTCACCTTTATTCTTACTTTGTTACAATCCTTTTTGATAGTTAACAAGAAGAAATTAACCTTAATCTTTTGTTTTTTATAACTTGCACGCGCCTTCGCTCGCGTAACAATAAACTTAAACTTGCCCTTGAACCCCCTCAATCCGGTCCTGTCGCAAAATCCGTTCTTAGCGGATGTATACTAACTATTAACAACCTCCCTGCCAAATTTCATCTTTATACGTCCCGGGGTTATCGAGATTTCGTGTTAGGGGACCTTTCGCTTTAATATATACATATATATATATATAGATAGATATAAAAGATATGGCGTCGACTATAAGCTTTTATACATCTAGTACCTTTTACAGCCAAACCATCCGCTGAGAGATTTCATCCTAACATGATCAGATTGCGTGTTATATATAAAAACAAAAGTATTATTCTGTATGTGGTGGTGTAGCGCCGCGGCGTCCCGCATCGTCTCTAGCGTCGGGTGTGACGTGCCGAGTGCACTCAGCAGGGAGTGGTTCATGTTCCAAAGTTCCTTTGGGAGATAAATTATTATTAATAATAATAATAAATATATAGAACTATATGACACACGGACGTCTGTTCCTAAGGTAGAGAACTTAATGCCTGTGTTATAGGTAACAGACGCCTGTAATACACAAATATTTTTTTTTGTAAATATATACATACATACATATGGATAATACACCCAGACTCGAGGCGGGAACCGAACCCACGACCCCCGGAGCGGAAGGCAGGGTCACTGTCTACTGCGCCAACGTGCCATCTGTACGCTCGAAAGGTGGTCCCCCTCCCTATGATTATCAAAGTAGTAGACGTAGAGACTTGAAATTTTCCATGTTGATAGAACACGCCTAAAACTCATTACGAAAATTATATTTGAATGCAATTGGAAAACCACTTCTGAAGATATTTAACAACCACGTTTATCGCGTATCAGATACGGAACCCTTTTATATAAGCGTGTATTGAAACGCTCTTGGTCCCTACAATTGTTAGCTTCGATAGATTTACGCAGTACTTTTGGCTGTGATAAGAGACCGAGATAGAAACTATATTTATATTACAAGTTGAAAAGCTATATGAAACCTACTAAATTATCGGTATATTGTGGACGTTTCAAAGTAACTGAAATTCAACATTCTTGGTTATTTTGATCTAATTTATGATATTTACTATTTTAAAGGTTATGTAAGTGAAATATATTTTCAGGGTTATAACAATAAATGTTTTTTGATAATTAATAAAGATTAATTATTATTAATAGTTTAAGTTTTATTTGTCATTCCGCTTAAAGGTCCGCAGTTCCGAATCGTCCCCTGCTTCGTATATAACGCGAAGTTCTTCGCCCACTACACCCATGTATCGTTATAATAAATTTATACAATTCATCGCTATTAGTTCACAACTTAAGCCAGCTCTAATTCCAACAACACGCTATACGGATCATATTTTCCAATTTCTGATTTAATTTCATTAACAGTCTAAGTTTTTGCCCTATAGTGGGACAGTATAAGTTATTGACAGAACGGTATGGAACAATAGTAAACAGACATGAAACAACAGGCTGTCCGCCTCTGGCACACACAACCAATAATCCTTACTAATATAAACGTAAAAGTAACTCTGTCTATTACGTTTTCACACTTAGGCGGCTGAGCTTATTTTGATGAAATTTTGTTAAGAACTAGATTAAATCTTGGAGAAGGACATAATTTGGAAAATTCATTTTTGGAAAGGGAAAATGAAATATAAAAGGGGTAAAATAAGGGCTGAAAGTCGAAGAAAACAACGCGATGTTATAAATAAAGAAATAGAGACGGATCTTTCTGGAAATACTAATGTTAGAAATAGGATAGAAGAAATGAAAAAAAAGCAATTAGGAGAAATAAGTTTTTAATGCCCGTGTCCGAATTAAATACATTGTGTTAAAGGAATCTTTAATAAGACAGTTTTTTTACTTCGATAATATAAAATGCACTCACCATTGGAATTTCTCACGATAAATAATATGTAAGTTAATAATACAGCTTTCGAATTTAAGAGTATTAGTAACTGTTAGGGTTAATGTCACTGTGTGATATTAGTCCTGAGGTTGTAGAGATCGTGGGGGTTCCGAGGTTGATGTGAGATGGTAATCGTAAATGTACGATAAACAATTTCTTCTTATATACATGCAATAAAAACACTGTTAAGTACACGCAAATTAAAAAAAAATTGGCTGTTGTTACATATATGCCATTTTAAGTACAACTATGACCAGCATTCAGTCTTCGACCTTTTAACTTCTCAATGTCAATAAAATTGATTATAAAATCACTGATACACAGATTAGTCTATATTTATTATTAATTAAACAAATCGTCAATTTTAAAAATTGAATCTCCAACAATAAAGACAACCTACGAAAAACCAAATAAAATATAAAAATCCTTGTACTTTTCGCAATATGTTACATATTATATATTTGTCTTTTAGCAATTAACTCGACAGACGTTGTCACCTGCAATGCCGTTAAAAGTTGGCTCGTCTACTATTAGCCAATTTACCTATCTCCTTTGTGTGTTCTCCATAAAACGTGACACTGGTCGAATGTTTTATGAAATAACAACTCTACATGACAGGACAGCCAGTAAGATCTACTACGAATACCATCTATTTGAAGCGACCAAATCTGCATTTATTAATATTTGAAATAATTTTTCTGACTTCGAAAATAAAGGAAGGACCCTTCCTTTATTTTCCTTTAAACCTTGCCGCAAATAAGGGGACTAACACAATAACAACACAAACAAAATTCAAAACGATACAACCGTTTCTTAGTTTTCTTCTGCAATGATTACTTTTAAGGAGTAGTAAAAATTCCGTACCTAATTAATTTACTAGTTAAGGATATCTTTTGAAAAATAGTTACAAAGTATTGTCCACGTCGTAAATGGTATTAGATGTCGTCAGGGACAATATAGGAGTCAATGGACCGAATGTACTTTACCCGGATAGCGCTACAAAGAAGTCTAATATTTCTAGAATACGCCCTAGAGTGTCTGGATTTGAACCAAGTACTCTATGAAATTGAACCTGTTCTTCTATCGTTAATCTGTTTAAGTGTAAAAATTCTTGAATACATCTTGGTAAGAAGACGTTGTTAAATATAACCGTATCTAAAACACAGAATTTTCACTTGAAAACTATCTGACTCACCTAACTTCGTCCGTGTTGATATATTTAATTACTTTCTCTGTTTATTTTATTTTTTACGTGAAATTTGAATTCTTTGTTATTGTTATGCTTGAAAAAGATGTAATTGGTTCATTGAAGTTCATTTTTTTTGCATAATATTACAGTAAAATTTCAGAAAAGCGTCACACAAACAAAAAGTATGAAATGGTAGTAGTCAGCTCTAAAAGTATCTCTCGATAGTAGAGAGATATTAAGCGTCGCTTTAGTTTCGAATTATGTCACTTTAATTTATGGATACTGTCTCATATGAACTTGAAATTCATAAATTTTTAAACTATCGACACATTTTCTTTAACCTTTTTATCTCTTTATCCTTTGAGGGTAAATAACAATTTGGTATAGAATGTGTGTTGTAAATTTTACTCGGTTCTATAAAGTGTTACGCGAATATTTTATTATTTTAATAGCTTTTTTTTATCATAACAAGGATAAAGGTATTAAACTAAATCACTTTAAATACATATTTGCCAAAAAAATACTATAGAGCTTGAAAGTCGAGCTATTCTCAATTTTGGTTTCAATTTCAATTTAATGTTATATTACTCCATCTATATTTATTTTTTTTAAAGAATACTAGGAATACTTTTTAAGTATGTCTAATATTCCCTTTTGCCCTCCTACGAATCGAACCCACGACCCCTGGAGCAGAAGGCAGGGTCACTGCCCATTGCGCTAACGGGCCAGCCAATTGCCATACAGGTGTATATAAATCGTAAATTGTCTGGCATTGCTGTGCGTATGGTTTTATTTTAATAATTTTATATTAATATTGAATTCGCACACCTTCCTCAATGTCTATAATTGTGCTAAATTTCATACTCCTCCGTTCGCACTATTTTCGTAATATATAAATGAATAACAGCTTGTCAACTCTTAAGAAAAGGTTTTAAACATTTTCAATAGTGTATCACATGCGTTTCAAAATATATGTATATCGAACTACATAGTATACAAAGCGCACTGATTATGCAAAGTTCTTTGATTATTCTCGCTGGCTAAATGAAATTAAGTGTTATTTGGATATTAAATAACTGTACATTATAGTTTACTAAACAAATAGAACGCTTATCTACCACTATAGTAAGTTAAGGAATTGTTTTCGACACTTCTAATAAATTGCTCTATTGCGTAGATAAACTTTCCATTGACTGTTGTCTAAAGTTTGGAATAGAAATGTTACGGATTATAATTCTATAGTTACAGTTACAATTTATGTATTTGTTACAGATGGCCTTCTTCTTCTTCTTCTCTGGCTTGTTAAGTTTTCTTTCTTATTTTAAAAGAAAGGAAACTTAATAAGTAATATAGATTTATAATAAATTAACTTAAAGTTTAGAAATAGTCATACTACATACTATATGCCTAATCAGAGAAACAAGAAAAAAATTAAAATGTTACTTTGTAGCGCCCTGTAAATATAAATAAGAACCTTTCTACCTTGCGTTATCCCGGTCTAGTACCAGGGTCCGCTAAAATTGCAGAGCATGCTGTGGGGCGAGTTAAGATGGCCTCTTTCTTGCCTTTTTATGTAATTGTAGTGAGAGGTCGTAATCAGTCGGCATTTGAGTCGATCGCCAGGTTAAGCAGTTCTTACCCTGACCGGATGATAGATGGGTAGTCTATGGGTGAGTTAAGTTAATAACTAATGGGAGGTTTATTTTATGTTCTTAGAGCTATTATATTATGTATGTATTGTAAATCTTCACTTTCCTGTTACTGCTTCCTTGTGCGTATTGTCAAAATCTGTTGGTAATAATGTTGTGGTCCACTGAAATTGTAAGCAGTCAAAACCATACTTGTAAAATGTTTTACTTAAGCAAACTTTGTCATGTCTTTATGTTGTGGATCCTTATATAAATAAAAAAAAAACAATAATACTAATTATGTTATGATATACATCGGGCGTGTCATCCGCCTGGAAAATCCCTAAGGCATATTGTTTCCGGTTGTTCTCATCTTGCTAACGGAGAGTATTTGCACAGACACAATCAAGTAGCCCGGTTGGATGATCATTAATCAAGATCATTATTAAACTATGCTCAAAAAATTAGATTTATATGACTATAAGTTATAAAATTGATAAAAATGTAAGAACATAGACGTGAAGACATTCGGTGTCCTAAATACGGAATACCTGGCTTAATTGATAAATTTTAGAATTTTTTTAAAAGATAATATTTTTAATAAATTTATTACCGTAGGATCAGGTCTCGGTGCGATGGGCGTAGGATGTCTAAACACAGTGGAAGTGTCGCTCGGCTTGAGAGATAGGGAAGCTGCGGTCTGAGTAACGATTTGCTGTTTGTTCTAGATACACAAAGTTGACATATTTCATTTCAATTGGATACATTTGTATGGCTTCGTTGACATCGGATATCACTTCTAAATTTTGAGTCTTCTTAAAATGTGATTAGTAATTGGACACTGCTGCAAATCTGTTTAAATAAAAGGCAAAGATCACCTATTAAGAAATCTCGAAAAGCACGGGACGCACAACGATGAAATTTGGCAAAGAGTTCATCGTTAGTAGATACCCGCTAAGAATGGATTTTCGATATGGCTCTCGCAAGTTTAATTTTACCGCGGTTGTCGCGGGAAAAGGCTAGTGTAACATATTTGTGATATATTTTGGCAAGCCAAATGCAAGGCCCGGTATGTGCATCCATAGCCAATCGGGTCAAGAGACAGCAGTCTAATAGCAGCCCACTCTTTATCCTACGAACTATAGCGAATAGTGACGTTAGGAATATTCGTATTCGCATTTACGAATATTGGCATGTTATTTAATATCGTTGGAAAATCATTCGTATTCGCATTAGCGATATCAAAACCATAGTAAACTGTCGTCACAGTATAGTAATTTAAAGCGACGGTTGTGTATTTTGTAAACATTGCTATATTTATATAACCGCATTGGTTGATGTTTGAGTCAGGCGATGTGTTCATATAATTCGATTATATCTATATAGTATTCATTATCACAAGCAGCATTATAACAAAAATTGTGTATAAAGGCACATCAAAAAAGGGCCGTACTTCAATCATAGCAGTTTCATTCATTTATCACCTATACTAATACATAAAGCTGAAGAGGTTGGTTGTGTGCTTTAACGCGCTATTCTCAGGAACTACTGTTCCGATTTGTAAAATTCTTTCAGTATTAGATAGTCCATTTATCGAGGCAGCCCATAGGCTATATATCATTACGCTAAAAGTGAACCTTTTTTTAAAAAACAAATTTTACGCGGATGAAGCCGTGGACACGGCTAGACTTCTATATCTGGGCTAACTCGTACAGCACGTGCAGATACCGGATCCATCCTATTGCAGAGGAAGGAACCAAGGGAGGGTCTGGGACTTGTGGCCCGGGTGTAGGTTTAAGAGATCTCTTTAAAGTGGTTACTAACACTCACCTTCACTGTCCTCGTTAGCTTCCCTGCCCAACCAGTTCTGATCTTAACCTATGGTATCCTTCTTTTAGCTTTCATCATGATGATAGTCATATCTTCTATTATTATTTTTGTTTTATTTTATTTTGGGGAAATAAACACTACAGTAGTTCATAAAAAATAGATTAAAACATTAATTTAACACCTGAACCAATTAAGTTTCCACTTATATGTACTACACAAACAGAAGAGTAAGATAAAGAACAGAAATAGATTAATGTAAAATATTTCGTATCGCTATCGCTGCCACATTTCGTTTGATCTCCTCATTTCATCAGGGCTCATTTGTTCAGTCAAATAGAATCATTGTAGCAGAGTGCGTTCCCTCAAAAAGTGCACGCCTCTACACTATAGTCTATTACATATTTTAAAGTCTGAAGACTTTGTTAATCACAACACATACGATGACCGTACATTTGCCTCTAGTCGGTGGCTATAAGGCCAATGATATTACACTATTTTGCATGTAGAGGTGAATCCTTTAGAGGGGCGTGCATTTGTTGACTGAACGCACTATAGTTATATGTATCGTAATAGTACGTTCAGTTAGTTGTGTGTAGCAGTATTTCTGTTTAATTCTCCTGTATCACAGTTTGTCACAGTGTTCGCCCCCCGTATCTCCCGTTTATCGTGTAACTTTCATATTTGCTAATTTCAGTCACTTAATTTTCAATTTACCGCAAACCGAACAACGTTGTCGTCTAAACAACTCTAACAAGGGCATAAATTCTGGCCCGCGTCAGTATCCAGGTCGGCCGAGTGCCTCAAAGGGCCACTAGACCATTTTGAGTCTAAGTTTCTATTTACGAGCGGTTAGAGGCGGGACACATTAGCGAATTTTAGCTTTAACTATGCCATGAACTTTCTTGTTAGCCAAGTTATGATGGCCGCTGTTAAAGACCCACAGTACCTCAAGATGCTAACACTCTCCATTTATTTAAAAATATATACAGTATTGACTCGTAGTCTGAGCTTAAGCTGCTATGTCTATAAAGTTGAAATTGGAGAAATTGGAGAGTAAAAGATTGGAGTAACTATCCATTAAGACATTATGTTGGAAAGTTTTACCCTTAAGGGTATGAATAAATAGTTTTTCATTCAATAAAATCCAAATATATCACAAACAAGAACTAAAACTCGATTAATAATATTAAAAGATAAACGTTACAGCTAACTGGAACGGCACCTAAACCATTCTAGATCAGATAGATATAGATAGCTAGGGGAGAACGGCAGAAGCAAAGGGAAAGGTCTATGCCCAGCAGTGGGTTATCAGAAGTTGAAAATGATAATGATGATCATTATTATTAGAGCTCCGTAGTCTTGTTCAAAAGGACGCAACACGAGCTCTAAGAACAGAGTAAAAGTCGGGCACCCTGGAACAAAATCATGCCGATGTTCTGCACTGTCACTCGAAGTACGGACAAATAACGTTTTGATTTACACTATCAAAACTTAAAACAGGGCCACTAAATACGAATTCTAAAAATCGGTAGTGCACGCAAGCCTTTACATTAGCGCGGCGTTGGAGCAAAGCGCTTATTTAGCCGAGAACTTTATGGCGAATTTCATATTTGCGCGAAAGACGCCATATCTCAGCGGACCCGGCCCCGCTCTCATAGAGAACTAATTTTACGATCACTAACTAGTACAAACATAACCGTTGGCGTTGATAGAGGAACCTGGCTCTGGTTGATTCATGACCAATGCACTTACGTGGAGATTGTTATTAATTTCATTTCGTTTGATAACGTTTGTCATTTTACTGAATTCCACTGTATTAGTATGAAACTGCTTTAGATTTGCCTAATATTTTGGTTATCTTTCCAAATAAATTTAAATGGTTTTGCTGAGGAATGGGCGCAGCACGCTTGCGCCAGGAGTCAAGCAAGGCGGGGTTTGTACCGTATAAGCTCACGGATTTCAGCTAGCTCTTTGCTGTTTCGCTACCTGGAGTTTCTTCTTCTACCTGTCCTAAGGGCAAGGCACGAACATTCTCGTTTTACTTAATTTTACGTTCAAAACCGAACGTCGAATGAAACATGAATGCGGCCGTTTTACACAACTTAGTTTCCGAATATAGCACTAATTAAATCTGAATTCGCACGTATCGAACTCTCGACGTTACTGCCATATAATTCGTGTTAAATGGAAGTATGAACCTTTATTTGACGTTTTGTTTCGAACGTTGTCCTTTAAAATATAGTGCAAACCACGTGCAACCACCGAAGTGATCTGACATCCACGCCATATTGTCGTGAATAACAATTAATTAGGTTAGTAATTACTACTACAATACTCTTTGTAATCACTAGTTTCAATAACGCCCAATTCCAAAATTTATATTAAACTTTTATATTTAATTATTTTTTTAAAGAATATTTGGAATGCTTTGTAGGTGTGTCTAATATTCCATTTTCCCCTCCTACTAAGCTTAAATTAAAAGCTTGTATTAGGAGTGGATTCGACAATACCCCAGCGGCGGTGGGGTTTGTACCAGGTACGTTCCGGATTTCAGTCCATACCTTATACCTTTAAAAACTATTTCAGAAGTCAGGGTTCCTTAATGTAATGTTTATTGTATGGTTTAACAATAAAGAAATAAAGAAAAGAAGAAGAATGGCTTTACGTACTAATTAAATAATACTAAAGATACGAATAAAACGAGGCATCAAAGAGTAAATAATGTATTTCAACTCGGTATAAATATCCCACGGTATATAAAAAATACGTGAATAAACCCTGTGAAACATATTTCATTTAATTTCAAATCACCGTCTTTTGTAATGATATAGTATAAAAACATATTTTTTTTACTCTTTTTAATGAAGAAAAGTATGAAATCTCTAATACCGCGGAACGTATGAGTACTTTGGCACGGGCCAGTCTTTATAATATTTAATGTGAATAAATTGAAAAATGCCCCACTCCCAACGCAAGCTTTTAATTTATGTTTATTATGAGGGTATTCGGATATATTATACATACCTAAGAAGCAATGCTAGTATTCTTTACAAATAAGAGACAAAAGCGCATTATACATTGAAAATGAAGAGTTTACCGCTGCTGAAATAAATCATTTTAACACGCTATCTACGCAACTTTTTATGGAAAAACCCCTCAAACTTTAAATATAATATATTAAAGTTGAGTTCAACCTGCAAACAGTTTATTTGTGATAATTGTATAACTAATTAACTCAAGAGTACTTTTTGCTTCGTCCGAACGACGGAAGTAAAGCGTGGAAACGTTTTGAGGAAAGCTTAGAAAAGCGTAAATTTCACATTTATAGGGTTCCGTGGTACTACTACGAGCTTTTATAATTTAGCTCTGTCCGTCCGTCCGTCTGTCTGCCCGTACGGTGATCCCCCCCTAATATTTCCAAACTATTAGACGTTGAGACTTGAAAATTTCCACGTTGATAGAACATAAAAACTCATTAGGAAAATTATTTTGAGCGAAATCGGACAACAACTATTGAAATTTTCTAACAAATACGTTTATAGCGTATCAGATACGGAACCCTTCTATATAAGCGTGTCTTGATACGCTTTTGGCCATTTTTGATTCGAGGCCGTAGAAGCACGATGTACGAGAGTAATTCTACTGTTATACAATACAATCAAGTGAAGTGCTTATAAAATAAAAAAATGCTGCAAAAACCAGTATATTTACAGCAATGATATGATGTTAAATGCAACAAAATTACTATTTACATAAATAAAAATTTACATATAAAGTGACACAATTTTAATCGGATTACAGCAACGAATCGAATATCTATAATTGACTTAAATCAACTGTCCTTGGTGTCGTGAGTATTGCAACATAATATCTTTTTTGTATGTACATTAAATATACATTGTGGTCAATTGTCTTTTTAGGTTTCGGTATTCCTAAAAGGAATCTATGTTAATTCTTTCATTCATTTTCAGCCCTTGATAACCCGCTGCTGGGCATAGGCCCCACATTTTTCTGCCATCCATTTGTGTAGTTTTAGCGATATTAAAAATGGATAATTTTAGTACATCACAACAAAACTTTGAGTTCTTGTTATATAATTATTATCTATATATAACACGAGATATATATTATACAAAGGAATTAGTTTGCCATTTCCAAAACAGCCGCGGGCCACATGCAGCCTGCGGGTCACGCCTTTCGGAATGCTGAGAAAGATAACTGATAGAATCAGGCGTTACTTTGTGAAAATCCATGACATGCATGAAAAACTATACTACTTTGCTTTAATCGGCACTGAGCACTAGTTTCTTATAGCCAAATGATTAAATCAACCACTTAGAAAACTTAAGGATTTGTGATTCTCTACGATATGTGTTCCAAATTTTATGAAATTTAGTCGAAAAGTTGCCAGTTTATTTATATATTAAACTAATGACATCAAAATTTATTTCCATTATCCTGAGAGGTGGCTGGATGAGTTTGGCAAGCGATAGGGGAGAGTGGCACAAACAAAGGGAGACCTATGCCCAGCAGTGAGTTATAAGGGCAGAAAATTATGATGATGATGGTTCAGAGTCTCAATAGCTCAATGGTAGAAGGGATGGACTGAAACACGCAGGGGACCCGGTTCAAATGTCAATATCATCATCATCAGACGTAAGGTGGACGTAAGCCTATCCTAATATGCGCCATTTTACTCTGTGTACGACTTTGACGCATCCTCGCGTCATCGCATAGTCTCTTTGATATAACTTATAAAAATCACATTATGTTTTTTGTACATAATTAATAAATTCAAAGCTTAAACTATTAAAAGTGCCTTCTTATTGCTATTTGACAATGTTAAAAATATAAATCCCCTGATTCAAATAACAATGTTCAAAAATGTCCATGTGGTCAATTATTAACTGTCCCGTAACTAGGCGATAAAGCGTGTTGGGGAAAAAAATTGAGTGTTTACGCTTAAAAGTACTTACTAACTCGATGTTTGCGTTTCAATATTAATAAAAATGGCCAAGTGCGTGTTAAGACACGCTTATATAGAAGGGTTCCGTATTTGAAACGCTAGAAACGTATTTGTTAAATAACTTGAAAAGTTGTTTTCCGATTTCGTTCAAAACAATTTTCCTAATGAGTATTTAGCGTGTTCTATCAACATAGAAAATTTCAAGTCTCTATGTCTAATGGTTTATAAATGCTAAAGAGGGGGGGGGGCACCTTACGGGCAGACAGATGGAAGGACGGACAGAGCGAAATTATTACGATTCCTTGTAGTACGGTTAATTAATTAATTAACTAGGTAATTCCTAGTTGTTCTACGGAAGTATTGTCGCGGTAAGTGTTATTAATTTTTTTTTAAGTGATAACTTCGTATTTTCGAGATGGGAACCATTTTACTCGTGACACGATTGCCGATACCCTTATGTGTTCATGTTTTCATTTCCGGCACACACAGCACACCCGGAGTGTCACTATGGTTTCTTGCTTTTTTATTTTTATTTATAAATGACTTTATTTAATAAATACATTTTTGTATATTGTATTAAGAAAAACAGTATTAGGAATACTCATTTGGTACCTAATATTTCTGTTGTCCCTCCAATTCAGCTTAAAAGCGTTTGCTAGGAGTGGGTGCAACAATATTCTAGTCATCGCTCTCGACACCGATAATTGACTACCGATGCTTTTAGATGAGTAGGACATCATTTTGTTAATTACTGAGCTATTTAAATGAGGGGTAGTCGTGGCCTAGTCATTGGTTGGCATTTACGTCGATCGCTAGTTTAAGTGGCTCTTGCCGCGGCCGGGTGATGGACGGGTGACTTATTCTAACACTGTTTTACATTAGATATCCGACCTCTTCCTTGTTTCCTTTCGAAGGCACGTAAAACAGTGGGTCCCGATTAATGTCTCTAAGTGTTATTAGTCACGAGGTTGTAGAGATCGTAGGGGATCGGGGATGACGTCAGACTGCCATCGGTCATCTTAAGTCGCTCCACAGTCAAATCCTATGCAATCTAAGAAGACCCTGGTAATAAATAGCGTGGTATACGTACCGACCGACCCTGGTACTAAATGCACTCTTAATGTATAATGTTATGTAACATATTTGTTGAAGAACAGAGTC
The DNA here is from genome assembly GCA_024363005.1 of Charaxes varanes. NCBI lineage: Eukaryota > Metazoa > Arthropoda > Insecta > Lepidoptera > Nymphalidae > Charaxes > Charaxes varanes. Next base: position 14,831,379 of record JANCMC010033613.1, read on the forward strand.
CAGTAACACAGGTAATTCTTTACTCAAAAGGGAACTTCGATCATATATTCTGGAAATTGTAAACAGTAACAAGTTGTAAATAATATAGTTCTTAATATTAATTATCTTACTCCATCTTCTTTATCATCCGATGTTTGAGGACAAGGGCCGAGACCGCTGCGTGGTGGCAACGCTTTCTTTGTGCAAACACATTCTTTCGGTCCCTTTGGACAATTACATTCACTAGAACCACCCCAATGCTCGCAAGGTTCCTGAAAACACCATTAAATGCAGCTGTCATCTTAAGATCAAATTATTAAGTAAGAATTCAATCTCAATATCAAATTTTATGATAGTTAAACTTATTTCTTAAAAATTATGATGACAAGATAACCACGGATTTTACGAAGTAACCATTATTTATCGGTACGCTTAATTTATACTTTACGCCCTTTAAAAAAAGAAATCAACCGTTGTTCGTTAGTCTCGCTGAAGCTCAAAAACGGGTAAACTATTTTAAATTCTGTTTGTTCTGTTTAATTCCCCTGATTTTCGGGTAGGTTAAAAAGTAAAGATAGAAAGGAAAAGTCAAAAGATTTCTTAAATTTACCGAGAATTGCAGATTTATCGGCTATTACAGAAGCAATAGCACGAACAATTCGAACTGTTCGAAGTCGAAGAGTCAACAGTACTTAGGATGAAAATATTTTTCAGTCTTTATCGTAGACGAACAGTCTTTATCATGAGACGATAAAGATTTGTCTTTATCTCGTCACGTTTTTAATCAATTCTAATGAAATCCGCGTTGACACTAAGGGGGATCTGCTGTGGGCCCAGCACAAATATTTTCAAAGTCGACTCTTCGACTCGAACGGTTCGAAATGTTCGTGCTAGTGCTCAGAATACTTTTAATAGATTACGTTCATACTAGTTTTTGAGTGATGTGCCATGTAAAATTATTATTTCTTAACACATATACGGCCAGTGTCATGTCTTATGGAAAAGACAAAGGAGGTTGGTTAATTAGCTAATAACAGATGAGCCGAAATTCTGGTTAGACATCGTTTGCCAGGTCTGCTAGTTAAATAATAACAATGTGGCAGCTTTTCAGCTATTGTTTTAGCAAAACTGGAAACACGAAGAGGTAAGTAAAAGTTACCTTCTTAGCTGTTCCTTTATCAGCCTTTGGTGGCTTCGGAACTGTTACTTTCTTCAAACATAACATAAGTTGATCATATGTTTCTTTGTCCATCTAAAAAACATACAAAATTATATGAAATTCAAATCTTTCACGTCATTAAATTTAATGAAATTGGACGTGAAGAATAAATTATTAAAAAAAAGCATTATGTATTATATATATCCATTTCTTTTAATATATATAGACACACGAGATCGCCGGCTGGCCGAATTCGGCCACGAACGACTGCACGAAATTGGATAATTCTTTTTCTGTTGTATTCGTTATTGCTTGGACAAGGTTTATATAATGAAAATATTTTTGTCTGCCTGTCTATTTGTTACGGCAAAAATCCGAAACAGGCGGATCAATTTTGACGGGACTTTCAATGGTAGGTTTTACAGAGAATAAGTGGCTAATTTACTTGTAGCTAAAATAATTAGGGTTCTGCAAAAAACTTCCCTCAAAATCATTGGATTCACGCGGGCATAAAAATATTAGCTTTCGCACACCGTCCTCTATAAGAACTATAATTGTGCCAAATTTCATACTCCTCCGTCCGCGCAATTTTTGTAAAATGGTACCGAAAATTTTCGCTTCACGTATTAATGAATAAACATATTACCTCACATCTTGTCTTGATTGCACCACCAACAATGGTCAAATTCAAATTCTTTTTGACCGTTGTCAGAATAAACTCCTGCAAGATTTTCCTCGTCTCGGGATTTAGTTTACCATTTCTGCTTTGTTTTAGACAATCTAATACTTCCTGGGCCACAGCTTTACCGGGCCCGCATTGGACTTGGCTCTCTAATAACGTGTACATATTATCAAAAACATTGTCCAAAAACTTTTGTTTAATCGTCATACACACGCAATCAACTGAATGATCAGGGGTGCAGTGATCGTCTTTCAGCAAACAATGCCTTTCTTCGACACATCTTGGACAATCTGTGCAAAACTTTCTTATATCAGCAGTGTCCGTGCATTCGTGGCATTGTATGCATCTAACGTGGAAATCAGCAATTTCTTTATCGACTGTTTTAATTTCTTCATCTAACGAGTCTGCTTTCTTTTTGCATTTATCTTTACATTGGTCATAATTTTGGGTTAATATTTCTAACTCCAATAGTAACGCTTCTTTCTGAAATACATAATCTATATTTTTATTTTAAAATAGTTGCAAATCGTCTATATTCCATTAAAGGTGAGTTAAATTATTAAAGCCGAATGTCTACATATTATAAAAGAAAGTCCATCCCCGTTTCTGGTTGTCTGTCTGTTCGCGATAAACTCACTAACTACTGGACGGACCATCATGCGGTTTTCACCGATAGATAGATTCATGTGGAAAGGTTATATGTATAATACACATATATTATAGTAGACAAAAGCTGAGAATTTCAATGGATTTGTAACGTGATCTCGGACAAAAAATGTATTTTAATGCAATTAAATTGCGTGCGCTGGCTAATCCTTACGAGATAGATCAAAACTGTATATCTTAACAATCAATAAAAAAGTCAGCGCGGATGTTTATTCCTAAGTATAACCCACAGTTACCATTTTTATCTTTTACATGTTACAAAACAATAATGTACCATTTATGAAGCTATTTTAAAGAATACCGTATTAATCCTTATCCAATTAAATACGATAGATATGTTGTACATTTACTGCTCTGATACTTTCCTTTGTGGTTCCTCATAAAACTCTAAAGACCCTTATGAAAAATTACACAGTTATATTAAATATATTGGTTTTTATTTGATAACCAGCTTCAATCCTCGCCTTAGTCCGCAGTGTCTTACTAACTTTCACCACTGCTTTCTTTCTTTCAAATCGCATTTTCGCGAAAAAAAGTAGCTTATGTTTATCTCCAAGGTACAATTTATCTACATACCAAAATTTATTAAAATTGTTTAAGCGGTTTATGCGTAAGAACGTAACAGACAGAGTTATTTTCACATTTATAATATAAGTATGTATATAATAGGCAAACAAATAAGATGATCATTTGTTCTGGTTTATGGTAATAATACAAAATGTATAAAAAAATCTGCCATTTCCCTGTTCGTGCGGTGCAACTCAAACAATGTGCAATCTTTTATCGTGCCGTGTGTGCCCTAACACCTGCACGCAAAAGGACTTAATGGCTGCCACTGATGAAGCAGTTTATGTGGCTAAGTTCTGGGCCGACACAATTTAGTGCTTGCCAACGAAACGCTAAGAAGTAGACGTGATCTATTTGAAGTGCAAGTAAGCAACATGCATACGATGTTTTACAAGGTACTAGATTATAAAATTGGCTTTTAAATTCACGCGTATGTTATGTCGGGATTACCCGCCTAGTTTCGAACCCTAGGTGTTTCGAAAAAATAAACCGGTCTAGTGCGAGCCAGGCTCGCGGACTAAAGGTTCCGTACAATTACGTAATACTATAGTAGGTTATTTTAAGATTGATATTATTCACTAGATTTCTGTTAATTTAAAAAAGGACCGCAATTTTCTTTGTAATATGATCCAAGCGTTTCTGAGAAAAAGGGTCTTTACAGACCGACAGATAACGAGGTGATCTGATAACGACTCCTTCTTTATTTTAGAGGTACGGAACCGAAAAATTTGTTGTCATTGTAAAGGTGTTACTCCTGAAGTATTAATTCCTAACTTCAAAAGCTTACATACAAAATATATATAATAATAATTTAAGTAACGAACTACACTTTAAAAACAAGAATGCATTTCTTAAGTATTAAAATTAATTCTCTGTACTGATAATATAAAGAGGAAAGAGGAAGATTTGAAAAATTCTTTCATCATGAGAATCCTACATTATCTCTTAACATAGGTGATAAATTATTAAAAAAAAACTGGGATCTTCATATATGTATGTCTAAAAATATTACAAATAATTAGCAAATTATCCTTGATATGCATGAGAAGCTAAACTACTTTGCTTTAATCCGTGAATGTTCAACATTCGCGGATTAAAGCAAAGTAGTTTAGCTTCTCATGCATGTCATGGATTTCCGCAAAGTAACACCTGATTCTATGAAGCCACAATTCTGACGTGGGACGTTAAAAAAGAAATTGTTAACAGATGACATTTTTCAATGCAAAAAGAGGGGCACTAGACCGGGATAACGCTAGGAAGAAGATGTTAACACAAATATTCTTGTCCTCTATGTTAGTTGGTTGACTTTTACAGCTTCAATTGCTGATACAGCTTGACTTTTAAGCTTAAATATACAGCTCAAATTTTTTTTCAATGCAAAAATGGTGGTATTAGACCGCGATAACGCTAGGAAGAAGAGCACGTACTGACCTTCTGTGTTGTTTTCGGTCGTTTCACCACGAGACCTTTAGACCAGGCGTTCATTCTTCGACGCTTCCGCTCATAAAAATATACTTAGCCGTCGAATCGAGAGATTTCGAGGCTGTTAGAAATATTATTTCCTTTATTGTGTAATACTTGTCAAAAGTTTATTACATCTTTGCAGATTAACCTGAATTTAGAAGGACTAGGATTTTTATCTTAATAGAGCTTTCTCAGGTATACAACATAATGATTAAATCTGTAAAAGAATCTAGATTTAATAAAGTTTTTAATTTGTGTCACATTTATGTACATATACAAAATGTAAACTGTTTGTACATTTTTGTCCTTGAAGACTACAAAGTTCTACAAAACTTTGCGCTGCTACACAAAGTCCCCGGTCACACTACATGTTCATTGAAAATTTTAGTAACAGGAGATTCGACTTAATAGCTAGGTTAGTTTTATTAAAAAACTTTTATTTTGATGGGTTATTGTTGACTCTTCTGAGATTATTGCGTGAGGACCTTTTGTAAACTTAGATTTTATATCTCTAAAGATCTTATGACTGTAATATACAGCGAACTTTTGCAGGACAATGTCGAAGTGTAGAATTTGTTGGATTATAGAGTACTGCCTAAGTTCCACAATAGCCCGGAATTTTTAACAAAACACTCACTACCTTGTAATCAGATAAATTACAGATCCAATGATAAGATTGTATAAGTTATACTCTGAAATACGAATCATATTTCATTATGTATGTCTTAACGCTCTCCACTTTGTCCCCTCCTTAACATCATTTGCTGTGGTCTGACATTCTCTTATGTTCTTTAACACTACAGCACATCACAAGCTTTTAATTTAAGTAGGAGAGAAAACGTGTACATTTAGACTTATCTTAATAAAGTGTTCTAAATTTTTTTTTTTAAACTAAGCTAAAACTATTGTTTTTCTCTTTCACCTGATAAAGATAAATGTAACTATGCAACAAACCAAATTTCATAAAAAATGGCCCAATCTTTTGTTACTCGTAAATGGCGTAAATAACGCGACATTTATTAACACCACTTACAAAAATACGATTATCATGATGTATAAAAGTTTTGTCTACCTGGTTCAAACCCCACTTCCGTTGGGGTATTGTCACACTCACTCCTATTACAAGCTTTTAATTTAAGCTTAGTAAGTAGGTGGGGAAAAAGGGAATATTAGACATACCTAAAAATTATTCCTAATATTCTTTAAAAAAAAAAAATATTAGATGGAGTAAAAGACGGAATAGATTTTAGTTATATAGCATACTTAATCGTAAACAGCTTTAAGCCGATTATGTTTTAAGTCAAAAGTGAGTCAATGATACAGGCAGCATCGTTTCAATGTCCTCTATCTGTCAATCTATGAATTATTTCGAAATCTCCATCCAACACTTAGATATAGCGATATTTGTATTTTGCCTAAGACTTTATGTAAAAAAGCAAATACCTACATAAATTGTTGGTAATTGTCTCTAGGTTCCTTTTGTATATATCTGTTAATAATTGTTAAATTAATTGTAAAGGAGATATTGTCAAAGAACTGATTTTAGGCGCCATTTTTCCAATATGGCGCTGCGTACGGCCGAAATACGATGTCACAAAGTTGAATTCGAAAAGCACACGTGCAAGGCTGGGTTGGATCGCTAGTACGTAATAAGGTACCTTCTTCTGTATTTTTTGGAGGTTTCGTTTAAATAAGTTTATAAAAAGTGAAATTACTAAGTCTGATGATAATTATCTTAACGTACTATGCCGTCATAAGCTATATATCGTCACGCTAGAATTGAACCTATTTTTTTTTACCTAATTTTACGCTGATGAAGTCGAGAGCACAGCTAGTTTTAAATAAATGACGTATCTACTAGAGCTTTTGAATGACGTACCATTTAAAGTTATTATTTTATATAACGTTCGGCTAGTGTCACGTTTTAAGGAAAATACAAAAGGACATTACACGTGAGACAAGCCAAAATTTATGCAAGACAACGTCTGTCAGGGCGGATAGTCTGTTATATAACAGTCTATTATTCATATTAATGACAATATAATGACATTAGTATTAATGACAATATTAACTTTTCTAATTTAGAGTTGTGAACTATTAGCAAGATGAAACCAATCAATTAATGTTTAGTTGATATTACTGTAGAGATCATACGCAATTTTTTTTAAGTCCATAATTTATTTACCACTTGTAAAAAATAACATTATACGATAGCGCCATTAAATATATGGGATGTTAAATAGTATTTTAATGCTGTAACAATAAATTTATATTATATAGAATTTCTTAAATACAATCGATCCAGATATATTATCAGTTACTAAAACCTAATCTTCTTTATTTTTCAGACACGATAACGTACTTATCTTCAACAATATTGGCTCGCATTATAACGAATTGTGACTTTAACAAACAACAGTTAACAATTGATGATTTTTTTTTAAATATATAGTGTAAAATGAAAAAACTTTTAATTTTCTTTTTAGTTATTTTAGGTATTGTAATAGTTGCTGGCTTAGGTGTTCTCATATGGTGGCTGGTTCGGGTCGACGATGTTTATGAAACTATTCGTAAGTCTGAAAGTAGTAATTTTAATTCTGCACACTACGAAAACTAATATAATTAGGAAAAAATAATTAAAATATGCTATAATTGTAATACAATACCACTTTAATGTTTTAATACAATATCTTGTGATATTCGACCAGTTGTAGATTTCGTTAACAAAATAACAAAAGTCACAATGGTGCGAAAGCTAAAATTTTTGTTATTGATCATAATCAGCAATTATTAATTTCATTATATATATAGCGATTCTTAAATCGATATATAAATATGATTATACTCTATAAATTGATCATATGATAATAAAAAACTTTACACATCAATTGAAAATTATAGTAAGTTTATTAATAAAATATATTGTTATAATATTTACAATGATTATAAATTTAAATAGTAAGAAATATATATATTAACTGTATACATAATAAATTAATTAACTCTAAATTAAACTAAAAAAAACATGAAGTACTAGGGTACTTACACCTACGTGAATCACCTGTTTTAGTTTTTTCCTTATTTTATGTATATATATTTTTGTTTCGTAACGTGTTGTTTTATTTTTGTTATGTAATGTTTTTTAGTTTAATTAAGAATTAGATTAATTTTTATTATTTCTGCTCTTACTATTTAAATTTAAGTTCATTTTAAATATTATAGCAATATCATTGAAAAATTATAGTTGTATTTAATAAAAATGAGATCATGTTTTATCCGTCTATTTAAAACTAAGCCCATTTTTACTAAAATTTTATATCTATTAAAATAGTACTCTATTATTCATTTTATTTGCTAGATTTAGATAATGATGGCATAGGAGATGTCAGATCCACAGCCGCATTCACAAGAATTCAAGGCAAAGGTGACATGTTTTGGTGGTTCTATCCCACTCTTGCTGCATCTCCTACATCTCGCCCCATATTGTTGTGGTTACATGGAGTGACTGGTACGCCACCGAGTTACCTAGCTAATTTTGGAATGTTTGGTCCGTACGACGTAAATATGAATAGAAGAGAAGATTCGTGGGTAAGTATTGTAATAATAGATTATTGCATGGAGCGCAAAATGAGTTATTAACGCATTCGCTCGGAAACCAACTAAATTAACACGAATGCACTAATTATTCACTTCACCGAATTGCGTAATCTAATTTTCTTTCAACTAGATCGCTGTCCATTTCCATTTCTTAAACTTTTCTTGCTAAATATGCACTATCAAAGTTTTACAGTGGATAACACAATGCGCGCCATTTGTTTATTTTTTTTAAATTTATTCAGTCGATTTTTACTTTTTACCAATGCATACATTTTATATAAAACTAAATGGGAGATATTAAACCACCGTGGTAAATTGATATGAAAATAAACAACATTTTATTAATAAAAAACAGTGCAGTAATGATATTTCGCACAACACTACTGCACTTTTTTCGTTGTAATCAGAAAAAATGGCAAAAGCGTCCTTTGTGATCGTATATGTAGTGATTAATAATAATATTACTGCGTTGTTGGAAGAAAAAATATTAGCAATATTGATATAGAAAATTGATATGTCAACAATTTGCATTGTCTGGATACAGTATTACTTACCTACTGTTTTATTCAACAATTTCAACGACTACCTAACATGTGCCTCTGGTTTTCGATTCGGTGATATAAAAAGCTGAACTACTTATATCTTATACTTCCATTCAACCAAGATTTAGACAAGATCATCATTCACAAAAACTATTAATCCATACAAGAACCTTCGATCCGTTCGACCAAGTTCTTCCGCCTTCAACTTCCTTATTCTGAAAGCAATGTCGATACTTCTGATCCGTTTGCATATCCTCATTTAGTACTTTATTACACGGCCAGGTATTGGACATACAGAGCCTCTTTTTAGCTTTTATTTTTTAAATTTTGTTTTTCTTTACTTTTCTCTATACTTTATTCTCCCCATTGCTTTTTGTGCGACGTGTTTCTTAGCTACATTATCATTATTCAATAAGAGAAAAAAATATCCTAAACGTATAAACATACCTTCCTTATTGTACATAGTGTTATCCAGTACCAGGATCCGCTTAAATTGCAGAGGATGTGGTTGTAGGACCAGATTAACAACTGCCGAGTGACGCATACATAACAAAATTACATGTAAAAATTATGTTATTACGATTTTATAACTTTATTATTTTATAATAATTAACAATTTTACAGGTAAATGATTTCAATTTGTTATTAGTAGATGCACCTCTGGGGACGGGGTTTAGCACAAGTGATGCCCAGGACATTAACGAATTCCCAGACCTTGATCAAAACGGTAAGGCTGGGAAATTTATTTATGTCAATGATATCAAACTAATAATAATAATTATTATTATATACAGGACTATATGACACACGGATGTTCTTGTGGTATACAACTTAATGTCTGTGTTATAAGTAACAGACGCCTGTGATACACAAATATATATAGTAATGATATTTCGTATGTAAATATATATATAATGTAGTTTCTAATACATCTCTCAGAGACAATACTTATTTATGGTGAATATGTCTTTTGGCAATCTTGACTTTGTCTGTGCATTTCAAACAATAGTTTGAGAAGTTTGACTTCTTGTAAGTGTAAAAAACAAACACGATAACTCAATGATAAAATATCGAAACTTGAAAGGTAATAGGTTATAATTGTACTAATTAATTATTTACCCCTACTGCTTGCACATCTTTAAAACTTAGTTGTGGATAGGAAGCAATAGAGGATGTCATAGCTTAATCAGTGGCTAGCATTTGAGTAGATCGTTAGATTAAGCAGTTCAGACCTTACAGATGTGTAGTGATATCTTCTTTGAGTATTCAAAAAGGTATTTTGTGCAGTCATGGGCGCAAATGACCTAGCCAGTTACATAGTCGTTGACTTAGCGTCGTTTTTTTTTTTCTTAATTACATTTAGGTGATTCGTTTATAGTTAGTATACATGTTCAACAACTACAATAATTTAAATTACTCAGTATCAATGCTTTGGAGGCTGAGTGTAAATATTCCTTTCTATCAGCAAAATTTATTATTATCTAATATTTCGTTACATGATCACATGTCGTACTGTTAAAAATTTAAATCCATACTTAAATTTTTTTAAACGCTGTGAACACTTGTTTAAAAAACATTGACAAATTCTTTCATCTGTGCTGAGGTACTCTTTTTACGGACATTAAAAACAAGATGTTTTCAATTTGCTTTTTTGGGATTTTGATATCTTTTCTGTTCTTATTCCGACGAAAGAGCTCTACTTTTAAGGTCCTAAAACATACGAGTGTTATTGAAAAAAAAAATGGGCTCAGGACACCACATCAGCAATATTACACACGACATCCGGGCGTAAAGTAGGTATAACTAAATTTGAGGAGTAAAAGTTCCTACCTCAGCCAAACCTTACTCTTCTTGTCGAAACCTAAAAATTATTAGTGTAATTGAAAAAAAAATCAGTTCAAGACACTAAATCAACAATATTACAGATAATATTCGGGCGTAAATAGCATCCATTTGGCACGTCCAAGCAAAATTTTAGCAAACCTACTTGCAAAAACTGGGGGTACTTAATGAGGTGAATTCTAAATAGAAAATACCTCTTACTGGTTGAAATACACGTTCTGATCTCTTCTGAATTGTCATTTAGTAGATATCATAGATGATGATCGGTTGAACAGTTAAGGTTTCACACTAACAGATAACACATTCACACCTTTACACGTTAATTTTATAGCGAAAAAGACTTAGAGAACATATTTTAAAAATTTTGGACATGGGGATTTTTTTTTAAGACAGAAAATTCGTTGCAAATCTATTTATACGTTTAGCGTAAAACTTTTGCTTACATTTTGTGGTTACAGACGAAATGATTTTAGATTGACATATTTACAATACTGGGTAGAGCATAAACTGTTTATTATGGAGCGCATACGATATTATGTTAATATTTTACTGTGTTTGTGTGTTGTATTCGTCCGACTATTTATAGCATTAAACCTTTTTTATTTAAACAGTTTATAAAAAGCTCAAGATCCGCTTCTTTCTTAAACAACATAGCTTGGTAGGTGAGTTATTTGTAGCCAAAGATTTTTATAGTTTGACAAGTAATACTAGTTTTTAAGTTCATTTTAGGAGATAAAGCTTACTTAAAAGTATCCCTTGAAACCCCAAATATCTCTGGGGTGGAAGGGAGGCTTTATCTCTTTCAATCAGGAATATAACAAAAAATACCTGGGTATGACATCTTATGGCTTACCTATAATGTGGCTACCATCTATTATGGCTATCACGAAATAAATATCATAATTATTTGTGCAAATTAGACAAGTGTATGAACCGTACAAATACAACAGTATATTAACTATAATAAGTTAGGACAATTGTGTGTGGCTTATATATAATTTCAGGGTTTTCACCAATATATGATTTTTTTTAAGGTTTGGGACATATTTGCGAGCTTTCTAATGACGTAAATATTCATAGGCATCTCCCGTTTTCCTGGTGTTTTACAGTCAGTGGACGGTATCAGCAAGGTCAGACAAACACTATATTGTCGCGTCTCACGTAGCTACACTAACTCCCCTATCCCAGGCAGCGATTAAATTCTCCTGCTTGCAGGTGTCAGGGCACGCAGGGCACAATAAAAGATGGGACATCCTTTGAGTTGCACTGCATGTTTTTCTTACCTGTCCTGTTTGGTTTGCCGAACTTATTAAGGGAAAAACACCGTAATAGCTAAGTTACCTTCGCAGTAATAACAGTACTTTCAATTTATTTTTTGTCCGTAGATTTATGCTCGAAGCAAACAAGGGTCGCACAATGCTGGAATTCCAGGAATTGATGACGGTGTTCCAACTGTTACATTGGAATGGGTCACTTCGTGATCCATCAAAAGAGCCCAATCGGGTGCAGTATTTAAGATGGGGACTGGCTTGATTCTCGATTTCATATTCGAACCTTTTTTAACGAAAACGAAATCGAAATAGTAAAATTCTGAAAACCATAAATTTGTAAAAAAAAAATCAGTAACTGTCAAAAAAAAAAAATCTTTTAAAATTATAAGTATTAAAAATAATGAGTAAAGTGTTCCTGTGATGGTATGAAACCCTTAGTGTGTAAGTTTGACTCACACTCGCCAGGCTATTATTGTTTTAAGATTTTACTTCTTGCCCTGTTTATTTTTCTATTACAGATACTAGGTGATGCTCACTCAGATGTCAACTCCTGATGACGTCAGATGGCAATCGGTCATCTTAACTCGCCCCACAGCCATATCCTCTGCAATCTAAGCGGACCCTGGTACCCGGATAACGCTAGGAAGTAGATATATCAATACGTGGCGTGAAGCGAAAACTTTAGGTACTAATTTACGAAAATCGCGCACACGAAGGATTATGAAATTTGGCACAATTGTAGTTCACATAGAGTAGGGTGTGCGAATGCAAAAATTTTTTTATAATATGCCACTTAGCACTTAGACACTCTTTTAAACTATTTTTAAAAGAGTGGCTAACGAGTTTCTTGCTGACTCTTCTCGTGGCTCGACTCTTCCGAATCAGTGGTAGCTTTTATAGATTAGTTATTTTTAGTTTATTAATGTCTGTGTTAGGGTTACTTACCAAATAAATAGTTTATTATTATTATTATTTAAGGAAAACGGCGCGCAAGAAGTATGAAATTTGGCACAACTGTATTTCATATTGAGGAAGGTATACGAGTGCTAATATTTTTTATAATATGCAATATTAATATATTAAATTATTAAAATAAAAGCATACGCACACCAATGCCATACGATCTACACCATTTACACACACATGTATTGGACGATGTCAAAGCGTAATCGTGACGACGGTATGTTATATTAATTGTCAACTTTTATTCTTGTGCAAATAGATTTTAATTAGAAGTAGCATTATACGTATCCATCAAAAGAGCCCAATCGGGAGCAGTATCTAAGATGGAAACCGGCTTGACTCTCGATTTCATATTGTACTATACTAGTATATAGTACTATAGCCTAGCCGGCAAACTGCTGGATCGATTTTGATTGGACTTCCTCTGGCAGCTAGCTGGTAGCTGGTATAGCAGCTACTTCAGTTGAAAAAAAAATACATCTGGATCTAAATATTGAATTAATAGTGCAATTTTTTTTTCATAAAATGAGCGAAGGGCAGTCGGTTCTCCAGAGTGACTTCCGACGCCCATGGACAACTGCATTACTAGAAGGTTCACGTTGCCGAAATTATTCTTTTCTAAGACTACATAGTGATAGTTAATTATTCGCGGGTTTTAAATATTAATTTCCGTAAATGACATGTCAGTTCCAATAAATTTATTGTCAGTTAGTTTATCAGAGGGTAAACAAGACCTAAGTATGTTGCTTTACCAATATGAATTCGTTGTTATTTAAAAAAGTGTCCAAAAAATGTATAGATGGCCATTTAAGTAGTCGGAAAAGTCCAGACTCCATACTAATTATCAGTCTGTAAATGACTGTTAGGCGTTCCCTCGACCTGCAATAACATTGCGCAATAAAATTATTGTACAATAAGATGGGCGCTTTGAATCTAAACTATCAATTATATAGCACACCACAACTAGCAGACCTGGCAGACGATGTCCTTCCTGAACGTTAAGTTATTTACTATTTAATTCATTATCCTATTGTCTTTGTTCCCGTTTCCTTTTTCTTTCCTTTTCTTCTTCCCGTTCCATAATGATTTACTATTTTGGTGTTAGTGGCTTAAACATGAAAGATATATATATATATAGTATACATAGACATATGTATGCTATCGCGGGTTTTCTCCTAGAACTATTTAAGACAAACATTTCCTTCATACACTGTATACGTGTACTTTGTAACGGCTTTGCAGCGTACTTCAGAATAGCTCGCAGATGGCAGAATTATCTCCTATTTATTTGTCATTTATTGATGTATAAAATATATTATTGTAAAGTAATATTAAAATCCATTCTGTAGTTTTTCCGTAAAAGAGCGTCAAACTTACATCTATCCATACATCCATGTGTACAAACTTTCCCGTTTATAATATTAATAAGACAATATGGCCAGTGCAATCCTCATATTGCAATAAATTAACTTTTAGATTCTTTTGTTCCACCAATTTTTGCACGCGCACGTGTTCTCCTAGTCAAGACATAAAAACGGATTGATAAATACTGCACAACAATGACGTTATACGATCCAATGGAAACAAATGGTGCAATAAAAATTAAACTCGCTTAAAAATTTGTCAAATCTTTGCTCAATCATCAATATTAACCCTACACTGTCAATAATATCGCATAATACGTGATATTTCGCAATAGCAATTATATTGCACAATATCGCATATTGTGGGTACTCGTATCGTTTAGGGAACGCCTTAAGAGTAAAAGTAGGTTTGAGTTGTTTAAATGAAAGTTGCTCTTTTGAGGACGGTCTCTGCCTTTCGCAATACTTTGCCCGCTTGGTTTGAATCTTGTAGTTTATATAATATGCTAGCAGACACGAAAGACGTTGTCTTGCTCGAGCTTTGACTCGTCTGCTATTAGCCAGTTTACCAATCTCCTTTATGTCTTCTCCATTAAACGCGACGAGAACAAGGATTGATTTTATATATGTATATCTTATTATATAAAAATTACGCGTCACGTTGTTGTCCGCGACGGACTCCTAAACTCCTTAACCGATTTTAATCAAATTTGCATACCGTCTGCATTTTGATCCAACTTGAAAGAGGATAGGTTACATCTCAATTTATAGTGGCAAATAAAAATGAGTCGCTGAAATGTATGCACGTACATAACTTCCGAACGGCTGTACTAAATTCGATAATTTCTTTTTTAATGTGTTCGTTATCGTTAGGACAAGGTTTGTATAATAAAAAGGAATGGCAAAGCGAATAGAAATTGGAACCGAAACAGAACGGGGAATAATGTTATAGGATGTAGTAAATAAGTAACCCAACGTTCGGGCAGGAGAACGTTAGCCGGGTCCGCTAGTCTATAGATATGTATGACCCGCGAATTAGTTTATTTAGGTTTAGAGATTAAAAATATATAGTAGTATCAAATCTAGGTATGTACAATTGTAAACTATAAAAGTCTTGTGTGCGCCCACACTTATCTTTGGGTGTTATCGAGTCATCGAACGCTGACGCCGCGCGGTGCACAGTTGCACACTCATATTCCATAGTTTAGTAGTTGTCGCACTCTAGTGTGCGTTGGGTTGCGGTTTGAATTGTCAATGAACAGTGTTGTTTGGACGCGCACGCCGCACGCGCTTTTGACCCATATAAGATCCTGCGTTGTACATTAATAATCGTGAACCTGTGTTTATTTTTCCTAGTGAAAGTGTTCAATTTTTTGTTTACGACGTGAGTGTTTATTTATTGCTTACATAAAACATATTATCTCGCTTATACGTAAAAAAGTACGAATTCAGTTGTTTTGTACGCTTAAATTGATATAAACGGTTTTGAAATCGGGAAATCTTTCCGTTTAAATACGGATTCAGTTTGTGATTAAAGTATTTTAATGAAAGCGCTTCGCAAGGTTTTCTCATTAAAATATTTTACATAATTATTAAATAACAACATGGAAAATAAAGGCTATAATTTAATTGATTTTAATACTGATAGAACTATATTTTGGTATAAGGTCTAATAAAATTTAACTAACGCTAAATTAAACTAAAAATTAAGACATCGAATTAAAGATTCTTGGTATACGATTATGCCAGGATTACAATAAAAATGTGTGCGGAATTTTGAGTACCTCGTTCGTATTTGTTTTTTTTGCCTATAATTTAATCTCACCGGTCCAGTCTAACAGGATGTCTCTATTATAACTAGCCTAATATTCGAATATATCTTATTTGGCTCTATGCGTCTAAAGTCAGGGGCATATATAATATCCTATACTAACATTTTTAATTTAACGTATACCTACCGTAATATTTA
Source organism: Charaxes varanes (assembly GCA_024363005.1). Classification (NCBI taxonomy): domain Eukaryota; kingdom Metazoa; phylum Arthropoda; class Insecta; order Lepidoptera; family Nymphalidae; genus Charaxes; species Charaxes varanes. The sequence continues at coordinate 14,847,444 of JANCMC010033613.1, forward strand.
ATCCGTTGGCGGCCAAGTTTTTCTAATAGGGATTAAATAATCTTTCTTTAATTAAACCCGAATTCAAATTGATAGAACTGGACCAAATTAAAATGGGACAGAAAGGGAAAAACCAGCACTCAAATAAAAAAAAAATCATCTAAATCGGTTCTCCCAGTGAAAAATTCTGAGGTAACAAACAAAAAATTACAGTCAAATTGAGAACCTCTTCCTTTCTTGAGGTCAGTTTAATAACTGCAATTATTAGAAGACGCAAGTTTCAAAGGCTCTAACCTAGATAAGCAGACGACAGCTTTAGAACTGAGGGAATCTACTGGTTTATAGCAGCACAAGAAAGTACATTCCGTCGAAATTAATAATCAAGAAATGGGATATAGCGCGATGGAAATAATTCTTCTTGAAATTTTTCTCATGACCGGGGACAGGCTGTCATTTCTGAAAATCGACGTCTGTCCTTTGCTAGATAAAATAACTACCCATAGCATTTGATAAATTGTGTATACCATAATAAGGAACTCGCCGTAACGCGTTAGCCGCGGTACGCACCGTGGTCGGCCAGTCGCGGTCCAGCTGACCGCGTCCCGTTACAAAGCTTATAAATTATTTTGTTGCAATTATTTCGTTTTGTGTAATGTAAGCGATTCGTTGACGTATGTAGGTAACTTGTACCATACAAGTCTATTTTTAATATTAGAAAGGGTAACTTTATATAAATTTATTTTATATAAATATTTAAAAAGGCGGTTTATTATCATCATATAGAGCGGAGAACGGCAAACCTTTGGCAGGTAAAGGCCTCATTAAAAAATGAGACTCAGAATGTAGCCCACATTGTTAAGAAATTAAAGTTGGCGGGCCGCAATTGTTAAATAAATATTTGGAATATGATATTATAAGCAATATTAATAACGCCAAATTTTAGTACATCATGTGACGTAATTTATGGACGACCCCTAATCATTACATTAACTATTAAATATTTTAAAGTGTTAGATCTCTTAAAGAGATAAGCTTACCATTGTGCACTTATTATCGTTGTAATTGTGTGGTACAAATGAAAGAAATAAATAAAAATGTGTCACCCATCTATCATCCTGCCGCGGTAAGAACTGCTTAACCTAATTCGATCGATTCAAATGCCGACTACTGAAGCTGCGACGTCAACTCCTCGATACTTTTATTTAATGAAAGGGACTACAGCCGTTGTCGCCTTCAGTTTCCGTTGCCTTCTCTAACATTTATAGCTCCTTGTTCCAACGTCAATGGGAGCAAATGATAAATCGGTACTGAACTTAACTTCTGTCTCGGTGCAGACTGTTCAATCTATGTATGTACATAAATGAGTCATTTCGGGTAATTTTAAATTTTATAGAAAGATCATCCCCCGTTAATATACTTCACCATTAGAATTTAACTTTATATAATTATTTTAGTATGAAGTCAAGGCCAAGTTTTATTGTTGTTCTTTTATATCTGCATCGTTTTATCAATCAACTTTAATATAAGGAATAAATTCGCCTGTATTTTTTGTTTTTACTCTACACTCAGACTTCAACTTCAGGCAACTTTCGACTAAGTGAAACGATGTTGATGATTCTTTTTCTATCTGAAAGCTGGATATCGTTGTTAAAAAAATATTTTTTATTAAAAATAATATTTAAAAATTAAAATAAAAAATTAATTCAGATCAAGACTCTAATATTTTTAAATATGCATATAAATATATTAAATTATTGAAATAAATCCTCACGCATACCAACGCCAATCGATTTACACACACATGTATACATTGTATTACTGGATGATGTCAAAGCGTACCTAATCATGAATGAATGAATAGTCTTTATTGTACACAAAATAAAAAAACAATGATTATAAAGTAAATGCAGTGGTAAAACAGTACAATCAGGCGGTCTTATCGCTAACTAGCGATCTCTACCCTTTAGGTTTAGTTTCATATTACGAAATTTTCAATAATACTTAATACTATAAGAATATTGTCAGTTTCACTATTATTTATTTCTTCAAACATCTAATATATAATTAGACCCCTACCCAAGAACGGAGAATATGATCGAAGAAGGAGAAGAATGTAACTTGTAACATTAGATTAAATTTTATTTATTTTTTGAGTACACGAAGTATAATTGTGGTATTTGCATAACAAATTAGTTTGATACAGTCATGGTTATTTGAAATATAAGTTTACATCAATGTTGTACTTTTACCGGCAAATAAACGATTTGATGATATCCTAGCTTTTTTAATTAATTATTTTTATGCTATAAGACATGCACATACGAGCGTCAAGACACGCTTATTTAAAAGGGTTCCGTATCTGATACTCTATAAACGTATTTGTTAAATAACTTCAAAAATTGTGGTCCGATTTCGTTCAAAATAGTTTTCCTAATGAGTTTTTAGCATGTTCTATCAAATTTTCAAGTCTCTACGTCTAATAGTTTGGAAACGCTAGGGGGAGACCACCTTAGGGGCAGACAGACGGACGGAATGACGGTCAGAGCGAAATTATAAGGGTTCCTTGTAATACCCTAACAAACCTCTTTTTGGAAAAAATATTCCATGTACTAAAGCGTCCTTTGCAGTATAGCCCTTACAACGGAAAAGGAAAATCACATGATGATTGGTACCAATGGCACATAACCGGCACCGTTGCTAAAGTACGGAACATGACGAACCGAACGGATTTGCTATCGAGTCTCAATTCACGATTACTTCGAAAAGGAAGAATCATCAGTAGATAGAGTCTGGAAAGTTTATTAGCTGTTATTACATTATGTGAATTCATAGTTTTGCAGTGAAAACCTACAAAGTATATTTTAGTTAAACATTGCACAGGCCTTAGGGCTTTTAAAAATATTTAATATAAACTATGGGCTGTATGGTTTGGTACTAATATGTAAATAAATGAAATATATATTTTCTTTACTATATATAATGCTAAATTGTGCATGTATATATAATTGCTTTAATAATTAATTTTGTGGCTGGGTAATATGAATTTATTATCGGCTTTTGGGCTTAAATCTCGAGAACGTGAGTATATTTAGTAGTGTATAATTTGTAGTCCTACTCACTAAGACTAAGATTTATACTCAAAAACAATGTTTGTGATAACTTATGAGGCTAGACAATGACGAGGCAAAACTTTTTTGACAAGACCAGATCTTTTTGTATCTTGTAGACAAATTTGGCCGATCTACTTTCTTTCTTTCTTTCTTTCTTTCTTTCTTTCTTTCTTACATAACGCAGTCCATTGATGGTTTCTCAAGTACTGGTTAAAAATTCTTGCTTAGGAGTAGGGAAATGATTCATGGTTTAGGCCACCGGGAAGTCTCACAAACCGAACGAAACGCGACAACAACACCATCACTAGACGTGACAGCATTGCCCTCCAAAAAAAAGCCAACCCTTATAGGATCACTTCGTTGTCGTTTTCTGTCTGTTTATGACAACCCTTTTTCTCAAGAACGCATAGATCTATAAAATTGAAATAAATACAACATATCTGCGTTCCCTTGAATCTGTGAAAAACTAAACCTTTAACGTGTACGCAATCAAAAGTTATGAACGTTTATGTCACACTTCCTATACATTTGCAAAGGGCACCAAAGGTTTTCTGTAATTGGACGGCTTATATTCAGCAGCTAAGCAATAAATATACCCCACTTATAGGCTAACTTAACATGCATTATTAGGTTTAATACATCGCTTGCACCACAAATAAAGTTTTTTTTAGAAAAAAAAAAATCCAAAAAAAAAAAAAAATATCTCCATTATATCGCCACTTTCACCAATTTTATCAAGAAAGCGGTTGATATCTAATCAATCGAGATCTGGAAGCCTTTACAGAATGGTCAGAAGCTAAGAGTTGGGTCAAAAAGACCAAATATATGATATTGGGAAATAATCACCAAAGAACAAATATAACTGCAAAAATCCCTATTATCTCCCCCGACAGAGAAATCATAGAATGAGTGGCATTTGCGAGAAACCTAGGTCTGTGCATTGATGAAAATCTACGATTTAAAGAATCCCTTGACATAAAAACACGAAACGAATTCCATAAGTTAGAGATTTTATATGGTGTAAGACGATATATGACTAAGAAAATATTATATATTATATATAAGGGGTTATGAGACAAACTGATGATTAAACTCACATATTTGAATAAAAATTACACTAGAATTTAAATATTCATTTCCTAGGAGTGCCGAATAAATAATAAAAGAGCTGGTACACAGTTAATAATAAAGAAATCATTCTTTTATTTATTCACAGATCAGACAGATTAAATTTTGTATTATTGAATGATTAAATCCCACAGAAAATACGTCAAATTTTAGTGGAATCGCTTACTAGCCGTCAATTACTGCGATACAATATATTATGGTTCTAAACTTCTACGAAAAAACGAAAAAACCGTGCAAAGCATACAAAATGTGCTTATTAAGTTTGGTTGTGGCGTGACATGAAGAAGATACCAAACACCAGTGTTAAATTCCCCCAAAATATTGAACAGGAAATCGCGCAGGAATCTAAATATGACGATGATAATTCATAGAATATTGTATCATAATCGATCTCCATACTTGTATAGCAGAATACAATGGAGCAATGGCAGAGAAGGAACACGAATGATAAATGAAACTAGCCTATCCAAAACTAAAACAATACTTACCTAGACTACATTTAAACACAAACTGAAAGTGTTCTTATTGGGTCTTCATGCTGAAGCAGCAAAGTTCATTTATTAATAATAATTGTTTGAAAATTATTTTATTTTTCATTACATATTTTATATTCATATATTAATACGTGAAGCGAAAGCTTTAGGTACCATGTTACGAAAATTACGCGGACGCATGAGTATGAAATTTGGCACAATCATAGTTCATATAGAGGAAATTGTGCGAATAGTAATATTTTTTTTATAATATGCAATATTAATATATTAAATTATTAAAATAAAACTACACACACACCAATGCCAGATGAATTTACACCTTTTACACATACACGTATTGGATGAAGTCAAAGCATAATCGCGACAACCGTATGTTATATTAATTGTCCAATTTTATTTTTTCTGTGAATAGAACAATATAAATTGTTGTGCATAAAAAACGTTTGTGGGCGAATTTCGATCAGCCGGCGATCTCTAGTTTATATTATTATTAGGAATTTTAGTATCTCAGTGATTTTATTCCATTTTTTTTATTCTTATTTTTTTTAATCGTCCTTTTTGGTATTTTCTTATTATTATTAGCATATTCCACATTCATAATTTTATGCGTTGTGACGTAACGGCCCACGGAAATTTAAATTCTGTTAGTGATGGAGCAAACTGAAAATGAGCATTTCGCTGAGTTTGCCACCGTTTGTAATGCAAAACTTAAGCGTGTCTTCTTTATTTAAATAAGCTTACAAATAGAGGTAAGTTTGCACTATACATCTTTGATGGAATTTGTGCGGACCAAAGCTGTAGAAAGTATTTTAATTAAGAAACATAACTTAAATATAAAGGATGTTGGCATGACGCAATCAATTTTGTCCAGGCTGACATCCGAGGTGGTTAAAACTTTGTGCAATTGATTTACTAATGTGAAAAATGATAATGTAGTACATTTTCTTTGTCACATTTATAAATTTATATATTAATACGTGAAGCAAACAAGTTAGGTACCACTTTACGAAAATTACGCGGACGTAGGAATATGAAATTTGGCACAATTGTAATTCATATAGAGGAAGGTGTGTTTAATTGTCAAACTTTATTTTTCTATGAGTAGAACAATATATTATGTCGGTGCACGCAAAATGGTATGTGGGCGAGTTTCGACCAGCCGGCAATAATATCTACACAGTTAATGTAGATATATAACATATTTACTTACATGTTATGTAAGAAGTATATGTTTTGTTGGATCGTCATTGGTGTCCCAACAGTGGGAAGTAACAAGGTGTTATTTATTACGACATACTTCGATAATAGGACCACTCTGTTGCAAATAAGGCCGTTCCATTGACGACTGGGAAATAAGAAAGAATTGTTAAGAGCTTTCGTTTTTATGAGACGTGTTTAAAATCTTGACTAAGCGAATGATAAAACAGTATTAAACAAACAATACCTGGTCTTCCTTGGATCTGGTTGATGACATAACAATAGGCAATTTATTTTTTAAACTTTGTATTGTATAACATAATCTATGTATTAATCTAAATCTATTTGTATGGGCAAATATGAACAACTAGTATGACGGATTTACGCTCTAGCATGACATGTCAAGATAATGATCAAAGTAGAAGGTATTTTTAAACCGCATGTTTTGATTTTTTCCTACCGAAGCTTATTCTCAAGATCTTCAATACTGGATAGTTATGGTATATCTTCTTCTTTTTTAAGTGCCCTCTCCTCTGCGGAGGTTGGCTATCATTAAGGTTAGTTTGATATATGATGCTGCTGCTCGGAACTTTAGAATTAGTACTCATCCCGTACCACTCACGGAGATTTTTAAGCCAGGAAGTGCGACGTATGCCAGGTCTTCGGCTTCCTTGGATCTATCCCTAATTTCTAATTCAGACGTGCTAACATTGTGAACTACTACTGTAATATTTTTATTAACAGATACTATTATTTGTCAATAACGTGGAGGAACTTTTTTATATTACAAGGGAAAAACGAGCAGGCGATTCATCACCTAAGTAACTACCGACTCATGGATATCTGCACCACTAGAATGCTCGCCGATGCGTTGCCGGTTGCCGGCCTCTAAATAGGTTTGACCTAAACATGGAACTCTCACAAATGAACGAAACGAAACAGCAATAACATTCCTTGGCGTGACAGCATTGCCACCACGATCTTATATGAACAAGATACCTGGACGCACCGAAACAATTAACCTGTATACCAAATTAAGCGCATGCGTGGTGTTACCTCTAACTAGATAACCCTACTATAAAGATTTTAACATTCTACAAAGATTATAGACTATCTACAATTTTCTACGATACACTGGAGCGTCGCCATACAGGTTAACAACGCGACGTCCGACTGCGCAAGCATATCTGGACAATAAACCTTCCGGTAGACCATAACGTCGATGTCAGCTATTAAAGCATGCCATGGGAGAAATATTAATTGTTGTACAAAGGATTGATTGATTTTGTATATAGCTTTAAGCTTTAAATAAGCATACAGTACGTAAATCTAAAGTTTTGTGAGTGAATTTCGATCACTTTCGGTTATCTCTACTTTTATTATATACACAAAATAATTTAATTTTTACTGTTTGTCAGATGGCAATCAGTCATCTCAACTCGCCCCACAGCCAAATCCTTTGCAATCTAAGCGGACCCTGGTATACTAGACCGGGATAACGCTAGAAAGAAGAAGAAGAAGACATAATTATCAGTGTACAGAGATAAACACTCAAGCTTTGAAAGCTGTAGTCACTCGTTGTTAAAGTGTTATAGTACATTAATACGTCTCATAAACATGTCAAATTTGGCTCATATATAGTACTATCTTCGTATGTGATACGCGATAAAAGTATTTGTTGAATAACTTCAAATGATGTTAATGTTTAAGGAGGCTGACCAAGTTTGTGCACCATAGATTAGGACAGGCCGAATACAACGGAAAGAATATTTACCCGTAAATAAAGTATTTTTAAAGTAATTAGTGACATGAAACCAAAAGAGTTCTCCAGCACTGTGAATTTCGTAATAATAAATCACCTACAGCGCCACCAAATTATCTGTGACTGTAAACTAATTACTAATGATCTAAATCTCCCTTGGCATTGTTGTTATATAAACGCATATTAAAACACAATTTCGGGAATGAAATAATTTATATTTTCACACTACTATTGTAACCATAGAAAAATAAGAACAAGCAGCTTACAATCAATGTTAGTATTTTTGTAAAATCATATAATCTGTGATAAGAAATCAGGCGAATATAGAAAATATGATACGCATAATTTTAGTTCATATAGTGGAGGCTGCACGAATGCCAATATTATTATGAAATATGCATTATAAATATATTAAACTATTAAAATAAAATCACACTCACACCAATGCCAATATGTTACACAACACTAAACTATAAGATTGGGTGAAAGCATAGATATGACAACCATGGTAAAATAAAAATGTATATTGTTCATTATAACATTTAATGAGATTAAATATTCAAATAGATATTGTCGTATTTAGGCGAAAAATCTCTACTTTGCTTTAAATCGCTTTAAAAAGCCTCCATAGCTCAACGGTATACGGTATGGACTGAAATCAGCAAGGTCCCCGGTTCAAACCCTTGTAAAAGTTGAATTGAAAACAGACCTTTTCACTAACAGTCCATTTTCAAATGGGTTTTAATCCCAATTATATGACTATATTTGTTACAGTTCTTAAAATTACCGAGAACAAAGGGATCAATACTTTGGGACGCTGATTCGCATTTCAGGTCGTCAGGTTCTTTTGTGGCTTATATTTTTTCAGATATTTATACATATTCAGATCAATTTTTTGTTTCTGTCCATGCCTACGAGATAAAATTCCTTACAATTATCATCTCGATTTTGAAAATCTAGTATACGATGAAAGTATTTGTTAAATAACTTCAAAACTTGCCCGATTTCGCTCCAAATAATTTTCCTAGACAAATTTCTCGGTTAGTCCGGAGATGCCTCGCTCGAGGTAAATGCACGTGCTTCAAACGAAAATCCATTACCGCTAAGGCTGCCTCGCGAGGCTGCTCGTTTGTCTCTTGTCATGTTATAAAAAGAAAACAAGATGTTTCGTTCGTAATTTAGTGCTACCCATGTACTGTAGATATTTTATTTAATTACTTAAATATACCATATAAACAATTATATTTGTTGATATTGGAATGTAATTGAGCAAAAAATATTAGAATAATATATAAATGTCAATGTATATAAATGTAGGGACATTATGAGATTTCAGAACTGTCTTCCATCATTCAGAAAACCATCTATTACCATCTGTGTACCTTCTGGTGGAGTTCTGGCGCAGTTGTTCATGGGCGTTGGTAGTCACTCAAGTGAACCACCTGTCCGTTTGCCACTTGTCATCATTCATCATCACCTTGTCATCAAAATCAAATACGGTAAGTGAGCAACCAGCTTTATGTCTAACTACATGTTCGCGATATGATCTAACATGTTTGCGATAAATTCTAAATCTACCGAACCGATTTTGATCATATTTTGGACTATGTATACTTTTCATCAGAAGCGAAAGCGAAGAAAAGCGAAACACCTTGCAAGTTTATATTTTGTAAGGATCATCAGAAAAATGTGTATATTTAGGAGAATATATGTTATTGGAAGCTCCTTGGATTCTTAAGGTTCTTGAAGTCGAGCGAGGGTATAATGCGCCTAGAATAATAATAATATTAAATTGTCATTTTAACAGGTATATGTTATGATTATCTATTTTTACATTTAAAAAGTATTAACATGGCTAAACATGTTTCAATAGGTTACCTCTTCACCACTGGTACCGATGATTCCAAAACATAAATCCAAAATATAAATTGCTCGAGGAAACGCAGCATTAGCATGCTGCAGCTATATTCAGAACCTACCACCAAAAATCCAAATACTAAATTTCCTAGTTTGGATTGGCCAGGATTCGTACCCGGGACTTCTAACGTACAATATAGAGGGTATGAGTGTAGCAATAGTATATAAATTCAAATGATATTTTGTTCGAATAGACTTTTATAAGCTCTTTTGAATCGTTAAATATTTCAAAAGCTATCACTGATTCGGAAGAGTCGAGCCACGAGAAGAATCAGCAAGAAACTCGTTAACCACTCTTTTAAAAAGAGTTCTTACAGAAATTAGTTTCACAAATTTTTGCATGTTAACTATAAAGTACAAAGCTGGAGCGACAGGACTCCAAGCAGTTTTATCTTTAATTATTCTTCGTCAGTATAATACGCTTTACGAATAAGCGTGTTTTTAACTGAATTGACCAATAACCTTCCAGAACGGCGTTGCATTGTACTTCCTTCCTTCCTTCCTTCCTTCCTTCCTTCCTTCCTTCCTTCCTTCCTTCCTTCCTTCCTTCCTTCCTTCCTTCGATATATATAGGTATCAATGTATAGGAATCAATGTTACAACACAAAGGGCTGTCCACAGGGAGGAGTACTATCCCCTCTACTATGGTCTCTTGTGGTTCATCCTCTTCTTAGGGCGTTAAATGACGCCCACTATGAAGCACAGGGCTATGCTGATGATCTGTTCATAATGACGATTGGCAAATGCCAGATTACGGTGTCCAATCACATGCAACAAGCCCTTCTGATGGTAGAGCGATGGTGTACTAATACCAAGCTTACTGTCAATGCAAAGTATTTGTTCCTGTCGACTGTGTTGGCAGATAAATTATGCGAATTTGTTTTTTGGCCGAACGTTTTGTTCCAGCGCTGTTTGTTGAGATATTTGTTTGCGAAAGGTGCTGATTCTTTATTTTAATATCAAACCTATGTATGTCAATTTTTTATTCATACAACTGTCGTACGGCAAAATAAGAAAGAAATACAGCAAATTAAGACTAATAAATTAGTCAATCTAGTTAGCTACAGGAATGAGTTTTTAACACCATAATAGTCCACTGTAAAAGTTAGTTTTTTAGTTATTAGTTATGGATGAGATTGGGCCAGGAAAGAGGCAGGTGGATCAAGAAGGAGGAATAAAGCAACACGAAACTTGGCCAATGATATTCCACGACAAAAGGTATCTATATATCGCTATATCGCTTGATTTCTTTTATCTAGATATCTATATATCGCTTGATTTCTTCGGAAAAATTGACGGAACTTCGAACAAATACGAATATATTTATTGCTAAACAATGTTTATAGACATCAGATTTAATTGCGGCTCCGCATTAGGGCGTTAAAAAGTGTGAACGTGAATGTCGACGGTTTTCACGGGGTTCGCGCGAGTTCACGCCTGTTTCCCAATCAGAATCTGTATTTTGTCCCGCGACAAGGGGATCGCGCCTCTTTCGCGCGGCGTCCACGGGTACACATCTTCTAATTTCTTTTAATGGTACACATGTGTGTTTGATGTATGAATGTAGTGCCGAGTTAGAATTCGTCACAGATATTTTTTGTGCGATGCGTCTTATAAGATTCTTCAAAATTTTCAGATGCGCACGTTATTTTCGTATAAATATACTTGTACGATACGACTTAAAGCGAGTGGTTACATGTTTATGATACGACGCATCTTTTATCACATTATATGCGTGTGCATTTTTTCCCAAACTGACTTTCTTGCTCGATGAGTGTTGGTATAATAATAATAATTTTCCCCAACTCTTCTACGAAGTTTCACTTTCTTGGAATATGACAATTTTGAGAATATATGGAGAGGTCAACCTGAGTTCGAAGTCTGTTCAGGGACTTTTTACTCTTAATTGTTGGGGTAAATAGGGACATATTTATGTTTTTATTTCTGATTTAAAATTTCTCTCTTTGCATGGTACTAACGCAGACTTTTTCACTTGATGAAAAAGGGTCGCCCTGGTTTTAGATTAACAAAATTTATCCAGGCAAACGCTACTGTTATTAACCCGTTTTTAGCAACGCTATCGAGAGAAATTATGACATTTTACTGACACTTATTGAATTTCAATTCGAATTCAATTTTTAACCACGACTAAATTATTATTTACATTCATGTTATTAAAAAAAAAAACTCAATTGTAATTCAATTTAACTGTAAACCATCATTTTTTCGTCACACCAACGCAGACCACCGTCGATTTTCCCATCGAACTCTCGGGATTAATCTTGACCACTTTGGGAACCAATGACGTAGAAAATAGCTCTTGAGGTTAGATTAATTTTGAAACTGGAGTTATGAAAGTTAAATCTTTTATTTTGTGAGGCAATGATTACACAAACACAACATTGAATATAATGTCAAAACGAAGAAAAATTCGAATTGATTTACTTCGGCGATTTGAAACTAAGTTTGGAAGATGTAATTTTTATGAAAAAAGAGAAAACACAAACAATATGTGGACTAGTGTACTACAAAAGGACTCGCAGACGATCGTATATTTTTTAGTAAATATATATATACATACATATGGATAATACACCCAGACACGAGGCGGGGATCGAACCCACGACCCCGGAGCAGAAGGCAGGATCACTGCCCACAGCGACAACGGGCCAGTCAATATAAAAGCGATATTTCACTTAAAACGAAATCTTGAATCCCGCAGGACGTACAAAAATGAAATTTGGCAGAGAGGTAGTTTATAGTTATTAAATATCCGCTAAGAAACGTATAAGGGCTCTTGAAAGTTTAATTTTACGTGGACGAAGTCACGGGACACAACTAGTTATTGAATATTTCAATCCTTACATATATCGGAGCTTTAAAAAGAAATGAGCAAGAACTTGAAAATTAAATGGGCGCGTACAATCTCGTTGACTTTGTAAAAGTTATACTTTTAATAGTAGATTATTGCGCCGGGCGCAAAGTGATTCATTAATGCACGAGTGTTATATTGGTATTAAATTAACACGAGTGCATTAATTAGTCACTTCAAGAAGGTGCAAGGTCTACTTTTTTTCAACTCCGTTATGTATCGATTAATGGCCACATTAATGCGTAATTGGAAGAAAAATTATTAACATAATTATTACTAACAATACCATCACTATCGTAAAATAACATTTCAAACTTATTTCATTGCTGGCCCGTTGGCGCAGTGGGCAGTGACCCTGCCTTCTGCATGTGAGAGTAACAAAGTTGTAATAAAACGTCCACTCTTCGCTAGTCAACTATTCGATCGCGATTAATTTAGTCTTATTTTGAAGGACATACTTTAAGGCAAAAGTCAAAAACCATCAATAACGCTTGAAGCGTACGCTTCCAGGCGTTATTGACATTATCTTTTTTATCGTTTTTGCACCTAATCTGCGTAATTCAATAGATAATCACAACGCTTTAGTGACTACAAATTTAGCATCACAGGCTCCCCTACTATTATATTTTATATGCTATCACGGCTGTCGACAAGAGGTGAACTGCTTTGATGGAAGAATACTATCTCCAATAGGGTCAGTATTGCGTCTGGACATAGCTTCATTTGAATGATCATTTCAATGATCATGTAGTGTGGCCGGGGACTTTGTGTAGCTGCACAAAGTTTTCTAGAACTTTGCAGATTTCAAGTACAAAAATGTACCAATACTTTGAGCTATGTCTGGTATTAGAAGGTGACGTCTTCTAATAAAATCATGAAGGTTGACAGTAAAAAAAAACAATACTTAATGTCTCGAATACTGATGCTGCACTCTTCGTTCTTTCCGCGACGCGATTTTGAAGATACTGTTAGAAGGGGTTCCTTCGAAATTCAACAACATCAAAGAAAGAAATGCGGATAAAGTCGCAGGTAGCAGCTAGTTTAAAATATAAACCAAGATGAGAGGGCGAGCAAAGACAAAACAGTCTTTAAAATAGCAACTGTACAGCGCCACACGCGGCTATTACAGAAACCAAACAAACGTTCGGAAAAACTTTATGTTTAATATTCCAACAATAACTAATATAATTCCAACTCTCAGACACCCTATATACGGATCAAATATTAATATAGATGTAATTCCAGGAGCGCCGGCGATATTCATTATCATATGGGTGATATCGCGGTGCTTGGTGTCCGTGTTGCCTTCCACCGGATCCGAATTATCTTCTTTTAACTTTATTATGAATTGTTTTGCATTATTTATTTATTTTAAAAAACTGTTCTTTTATGAAATTATTGTCACACAATGTCCTATTCAGCTGATACTCTACTCCCCTTGTACGTGTTACGTAATTTAAGGACGACTCCCTGTAATTCTTTTGAACTTACAAAAAATGAAATATCAGAGAACTGATGTACAAATATCTTTTTAAATATTAATTATTTACCATTGTACCGACATTCATCAAGTTGGAAAAACAATCCCCCATTTGTTTATAAAAGTAATGGCTCATTTCATATTTAAAAAAAAAATCATGCATATGTTTGTTGGCTTGAAAGTATAATGAATATTTATAAAAATATGTCTTATTATTTATAATCCTTTTTATGGTTCCGTATATGAAAGTTATAAGTATTTATAACAAACATGGCATTGTTCTCACTTAGAAAGACGTAAAATCTAGAACCATACATATTCGCTTCTTGAAAGATCTTGGAAAAATGACAAAGGTAATCAATAATCTATACTAATATATAAAGCTGAAGAGTCTTTGGGCTTTACATATCCCATTTATGCAGTAAGGCTATTGGCTACGTAAGACGAATAGGAGCGGAACACCAATGAAGAACGCTTCAAAATTGGCGGTTTTTTCCCGTTTTGAGAGTTTGCATGCGCTGCATAAACGGTTATAGTTTCGCAAAAATGAAAAGTTCTAAATAATAGTCTGCGATACAATATATCTATCTCTTAAGGTTGGCTCCCTGTAACTCTTTTTATGCTAACCAAATTTGTTCTAAAATTACGTACTCATTACATTATTTGCGAAGGTGTTTTTATAAACATGATATTGATCTTTATCCAAAACCAATTTTTCAAACCCCTAAGTGATAAAAGTGGCCCAATCGGACGAATTCGCGGTGTACATCTAGTTATGTATGCGGCTAATGATCATGTTGTGTAGCCGGGGATTTAGAGTATTTGCACAAAATTTTGGACTATTCCATGCGATGTCGGTTTTTAGGACACATCAAAGCGTTCAAAGTTGACATCAGGGCAGTTGACAGGAGACCGCTGTATCAGCCGTATCAATTATACGGGGCTCCCGGGCTATACGGGCCCCCAAAGTGTGTAAGTAAACATTCTTAAAATCTTATCAATGGATTGATTACTATTAATAAACAAAAAAATGTCATTGAAACTCAAAATGTTGCCAAGATGGGAAAAATCTTCCCATCATTTGTAGTAAGGCAATTGTTGTCATTTTTTGATATTTAAATATAGAATGGTACTTAATTGTAGAATTCCAATGGTTCCGATTGTTGCTACTCAATGGATATAAATAATCTGACTTATAAATTATTTTTGAAAATCTTGTTTATCTACATAGAAACATACATAAATTTAAGAAAGTGGGTGATTTAACTGGCAGAAATCTTAGAAATATAAAGAAATAAGTTCTACTAGGTTCCGTAAAACTAACTCCACATTCAAGTTTCGCAGTTATTGGAATCAATTACCAGCTTCGGTATTTCCAAACCGATACGACTTAGGAACCTTCAAGAAAAGAGCAGACTCCTTCTTCAAAGGCCGGCAACGCATCCGTTAGCTCTTTGGTGTTGCAGTTGTCCATAAGCGTTTGAAGTCACTCGAGTGAACCACCTGTCCGTTTGGCCCTTGTTATATAAAGAAAGTGTAAGTGTACGCGTTTATATACTCCCTATGACATTCGGGAAATGATTATGAATAAATTTAAACCTTTTATAAAACGTAAACTCATTAGGAAATCCTGTTATAATGTAACGGATTATTTGAATGATGATGATGCTTGGGAATAAATTGCTCTAACCAAATTTGAATTATTGTGAAAATGGTGATAACAAAAATAGCCCGACTGAGTTTATTGCGGGCCCTTCTTAGTGCAGGGCGCGAGGAACCCTTGTAAACTTAGCTTTTAAGTCATAAATTCTATCACCAAATTATTAAAAAATAATAACAACCGCAAGGCAACTGGCTTTCAAATGGGAAAAACACCATCGAAATCGGTCCATCCATTTGAGAGCTACGATACCACAGACAGACACACACACACAGGCATCGACATCAAATTTATAACAACTCTCTTTTTGCTTTTGGGGTTAAAAAAATAACCAAGAAGGCTAAGACGATACCTCCGTTATGCTCCGCTCCCGTCCCAACCTTCTCACCTATCTTGTTTCAACAGGTGATCTTAGACACTCGCTAAGATCGATTTAATGTTTACTCTTATTTAAATTTATAATAATTATATAAAAGGCGAAAATTGATATTCAGAGCTACTTAAAATTACGAAGAAAATTCAAACTTTTTGTTTGGCGTGAATAGACATTTCGGCGTGATGAAAGTCTGTTTGTGGGCTTCTATTAGTGAAAAAAAAATTAAGACCTGGTCTAAATTAATATGGGAACAATCGGGAAGCACCAGCTTTCAAATGAAACAAGAGTCACCAAGATATGTGCACCCAATTGAAAGTTCTGCGGTAACAAACATAATAAAAAACATACAGCAGCCAGAAAGTCCAGATACTGGCGACAGGTCTTAAAACGTATTATTTTTATACTCACTTAAATCTATCCAATTTAATTAGAGTTAGCGCCGCAAGTTCCTTTAGGCTGCAGCCGCATTGGGCGGGCGCGTTAGGGTACCAGTTTCTCTTTCTGACATAAGATCGGCGTGAATTGGCGGCAAGGTCACGTCCAGTGATGGTATTGTTGTCACGTTTCGTTCGGTATGTGAGAGTTTCCGGTGGCCTAAACTCCTTTTTAAAGGCCGGCAACGTATCTGAGAGCAGTGCAGATGGTGCAGATGTCTAGAGCGACAGTGGTCACTAAGGTGATGAGCCGCCTGCTCGTTTGCTCCTTGTCCTGATACCCTAAGCCTCGTGTGATAGTTAGGAATAACTGAAGTAACAAAAAAAATAATGAAAAAAAAAAACAGTTCGCTCCAATTAAAGAGTTGTGCACTCGCTTTTAATACCTATATAAAACACATATTCAGTTTTTCTTGCATCACAAATTCGAAACAATTGCGATCATCAAAGGAAAACCGAAAAATCCATAACGGCTTTTCGACGGAACAGGCCTTTGATATTTACTAAGCGAATATGAAGACATGTGAATTTAAAGGATATATTCAAAAATAAACGATATGCCTTTTGTTGCATCGTTAACTCCTGTGACAAAAGGACATTTTTATATGCTATAAATATGGACGAATTTGTTGTCTAACTTTAAAAATATTAATAAGATCTCAAAAGGTTGGATTATATAATTGACTTTATTAAGGGCTTATTATTAACGATAATTGCGTAATCAGAATTATTGCTTTTAGATAAAATACATTCAGGGTTCGCAGGAAGGTTGAAAGGTTATATTTGTTACTGAGAATCGTGGTGCTTCTAATTGTTTGTACGCAGATACTTCTTTGCGGGTTGTACATTGAGCATGTTAAAGATAAGATAGATAAGTTAAAAGATATAATGGACAAAGTGTGAGAAAAAGGTACAACTAAACCTGTCTAAATTAGAGGGGCTAATCTATATTAGATTAAACTCTGATTATGTTCGTCGTAAAATGATTTTTATCAAGAGGACATACGAAGGTCTTAAACAAGTGGTATAAAGGGGGACTGTGGACAATGATGAGGATAAAAATTACTTGTGGATCCACCAGAGATTTGTGGCTCGAACTGTAAAGCACTTAATTCAACTCCGACATTTAAGTCCATTGAAATGTTATAGTCTTTGGGAATAGCCGTGAAAAAAACTATGAAGCATTTTTATTACAGCATGGAAGGGATGCCTTAAGGAGTCCACATGTACAAGGTCCCGGAAGCGTTCAATAGCTTGCAATGACCGCTCGAATACAGAATCTTGGACTTTTTAAATTCTAGGAAGTTAAAAAAATAAATAAAAGGAACCGAGATATGAAAGACCTTTACCCACAAGTGGGATATGACAAGCTTATTAAAAATCTACTATTCTTAAAATTATATTGCCAACTGTACATTTCATATACAGCCTAAAAGGCTATAGGCTATATATCATCACGCTACTATTGAATCTATTTTTTTTACCTTATTTTACGCGAAGTCGCGGGCACAGCTAGTAAACTATAGTTGTGTCGTCTGCTCCCTTGTAACATTAAAAAAAAAAAGAGGAAGTCAACAAAAAACAGGAAAATTTTTATTATTTCCTGTTTTATACAAATCGGCGAAATCGTGAGAGGGATAAATTTTTCGACAGTTTTTTTTTACTTATGGTCTATACTATAGGATTTTGGTAATCCCTTGCGTTAGTTGTTTAACTGTTATATAACAATAAACAGGTATTTGTTTTGATGAAGTTGCATAATACACTGAAGTAACGAGAAACCAGACGCTTAAATTGAAATCTATATATATAAAAGCGAAAGGTTTTGAAAGTTCGAAAACCGCAGGATGTGCAAAGATGAAGTGTATCTATACTAATATATAAAGCTGAAGAGTTTGTTTGTTTGCTTGAAAGCGCTAATCTTAGGAACTACTGGTACAATTTGAAAAATTCATTCACCATTACAATCCTACATTATTCCCTTTGAACACAGGCGAATATTTTTAAAAGAGTTAGGGATCCGTATGAAAACTTTGCTATACATTATGAAACTTTTCGTGTAATACCTTGTAATATAGAGTCCAATCAGTGTTTCATAGTCATCAACATAGTCTAATACCGGCTGCGCTGAAAAAACTCTTTTGTCTAGTCTGGAGCAGGAAGACAAACTTCCGTTTCAGGTTTGTTAAGTTTTAAAAATACACTTTGGTCACTATAAAATCAGCCTTATTGAAAGCAATTATATAGTTTTCATTCTATCTTTGTGTTCTGTAAAAAAACCCGCATGAAAATCGATTCGTTTAAAAGCTGCGCTAAGCTGACCATAGACGAACAAAAATATAGAATTGTCTAAATTATAACAATCTTATTTTTGTGTTTGGTCGAAAAAAAAAAATGGGCTCTACAGGGTTACCGTTTCTTCTTAGTGTAGCGGCTGCTACATAATAAGATGGCAATGATGTCAATATTATTTATTCGAGGAAAAGCTACAGAAAGAACCATATCAGTGCCCGGGTCTTGTGACCCAGTTGTAGGTTTAACAGCGCGCTCTTTATAGTGATAACTAACACTCACCTTCACTGCCAGTGTTCCCTCCCCTACCAAACCAAATGATCCTACTTGTGATTGTGATATATTGTACATATAGTGCGGCTTTAGATTTCCTTCTAAAGCCGCACTATATGTACAATATATTCTACAATTTTCCGAAAGTTAGCTTATGTAAACTCTCTGGTCCATCTAAGTTAATTTTAGTTTTGTCCTCATGTTTCAATTTACCTGAATATTTAATGTCATCTTTCAGTATAAGGTTCCTTGCCGGA
The DNA here is from genome assembly GCA_024363005.1 of Charaxes varanes. Lineage (NCBI taxonomy): Eukaryota > Metazoa > Arthropoda > Insecta > Lepidoptera > Nymphalidae > Charaxes > Charaxes varanes. The sequence goes on from JANCMC010033613.1 coordinate 14,866,675, forward strand.
CTACGGAAACCTAGAAATGCTTATATTACAAATTCAGTATTTTAGATTTTTATATTGACTAACTACTCGGACAGACTTTTTCCGTCAAAAGTTCATTTTTATATTTAATCTCTGTATTAAAACTTGTACCTCAAGGAATTAACTAACCAAATTAGACGAGTCGTTCTGGAGTTCATTTTTATTTATAAAGATAAATGAAACTAAAGAGTAGGTGGCCCCAAATAGTTGAGTCCCCGGACTCAACATGATGGCACGTTGAACTCGAGAAGCTAAAAGATATTAAATATATTGGGCCCATGATAGACATAAACACAGAAAACTAGGGGAGACTGTAAAAGAAAGTAACATTTTCACAATAAAAGACAACAACAATGTAGAATGGTTTTCTTAGCATTAAGATCGATCGCTCGCTTCATTTATTTGTTCATCCAGTCTTAACGTTCATGCTGCTCGCAACTCTTTCCTTGGCGGTATCTTCTAACTAGTGATGTCACATATTATACATAGATTTTATTTTTTATAATCATATTTATGTATAATCAGGGTGAGTGGTGAGTCACTTAGAATAATTAAAGAGAATACTGGACTCACGTTATAATTATGTAATAAAAATGTTGGACGACCCAGATATCGCTGGGCGGATGAAGTCGCGAAAGATCTCCAAGCTCTCGGCAGATTTAAAAGAGCTTGTAAAAGTCTACTTGAATAAAATATCATTTGAAATTGAATTTGCAACGCTCGCAAGCAAGTGGAACGGGAAAAATCGCGCTTAGTGGAACGTACGTATTAATGACGTCACGACTAACTCAACCAAAATTGTTTAAGTCTCATTACTGAATGAGTCTATTAAACGCTAAGAAAGTAATCTCTTATTGATTATTCTGTCCATTTTAATTCATAAATTCTTCACATTAGTTTTATTAAACTGTATTGAAGCAGAAAATCTATAGATAATATACAGAATTAATAATTTTGGCTATATGTTACCAGTACCTACACAACCCTTTTTATTTTTTGTGTGTTTTAATTTTTTCGTAAATTTCTCATCATTTCTCATCTGATACAAATCTATCTTAGAATATTTCAAGAATCTTTGTAAACGCAAACGAACAAGTAAAGAATGTTCTACGTCTATTTAATGTAAATCCACCTTTATAGGAACAAAACAGGTCAGCAAAGCATTTCCATTAAAGCTCGTAGCATTTTAATGAATCGACAAAACAATTAAGTACGACGATCTGCTTTTCATAGAAGTGTCGGCGATACAAAAGACGCAACGGAATGCCGATTGTTGGAATCAATGCGATGTTTGTGAATTAGAACCTTCTTCAAAAACGTCATTCAATTGTCTTTTTCGAAGCGTCTATTCGGTGAATACGCGACCGATGTATTTACGAAAGAAGCTGTTAATGTAAGTTTCGAATTCGTATGACTCACAATAATCCAAATTTGCTCTTGTAATAGTAGATTATTGCACCGAACGTAAAGTGAGTCATTAAAGCACGAGTGTTATGTTGGTGGCCGGGCGAATGCGAAGGCACTAAATTAAAACGAGTACATTAATTACTCACTTCAGCATGGTGCATAATCTACTTTTCTTTCAACTACATCGCTGTCTATTTGTATTTTTTTTAACTTTTCTTGCTAATTAAGTGATGTATTAAAGTTTTACAATGATTTGAATACGTATGGTGAGAATTTGTTCTTTAGCTTAAAGCATACAATGTATGAAACTTAATGTAAAACCTTTTTGGTAAATGCGTATCGAAATATAAAATCGCGAATTAGTGAAAAAATGTGCAACAATGAAGTTTCATTCAACATTTCCGCACTGTTTTGGATCGAAGCAGAAAGTGCGTTGTTTGTGTAGTTGCAGTTATTAATAATCATTAATTAGGATTATTAGTTGTTACCGGCGATTTAGTCCGCGTAAAATTAGGTGCAAAATTTTTGCGTGATGATATGAAGCCGTTCTCAATAAATGGGCTATCTAACACTGATTTTTTTTTTAAATCGGACCAGTAGTATCCGAGATAGGCCGTTCAACAAACAAATGAACTCTTCAGCTTTATCTATTAGTATAAGATTTATGGATAAAGAAACATAAAGTACATAAAGATGTAAAAAAAGTTATATCTCAGATCATAGACGCCCACAACAAAAGCGACCCGCTGTTTCTGATGGTCAGCCACTCCGCTGTGCACTCCGGCAACCCCTACGAGTTCATCCGCGCGCCAGAAAACCTGATCGCCAACTTCTCCTACATTAAGGACGTGCAAAGACGAAAGTATGCCGGTAAGTAATTTTAGAAACTGCATATTATAAAAATAGCTGTAACCCGCTTTTTTATTTATAAAAGTAAAGTAGGCTATGGTACTCCTTGTATCATTATTTTGTTTTATATTAAAAAAGACATCTATTTTTACCCACAATCCAGCAAATATACAATTATTACTATGATGATTAATTATTATTTATCATCCCCAACAGCACTTTCTCTCCCACAGCTGGGTATAGCCTTTCCCCGTCTGTACCACTCTACGATCTTGAGCCAATCTGGACTGAGTTTGAGCCACAACAGATATTATGCCGTCGACCCACCTCGTTGCTGAATAACCAATGCTCCGTTTTCCTAGCGTCGGCCACAAGTCATTACTGCTTTACTCCACCTATCGTCACTTCGTCAGACCAAATGTCCTGCCAAGCTTCACTTTGCAACACTCCTTCTCCGATATCCCAAACTTCGTCCTTGGTCGGATTTCAGTGTTGTGAGCTCGATCTTGGAGTTTGATACCGAGTATGGACCTTTCCATGGCTCTCTGTGCGACTTTTACTTCGGTCACGGCCTCATTAGTATAAGGTATCTATGCTTCAACGCCGTTCGTTATGGTGGGCATGGCACATTGGTTAAATATATATTCGCCTAGCTATTTCCAATTTTTGATGTTCTGCTTACAGCTGTAGTAGCGAAACTTGATGAGTCAGTCGGCACTGTCGTGGCGGCGCTTCAGTCCAATGGTCTTCTGGAGGACAGCATCATCATATTCAGCACCGACAACGGCGGGCCCGCTGAAGGGTTTAACGATAACGCCGCATCCAACTACCCACTAAGAGGAGTAATTATGTTTGTTTATAATTTACTAGCGGCCCGCCCCGGCTTCGCACTGGCATTGACGTAAACGAAGTTTTCATACGGATCCTTAACCTTTTCAATAATATCCTATCGTCTATGTTCATCAGGGATAATTTAGGATCCTAATGGTGAATGGATTTTTTTGAATCGGTTCAGTTAATCAAATCTTTTCTCTTTAAAATATTATTATACACTAGCTAGTTCGATACGATGTGGCCTTATTGCGAATTTGTCGTAATACATACTGGTAATTACAATTACAATATATCCTTGGCTATCTTTAAATGTAAAAATCGTTTATCATAAAATACTTAGAACTTTAAAACGCCTTTGGTGCAACCATGGTAGGAAGGAATTTGTTGCGCTTTACGACGTCCATGGCTTTTATATTATGTTCTCTGAACTTGACTTACTGTTCCCTGAGACTTGGTCCACGTAAAATTGCAAAAACCCCTTGGACCACCTGAATTTGGCCCTATCGTAAATTCCTTTCTTAGCTGAGGACTAACTATAAATTCCTTGCCAAATTTAATCTTCCCTGTTGAAAAATTCTCATAGAACCCAATTAAATGGGACAAATCCAATTAAAAGCCACACAGAAACCAATAAGGTGTATTGTTTTCTATGCGGTTTTGTCCCGTTTAATTGTATTCTATGGAAATTTTTCAAGAGGATTTATGCGTCCCGGTCCTGGTTTAAGAGATTTCGTGTAAGGTGACATTTCTCTTTTATATTCATAGATAACATGCTTTTGTAGTTGCTATTTCTTTCCAAGCTCGTCACGAATACAAAAAGAACTCATATCTTTGATTAAATTAACCAATAAGTCGTACATGGTAACTATTAACTTTCTTTGTAGGTAAAGAACACGCTGTGGGAAGGCGGGGTGAGGGGCGCAGGGATTTTGTGGAGTCCGCTGATTGAGCGCAAATCACGTGTCGCCAACCAGAGGTTTCACTTAGTGGACTGGTTGCCCACTTTATTGGGCGCGGCGGGTTATAATATAAGGTAATTTTGAGTTTAATCTATAGTTTGTTTTTTTTTTAATTTGTTGCTAAAAAATGAAAGTATTTATGGTCTACAAGCAAACCCGGCTACGCTTTGCTGTAGCTGTGTGATTAAGGAAGGATTTAATAGACAAACTTAAAAGAAAAGACCATTAACCAAAATAAAATTCTGAGTTATTTTTTTTTAATTTAGAGCCTATTTTCTCTCTGCGTGGAAAAGCCTCCCTAACTTCTTTCCATATCTTTTTATCTAAGGTTATGCGTTACCAATCTCTCTTATAACGATCCAACCCATTCGTCCATCTCATTCTTGGTATACCGCGAGGGCGTTTCGGATCTAGGATCCATAAATTGGAGATTTCACCGTTACAAATTTAAATATTACTTCACTCTTTTAACGGTGTTTTTTGCATGCGTCCTGCTTGCAGTAATATTGGAGAATTAGATGGAATAAATCTATGGGAGGCGCTGTCAAAGGATTTAAAGTCGGAGCGAACTTCTATCGTCCATAACATCGAATTATCATTTTTTTTTAGGTTACGAGGCAAACGAGCAGGCGGTTCAGATTAGGTGGTCACGAGACATGTTACTCGAGGACCTCATTTTTGACGTTCATATATGACGAAAAAGTTAACATTACATATAAATATCAATTAACTACTACTGGAGATGAGGAAGTTGTCTAATTATATACGCAACGAATGGACATACTAGCATGAACGCACGTCATTAACAAAAATTACTTACGCTTTCTATTGCTTATCTATGTTTCTTTCTATTTTTTGTCTATTGATGAAACAGCATTATCCGTTTTCCCTACAGACTTTAGTCCTGGCTTAGGACAGGCTAAAATACCTAGGCAGCAAGAGCCCCCTGCACTAGGCGCAAGCCCGTATTGCTGGGTGCCCCGCTCATCCACCAAGAGGTACAGTCAGTTAGACACTATATAAAAACTTAAAAACTAGACTAAATGACAAATGAAGTTTTTTTTTTGCTTTTTTTTTATATATAATTTGAACAAATCCAAATATTGATTATTAAATTTGAAATAAAAACGTTGATAAGTGTCTGTCTGCGCAAGCAAAAATCTGTTTTGCAGTTCCAAATATGACTCTAGAATAATAAATTTAGATAAAATAAACCGGGCATGTGCGAGCCAGACTCGCGGTCTGAGGGTTGCGTACCGTCGCATTGTCCATTTATGTATACATTTAGCTGGAATTTCTTCTATTTTAGGGGCAATTAATTTTATTACTACAATTATTAATATACGAATTAATAACGAAAATTAGGTAAGAAAATTAGAATCAGGTTTAGCGTAATGATATTTAGCCTATAGCCTTCCTCGATAAATGGGTTATCTAACACTGAAAGAATTTGAATCAGCATACAAACAAACTCTTTAGCTTTATATATTAGTATAGATGCGAAAATGTTAATTTTAACTATGTTTACATTCATAAACAAATGATAATTTGGAATAATTTAACTATTAAATGCCCTAATAACCCAATGAAAGGCTTAGATGGATCTCCATAAGGACACGGGTACGTCGCCAAACCGTCGCTAAGTGAGTTACCTGTCCTATATTTTAACATGAATTGTTTGGATATGTAACCGGCGACGTTACCATGGCGTCTCGGTGAGGTAGGGCTCATAATCTTGTAATATAACTACGGCAGTCGACATTTTAAAAAGTTTTTTTCAAATACTTGAATTTTTTTCTTTATTCCCCATTTGTATTGCATATACCTAGAAGTGCTTATGAAAAGCTATCCGTAACATTCGAGCAATCGAGTAATCCTTTATTTTTATAGTCAAATATAAATCACGCAAGGACGAACAATCGAATCGATTTTCCGCACCTCCGTGGGAACTAGCGGCTGAAGAACAATCTCTAGTGATGGGGACATTATAAAAAAAAACATATCGATAAATAGCAAAACATTTTTGAAAAACTATTCATTTTTTGACGTGCTAACGTCTTATAAATTGACTGACGACGACTGCACGCACGAAAAGGCATGACTCACTGTCACGTTCTGTCTGAGTCGAGCGTGTCTGTATACCGATTTTACAGAATATCATTTTTTTTAATTATTAGGAAGTAAGATAAGTAAGTATAATATGTTTAGGATTTATGTTGCAAAAGTCCAGCAATCCATCTGCAAGCCTTTTGAAGTAAAAACTTCTCTAGGCGAGTTAGGCATTTTGGAGATGGGGTAAAACCCTTGAACTTTATTATAATTTACTTATCTAGCTGTCCAAGCATAGAAATGATTTTGTAGATACCCTCTGGGAAAAAAAAAAAAAAAGTATTTTTTGCAAAAGTTGTATTCATTTAATTTCTTAACTTCCTAATTATTCTTCTACTAGCGATGCCCGCGACTTCATCCGCGTAATATTACGTAAAGAATAGATTCAGTTTTAGCATGATGATATATTACGAGCCTATATGGTTAGGATAAAAATAGTTATAGGGAGCCAACCTTAAGAGATAGATATATGCTGTCGTAGACTTTTATATAGCAATTCTACAGGGGAACAATTCGGTCATACATGATTTTTGTGAAACTTTAACCTTTAATTTTGTAATACAGTGGTAGGTAATATAATATGTGTATATATCTTTACGTATAAATAAAATTGAAGGGTTGATTTGTAATGTCGAAATATTTTTTTTTTACTCATAGCATATTACTATAGCTAAAACGCAAGTCAAACATTTTGTTTCTCTGTCTGTTTGTATCGGGTATTCTCCAAAACGACTGCCCCGATTTGGACGGGACTTACACTATGAGGTATAAAATAGGTTATACCTGGTAAAATAATATAATATTACCTTAAAAAATTAGAATTCCGCAGAAAAATATAAACCCTCAAAATCACTGAATTCACGTGGACGAACTCGCGATATGCAGCTAGTGTAAAAAACCCGAAATTTTATAATATAATTTTTTCACTTTAACTCTAACAATGTGTGAAAATTGGGTGCGACCTACGCATACATATAAAATCGAAAGGTCACCAATACAAAATCTCGAAAACCGTAGAACGTACAACGATGAAATTGGGCAAGAAGGTAGTTTATAATTAGTAGACAGCTACTAAGAACGAACTTTTCGATAAGGCCAGAATAAGGAAAGTTTAACTTTACAAACGATGTAACGGGAAACAGTACCCAACACAGAGAGAGACGAATTTCTTGGCATTCCATGGATTCACCGTGCGGGTGCCGGGTCCATCGCGTTGCAGAGGAAGGAACCATAGGCCACTAGCCCTCACCTCCACTGTCAGTGTTCCCTCCCCTGCCTAGCCCATGTCCCATCCAAAAATAACGTAAATTTCTATTACCGAATTAAGCGTAATTTAGTTCAAGGGAAAAATCAGTATTTGAGGTCCCTATTTGTTGGTAATAATAATAATAAATTGTAACTGAAGAACTAGATTAGGGGTTGTTTTATTAGAAACCGTGTTAGTAACTTGATTTTCCTTCGAATAAAACGTAAAACGCGCCCTAACGAACTCTTGTATTGGAGCAATTTGAACCCACAATATTCTACGTGTAGAAAAATTCTAGCACCGCAATATAAAATTCTTATACACATTTTATCAGGTGGTGATTGTCCTATTAAAAATAAAGTTATCACTGATATATCACGTTATAAAATAAATTCTTAATTAGTAGAGTATTTTATCTCACTTTTACAATTTTTTGTCATAAACTAAACATGTTCTAACAGATTTATGAACACGGACGAACTACTACATACATGTTAACTAAAAAAAAAAAAATTTAAATACCCGCAAACCCGATTTGCTTGCAAGTATATATCTCTCTCTTTTTCTCTCGTATAATAATAAAAAGCGATATGATGATATGTCAATGTGTTAAAAAAATTGAGAATAAAATTTCTGTTTCACGTGGGAATTATTAAATCGCGACTGACTTCAGAGCTTTTTTTTTTCGGTTCAATGATGGTGTTTTAATTCCTATCAATAGATACTCACCATCTAAAGTTCAATTTCCAGTTAAATCCACCCCATGTCATGTCCGAAGCCTGGATGTACTCGAACGTCGTATCCGAGATCACGTCAATGATGGGACACACCACGGTGCTCCTGTCCTCCACTATCCGTGCGAGCAACGGCTCCAGCCAACCCTCTGATAGAAAAAACAAGCATTTAACAGTATTAAGTTTGGTTTTATGAGATAACGAAAGACAGTTGTTCAGAAATATTCGTGTTACGCCCTCTAAAATATGTAGTAAGGCGTGCACATCGAAACCCATGACCACTTCGGGCTATCATTGTTGCCTCTCATAGTAACAAGGTTTTATAAAAACTTAATTGAGTAAACAGAAGATTAGGCACTTTCAAAAAATATTTTTTCTGTTAGCACTCTAGCATACAGAGGTAGAGTTTATGAAACTCAACTGCAACCTCTATGATGCTTCAATTGTATTCGTATTTGTATAAGGACTATGGGTGTATGTATTAAGACATAATATTGTAAATATTATTTAAAACAATTAATCTATATTCTTTAGAGGCGTATATATTTATTCAAACACATTAACGTTTTATTTGCACGTGCGACAGGTGTAAAAATTATAAACAAAGGCGATTCATAAAAACATATTTTTAAACGACTATTGATCAATCCTCGGTATGGTTAATTATGTAGTCCGTAATTTGTATACTCAAATAAATATATTATAATTGGGTACTATATAACAGTATTTAGGCGAACAACTATCAAAAAACTAATTTTTATCCCTGGGACACAGTATCAATTGCCTGGCAAATAAGTCACTTCTGACATCGTGTACGCACGCAATCTTATTAATAGTATAAACGAGAAAGTTAGTACACGTGGATGTATGGATGTATGTTTGACGCTCTTTACTTATTTACTTCTTTTTTGTATTTTGTGTGTGAGTGGATTTTAATAAAACTTTACAATAATATAGTTTGTACACCATAATAACACATAGGCCATAAATTATAAATATGTTGTGTGAATTGTCCAAAATATATCGATGATTGTCAAGTAAGTAGGAGATAATTCTGTCATTAAAAGTCTACTTGAATAAAACATAATTTAACTTGATTTCAAGAGGCTTTATATCTTACCTGTACATTCGCAGTGCGCATCGAGGAATGTGATAACGTCGCCTGTCACGTGCTTGGCGCCCAAAAGTCTCGCCCTTATCAAACCGGACCGGTTCTCCGTGCGGAACAGACGTGTGGACACCGGCAGCGTCTTTATGTAGTCCTCTAGCTTCTTGCCCAAGTGCTCTAGACAAAAGAAAAATAAAAATTATAAATATTTAATTACTACCTGTTTCCCGCGAATTCGTCCGTACAAAATAGCGATGCCCCTTAGGCCTCCTTAATGTGGCCCTATAGATCCTTTATTAGCGGATGTCTACAAACTATAAACTCCTTACTAAATTTCATCATTATACGTCACGCGCTTTACGAGATTGCGTGTTAGGTGATCTTTCTCTTTTATATATAGACGTAACTAACTAACCCAACCTAACCTAATAAAATGCTTTAACTTTCCAGGAAACATAAAAAAAAATGTTTTCCTAATACTTTGCGCAGTAGAGGAACAACGTTATTGTGGCAGTTATTTGTGTTTAAATATATTAAATTTAAAAAAGCCCCCGTCACATATTTCGCATTTTCAAAAGCCTTGGTGTGTCATCACATGATTTAAAATATTATGTATATGCTAAAAATAATTAAAAGATCGTAACAGTTTCAAATTATATATGGAACTGTTTTTAAATGGTTTTAATTTTGACATGTGACGTCACAAAGCTTTTGGACCCCATGCCCGTTGACATTCAGTGCCCCCCCTCCCCCTGACGTGTCGCGTCATTTATGGATGACCTTGCAGAGCTGTGGGCTCGTACAATGAATACAGATAATATCAAACTACCTTCGATATCGCTCGCATAAGCATAAACTGACCGATTACGTTTTAAGCCTAAGCTGAGTTATATCAGCCAATCAAAGAATTATTTCAATATGTCCATGCAATGCTGAGATACAGCTATTTTTGTCATTAAAAAAAAAAACTTGTTGTCGTTAAAAATATATACAAATAATATAACATCATTAAAATAACATTTCAATATCATTAATCGCTTCATTAAGTATTATTAAAATACTTAATTTGTTACTATAGTACCGTTTTTATCGAATTATATGCGGAATAAGTCGTAAAAGACAAAACGTTTATTGCGATTTCCCAATAATGAGCATTTTTGAGTTACGTCACTTAATGATTAAGCGGGCGATATATACATACATATAAGCAGTAAAATAATATCCATACAAGTAAATCGTAAGTTGCAAATTACCTTTCTCACTGGCGTCATCGACTAGAATGATTTCCTTGAGCAGCGGCCGCGGTGACCGGTTGATTGTGCTCCAGATTGTTCGGATGAGGGTAGTCCAGGCTTCGTTGTGGAACACTATGACCACACTAGTTGTCGGCAAGAGATCTGGGTATGGTTTATCTTTACATCTGTAGAACAAAGAATTATTTAGAGCCTCAATCCTGTTAAAACCCCGACCCCTCTGGACTACTGCCTCAAGCAGTTAGAGTCATCCTAAAGGAGGGTTTACACGAGTCGATTTTTGCCGTGCGGCAAATCTCTTTACAAATCGCTTCACCGTCGATTTTAGAGACCAGCCGCTTGCGGCTAGTCGCTGCGCGGCCAAAGTTGATGCTGCACAACTTTGCGCCTTGCGACTTTAGTCACTTGCGATCTATCAGAATTTCCGTTTAGACGGTCGATTTTCGTCGCCTGGCAAAAATCGTTCGGCTTTAATCACCCGTGTAAACCACACATTATTTTTTTTAAAGAATATTAGGAATACATTTACTCCTACTAAGCTTAAATTAAAAACTTGTATTAGGAGTGGGCGCGACAATACCCCAACGGCGGTGGAGTTTGAACCGGGTACCTTGCGGATTTCAGTCCACACCTCATACAGTTGAGCTATTGAGGCTCTAAACATTATAGAACGCAAATGCGCGATGCGAGTGGACATAGTTCGTTCGATCATATCTTTGATCGTACGTTCGTACGGACTAAGTTCGCTCGCATCGCGCATTCGCGTTTATAAGAACGAAACCATTTACTTAGTAAGAGGGTAAGTAGATAATCTAGGTATATATCACATCAAACTTAAAAAAAAACTTAAATTATAAGTTTTTAAAAACTTATTTAATAGGTCCCAATTCTGGGAAAAAATATAGAAATTTTCCTTTTAAGATCACCATGACAGCAGTTATTTGAGTAATGACTGAACCTATACATAAATGTGGAGATACAAACAGTACAGTATCTTTTCTCTACTATTAGTCAATCTACTATGACCGTATCAAACCGGCACAATGTATTGCTCGTATAATAAATATGAAATATATGCATTGAAAACCAATTAAATATCGAATACAGGACCCCATACTTGGGCGGCCGTTGATAACGTTTCGCTGCAGTATTTTATTTTTCATATTTTATCATTAATCCTTTATTAAACAAATTTTGAGATAATTTAATTTTTAAATTTTAGACGTGTTAGAGTGTCATAAGATATTATACATACAGATTTTTCGTCTAAAACCATTAAAGATTATTATTACTAGTTAATTACATAAAGGAGGTTGTACCTTAATCAGTGACCGGAATTTGAGACCATCGCTATGTTAAGCAAATCTTACTACGGCCGTGTGCCCAAGTCTAATACTGGTTTTCAAATATCCGATTCGGATCTAGATTAACGTCACTGAGGGATTTAAGTTGTGACATTGAAGTGGTTGTGGGGATTCGGGGGATGACCTCAGATGGCAGTTGGTTATCTTATCTTGCCCCAAAGCCACATTCTTTACAATTTAAGCCAATCCTGGTACTAGACCTGTCTATATTGCGATACATACACCAAAAATGGCGCCAAATAAATGTTTCCCCCCCCCCACTCTTCTACTCATTAACTTTTCATAGAAAGTGATAATTATTATACATAAAATTGGATTTAGAAACACTCTTATAACGAGATATAGTATCTTATCTATATTGCGATACATACATCAAATATAGCGCAATATAAATGTACTACCTTCCACTCATTTGTTATTTATAATAAAATGGCCAAGAGCGTGTCAAGATACGCTTATATGGAAGGGTTCCGTATCTGATACGCTATAAACGTATTTGTTAAATAGCTTCAAAAATTATTGTCCGATTTCGTTCAAAATAATTTTCAAATCAAATCAAATCAAATCAAATCAAATTAGATTAAAAATTAATTTATTTCTGAAACTTAGATCTATCATTACAGCAATTACAGCTGGAGAATTCCTTTTATGTAAACTTTACTCGTGTTAGGAATCTCCGCTCTTCTTATATATAAAAGTCGATCTATCAATAGTATATATTCGTTACAGAAAGGTGTTAAAATTATGTATATATTTCTAATGCCGGAGCCAGACTTAGATTCATTTGAGTGATCAGTGCAATGATCATGTGTGGCCGTGGACTTTGTGTAGTTGCGCAAAGTTTTGTAGTACTTTGTAGTCTTCAAGGACAAAAGTGTACAAACACCTTCGCGATCGTTGCCTGATAAAATACCTATTTTCGCCGTTACTTTAGTAGTCTGTGCATTATGAGCACTTTAAAAAAAATAAAAATTAAACGTCATCGTCCTCACCATCACCTCTGCCATCATATCGTTAGTAAATATATTTTTTTTACGCAACTGTTTGTTGTATCTAAAGAAATATTACAGCTATAGAAGGATATTAGATTGTAGCTTTTTCACGCGACTTTATCCGTGTTTTTTTTTATGTTATAAGGGGGCAGACGAGCAGGCAGCAGGCACTGAAATGCCTACCGACGCCCATGCACATTTGCACGACCAGAAGGCCAACAGATGCGCTGCCGGCCCTTAAATTTTGAACATAAAGGGACATTAACTAAATGACAAATTGATATCACCGATGACACGACGCGACGTCAAGGGAGTTCATGAGTTCAAAAAATTCCCGATGAGTAATTTGTTATAAGTTAGTAATTATTTTGAGTCATGTCATAATCATACGTCGTGTTTAATGTGTGTTATCAATTTGCAACTTTTAAAAATTGTGAACCAATTTTTGAATTTCTTTGTACGTAATATTAATTCTGAACTATTTTTAGGGTTTGCGTACCTTCAGAGGAAAAAGGGAACCCTTTTTTTTATTACTAGAGACAGGCATGCGCTTGACCGCAGTCACACCTGATATTAAGGGTCTACGTTGAAGGCGCAAAGTAACGCCTGATTCTATAAGGAATTTAAAAGAGTAAAATTTTAGCAGGAATAACTACTGCCTTAAATTGAATTTTGTGAATGAAAATTTAGAAAATACTAATCCACGATCATAACTGCTACTTTTATACACGTAGAATATGTAGGGATCGGTCATTAGTCATTACCGTTTTTATTATATCGATATATATCGATGATATTAAATTTGTTACCGGTTATTTATTTAAGCCACAAAACATCCACCGTTTCTTATTAAAAAAAAATTACAACGGTGCGGCGGCACGTGCTATGATATAATTTCTCTGTTAAAAAAGTTTTAATTACCGACACCGAATTACTGCTCGCTATAGTCACATAGAAAAGTTTCTCATATGTGGTTGGGATACTTTCTAGTCTACTTTCTTTGAAATACTAACACGTTCTCGTATTTTTATCCATATGAAATAAAAAACATACAACACTCACAGACTTGAGAATACATATGTATAAAATTGTGTTAAATACCTTGAAATACACAACTATTTTTTTTAGCTTCACACATCAAAAAGCAGCCGAGTTTGAGAGCGCTGTGTTTGTAAAATACATCGTCCCTGACGGGGTTCTCTGACCAAACAGTTTTTATTTATTTCTAACTCGTAGAGAGATTTACACAGAGTAAAAAGATAAAATCTCTTCCTTTTTTTTAGAAATATATAATTACATACATATGGATAATACACCCAGACTCGAATCGAACCCACGACCCCCGGAGCAGAAGGCAGGGTCACTGCCCACTGTGCCAATGGGCCAGTCAAATACAAAATAACTCCATAACAATACCTTTTCTTATGACATCGTGGTGTCATTATTATTCATCATTTAGAGCCTATTTTTGCCCACTGCAGGGCCAAGGCCTCCCTACCCTCTTTCCATAAGATTCTATCTAAGGCCATGCGTTGCCAATCTCCATTATAGCGATCCAAGTCATTCCTCCATCTCATTCGTGGTATCATAAGAAAGTAAAAATATTGACAGAATTCTTATATATTATGACTATCAAAATTAAATATAAAATGAAATTGTGGGTAGGCAACAATAATTCATGCAGAATTCACAAAGCAAACTCATTAGTGTGATGCTTATACAGGTACTAGTACATACGAAAAGAGAATCAAAATAGGGTTCTTCCCGTTGACCTAGAAACATTAAATTTGACAAAAAGCAATATCATACAAGTAACAAATGCAGTGACTTTGTAAACCTTAAAGAAATCTTATGAAAAGTGTAGATATTGTCCAGGGGATAGATAATCCTCTTTATCTGTCTGATAACTGGTGAGATCCACTATGGGTACGCAACCCCGGACTACCCTAGCTGATAGTGTCCTGTTTTTACTTGGAATTTTCTCCATTAGAGAATTAACCGTGAACGCGGCGAGCTTAGTAATTTTGAATGAATTTTCAACTAATCTCAAAAAAAGAGGTGGTTCTCAATTGTCGAATCGACTATATTTCGTTTGTTTCTTACCTCATCAGAGGGCCTAGCACGAACTTCGCGGCTCAGCAACCCAAAGTGAGTTTTGACCTCCGACAGGAATTTGCGATACTGCGCTATCATGCGACCCTCGGGCAGGGAATTGCCTCAAATAATACATATATACTTAGAGCTAATTTTGGACTGGCCCTTTGGCGCAGTGGGCAGTGACCCTGCCCTCCGCTCCGGGGTCGTGTAAACAACGCGGTTAGAAAAATGTCACAAACACAAACTAATTATCTCGTCAGCGACCAGTGACGATCCATCACAAAAGGATCTCTAAGAATGATCTATTTAGAAAAGAACTATGTAGAATGAACCATTTAGAATGAACGCGATTCTAAAGATGCACCGACTTTTGTGCTGTAACTTGCTCATGCGCAGTTGACATATCCGTTACTGCGCAGGCGCGACCGGAAGCTACTCTAACAATACATATAATATACAATTTAATAACTATAATTGACTATCTGACAACACCAATGTAGCTTGATGAATAATTGGTTCTCGGTTGCACCAATATATATAGTATTTGTCATCGTCAAGGTGTTAGGAGAAAATTCTGCCATCTGCGAGCTATTTTGGTGCGCGCTTCAGAAACCGTTAGAGTTACAAATGTATAACGTATGAAGAAAATGTTTACCTTAAATAGTTCTTAAAAAAACGCCCGCGACTCCATCTTTCATGTTTAAGTCAGGAAACGGAGGCAATATTATTAAATGTAGTAAGTAGTAAGTAACCCAACGTTCGGACAGGATAGCGTCTGCCGGGTCCGCTAGTGTCTGTTATTTCTAAAAAAGACTATTCTTTTTCAGGATGGCAGATTTATTAAATAACATTTTTAAAGAAATGATTTTTATAGATCTCTGTTTCATCGGTGCGATTCATGAAAGAACCTGATTTTACCTTTAATATAAAGTTAAAATCATTGTAATAGTAATAACGATTGCAATACGTGTATTACTAGAAATAAGGTAACTTCAATTTAATACCTAGAGTAGACTGAGAAAGCTAATTTGGATCTTTAAGATTTTGAGACATGTAACCTCTAGCAGACTTCAGCAAATTAATATCGCTCTAGTGCAATCTATTCTAACATACTGTATACCTATATGGGGTGGTGCAGCAAAGACTAAGTTCATTGAAGTGGGAAGAGCACAAAGATCGTCATTAAAGGTAATGTGTTTTAAACCGTACAGATTCCCAACAGAAATGTTACATGCAATTAACTTCGACCAAACAGCGCACCAGTTTCCGCTTATATTAGGGGAAACCGGAAATATTACTAAAGTAGCTTTCCTTATACAAATATTTTTTATTTGTATACAAAATCATTATAAATAACAATCAACTATTTACTGTCAATATGGAAATAACAGTGAAGTATGTTAATAAACAATCCTATGAATAACAGTTGAAGTATTCCATAACCCACGTACAAACTGTGGAAAAATGCACCTCGTGAGGTTTTGCTTCCTTACAATATGAATACTTTTAGAAGTTGATACTTTGCGTATAGATATAGCTCTTCCCTGCGACTCCTTAATACCGACGCCCTTGGATAACTGCAACTAACAGAGCATACTCATATCTTAAAGGTCGGCCACTCATCTGCGTGCCTTTTAGCAGTGCAGCAAAAAGTGCTGCGGGCATCGATAACCAGTTATAATAATGTACACCGCAGGTTCGTTTGCCCCATATCATATTGATGTGTTTTAAAAACCAATATGGCCACCGCTAAGGAGAATCTCGATTGTGTTGAATTTGATTTAGACTTTCTAAAGGAACAATCAGCTACAACTGAAGTTAATATGCTCAGAGTTTATAAATGGAATGTGAAGGGACTCACTTTGCGCTCGGTGCAATAATCTAATTAACTCACCTGTTTTATACCAGGCAAACCCAGGCACAGTGGTGCCAGCTCTACTCCATCATCCAGGTAAAATTATTTTAATGCATATTATTACATGTTGATCTGACACCATAAAGACGGCAGTGGGTGGTAGTATACAGTGTGCCGTTGACTTTCCACTAAATCCTAATTTATGAAGACTGTTTGTTTCTGATCACAATTCTCAGCAATGTGGGATTGACGAAGAAGATGAAGAATTACACCAGTTTATACAAAGCCAATATTTAATTTTTATATCGCTTAAATCTCTAATCTAACTGCGATATATTTGCAATGCTGTATGCAAAAACCATTATCACTATTGTTTTTGTGGTTGTTTATAATTATTATTACATTTTTCTATAATTTTTTATAAGATTAATTTCAGGAGTTTAGATTCACAAATCAACCCGGCAGATGGCGCTGTAGTCGGTATCTAGGTTATTTATCTATACAAATATACGGAACGGGAACGGGAATGGAACGGGAATGGGAACGGATATAATAAATAATATTATAGGGTAATAGTATGTCTGAGGACAACGTCTGCCGAGTCCACTTTTATTTATATAAAAACAATCGTTGCTAAATCTCGAAAACAGCTGAACGGTTTCAAATTCAGTTTATTTTATTTAGGGAAGGTAGAAAAGAAGCCTCGAAACATTATATAAAAGTGCTAAAAAATCTAGATTTGTTCGATACTTCACAATACTTCACAAAGTTTTGTAGTAAAGTGGCTCCGGCATAATATAATCTGAAATTTGTAAGCTTCACTGAAGCTTAATAGCTGAATGATAGATTTGATGGACTAACACCTGTAAACTATCGGATTCAATTCCCGTCATCGCTTTTATCGCGCCTTCTAGTTCTGACAAAACCGCGTACAGTTTCTATTTCTCAAAATAGAGTTTCTATATAAAAAAATCTTGCTTATTTATTACTTCCTAAGACGACACTTCAGAATGTTTATCATGTTACCCAAATCATAGAAACTCATTCTTAAAAAAAAAAAACAAAATCCCGCTAAAAATTTCAATTCTTTTTTCAAATGTCCAAATAATTCCTGAAACCCTCTATATTTTATGTATATATACCCTCTATAAACGTACTTCATTATTCTATATATATAAAAAAAGAGTCCCTATTTCGTCTGAATGTCACGGCATCACGCGTGAACGGCTGGACCGATTTCGCTAATTCTTTTATTGTTGTGTTTGTTATTGTTAGGAGACAGTTGTTATGAAAGAAAAAATTAAGAGGATTGCGAGGAAACCTTAATTATTTTTAATGTATCCTTAGCGCTTTTGACAATGTAAACTGTTTAATTATATCCTTACGGCGTTTGACTCAACATTAACAGAATGCGTGCTACAAATATCGTCAAAGACGACGTAAAAAATAACACATCAAGGTGGAAAGTGTTCAGCGTGGAATGAATGGGTGTGAGAGTAAGTCGATATGCTCAACAACCGTAAAGGAAGATCTTCAGTCCGGGGTAAGTGGAGTGGCCCGGGGCTGCCGCGCCTCGGCGACATTTGTCCATCGGGAGGTGTATCTAAGTGGTTGTATATAGAAACTTCGCTAGCGTGAGTCATATTTTTGTATAGTACGCGACTGCGTGTACCACGTCCTTCGACATCTCCGTACAGCGCCATCTAGTTTTTGCTTTGGCGTATCTTATCACTCGACAACATCGCTATCTCTTTATGTAGCGGCGGCTACAGTACTATTTGATTTCAGGGTTTAAATTAATAAGGTAGCTATTTAAAGCCATACGATGCTCATGAAATTTCCGTGATGATTAAATCCTTTAAGTAATGTTTTGTATTGATACGAAGCAAGAGATATCTTGTTGTGAAATCAAATTTTAATGTGTTTTTAAAATTGTGAAGTTAAATAAGATTTGATCATTTCATTACAATGTGACAAAGAAACACATGCACATTTCTATAGAAATATATAGCATTACAAAAAAGACCTTAACCAAAATTAACTTAAAATTTAGATTAAAATATTATAACCCTAACAACAAATCTTCTATCTAACGTGAGATCAAGAATATATCGCAGTAAAAATAATAACTACATTTTTTATTTATAAATAATTTTTGGTTACAATACGATGTTAAAATTAATGAAAAGAACATAAAAATAAGTATAAATACATAATATTGTACGTACGCATTAGCGAATCCATCATATTTGTAATTACTCAAAATGGTACCTATAAAGCATTATGAAAGTAGAACCAAATCCATTTGCTTTTTTTTTTCAATGTATACATAAGTGCGGATAATTTTTCATTTCAATCCTCAATTTCCAAGGGATTTCACCTAAATGCTTTAATTAAGCTTCCGGTGATATCTTTCAATTCAAGTAATTTATTGATAAAAGTTTTAAATACTATGATTTTAGCGTACGATACTGTCTTAACTATAAGTATTTTAAATGGACACACAATGTGTGAAGTTTCGAAAAATATTTGCAATCTCTGTAATGTCGGCGCCAGACATAGCTCAAAGTGTTTGTACATTTTTGTCCTTGAAAACTACAAAGTTGTACAAAACTTTGCGCAGCTACAGAAAGACCCCGGCCACACTACTTGATCATTCAAATGATGCTATGTCTGGCGCCGGCATAATACAGCGAATATCACAAAAGATAGAAAAGGGTTTGAAAACACTTAAAATCCTTTACGCCTATGCCCCTTTTTAGTATAAATTTAAAATATATTTTACTAAACATTTAAACTACGTAGCGTTAATGGACATTTAATACAACTACCCTCTACATTTTTTTAATGTTCACTTTAAAAATTCGTAATTTCAGATCAGTTCGTTTAAAATTTACCCCATACCAAAGACAGAAAACTATTTTTTTTAGAGAAACTTTCTTAAGTAGCAGGAATTTCTTTGAAAGATTTATTTAGTGTTATTTATTCGTTAAATCCATTTGTTGACAAATTCTGGTCGAAAAACTTAAAATCATTTAGTATACAATATTTCATACTTTTTATTGATTTTGCATCTAGATTACTTTAAGTTAGGTATGTTACAACTTACAACTGTCGCTCATATTTATAATTTTTTCATAGTTTTGTGCGTATTTCTTATGTATATTAATTTACAAATAAGAGATAAAGACTATTGTCAAATAATATGATGTAATAAAGGTTATTTTGATGGCCATGTTGAAACGATTAGGTGGGTAACAGTTGTACGGTTTGCCAATTGGACATAACATTTATAACAATTAGCAATTTTGGACAATATTAACTCATTTCAGCATCTCCTGATATCGTCAACAGCGACATCTACCCTGGCTTTCACGTATCTCTTCGTAGTTGAACGAAAAACTGTTTAAATATAGGCCGCACACACTCTCCCATTAACTATGTCTACATATCAAATCTATTCGTCTAAATATACGACACAAATATGGCACACCAATTTGTAACCTCAATACATTGGTCCTGGCACAACACGCATTAACATTCAGCTAAGATCGGGTACATCTATCTAGTTATAGGACAATGGATAGAAATGGACCAAACGAAAGATAGATTCGTAAATAAAGTCGGGTGTGCAATCAAATCACATATGAGATTTTTTTTTGTTTTACTTAAAAAAATACATTTTTTTTTTTTAATATGAGACTAAAGATAATTTTCTGAATAGATATTGAAATGAGCTTTAATCCCATATTAAAAAATATAAGTATTTTTTTAAATAAAAAAATGTTTTTAGGTTCGATGACATTGTCCTCGAGTGTATATGTAGTATCATTAGCCCTTTGTATGACCTTTACAGGGATATTGTTAAGATTTACCAATTTTCAGAATGCTTACACAGATTATTAAACAATAAACATAAGATTAAATTATAAAATTATTCGAGATCATTTTAGCAATAGGGCTGAACTTATTTTAAAAACAGTAGATTAAATTATTATAATTCATTGGTTTTGCGATGAACAAGAAAATAATTACATTTCAGATTAATATGTAACATATGCAAATAGTTTTTAAAGCAGCTTGTATGATTGACATAAATGTGAATAGAAAGGTTTTTTTTTTATCTAGATTAGGTGGTAACAAAGCATTATCAAATAAATAGTTACATTTAAACATGTAACATTCCTAAAGATCAGGGATTATGTAAGAAAACTAATATAGTTACATCCTTTTAGCTTTATCACATAATAAGGATGAATAATAATAAGTGATATATGTATGTGCAATAAATAATGAAAGAATTACCAAACCAAACCGTATTTCATATTCGTACTTTTTGCGTATAAACGCGAAACGTACAAAGTTATCGAAAACATTTTCAAAATTGAATGATCATTATTAGCAAAAACACTTATGCGAGTGATATCTCAAAAAAGTATGTAGTGATATTTGAAAATTATTCTTACATCTAAAGGTACCTACAGATGACGGACTACTTACACACATAAAACAAAGTTTTGTCGCATTCATTAGGTCATTTTTTTTCATACATTTTCACCGAACATATGCACACATATTTAAATATTGCCGCATGCGACAGATTCACTGTACTTATGCGTGTTTCGAGAGCCGCAACGCTAGAGCCACTATATAATGAGCTCCGATGCGGCGTAGGCCGAGGGCTAGCTGAGGGCAGAGTAGGCCGGCGGCGGGGGCGAAGCCATAACATTTACATACATATACACCGGAAACCGAACCGACCGGAGGTCACAATCTTGATATATTTAGTGGCAGTCTCTACACTTTTAATAAAACATTACAATTGGAATTAATTGGGTTATAGATTTTATCGTTTTTGGTTGTTTTAGTTAGTCTCAATTTACTTTACTTTCATTTATTTTCTTTATTAAATGTTAATTTTTTTTTATTTTATGCTTTGAACAACGTTTGGAGTGCTTTTAGATAATACATATGTTTAGATCATATTTTTTGGTGTGTTACTTTTAAGTAGCCGGGAATTTATTTATTAATTCGATTTAATAATTTATTAATTGATATAATATTTTTAAAAGTTCTTTTATTATTATCGGACTGCAAGCGTGGCGCTACTTCTAATTAGATAAATAGATAAGAGTAAAGGCAGGGATGTTGTAAAAGGATATAAATATAGACCGTAAGGAGAAAAAGGATGCGGATACTACTATCACGGACGGTATAAGGGTAGTGATGATAGCAACAAGGGTAGACAGATCGCGGTAGCAGATCTAACCAGTTATCGGACAGATAAAAAGGAAGATCCACTCCTGGAGGCAAATCTAAAAACTAGCTGTAACCCACGAAGGAAAACGCATCATTTAGAGACTTCTTTGACTAAATCTATTAAAGTAATAATAAAATAACAGGACTAGAAAGCTACTAATGAATAAGTCGTATAAATGGTCGTAAAGTTAGAACAATACTTTGTTTAAAATTTAAATGAAGAAGACGAAATTTTGAAGAAGTAGCTGGTCCTAGTAAGTGTGGTTTTCCCTGATTTGTGGAAAGTTATATAGTCGTTCTGCTCTAACAAGTATTTTACCGCATAAAACATTATTCTATTCGGTGAAACACTTAAGTTGTGTACACGTAGGTAACACACTATATCTATATAATTATATAAAAGCGAATGGTCACCTAAGATAAAGTCTTGAAAACAGCGAACATGATGAAATCTAGCAAAGAGGTAGTCTATAGTCAGTAGGCGTCTGCTAAGAAAGAATCTTTCTAGGGTACCAGATGTACACATGAATATCGGTCATCTAATATTTACACAGAGGGTCGTGTAAACAATTTTGTTCTAGAAATTTCCACGCCATTCCCGGGGCGCCGTTAAAAATGTCAAAATCTAAATCAGGTAGAGTCGTAATTTTACTTGGAAATTACATATCTAGCCTTAAGTTTGTTAGGCTAAAATAAGATAAAAATAGCTGTGTCCACTGTATATAGTGATTTTATAGTCAATCTTATTTCTTATTTACTATAAATATATACAGGACTATAAGATACATGAACGTCTATTCCTAAGGTAGAAAACTCAATGCCTGTTTTGTAGTTAACAGACGCCTGTTATACACAAATATAGAATTTGACACAATTGTAGTCAATATAGGGGAAGGTGTGAGAATACTAGTATTTTTTTATTATGCAATATTAATATATAAAATTATGAAATAAAACCACACGCACACCAATTCGAAACGATTGACACCATTCACACAATATTGGATGATGTCAAAGCGTAATCGTGACAACCGCATATTATATTAATTGTCAAATCTTATTTTTCTATGAATAAAATAAAATAACTTGACGTTGTAATAATATATGCGAAAAAAAAGGTTTGTGGGCAAATAGCGACCTAGCGTTCTCTAGTTTCGTTAAAGAGTCATGAATAATTTGTGTGTTCGATTATTTTTTAGTCTAAAGGTAAGCAGCAAAAGTGAAATTTATATCTCCGAAATTCGCAATTAAAAAAATCTTGTAGGGTGGAAAAGCTTGTAACAACCTTGATATGGTAATTATTCATAAACTACTTTATATATCTGTGTATAAATCTAAACTAATATATAAAGCTAAAGACTTTGTTTGTTTGCTTGAACACGCTAATCTCAGGAACCACCGGTCCGATTCGTAAAAATCTTTCAGTGTTAGATAGCCGATTTATAGAGAAAGGCTATAGGGTATACATATATCATCGCCCTAAAATATTCACCTATTTTTACCCGGACAAAGTCGCGGGTAACAACTAGTATTTTATAAAGTATACATAGCCTAAGACTTTATGTAAAAAAGCAAATACCTACATAAATTGTTGGTAATTGTCTCTAGGTTCCTTTTGTATATATCAGTTAATAATCGTTAAATTAATTGTAAAGGAGATATTGTCAAAGAACTGATTTTAGGCGCCATTCTTCCAATACGGCGGTGCGAACGGCCGAAATACGATGTCGCAACGTTGAATTCGAAAAGCACACGTTGAAGTCTGGGTTGGATCGCTAGTACGTAATAAGGTACCTTCTTCTGTATTGTTTGGAGCTTTCGTTTAAATAAGTTTATAAAAAGTGAAATTACTAAGTCTGATGATAATTATCTTAACGTACTATGCCGTCATAAGCCAGCTCTACTCCATCATCCAGGTAAAATTATTTTAATGCATATTATTACATGTTGATCTGACACCATAAAGACGGTAGTGGGTGGTAGAATACAGTGAGCCGTTGACTTTCCACTAAATCCTAAATTATGAAGACTGTTTGTTTCTGATCACAATTCTCAGCAATGTGGGATTGACGAAGAAGATGTAGAATTACACCAGTTTATACAAAGCCAATATTTAATTTTTATATTGTTTAAATCTCTAATCTAACTGCGATATATTTTCAATGCTGTATGCAAAAACCATTATCACTATTGTTTTTGTGGTTGTTTATAATTATTATTACATTTTTCTATAATTTGGCGATAGAGGAATGACCTATTCTAGCACTAGTTTATATTTGATATCCGAACTCCACCGTGTTTCGAAAGGCACGTAAGACAGTGGGACCCGATTAATGTCACTTTGTGATATTAGTCGTAGAGTTGTAGATATCGTGGGGGTTTCGAGGATGACGTCAGATGGCAATGACTTATCTCTCGCCCCACAGCCAAATCCTCTAGAATCTAAGCGGACCCTGGTATTTAACTGGGATAACGCTAGGAAGTAGAAGAGAAGACAATTGGGTACAATCTAAATGTTCCTTCAATTTAAATTATTTTCATTGTTTTATTTTGTCTAACAAGGGACGAGTGGGTAGGCAGTTCTGTAACGGTTTTTGAATGTGCACGCCAGAATAGCTCGCAAATTGCAGAATTTTCTCCTGCTTATCTTCCTTTTTTTTAATTTTACAAAGGGCTAAACGAGCATGCAGCTGAGTGCCCACAGACGCACATAAACATCTGCACGCCCAGGAGCCTAGCAGACGCGTTGACGGCCTTTAATAACGAGTTTAGGCTATCGGGAAGTCTCACAAACTGGACGAAACGCAACAACAATACCATCACTTGACGTGACAACATTGCCGCCACTTCACGCCGATCTTATTTGAGAAAGAGGTACTGGTACCAGGACGCGCCGGCCCAATTCGGCTACAAGCGTGGTGCTACTGCTTTCCAATGTTCACGATACATTGGGCGCTCAAGAATGGCCCCGATATTGTACACGCATGGCAGTGAACAATACAATGCAGTGTCACACACTTTTTCAAAAGTGTTAGTAGCCGAGCTATTGACACTTTTGAAAATTCTTTTTTACATGTGCCTGAGATATCTTTTGTAGTGAGACTGTTAAACATTGTTAAAATATATTAAAATACATAAATAATTATATACTCTTTCTTGCGTTGCGGACCGAAGAACTGTTTAAACTAGCGATCGAATCAAACGCCGGCCACTGCTTAGGTTATGACCAACTAATAAACATAAATCTTGTATACATAGAGATACGAGGCAAGAAATTCTTACAAAATCGCACTTTTCCAGAAATGCAAGTTTGCAGGTGTCTAACGATGTCCACATAGTTTTAAAAAGAAAGCGGGTAAAGGAAAATCTAGTAGATAAAACTAAATTCAATTATAATCTTATGCAATGAGTATTAAACCAATGTTCGAAAATTAAATTTAGTTTTGCATGTGAATAGTCCTACAACGCATTTTTCTAGAACGCGGAATAAATCTATGTGTTATAGGAGGAAGATTACCGACTGGTCGCTTTTGGTCACTATCATCATGATATATATATTTATGATATAATAAAGGTATAAAGAAGTTTATTCAACGCCAGTAGTACAGTAAATTTGATTAAAGAATATTGCTCTCTGTAACTAATAAATGTAATTGGGTTTGTACAGTGGCAGGTGAAGCTAAGCGTATCGTCTCAAGTGCTTTCATATTATGATTTTCGCTGTGTAGAATATTCTAAGAAAAATCTTCAACAATGTCTGCGATGCACAATTTAATCAGAGAACTTTTTCTTCTTATATTTGTACTACGACTTTGAAGTACCAAATACTTTATAACTTTGAGTACCGACTACATACACACTTTACTTTTGTTAAGTAGTTTATTTGAGGTAGCGCCACGCTTTCAGTCATTTTGGTTTGCAAAAGGACTGGGACTGAGGATATTCTAAATAGATATAGACGTTACTAGTTAAAAATACATTACAAGGAACTTTATAATTTATTTACTTATATGTTTCCTTATAAAATTTTAAATATTACCAAGATATAAGTTAAAGGTTTATACATAAACTTATTCGAGTTTTTCCGAACATAGTGTCGTCATTAATACTTAGTTAATTTAACTTATGTATGTAATAGTCAAGTGAAATTATACTGACATTACATAAGTCTTTTTTAAGCTTACTTATTATTGTAATACTTATGTTATGTATTATAGAATAACTCTATTTAATAATAATAATAATTTATAATAACTAATAAGAAGTGATTGTAATTTAGGACATAATATTATCCTATACTTTAAGATAACACTGTTTAATTTACACAGATTAATGCGAGTGGTACCTACATACAAGTACCGCGACACTCTTTAAATTCTTGTAAAGTTAAAGTAAAATATATATAATCCGTGTCGTTTCATAAAAATATGTTCTTTTTACACGTAGTTCGTGACCTATTTCGCTTGGAAAAGGCTAAAAAATACGTTTTCAGTTCGACCCAGAAAACGTAGGAATAGTTACCGACTCGGTGCATCAGTAAAGAATAGAGAATCACGTAAAATATGAGTGTATCGAACGTGTCTAGAAGCAACTATCTGAAATATCTTGTAGCGCTATCTATGCTTTTTTTTCGTTTTATGTTATAAGGGGCAAACGAGCAGGCAACAGGCAACTAAGTACCTACTGTCGCTCATGGACATCTGCACGACCGGAGGCAAACAGATGCATTACCGGCCTATGAGAAATAAGTATGCTCTTCCCTTGAATGTCCGTAAGTCGTATCCGTTAGGAAATATCGGAACTGGCAACTGATTCCACAGAGAAATAGTACGTTGTGAATTATGAGTATCTTGAATTTGAGCGGAAAGTGATCCATTAATGGACTAGTGCTTTAATTACTCACTTCAGCAATGTTCTTTAGCTACTTTTAAATTTTTAAAAGTTTCTTGCTAAAAATGTAGTATCAAAGTTTTACAATGGTATAAAATGCAGGCCATTTGTTTTTTTTTTCGAAATTATTCGGTTGATCTTTATTTTCAGCCAGTATCAATTTGATCCAATGCATACATTTTATATGAAACTTTATGGGAGATATTAAACCTCTGTGGTAATTTTATATGACAATAAAAAACAGTACTATAATGATATTTCATAGAACATTACTGTACTGTTTTGGTTCTAAGCAGAAAAGGCGTAATTGTGATCGGTTAGTTGGTCATTATTGATAAGGTTACTGCGTAGTTGGAAGAAAAAATATTTTTTTCTTTTAGAAGAAAGTAGAAGAATCCTAGAATTTTGGCGCTATGTTACCATAAAACATTACCATGATTAAAACCCACTTAAATTTAAATCTTACTTCAAATGCGCCACTCTGATAATGCCTTGTTTAGGCCATTATATCCTCGCTTGGAACAGCGTAGCCCCGAAAAAGGGCCACTTCCTCGTGCAGTTGAGGTATATCCGCACGCAGTCAGCTGTGCTGCGGCCCTTCAACGCCACCCACTTTGACCGCAGTTTCTCCTCAACATCCCTAAAAGTAAGTCATTTTAATTACTACACTGATACGAAAAGGCCTTATTCGGCTCAAATTCACGACAAATAGAGAAAAACGTTATAAAACAAGAGAGAGTCTACCGCCGCGTCTCTCTGTCTGTCTGTTCGTGAGAAACTTAAGAAAAGCATTATCACGAGTGTTTTGTATTTTGATCTATCTTATAAGGTATTATAGCCAGTGGACAAAAATACGTTTTTACGACTCCACATTACAAATCATCGAAATTCTCTCCTTGCGCTGGCTAAACCTTAAGAGATAGATCAAAATAATTTAGGGGATAACTTTAAAAAGATCTTTTTATAGATCTTAAAAGATCTATACAAAAATCAGCGATGGCATATGTCTATCTCCTAAGGATAAACCACAGAGTAAACATTTTTATTTTATCTTTACGAAACTATTTTAAAGAATACCGTATTAATCCTTATCTGATTAAATACGCTTGATAATTTGTACATTTAATGCAGATCCGAATTACCCTTTACAGCATCTCATTAAAATAAATATCTTAGGAGATAGGAGAGATATAAAATGCGGGGGCCAGAGCGGCCGGCAGCTGTTGGTAGAGTAAGCGGGTATCCCGGTGGTCTAAACTCATCTTTAAAGGCCGGCAATGCATCTGCTAGCCTTCTGGTCGTGCAGATATCAATGGGCGTCAGTAGGCACTTGACAAACAGCAGAAGTAAATGGCGTGCTCATGAAGAGGCCCTAGTCCAGCAGTGGGCTGAATCGGGCTGAGGGCCCCTAGCAATTCCAAACTATTAGACGTAGAGACTTGAAATTTTCCATGTTCATAGAACATGCTAAAAACAAATTAGGAAAATTATTTTGAACGAAATCGAAAAACAACCTTTGAAGTAATTTTAACATCAAATTCCAACTTTTAAAAACCCCACTCGGGTATTTTCGTCGAATTCAGTAAATTAATCACCTGCGCTATTAACCCCCCATACCCAATGTTACACACATCAAACCTTTTAATTTGATACTCCACTCGTAAGTATATATTCCGACGATTCGAGCCGCTCTACGTTGTATGCGGTCAAATGGAAGCAGCTGATATTGAGGGGCCCCCGCCCAAAGGTGATAGCAGTACTCCATGTGAGGCCGAACTTGCACCTTGTATAGTTACAAGCGATGGGCTGGCATGAAGTACTGCTTCGCCTTGTTGAGGACACCAAGCTTTTTTGAGGCTAATTTAGCCTTTTCTTCCAAGTGACCGCGGAACTGAACGTCACTCTATATGTTGACTCCCAGTATCCCGATGCTGGCTGAGGCGACCCTTCAACTAATATTTTTTTTTTATCTCTTAATTGAATTAGAACTATTATTGGTATATTATTTATTCCTTACTTGAAATAATGTCCAAATTGCCTTCGACAGTAATGATGCGGGAGCCGGACATATCTTCATTTAAATGATCATTTCAATGATCATTTCAATGATCATGTAGTGTGGCCGGGGACTTTGTATAGTTGCGCAAAGTTTTGTAGTACTTTGTAGTCTTCAAGGACGAAAATGTACAACCACTTTGAGCTAAGTATGGCTTCAGGATGACTGTAGTAATTTGTAATTGCAAGAATTGATCGGAGCTTATCACGCCTGCGCCGTTTCCATGGCAACTGGGGATGAGGCTCCATCTACCGTTGCAGCCTCCGTTCCAGAAATTTACTTACGCAATAACATTATTCTTTTATTCTCTATTATTTCAACGCTGTACATTTTTTTTATGTTACAAGGGGCAAACGAGCAGGCAGCAGGCAGCTAAGTGCCTATTGACGCCTCTGGACATCTGCACGACCTGAAGGCTAGCAGATGTGTTGCCGGCCTTTAATGACGAGTTTCGGCCACCGGGAAGACTCACAAACCTAACGAAACGCGACAACAATACCATCCCTTGACGTGACAGCATTGCCGCTACTTCACGCCGATCTCATGTGAGAAAGAGGTACTGGTACCCGGACGTAACTCTAAAATTATAAATGACATTCTTTGGGATACATTCTTTATAAGTAATTTTAATGTTTACTTATATATAAATTGTTGAATAAAAAATATTCGCACTGTCATAATATCAGAATATCAATCCTAAAAGTATTTGCAAAAATAATCATATTAATAATGTCTCTGTATAAAATATGCTCATCCTAATAAACGAATGAACGACGTCGTATACATTTGTAGGTAAGTTGACCGCCACTCTATATCTCTGTCGCACGTCGCCACTCTCTATATCGCTGTCGCACACGACGCCGCGCCGCCCGCCGCGCGCCGCGCCGCCTTTCGGCCTTCAAATGTTTACCGCGCGATCAATCAATGAACAGCTGATAGATAATGTTTGTAAGTAGGGTGAATTAGTTGCGTAATTTATTAGGACTTTTTTTTTCACCCGCTCCTAATACAAGCTTTTAATTTAAGTTTAGTAGGAGGGGAAAAAGGGAATATTAGACATACTTAAAAAGTATTCCTAATATTCTTTAAAAGAAAACATATATACATATATCGAGGGTCGCGATCGGTGTGCAATGTTCTCGTGTTTTCACGAGACGGCCCACACACGAGTACAATTCCGTTATGCAAATAGGTATGAAATGAACGCGACACGCGGACCCGTAATGGACGACCGAATTTACATGTCGATAATATTGATCCAATGAAACCTGTTAACGAGGATTGCAAAACGCTTAAAGCATCGATACACATTATTTATTGAAATGCA
Source organism: Charaxes varanes (assembly GCA_024363005.1). NCBI lineage: Eukaryota > Metazoa > Arthropoda > Insecta > Lepidoptera > Nymphalidae > Charaxes > Charaxes varanes. The sequence continues at coordinate 14,897,032 of JANCMC010033613.1, forward strand.
ACTGTTAATTTTTGCATACTATGTACTTTAAATAAATGCTTACTATATGAGTAAGCATCTGTAACGGTTTGTGGCCGAATTTCGACCACCAGGCCATCTTTTTTTCTCAATTACGTCATCCAGTTTTCATCGAGTAAAAAAAATGCCATATTATAAAAATATTACAAAAAATAAACTGTACAGTTGTAACACTATACTGTACGTAAGTGATTATTATTAGTTCCTTTATTAAGATATAATAAATCTATCTTATCAATTCTGAAAACATTTTTGGAACGTTAAATATGCAAAAAATCAGCAGCGAGTATTCATAGAAACGTGTAACGGTGCACAAGGTCAGAGCCCCGATAACGTACATGCATAGATTACGTCACACAAAATTTTTAACTCCCCCCGTCCTTGTCACAGGTTATCACATTTACGACATATTCGGAACCCCCTCTCAGCCTCGGTGTGATAAAAGATACAAGATTTTATTGATATGATTCAGATCAAACTTATTATTTCATTACACAATCTTATGTTCCTCTTATATGTATACGTCTATAAACTGACACATTTATTGTGACTTCACATTTCTGTTAAATTTTCGCAAGTATCAAATATAATTAATAGAAAATCGCAGTTTAAATTTTTTTCGTTCAATGTTTTTAATGTAGACATGTGATGTTACAAAGCTTTTGAACCCTCCCCTCCCCTAGCGTCAAATTAAACTTGCCAGAACCTTTGGACATTCTTACTCTGGCCTATCGAAAAAGCCGTTTTTAGCGGTTATCTACTAACTATAGATTGCCTCCTTGCCAAATTTCACGTCCGTAAATCCTGCGGTTTTCGAGATTTTGTGATTAGGTAACCTTTCGGTTTTATACATAGCTCTTCAATCGAAAGCATCCTGCTTTGAAATTTTTAGCCTAATTTTTCTTTTTTAAGAATATTAATCGGGATCCACTGTTTTACGTGCCTTCCGAAACACGGAGGTCGGATATTTTTTAAAGTATATTAAGAATACTTTTTAGGTATGTCTAATATTCCCTTTTTCTTTCTAATCTTCTTCTATCTAGCGTTATCCTAGTCTAGTACCAGGGTCCGCTTAAATTGCAGAGGATGTGGCTGTGGGGCGAGTTAAGATGACCAACTGCCGTATGACGTCGTCCTCGGAACCCACACAACCTTTACAATCTCTTGACTAACATCATACTGTTTTACGTGCTTTTCAAAATACGGAGGAGGTCGAATATTTGAAAACTAGCGTTAGAATGAATCTTCCATCTGTTACTCGGTCGCGGTAAGAACTGCTTAACTTAGCGATTGACCCGGTTACGTGGTTACGTTACAACCTCCATTACTCGCAAAAATCTATAAAATCTTATACGGACAAAGCCGCAGAGCTTGTACTTATGTATCTAAATATGCATATGTGCGTGCAAATAGCATGTGTTTATTCTCGTACACAACAAGCTTTGTTCTGTGAGTGTGTATTGTGTGCACACTGAGATGTGATCTTTCAATTGAATCGAATGGAAGAAATGTATACATCACTGAGTCGAGTTTTCTTATTACTTAAGTCGTAAATAATTTCACGCTCTAACAAATCATGTCTGCGCCGAAGGCAATGAGAAATATTCTACTGCATTTCCACGCTGAATCATTTCGCTGATTCTGTGAGGAAAAATGCTTTTGCAATGTACGATTTTACGACCTAAAATAAATCCCAGCTTTTATATCTAAGACCTTATAAAAATTAGGGAATCTTTAATTTTACTGCTATGACTCTCTTTCACGATGATAAGGACAACTTGTTTAATTATAATGTTGACACGAATGTGTCTGTTTGGAATATTATATTAATACAAGTTATAGGGATGTTAGTAATTTTTGCATTTTAATATTTATTAATGAAACCAAGAATGAGATGGAGGAATGACGGTTTGTTATATTAGAGATTGGCAACACATAGCCTATGTGTTGCCAATACCTAATATACACAGAACCTTATGGAAAGAGGATACTTTGCCCTGCAGTGGGAAAAAATTAGCTCTAAATAATAATAATATATATCAATTTTTTTATCCTAATCAACGCTATTGAGTAAATATATAATCTATAGAGTTGATAGAGACGCGTGAGTTTAAAATACCATTAAATATACACGTAAATTTTGAGTCCCAGTACCAATAAGACTTTGAAATAAATTTAAGAATATTGATTATTTAGCTGTTCAAAGAGCGGTTTAATTCAAAAATAATACCCACGACCCACAAAACTAAAGACATTATATGAATAAAATTTGCATTGAATACAGGTAATGCTGTATTCCGTTGAATACATAAAATCAACTATAAAAATGTGTTAGACGAACTATTAACTCCCTTTTTTAGAAGTTGTGTAAGAAATAAAACCAAACGACACTCTATATCATGTCGTGAAATAACAGTGTGTATTGACAGCGGCTGAATGGGCCCCTGATGAAAAGCGTCGACAATTTGTCACCATGTTGACTGATTTACTCGTATCCATTGCCTGAGTATTATTGCAGCGTACGTCATTGATATGTTTAATTGGGTAAAGTATTTAAACTGTATTTATATGTATATCGATACTTAGGGACATCACTCAGATATTAAAATGAAGTAAAGATGATGATGATGTAATTCATGATGATGAGAAGTACGATGAAAGGTGATCATAAGTGCTAGAAAATTTTCAATTTCGCTTTGACTTTTGTGTACTTTTTTGTGTAATAGGCAAACTTTCCTGTATATCTTCTATGGTGTTACATATAAAAGAGTAACAAACAAATCAAATAACATACACCTACATACTATATAATGAGAGTTGATTTTTATATTATTAGCGGGGATTCATTATGTAAGGCAGAATACATCGTTAATCCAATATCAAAAAGCGTTAAAAGCAAATTAATCCATTGAAATATCCGAACCATAATCGGGCGGCAGAGCTTATTTTGCTTCAATTGTGTCAGGTAAAGCGGAAAATAGATGATCTATTATGCAGATGATTGGTGCAATTTTGCAATTGAACGAGCGAAATAAAATACGAGCTCCAACAGCTGAAAACGGACATTATTATTTTATGCTAACAATCTTTCGACATATGAACTTCAACTGAACGTAATTTTTCCTTTTTCAGTAATGTTTTTTTGTATGGCTTACCCATTTCATCAACATCCCTGGATTTGTGTTCCGAAGAGCTCTCACTTATCGATAAATAGTAAAGTTAATAAGCGTTTATCTAAACTTTAAAAATTAAGATCATAGTGAGAGTTAGAGCCTAATTAGCTCAACGGTAGATAGATGTACAGAAATTCGTAAGGCATCCTGTTCAAACCCCTATGACACTGGGAAATTGTTGCAACTTGCAACTACTACTGACAAAGGCTTTCAATTTAAGCTTCGTAGGAGGAGAAACGAGTCTATTAGACGTTCCAAAAAAAATCTAAAAAAAAATCTATGATAAAAATACAAACCAAAGCAAATTTGGTAGTCCACTACGATGAACGTAATCGAGGTAAATCTTTTTAGTTTTATCTCATTACATTAATTATTTTAGTTATAGATAATATTATGTAGCTTAAGATACTTCATCTAATTAAAATTAATAGCTTTTTAAAGCAATAATACTAAGATGCCAGTCCAGTAATCAGTTGACTTGACAGTGCATAATTTACTTCGGTAGTGACAGCTTAAGCGGAAAATAGATGACCCGTTCAACATCTGATGAATGGGGTTATTTAACTATTATCAATAATAGATTTCATCTGAGTTAAATCTGTTTCGATTCGTTTCATACTATACTATGTTGCTTAGTATCCGCAATTCTTTCATTATAATTGAAATACATACTAGCTCGGGATTTCTTGGTAAGGTTTTTGTCGTTGCTTACTCATTCCTGAAATCCGGCGCTGTTGTTTTTTCATCCTTTACAGCTGACTTATAATGTACCATATAATTTACACATAGAACCTTTACTGATAATGCATTATTCCTCTCAGTTAATATATTTTCATATACATATATAGCTTCAATCATTAGTACGTTCTCGTATATAATAAATACTAACAACAGCTTCAGTACACTATCTTCATTTTTTTTCAATTGAACTGTTATATCCCGAAATTAGCTGTCTAAAGGTGATGTATTGTAGGGTTAAATTAGTGCAGAATACCAAGTTAATTCAACGTTAATAGCTTTTAGAGCGAATTCCGTCGGGATATCTAACCAATGATCGGAGGACAGCGCTACAGCGCTTAATTCTCTCCAACAGCAGCAGACAAAGCGGAAAATTGATGACTTATTCAACAGACAAAAGAACGATGTAATTGACAACAATCAAATTTGAAACAATTTCTATTTGATTACTGTGTTTTTGTATACCAAACTCCAAAATTTTTTTACTCTTTTCTTTCTATAACCCTTTATTACTAAACACTATTCGATTTAGCTTGGAACATTCAACTTAAGTAGGGATATGTTTTACTATTATTTTAAATCCCTTTAAAAGTTAGCGTTCCATAGATGTAATGGTCGATAAGAAATGACAGTAAATAAATCTAGTTTGTCAAAACACTAACAAACTTTCAGGACTATACTATGTTTAACTTCTTTAAGTATCTAAGAGCAAAGAATTTTTAAATAATGTACCGTCAAGAAAGTTTCTCAACATACGCGCCAGCGTTTGTACCGCCTCCGTCGACATGTCCGAACAGCGCCATCTGGTTTGCTTTTTTTTTTACAAGGGGCAAACGAGCAGGCAGCAGGCATCTAAGTGCCTACCGACGCCCATGCACGACCAGAAGACTAGCAGATGCTTTGCCGGCCTTTACTGACGAGTTTAGGCCACCGGGAAGTCTCACAAACCGAACGAAATACGACAACAATACCATCACTTGACGTGACAGCCTTGCCGCCACTTCACGACGATCACGAGTGAGAAAGAGGTACTGGTACTCAGACGCGCCGGCCCGATTCGGCTACAAGCGTGGCGCTACCTCTAATTGCTTTGGTGCGTGATAGAAGTCCTAATAATGTGGGGGTTCCGGTGATGACGGTAGTCGGTCACCTTAACTCGCCCCACAGGCACATCCACTGCAGTCTAATCGGACCCTGGTACTAAACCGGGATAACGCTAAGAAGAAGAAGAAGACTCTTAATAATTCAAATAGAAACTAGTGCCATGTAAAACATACTATGTTGCATTATGTTGTATTTACAATTCTGCTACTCATAATTTCTATATGTTTAAATGAGATAAAAACTCAGTGTTCTACAGAAATAACTTACATTCTATAACCAAGTTCACTTACAAGTTTTCTTATATTATTACAAGGGGCAAACGGGATTGACATCTGCTCTTTTCTTGAAGGTCCCTAAGTCGTATCCGTCAGAAATACCGAAGCTGGCAACTGATTGACTGATTCCACAAAGGAATTGTGCAAGGTATGAAGTTCCTAGAGAATCGCATGGTTTTGGACTTTAGGACATCGAGGTGATGAGGGTGGAATTTCAAATTTTGACGAAATATAGAACAATGACTTTATTCGATCACCCTACGCTTCGTGAGATTAGTCAAAACAAACAGAAAGGTAAATAAATAGGATCTCCTGATACACTTGCCATTTGCATTAATTGATTAGGTCGTGAATGAAGACTAAAAGAAAGAAATCCTTAATAATTCATCTTGGTCTGGTCGCAAGTCTGTACAGATAACGGCAACCGCAGTGCAAACGCTGAAAATCTTCATACAAATTAACTCATGCTAGCGAAGTTTCTACTTAAGATCACAATATATAGACCTTCTAATGAATAACTATCACTGAAGCGCGGCCGCTGGGGGAACTTCAAGATATTCCTTTGCGGTGGTTGAGCATATCGACCAACACTCTTTTCATTCCTCGCCGAAAACCTTCCACCTTGGTACACCTTTCTATTATATACCTCTTTCCCACATAAGATGGGCGTGAAGTGGCGGCAATGACGTTCAAGTGATGTTATTGTTATCGCATTTCGTTTGGTTTGTAAGAGTTCCCGGTGGTCTAAACATTACAATCTATCTCGCGAGATTGTAGACTGTCGAGAGATTGTGATCTGACACCCTAGCAGAACATTCTCGATTGTTTTACTTACTCTTACGTTCGAAACGGAACGTCAAATGTGTAGCCACCGCTACACAACGAGATGGCAATGATGTCGAGTGGAAAAAGGTTACACCAAAACAAACTAGATGGCGTTGTACGGATGACGACGACCGCAGTACAAACACTAAAAATTTTCATACAAACCAACTCACGGTAGCGAAGTTTCTACTTACGATTATGTTGTATGTAGTTCTCTTTTACCTTCTGTTTTATTGTGTTGTTTTTATGTTTTGTTGTAAATAATTCGTTTCCTTGTTATCTGTCCGATAACTGGACCACTCATGCAGCTATTGTCATTTCCCCTACATCGTCCGTGACAGGAGTATCCTCGTGCTTTCTCTCATCTCCATCCTCCTTTATATCTCTTTACATCAATTCCTATTCTCCTGTCTTTCTGATTAGAGGTAGCGCCAAGCTTGTAGCCGAATTGGGCCGGCGCGTCCGGGTACCAGTACCTCTTTGTCACATAAGATCAGCATGAAGTATCGAAAATGCTGCCTCGTCAAGTGACGGTATTGTTGGTGCATTTCGTTCGGCTTGTGAGACTTCCCGGTGGCCTAAACTCGTCATTAAGGGCCGGCAGCGCATCTGCCCCCTTATTATATATGAAAAAAGGAACATTTTAGTTTTCTTCTATGTTCCCGTTATGACACTGTACTATAATTCTGTTACGCTCTGAAACTCCCTTACCCCCGACATCCGAAACACTCTCTCATTACAGATTTTTAAAAGTCGGCTAAAAGTATATTTGTATTATAAATTAAAAACAATTATTACTAGAGTTAATGACACTGAATCTCGACGGATATATCTGTTAAAATATTGCCTGAGTATTAACACTGATGAAATGATCGGCATGAATACGCTTTGAAAATCTTAGGGTAAAATACTTCTTCCTAGCGTTACCGCGGTCTAGTATCAGGGTCCGCTTAGATTAAACATGGAGGATGTTGGACATCAAATATAAACGAGTGTTAGGTTAGGTCACCCATCTATCGCCCGATCGCAGCAAAAGCTACTTAGCCTAGCGATCGGCTCAATTGCCAGTCACTATTCAGGCCACAACCTCTTCTATCATTATTACTATTACATTATAATATTTATTATGCACGCTCATAAACACTCTATTCCAAGAGCTCTAGTAAGTCATATCCAGTTTCCTCCATTTAACTCTCTCATGGGCCTTCACCTTCAAACCTTCAAGAACACCTTCCCATATTTTCTTAACATTCCGAGTTATTTTCTTTGTATATAACAAAATGCAAGCCGTTCCCGTCAGTAAAAATGGAGAGAAAAAGGAATTCGAGGAATAGATTTAGGGTCAAATCCACATTCAAATAAAAATGTTTATGACTTTTCCATGAAACGTGACACTGCCTGTCTGCAAAATGTCTAGTACAAATAGGTGAGCTATTTGAAGTATTTTGAAATAGCGACCAAACCAGATTTTTTTGTATATTTACATGTTCCGACTTTTCCTTTCCTTCTTTTCTTTTAAACTTCTCCTGATATCAGGGGAATGAAAGAAAACTAAACAGAATTTAAAACGGTTTAGCGGTTTTCGAGATTTAGCGAGACCCACGGGTTAAGGATTGATTTATATATATGTATATAGAGTCAAATATGGGTCAATTTTGCAAAAGAAGGAGGTTGAGTCTTTTACTCAACGGCAAAAACAACGTTATCGAGAAAAGAGTCCGAACCAGGCCTACTTATAACTTACTCTTGAAATGTCGCACGCTCAAACTAGTATCTATATAGTTTCGTACTTAACTACTGATAAATTACGTCACCTTTTTCCCCATGATTTATACAACTGCAACTAATCTATGTGTATATAAGCGAAAGGTCATCTATCACGATATCTCAAAAGCCTTGGGACGTACAAAGATAAAATTTGCATATGTGACTGGGCATGTGGCTGGGACGGATCCGCAAAGGTGGGCCAATATTACGACAATATGGACTGTTTTAGAATGAACGAGCTATACTTACTATGTTAATAAAGGACAAAAATTTAAAATTAAATTTGGTTTGTGACGTCACAAAGTCTTCAAACCACTCTCCCTGCGGGCGAATCCCTCTCTCCCTATAACTTGTGACGTATTTATGGAAGGCCCCAAGTGGTTAGCAGCAAGGGTTGCTTACTTCCTCGATGTCCTTCATGGGCATCTTCTGGCTGGCCAGCAGCCCGGCGCGACGTTCCCGAAAGTGCAGGAACCAGCCGCGGGACTCCCGGTCCAGGATTGTTTGCAGGAACGGAGCCGCACGGCGTAGAAGATCACGCCTGTACAGTCTCAAGTCGACCTGGTTAAATTTTAAACATTACATTTTAGTTAAAATTTTAAATAAAGATTAAATTTTAAACGTCACAATTGGTTTTTTTATTCATTGAATGATAGAAATTTAAAAAAAAATGAGAATATGTTTCATTCTAGTACACTTTTAAAAGCTCTTTTTAATTTTATAAAAGACATGGATTCTTCTTCTTATACTTTACAACGTAGATCATTTCAATCTCACACACACACATTGAATGAGCAAAATGTTTGATGTCCGTAACCATATTTCATAAAAATATTCGAAAAAGTTTTTGGAATGTTTTATTGGTGCTTTAATTTTTCGGCTCCGGATCCGGCGCATCTCTAGTTGAGAGGCTGTGTGTATATATGTATTTGTGTGCGTGTGTGTTTGTGTGTCAATCTGAATTATTATGAAAGTGGTAATAGCAAAAAAAATACCCGACCGAGTTCGTTGCAGTTCCTTCTCAGTGCAGCGCGCGAAATATTCCTGTAAGCTTAGTTTTGCAATCGTAAATTTTATCACTAATAAATAATAACAATTATACATTTGACGATCATAACAACTTGTAAAAAAAGTCTATATTAATAAAAAAATTGACTTTCGACTTGAGAGTTCGTTTTTGTGCGTTAGTGTGTGTGTGTGTGTGTTAGTGTGTTTATATATTATTGTGCGTTTGTGTGTGTGCGTGTGTGTGTTAGTGTTTGTTTGTGCGTGTGTCAATCACCTGCGTCCTCTGCGGCGTGGTGTAGAGGCAGGGCACGCGGGGCGTGGTCCGCGACGAGTCACGCAGGTCCGACTTCTCAGCCGCCGAGCGACGAATGCCGCGCGTCACCCACGCGGCTAATGCGGTTATGTCTTCTTGATTCTCCGGCTACATTGTTAAAAAGTTTACTGCGCTTTCTTGTTTCCAAGTTAAAAAGAAGCCCTTAATGTCTATGACCGACAAAAGTTTCACACAATTTCACGTGAAGACACGAGTTAGCGTTCATTCGCACGAGAGCCTTTTTACCGCGCGTTAAAAAAAGTTCAAATAGAACATATGAACTCCCAAATTTGTGTTCAAATGACAGTAGTTTTTATAAGACGAGTTTTATCGAGCTGGGTTTTATTTATAACGCTGTACATATAAGCTATATTTTTGTATCGACGACACTAAAAGAGCTCCAACGGTTTATTAACTCTATAAATCTAGTAACTTATACTAACTCTATGAGAGAAAATTCATAATAATGAAATATGTTACTAAATATTTGTCTATGTATGTTCCATGTGTCTAGAACGGGTGATTCTCTAATCGTTTTTTCACATCTACCCTACAAATAAATACAAAAATTACTTTTGTTTTTTGTTAATTATACTACATATTGAATTACCTACAAAGTCTATCTTAAATCAAGACGAAAAAGTCTAGACTTAAAGAAATATAGTATTAACAAAATGTATCAATTTATCTAAAGCATAAAAATAGTCTAGATATGTACCTAAAATGTTAAATTTAATTGCTATATATCCGGCGGATGATAAAAACCAATGAAACAAAACTAATTACCTTACATATCAGTTCGGCGACCAGATACCGCGAGCGTTCCTCGCGTAACTTCTTTTCTAGGTCGCGCGCTTCTAGAGATGGCATTCCGAATATGAGATCCATTAATCTGTGAACAATGTAGGCAGGATCTATTATATACAAACTATTTGGAGTCACTAATCTGTGAACAAATACTTATTAACGTAGCAAATTTTTTTCAAATCCATTAATTTGCGAACAATTTTCTAAGTTTATAGTTAACTAGCCTAGACCAGACCCTTCGCACGAGTATAACTGAAATATATATTTACCAAAAGAAAAGTAGCCTATGTGCTATAGGCATCAGGAATGATATAACTTTGAAATAGTAAAACAATTTTAAATACAAACTCACAAGCTATTAAGTATTAAGTCCTACCTATGCAGTCCGGCCATAAAGGACTTCACTCCAGCTATTATGGACAAAGGTTCGTCTCGAATCAGCCTGTCCCTGGACACGACGACCACCAGAGAGATGGCACGCGCCACGTGACAGTACAGGTCTTCCTTCGCACGCACCCTGCCGCGCTGGAGCCAGCCAGCCACCCTCCACACGTGGGTTTGACCGGGAAAGTGACGTGAGGGCACTTCGAATTCGCTACAGAGTATAAAACAACAACTGTTTTTAAAAAGTTTGAAGTCAAAACTTCTTTGACGCGCTGGGTATTTTGGAGATGGAGATAACACTGAATTCTCGTCATCGTCACCGAACGCTTTCCATGAGCTATGTGAATACTGTGTATATATGTGTACTTAAACAAAAAAAAGAAAACTGGCACTCCCGGGGTTCCAATAGAAGTGAAAACAAATCGTCAGAGATCATTAATGGTGGCGTCAAAGTCAAGCGTTCGGTGACGATGACGCAAGTTTCACGCTTTTGTTCATTTTCACTTGTGTTGGGAATCCCGAAATGCCAGTGTTCGTTTTTTTATACAAATTAGGTAGCAAGCAGTGTTTCTGATGGTGAGTAGTTACTGTTGATTAGAGACCCTTGTAAACATCTATAATCTATGGAGTTCTGGCAACCACAAACTCACCAGCAAAAACACTAGGCTGTATAAATAATAGTATTGCTGTTTATAGTTGTTTGTAAGGTAATTTAAACTGGATGAAGAACACGCGGGAAACAGCTAGTTTATCATAAGAATAGTACGTCATGTAATAATTGCGCATCAGTGATATTGAATATGGGGTCAATTGACTGCTCAATATTAGACGGAGATTTGTCCACCCACTTGTAATGTATGCGTTTTAAAAACTATATATTACAATTTGTAACTTTGGTATATTTATTTAGAATAAACCAAAATATTTTTGGTATATTTTAATACATACATATCTCACCACCATGTGGGATATATAGCGAAGAAAAGAGAGAGAAAGGTATATTTACTAAAAAATCTGACATGGGCAGATTAATAAAGCCTAATAGCCGCTACACACGTTTCGATAAATTGTTGCGAAAAATCTGTACAGTTTAAACTGCCCACTTTTAGCGATTGGTGTGTATGAAAAAACGTTGTCGATTAAAGTGCACAGTTTTTTTTCCAACGATTTAACTGTACAAATTTTTCAACCTGCAACCTTTTATCGAAACGTTTGTAGCGGCTATTCGCGATTGGCTTCATGAGACCTGAATTTTACAACGACATTAATCATGCAACACAATTTAGCGGAAATCAAATCTTCACAATTTTGTTAATCATATCTCGCAACAATTATCATATAAACAGTAGTGGACTGAAAAGCTTTAGCTTAAAGGTGGGCTTGGAATAAACGAACATAGAGCTACAGCTAAAACAAGAGCATTCTTTCTCTATCTTTTAGTGTAGTTTCAACGAGTAACAAACTAGAATAAGAATTAAAATCGTTGTGAACGCGGACAGAATAATGAAGGAATGCTCTACGTCTGTTTAAGCTAAAAGAATTTGATAGAGTAGGGGAAGTTTCTAACCATTAGGTTTCGACATACATACTGTTGACGAGATGCAACGTTTATTACGAATGTAATAATAAAATAAATAATCTTTAATAAATCTTACTCAACATCGGACAGTGCATTCATGAGGCATTTCCTCTCCAAATATTGTATTGTTGTTACGAACCATATCCGTCGCGTTAGTACCGACGGAACTTATGTCCAAAAATTACATCCATATTTGTTCCAGCGATGTTTAAGTCGAATACTATATTTAATTTAAAAGGATTTCTATAGCAGTATAGACGCATACACATACATTGATAATTGTACACAGCAATTTCCTAGTTAGTAGCCGTGTTTTGACTGAATAAGTAACCTCGCGAGGCAGCCTCGCTAGGCAAATTCACTGGTCGGTCAGGACGTGCTTTGTCCGAAGAAAAGGCATGTGTTCAAACCAAAAACCCTCGCCTTCCCTTGCCGCTTTGCTCCCGCCCCGCCCCCTTGCCTCGCGAGGCTGCTCATTCCGTCAGGATACGGCTAATGACTTTTAATACAGTGTTTAAGGGTAGAGAGTTTAGACACTATGTCTGTAAAGTTCTGAAAGGTGCATTTTAAAAAAGAATATTAGAAATAACTTTATGTCGATAAAGTTAATAGTGGAAACGACGTAACCCAGCGGTATAGGGGCTAGAAAAGATCATCTTACCAATTCAGTCTACCGTTGAATTAGTTAAGACGATGTTTAATTTCAAAAACGAGTGTGCCTTTGACCAAACGATTGAAGTACTACTTCTCTAGGTCCATCTATATGTTTGTATATAAGTCGCAGACAGATAGCTTGATTAGCCGTTTAATTAACAGCCTAGCCACCTTACTAAACGGAGCCATTCAACTAGCTTCCTAAATGATATTCAGCCATATGATCAAACGGGTAGGAAATTGACTTGGATCGATGACGTTTCATTACAGGTCTAACCTGTTCAGTTTAATGGAAATAGAACAATGGAAGAGTATAGTGATAATAGAAAAAAGAACACTGGCACTCCGGGGAGTCCCAACAGTAGTTAAAGGCGTAGATGAGGGTGACCTCAATCAAAGTCGAAAGAAGTTTCAAGTAACGTGGCTAGCTAGTAAGTGATTATTTCCAACTGATGCACAAAACACAACCAGTTACTACATTCTTTGTAACAATTTTACACCTACCTACATTGAAGAGGGGTTTATTAGCATACTTGGACAAGGAGCTTAAGTGAAGCTACTAATAAAATGTACACGCACGTATGACGACATGAAAGGATAACTACGTTAAAAATGAGGTTTCTTGGGCATGGGACTTTAAAGTTATTGTGTTCCTGCATGCATGCATACCGGCGGAAATGTTATATATAACTTGTAAATAGGGCCCGTATAAATATGTAAATACATATTTTTAATTTATGCTAATTTCAATCGGTAATTGGTTATGTACACGAATTATATACATGAATTATGGTATTTGGATGGTGAAAAAGTAATTTTTATTTTCCATAATTCAAGGTTGAGTACAAGTTTTGCAAAAAAAAAATATAAAAATCATCATTATTTCAAGATTGTTGCCATACCGCCCGCTGCGTCTCGTCGTATTTTGTTTCGCATCCCCCCCCCGTGCCATTTTTATTTTGAAAATTTAATTAAGCCGTGTAAAGTTGTCCTCGCTTTGGAAGTTAACTTGGAAGGATTGAATTGAAATGAAAGGGACTGTTATCCATATGTCACGAATTTTAGTCCATATTATATGTACATATTTTAGATTTCTTAATACATATTTTTGCGGGTCCTACTTATAAGTAATACATAATGCGCAAACCATCTGTCTTCCTAGTACTACAAATGTGGTAACATACATAAAAAAGTTATACATAAAACTACAGGGCAACATACCCCCTTTCGCGTATGGATTCCAACTGATTTTTATTTAAAATCTTCGGCTTATATACTCTGTCCTTATGCAAGCTTAGATAAAAAAAAATGTATGATAATTGCACGAATGTTGAATGTATTAAGCTGTGTGGAATGCATTATGTCATATCTCTGAAACGAATCGATTTCTAGCAAAAGCAATACCTAAAACTACACTAATTTATATAATATAAATATATAACTGATCTATATCAGAATATTATATAGACACGCTTTTTCATCCTTTCAATTATGTCAGAAGAACAAGAGACCAGCGGCGTTATGCCGGAGCCAGACATAGCTTCATTTAAATGAACATGTAGGGTGGAGGTATGTAGGTGGAGGGACTTTGTGTAGATACGTAAAGTTTTGTAGAACTTTGTAGTTTTCAAGGACAACAATGTACAAACACTTTGAACGAAGTCTGGCTCCGGCATTGGGGATGGTCCTGGGTATACTCTGTATTTCAGTCCGCTCTTTGTATCTTTAATAAAAAAGTATATAGGACTATATGACACACGGACGTCTGTTCCTAATTCCTGATAGCTTAAGTTATAAGTAAAAGTCCCATGTTATACACATTTTTGTGTCGTGTATAAATATATAGACATACATAATACACCCAGACTCGAAGCGGGAATCGAACCCACAAGCCCTGGGGCGGAAACCAGGGTCGCTGCCATATCAGTCATCGTTGAGCTATTGAGACTCGAATGCAAGGATATATTCGTTAATGCACAATAGAAGAGATGAGATACGTAAACTAGGTCAAGTGTGTGACCAGATAAGCGTAGGTAGTTTCTTATTCATAAGTGCAATAAATAAACAGGTACTTGTATAATGACTTCAAATGGTAGGAGAGCCGAAGAGGGGATTTTGCGCAATACTCGAACGTTATTGGATCCTTAGAAAAATCGGGCGCGTCATGTTAAGATAAGGTAAGTTATTTCAATAATCTGACGAATTAAGCGCGACATAAGGGAATGGGAGAGTCACTATGTTGTAAAAAAAAACATCACCTAGAATTATTCGAGTACGATTATTTTTATTTTGAAGAAAATCCGTTAAGTATTACGGAACACATATCTGACGATTCTCTCAAGCCAATGTAGCTAAAACCATCCCGCGCTCCGTACAATAACGCTTCAGTTGTTAAAACATAACCTTATTTTTCGTTTCTGCACCTAATTAATCTACGTAATCCATTATATCCCCACAACGCTTTAGTGACTACAAATTTAGCATCGCGGCCTCCCCTACCAAATAGGTTATTAGGGAAAGGAATAGAGTTTCCGGCCAAAAGATGAGCAATTTAACACACATTAAAAAGTTGGTCAGAACAATTAAGTCCGTGAATGCTCGCATGGAATTGCTTCCATATGTTTTTAAAATAGCAATTGCAGTTAATGAATTCAAAGGACCGAGAACTCGGCCGTATTAAAAAAGGGTGACGCTCTTTGTTAAAAAAAGGAATGAATGCAATGGGTGGGAATCTTTTGTACACACACGAATAGTAAATGAGGTTACGGAGAAATGAATGCGTAATTAGGTTCGTACATATAAGAATGATAGCAAGTCAGATTATGAAGGAATTAATGCGAAACAAGACCCCATAAGAGTAAATGTTTGTAATTTAAATGACAGCAAGTGAGGTAAAGTAGAAGGGAATGAAAAAGCGCGTGGGAGTCTTTTATACGCATACGAATGATAGCGAGGTTATGCAGGAATGAATGCGCAAGTGGGAAGGAATCTTACCAACACGCATAAAGGACAGTAGTAATAAAGGTTAAGGCGTAATAAATGCGAAAGTTGGCGGGAACACAGACCATATAGTACATCAACAAGTACTTCAAAGGAGTATTTTTCACCATCCATTTGGTTAGTAAGGAACTATTGCCAAGAAATGGTATGTCATCTGGTTGATATGAAGAGAATGTTATAACATTATATATATCATGATAGAAAAGAATAGAAGAACTTTAAAAATTCAGGGGATCGCAGGAGTTTTCACCAGCTGGCTGACAAACTTGATTTTGAAGAAGATATGATGACTTTGATAGAGAATAGTGGTCACTTGGTTTGAGAAGGAGGAGAACAATATTACAAGGCAAAGAAGCAGCCGGGACCCATTGTTTTACGTGTTTCTGAAACACGGAAGTCGGATATTTGAAAACCAGTATTACGTCTTTGATACTTATAACAATTGCTAATATTTAAATATTGCATGCTGTTTACTTACTCGACCACAAAAAAGCGAGTGTAATTTGTAAAATGGTGCATGCATTTCAATAATAGTGAGTGAAATGCAATTTCTTTTTTCACAACTACAATAAAAAGTTTGAATAAATGTTTACTTTTGTTTTATGTACCTAGCATCTCTATATACAAGATGTGTTAAGGTTTATATTATTTTTAGACATGTTTATTTTTATTCATACTACATTTTATTTATCTTATTTATATCTTTATTTTATTTAAATATAGCATATTAATTTTGTATCAGAATAATTATATAACAGCACAACATAATAATGATGATGCATGGTAAAAAATATTTTAACTATAAATAAATATTAATTAATACTTAATACTGCAATGCCTTCTTTGTCATGTTTTAATTTTATAGAATATTTTAAATTACAAGAAAAAATCAGGGAAAAACCTGTTGCTGAAGCCACAAGTGCATGTACTACCATATATGGGTGAATAGTTCACAAATTTGTTCACCCTCCTCCAGGCAGACAGATTTTTTAGCCTTTAATAAATACTATATTGGCAAATGAGAGGTCAGTTTATCTCAATGTTTCTGCTATAGGCCTGGAACAATCCTTGCACTACATTCACATGGTGCTATTAAAAAAAGCTTTATATGTAAATGGAGTTTTTTCTTTTTAATATATGTAAATACAGTCAATAATTACTTTAATTCCTGAGGATATCATATTTAAGCAATATTATCTTCTTAAAATATAATTAATAATTATTTTAATATTAAAAATTGTCAGTTGTATCAATTCTTAGCTAATTTAGTCTTCATTAATGTCAGAACCAAACGAACTATCTTTTCATAAATTAAAAACATCAATGCAGCTGTCAGAACAGTTTGTAATAATTTGGCTTCTAAACCTCTAAAAAGAGTTATTGGTTTTGCTTTGACATCTTTTAGCAAGGGCTTTAGACTTGTACCAGCTCTTAGTCTAGACTGAATTAACTGGAGAGGATATGTTAATGTTGTTGCAGTTGCCTTAGCTAAAGCTCCAACAAGAAAAGCAGTATACATATCAAAATGTCCACGAGATGATATTTTCCTTTTAATAGATTCATAAACCATAAACTGAATTGCTGGATTCGATACTAATAATAATGATGGTACTGTCCCTGACCATAAACCTCTGATACCTTCTTTACGAAATACATCCACTAGTCCTTCCATTAAATTTGAATAGGAGTTTTTTTCAAGCTTCATCCTTGTATTAACTACCCAAAGAGGTGAAGTTAATAGAACATTAATACTTCCAGCAATCATTCCATATGTGAGGTCCTGTAATGCTGATGTACTAGAAGAAGCCGCTTTACGCAGAGCATGGAATGTATAAAAATAAACAAAATTGGATACAGACAGAGATTGAATGACTGGACTTAGACCACGATATAGTGAATCAATACCCTCTTCATTAGCTAGTTTAATTAGAAGCTCTAAGGGTGTTCCATGAAGTTTCTTCGAGTCTTCAACTGAAAAATTATTAAAAATATTATTTCATTTGAAAAACATTAGGCATAACGGTTATTTAGTTTCCTCTTTATATTATAAGGAAAATTACTTTGTATCCTCGATCGTAATGTGTCCAAAGGGTAAAATGCTGTCATTCCCACAATGCTACCCTAAAATATAAGATAACAATTTATTCTATCATTATATAACCGTTATTATTTTTTCATACTTTATTTAATTAATAATATACATACCGTAGCACCAGCCACCGCATGAACAAGTGTTTCATAACTTAATAATGAGCCAACCATGGTTGAAAAAAACAAACCAATTTTATTTCCTATTTAAATATGTCAGTAGAATTTTTTTATCAACTTTATGTTTTCATAAATTTTATATTGTATTCAAATGCATATTACATGCATATTACAACGAAGGCTCGTATACAATATGTATAAAATTGTAATTAATTTCCTTTTTAGAACATTTTATATAAAAGGTTTTATCGAACTCTAGACTGGACTATGAACCGACATTTTCCACTATTTGGACAAAAAATTATTACATATTAATTATGTAAACAAAACGCACGTCCAGTTAAGGTCACCACTGAATTACTGACTATTGACTAAATGACTATTTGTATTTTGTATGTATTATGTACGCAGTACGTACTAAGTGTCTGTAGCAATTTAGCAAGTGACTGAGTTGATATTTGAAGCTAAGAATGGTCAACTCGAGTTGCTAACTCGTATTGTGCTTAAATAGAGTTGACCCTCAGTTAAATTCTCCCTAACTCGAGTTTGATCGTCAGTATAAGAAGAACGAGTACTCGGATGACGACTCAATCTTTTCCATTCCTACGTGCTCGCAGCGAATATTTGTGTGTACTATATTCATGAGGTTACAGACAGATACTACTACTATCTACTGTAATTTAAAGTTAATTAAATGCATATTTAAGGTTAACTTTGGAGACTCCGTTCGTTGTTACTTTTAATGTAATAAATTTTACAATATATACATATATTTGAACCAACAATATATTGAAATGGAATAATTCCTATTTGAGTTAAATTGTATTTATAATTATTCGTTACAATTGTCTCAATACACAATTATTAGGAACTACTTGTAGCTGGTGAATTCATCGGCGGGAATTCAGTGATTTTGTAAAATTTTGAGGGTTTTAATTAATTGCGTTGAATCTTAATGACTTTTCTAAAAATTGACTATATTACTCCTTTTGAAATCAACTATCTGCCAGTAAGTCACATTAAAATCATCTCAGTTGTTTTGGAGATTACCCGGAACTAACTGACAGACAAACAAAAATATATAACTTTTGTTTTGTTATAGGTAACACATATTCATAAACAAATGTCAACGTTAAAAACACTTTAATATTATTTATTTATGTATAGATCTGCTTCTTTTTATAAACTTAAATTTTGCAAAACAAGCAACTCGAGTTGACTCGGGTCAACTCGAGTTACACGGATTTTAACTCGGATTTTTTTTCTGATCATGTAATGCTGTTGGTCAGAGTGACCTTCACAGCGTCAATGGGCGGGATTTTAACTCGGGTTAACTCGAGTTGTGTTTTATCCTGAGTTGGCACATCTATAATTTGAACTAGGGATGATCAATATACATCGATGTATACCATTCGATGCATCGAATCAATCCGATATATCGGCTATAGTCGATTTTCTTGCGACGTATTTTATTCGCTACATCTAGTAATGTCTTATGCCGGAGCCAGACATAGCTTTATTTGAATGATCATTCAAATAGAGCTTGGGCTGCGGAGGATACGCCCGGGAGAAGGGTCTGGCATCCTTCACTGCTCACTGCGCCAACGGGCCAGTCATGTCAGTAATGTTACAATAATTTACATTAAATAAAATTTTATAAGT
Source organism: Charaxes varanes (assembly GCA_024363005.1). Lineage (NCBI taxonomy): Eukaryota > Metazoa > Arthropoda > Insecta > Lepidoptera > Nymphalidae > Charaxes > Charaxes varanes. Next base: position 14,916,547 of record JANCMC010033613.1, read on the forward strand.
TTCTCAACATATTTTTGCTTGTAAACATATTGAGATCGGTCACAATTAGACAAACGACAGAACCTCGGAATTAAACCTTTCGTAAGAAAGTTCCAGGTGTTTTGTTAAAAGTCCGTTCGAGAACTTTGTAAAGGTAAATTTGAAGTTACTAATAGTCCAGAAGGAACGAACTGTAATGTTGAAAGTCCGAACGCAGTTTACAGCTTCGGAACTTCAATCCGCATTTACATAAATACAGGAGCGTTGTAATGGCCTTTGTAACGGACAGAGGTATGAACTGAAACCCGCTAGGTGCCCGGTTCAAACCCCACCGCCGTTGGGTATTGTCGCACCCACTCCTAATGCAAGCTTTTTTTTTTATTTAAGCTTAGTAGGAGGGGAAAAAGGGAATATTAGACATACTTAAAAAGTATTTCTAATATTATTAAAAAGAAAAATAGTTCAAAACTAGACGAAATAGAAATGGATCCACAAGGGAAGCACCAGCTTCCAGATAAAAAAGAATCGTCAAAATCGGTTTACCCAATCGAAAGTTCTGAGGTTACAAATACAAAAAAAAATACAGGAGATTTGATAACCTCCACATTTTTTTAAGTTAAAAAAATGTGGAGGTATTAGGAAAATTTAAGAAAATTGAAAGAAAGGAAAACTTGATACAATACTAAAATATACAGAGTAAGTTGTAACTGCGGAATACTATTTAATTTAATTAGACTTAGTTCCATGTTTGTAGCCGAATTGGGCCGGCGCTTCTGAGTACCAGTACCTCTTTCTCACATGAGATCGGCGTGAATAGGCGGTAATGCTGTCACGTATAGTGATGGTATTGTTGTCGCGTTTCGTTTGGTTTGTGAGACTTACCGGTGGCCTAAACTCGTCATTAAAGGCCGGCAAGGCACCTGCTAGCCTCCTGGTCGTGCAGATGTCCATAGGCATCAGTAGGCAATAAGCTGCCTCTTACTGGTCGCAGTAACGATACAGTCTTTTGGTCCGCCCTAACATATATATAGGATATATATACCCTTCCTTCAGCCCGATGACGTCCATTGCTGGACATAGGCCTCCTCCATTGACTTCCACAGAGCTCTATTTTGTGATAAAGATATCTAACGGCTTCCCGCGAAAAGCCTACCTCGATAAATGGACTATCTAACACTGAAATAATTTTTCAAATCGAACCAGTAGTTCCTGAAATAAGCGAGATCAAGCAAACTAACAAACTCTTCAGCTTCATTATTTATATTAGGTATATATATAGACTAGCGGACCCGGCAAACGATGTCCTGCCCGAACTTTGGGTATAACGCTAGGCTAGGAAGGAAGGCAAAACTAACTATTGAAGTAAGTTCGAGTAAATCTGCATTAAAAAGAGGAAAATATATACGAGGCTGTTATCCGAATGATTCAAAATGCCACAAAAATGCGCGGTTGCGGTTTAAAGTATTGCAAATGTTTCATCCCTTATTTTTTTCCGTTTTTAATGGAGTCGAACCAAGGAGAAGCCATTAATCTAGCTTCGTTTTATCGTTTGACGTCGATTTATAACGCGGCCAATTAATATGCGTGCACACGACGATGTGTCCGCATTGTTTGGTGCAACAATTCAATTATCTTATATAATCAGTAAAGTAAATGATTATAACCTATGTCTCACTTCCATAAAGACGAACTGGCAGAATAATATATTATAAATTTGCCCCTTTAATTTCAGTCTAAACCCATCTTAGAAATAATAACAAATATTGACATCAGTATTTATACTATACTAACGTCACTCAATAGTCTTGCCTTCCCTGAAACTCTCCTCTAATACTTTAACTTTATGGTAAGGTCTTAAAGTTCAAATGGACTTTTAAGAATGACTACGAATCGTTTGTTAGGCGTATATAAATGTTTTGCTTTAAGACCTTTTCAGGCCATCTTAGAAATAATAACAAATATTGACATCAGTATTTATACTATACTAACGTCACTCAATAGTCTTGCCTTTCCCGGATGTCTTCTTTTAATTGAAATAAAAATTGTATGTGAACTGTATTTAGTTTTTTTATTATAGGAATATTTCTCGGTAAATAGCGTCGCGTTATAAAATCGCTGATAGGTGACAATCAACTTGGGAATCCATGTTTTATTTGGAGGCTTGCAAATGAGGGTTTATGGTACTAAATTTTCAAATGTCGTGGTACTAGAAACAATACAATACATAGCTTTAAATTAGTATAGGGTACACAAACCTAAAGATTTATGGCCGAATTTCGACCAGAAGATGATCTCTAGTTTTTCTTTTAATTTGATAAAAGTTTTCATACAAGTACAAGTTTGAAATTGTGATTCTAGCGTTATCCGCTAGATTGCGAATTACCAGACCCGAGGCCGGAATCGAACCCACGACCCCGGCGCGGAAGGCAGGCCACTGCCCACTGCACCAAATGGCCAGTCAAGATATAATATAAATTTATGTGAGCATCATATAGAAATGACAAATTAATGAAAAATAATTTATAGTTCAAATTTATTTTCTTTATAGACCTCAATTTGGGAGGAGTTTTGGGCAACAACGGTAACGGCGGTCAGAATAGTAAGTATCTTGTATTAGTATGCTTTAGTAAGACTCCCAGGGGGTTGATCTTCCTTTATCTGTCCGATAACTGGTCAGATCCAATACGGTTACGCGACTCGGGTTGCAGCATTACACCGATTTTCCCTCGTATTCATTCGCGGATTAAAGCAAAGTAGTTTAGCTTCTCATGAATTTCGTTTTGGTTAAATTATTGAGTCACCGTTCATTTTGAACGGGTGACTTATTTTGTAAATAATGTCCCACCGCTGGGCAAAGGCCTCCCCACTCTTAGACCACTCTCCTCTATCCAGAGTTAAACCAATCCACTCCTTTCCCGCGAAGGCGTCCAAGTCGTCGCGCCACCTCTTCCTCGGCCTGCCTGATCTTCGATGGCAATTGGTGGGAGTTCATATAGTCGCAACATTGGCCAACCATTGCGGATCCATTCGTGCCACATGCCGTTAGTGTTCCAGACTCATAATCTTTCTAAACGTGCGGTCCCAAGCAATAATGAGTTTTGTTACTGAGTTTTATTATTATCAGGCCCCAATAGTCCCAATATCCTGCTGGTTAAGGGATTTTTTGTTTTTCCCACTCTCATATTCGTACTCACCCATTTTTTAGCCAACCTTCCTCTGGCCTCACCCTACCTTATACATAAATATATGGATCTCGTTTAATCTTCCTAGCCTAGCGTTATCCCGGTTAAGTTACGGTGGTGGAGGCTGGTGGTGTAGCTTTCGGGTTGCAGCATTACACCGATTTTCCCTCGTATTCATTCGCGGATTAAAGCTAAGTAGTTTAAGTTAAGATGACCGATTGCCATCTGGCGTCATCCTTAGAACACCCACGATCTCTACAACCTTACGACAAATATCACTCAGTTACATTAATCAGGTCCCACGGCATTACATGCTTTCCGAAATACGGAGGAGGTAGGATATCAAATATAAACCAATGTTAGAATGGATCACCCATCTATCACCCAATTGCAAGAACTACTTAACCTAACGATAGACTCAAATGCCGACCACTGATTAGGCTACAACCTTCTCTTTATTATACTCGAATCTAAACAAGTTTCATTAATAATAACTATTAACGAATATCGATGTGAATGATTTCACAGAAAAATATGGCCATTTTCATTGAATATGTCATGAGAATCATGAACGTATTTACGACGACCCTTGAAACTTCCACGATATCAAGGAGAATAAATAAAACACCAGTATATTTGAAAACAAACAATATCTTTTAATATATATAAAAAAAAACAAATTAACATACGAAACCAATGCACAGTAATATATCTTAAGTACCTAATCATCATCAAACATGTCTATTATTCTATACATCTACGTTATGCCGGAGCCAGACATAAGCTTCATTTGAATGATCATTTCAATGATCACTTTTGTGTAGGTGCGCAAAGTTTTATAGAACTTTGTAGTCTTCAAGGACAAAAATGTACAAACACTTTGAGCTATGTCTGGCTCCGGCATTATATTTGGATGGTAAAGACGAAATCTGTACACGTATTACTCTGCATGTATAAAATGCTATTTAATACAATTATTTATAATGTGACCATTTCTAAAGCTTTTCCTTATACGTTTATACTTAACCAAGGAACAGTTACGTAGTGTAGTTTTAAACTCTAAGTGGTTATCTGAAATGTTTTACAATGGACCGCTAAAGCGTCGATTAAGCCATATTATACGTAGTTGATTAAACCCTCATACACACGAATGATATTTTACCGCGCTTTCAAAAAGTGTTCAAATAGAACATATGAACTCCCAAATCTGCGATCACATGGCAGCACTACTATCAACGCTATACATACGTATACGCTATATTTTTATATCGAGAACGCAAAAAAAGCGCCAACTCCGCGATATAACGTAACGCTTTTTTAACTCTCGTGCGATTGAGGGCTAAGACTTGTCGCCCAAATTCCTTACCATTATTTCAATGATGGTCGAGTCTTCAAACGCTATCAAAGCTAAAAAATATTTATTGACATAATGGATAGAGGATTTGTAGAAATAAATCATTGATTAAGGAGCTATAAAACTGAGAATGATGTATTGACTTCTATAAGCACTTTAACATATTTCAAATTTTACACGGTACGAGTATATGTTATAATTAGTTATTATCTTACAATTCTTTAATTTTTACAAAAGGAAGAAAGATATATTTAGGCCGTCAATGTATACATATAAAAGGGACTGGTCACTCAACAGAAAACCTCGAAAATCGCGGGACGTACAACGATGAAATTTCGCAGGGAGGTAGATTACAGATCTACTATCTGTAATCTACATCCGCTAAGAAAATATTTTTCGATTGGGCCAGACATAAAGAGGACTGACTCGCAATTTAACGCGAAAGAAGTTGCGGGAAACAGCTAGTAATAGTATTCGGTATACTATGTGATGTGTAAGATGTAAATTGATATAGGAATTTATGTTACAGCACATCCTTGTATATGAATAATTAATCGAAGCTTTAACAGACCATTATGAAAAAGGCTCTTAATATTAATCAATACAGTCAACTAAGGATTAAAGGTTCATTAACGTTATTTATTAGGTAGTTTTTGGTAAGTTACGGAATAACACGTTTATGTAACTGAAGCATATAAAAATATTTTACAAAAAAAAATAATTAAATATATTTCTCATATAAAAAAATTAAACTCTAAAAAAGCACACTAAAAGCACTTAAAATGGAATACAGTACAGCAACACATTATATGTATTTAGACACTATCTCCCCAGTCAATTTACAAATAGGCCAATTACAGAAGACTGTATGTTGTCAAAAAACATACATCGAAAGCACTATTAAAAAACAGATAATATTTTTTTTCTCAAAAATAATTGTTATATACAAAATCTAATAAGAAATAAAGTTCGAATTTAACACCAAAAATATCTAAAAAAAAAAATTATCACATTTATTTCCTAAAAAAATTAAAAATATTTCCAAGGTTGAACAAACGCGTAAAAAAAAAATATAGAAATAAAATGTGATAAAACAAAAAAAAACCTTATCTGGATCGCCAGACTAGTCTCGTCATATAAAATTAAATCTTGACAAGATAGTTTAGAACTAACCAAAATATTTTAGTATTCTTTAAAGGGAGAAATAACCACAAAAATGGACTACCACTTCCATTATCATTTAGAGGTCATGTTTCATACCGTTGTGATTTTAAAGCAACAACGGTCTCCAAAATATCATACATTCATATCACAATAAGCCTTATTAATATTAAATTGTACTGAACTAGAAATTATTGTAGGAAATAAAGTTACAATCTCAATTATATCACAATAGTACAGAAATTTAAAGGATTATATGTGTATTTTTTTTGACTCAATTTAGGGCAAAGCTGTAATAAAGTAATGGGTGCGACGGACGGACTTAACAATTTTATGTCTTGTCGCGTTCAATCATAATTCGTCCCCATATTATATTAAAAAAGTATGCCTTTAAATGGAAGAAAATGTCGAAACAAATGTTATACGAGCGTCAGACATAGCTTCAAATGTTTGAACACTTATTTGATCACTATGTGTGGCAAGGGACACGTGCATCAATCCAGTTTTTCTTTCAATCCATCTGCATGTTTTTGGAAGCGAATGCCAAGGACTAGGCGTCCTAGTATCTGCGATAGCAATTTAGAAATTTTCAAGTGTTAATTTTTTTGATATATTGTCTATTTAATTCTTAGTGCAGGTAGCACTTTAACAACAAAATATACTGTCAACTGTCACTTACCCCACCATTTTGAATTTTCAATATATTTCAGTCTAAAAATGCAGGCCCCTCTGTTAATAAATTGCAACGATTGCTTGTTTTTGTGTGTGCAGCATTTTTATTGTAAACTCAACTCAACCAGGCACTGTAAGTCAATGATATTGACAGGCTTGCGTGTTTGCGTCTAAGAGCTATTTGACATGTACAGATGAATACTTTAGAGGAGCGTGCATTTTTGGACTGTACGTACTATACTAAACTACTTAGTTTATGGTATCGCCTCTTAAGTCAAAGGTTCGGAAGCAAAGGGCAATTTATTTTGGAATGATGAACACACGTGACGGAACATTTTCAAAAAAGTTTTTTTTTACATTACAGGGGCCCCCCAAGAAAATTATGTAAGTATAATACAAAAATCTAGTATAATATTACAATCAGCACACTAATTTATTAGATACCTATCAAAATTTTAATTCTTTGTAACAAATACATTGTGTTTTTCGATAATTAATATAGGTTGTTATGACTACTCTTTGACAATATATCATAGTAAAATGTATACATGTATGCATAAATTGTTTTGCATTAGTGTGCGTAAGGTTTTACTTGAATAATTTTTATGTATTAATAATGCATATTTTATAGAGAAATATTAATTTTAAATAACTTGAGTCTAATATATAAATACATTACATGTACGTATTTATAAAATTGTACATTTTTTTAATAATAGGCGTCTATTACCTATTAAAAAGGCATTAAGTTGTCTACCTTAGTAACAGACAGTCTATGTGTCATATAGTAAAAGAAATGCAATAGCATCGCGTGAGTGTGTGCGTTTTTATTGCAAACTCAAAGTAACACTGTAAGCCAATGATATTGACGAGCTTGTGTGTTTGCGTCTTCACGCTATTTTGCATGTAGAGGTGAATAATTTGGGAGAGCGTGCATTTTAAGACTGTACGAACCATATCCCTATGGCATCACTATACTCCTAAATCAAAACCTACCACTGTCTGCCAGGAAGGTGCCCCCCCCCCCTAGCATTTTCAAACTATTAGACATAGAGACTTGAAATTTTCCATGTTGATAGAACATGCTACAAACTCACTAGGAAAATTATTTTGAACGAAATCGGAAAACCACTTTTGAAGTTATTTAACAAATACGTTTATAGCGTATCAGATACGGATTCCCTCTTAATACTGACCTGTCTTGACACGTTCTATTTACGCAGATAAAAGGTTGAAAGAGTTTATGAGAATTTTAAATTTCCCCACCAACTTTTATATCCGGGTTAAGACAATACTTGCCGGTGTCGGATCTAATGCATTGCAGTGGAAGGAACCAAGGCAATGTATGTCTAATATTCCCTTTTCCCCCTCCTACTAAGCTTAAATTAAAAACTTGTATTAGGAGTGGGTGCGACAATACCCTAACGACGATGGGGTTTGAACCGGGTACCTTGCAGTTAGATAACTTTCACTTAATCTCATGTAGTAGTTAATTAATATATATATTTTATGCTATTGGTTTCAGTAATTACGCAGTTTGGTCACTCTTTCTAAATAATGCATACATATGACTATTTTATTTCCTTTCTCAAAGTTGTTGTTTGTATTAGGATCATCCTAAAAACTCATTACGAAAATTATTCTGAACGAAATCGGACAACAACTTTTGAAGTTATTTAACAAATATCATCGCACTGATTTTTACATTCTAACACAGGCTTTAAGTTGAAAGCTAAACGGAAAATTAACAGTTAAAAATAGCAAATAATAAATCGTCATATAATTACTTTAAGAATATCCCTGTGTCAGAGTTGCAATCACGATTAAGGAGGAGTCTGATTGCAACATTTTTAAATATACAGCTATATCTGTCTATAGCGAATATCGCAGTCGTTGTATTCTATAATAGTTCTCGTTACGATATATTTCGTGTATTTGTTACTAGCATATTCCATCGCGAAGGCAGTCACCCTCATGTCGTAGTAACGGTGTTGTACAAACACTACCTGTCGTCATAGACAAAGCCGGCGGATTGCCGCCACTCAACAAAAAATGAAATAGTTATAAATGACTATTATTTAATTAGACGCAGCGCCACGCTTGCAGTGCTTATGGTCTGCAGCCGAATTGGGTCCTGGAATCGGGTACCTGTATCTCTTTCTCACATAAGATCGGCGTGAAGTGGCGGCAATGCTGTCACGTCAATTGATGGTATTGTTGTCGCGTTTGGTTTGGTTTGAGAGAGTTCTCAGTGGCCTTAACTTCTTTTTAAAAGGCCTGCCATGCATCTGCGAGCCTCCTGGTACCTCTTATAGCCACTACAAACGTTTCGATAAATCGTTGCGAAAACACTGAACAGTTTAAACTGCACAGTTGTCACTGCCTATTGCGCCTGCTGCACCAGCTGTTAAAATTAAACTTGCCGTTATACCTCCTTATTCTATCCAAAAATCCGTTCCTGTCGGATGTCTACTAACTAAAAACAACCTTGCCAAATTTCAGCCTTACACGTCCCGCGGTTTTCGAGATTTCGACCTTTCGTTTTTATATATAAAGTATTTGATATTTATAGAATAACTAGAAGTTTTGGAGGAAATAGCATCAAATATCGAAAACCGCGGTCCGTATAAAGATGAGATTTGGCCGGGAGGTAGTGTATAGTCAGGAGACATCAAGCTAAAAGCGACGCGTTCGCAACTCGGCCGATGTCGCGGAAAACCAGGCGGTTCACCGAAGTGACTACCGACGCCCATGGACAACTGCAACACCAGAGGGCTCGCGGATGCGTTGCCGGCCTTTGAGAAATGAGAACTTATGAGAACCTATTTACTGTTACAGGTTTTGAACTTGACATATTATGTTACACTTAAATTAGAGGTACCGCCAGGCTTTCTGTCCTTTTGGTCTGCCGGCGCTTCCGGATACCAGTACCTCATTCTTACCTAAAATCAGCGTGACGTCGCGATAATGTCACGTCAAGTGATGGTATTGTGGTCGCGTTTCGTTCGGTGTGTGAGAGTTCCCGGTGGCCCAAACTCCTCTTTAAAGGCAACACATTTGTGAGCACAGCTGCCAACCCAGCCAGAGATTGCATCAGACCGAGCCGCTCACCTGCACAAATTACAGACAGATATCGTTATTACCTGCGAATTCATTCTTAATAAATTATTTATTTGTCACAAATGTAGTAATACAACTTTTTCAAATACAATTGATTCCAGCGCCTTAAAATAACTTAATTGTGAAATGTTGCGTTAGGTACGATAATTTTGTTAATTTTTTTTGCGATACCCTAATTATCCAGTAAAAATTTAAGGAGCTTATGTTATTTACAATACAAGTTTTCTGCACTGGCAGATAATCTATATGAAGCCACATTAGTATGGGTGAAGTCTCGTCAGTGGCCTCCTTTTTCGTTCAATGACTTATGAGTGTGGGTACGTTTGTAACGTCAATTTTTTTTCTTTACTAATTGCAACATTTATGCCTGTCTGTTTGTGTTGTCTCCAAAACGGTTTTACTGATTTAAGCGGGACTTTCACTGATACATAGGTAATATTACTAGAAATAACAGAGGTTACTTTACTGTTAGCTAAATAGTTAGGGCTCCGCACACAAGATAAACCCTCAAAATATAACAAAATCAAATATATCAAATTCACTTGGCTGATGTGATGGTGATTGGAAGAAAAATACGAATTTAATCAGCTAACATGGGGTAAGACCTAAAAGTATTGCCAATTTCAGAAATCGACCCCCGGAGCAGAAGTCAGGGTCACTGCCCGCTGCTCCAACGGGCCAGCCGAAGTGACTAATAGATGGCCCTATTTTGATATACAATTGTAAGAGACGCCAACCTTCGAGGAGGCGAACGTCTGCCGAGCCCACTAGTGTATACTTAGATTATGTAATTAATTTCAAACAAATTTAATATTTCTTCCTTGCTAATGAAAGAAGCGCTTACGAACCTGTCAATGTAGCGTTATTCAAAACGTGTGTACATTAGAAAGGGGCTCTGTAGTATTTATGTAAATACTAAAATATATGGTAACACATTCTTGTATATTCGAATTAGCACAGCAACTGTGTGGTTCTCAAATTATACGACAACGATATTACTAACGTTTTTACAGATGTGTTTTTCTATGTTATTCTTCGATGCTGAATCGTTCAGAGTGGAACAAAATGCACCGAATGTATAATACAATTAATTAAACAAGTATTGTTATAGTTATAGTTTGGAAGTCACCGAATACGGATGCTTGATAAAATGCTCCAAGTTTATAAACACGAGTCACTACCCCACATAGCACAGCGTGGGTCTATATCAGAGTACAATAAACGCTTCAGCGAAATATTTTATAGGTATAAAGGAAAAATGTTTGAAGTCAGGAGACATACAAAACAGTTCTGTTGAAACTACGTCCTTTGAATTCAAACGTTTACACGGATTTTGCGTCAAAAGCCTTATTGATATTGAGAGAGAGATTCTAAATTTTTGGCATACCTTTCGTAAAGTAGAAAGATTGCACTTCGAATTTCACTTACCAGTTAGTTCGTTGCTGCTTCTACGAATCTCGCAGAAAATGCACGCGTAGCAGACGGAGATGATCAACAGCGGTACAAAGTACATTGCACAAAGGCAAAACATGTTGTAAGCAACTTCAAGGCGGGCGTTGGCGAAGGCGTCGAAAGAGACGCACTGTTTGAACCCAACTATGGTGGGATGCTGCATCACTTTGAACACTGCGCTCTATAAACAAATATGCATTTGAAACGCCTTGTGTGTCTTGAAGTGTCACTTGTCTAGCGCTAGCTTTAAGAAGTCGATTAAGCAAACTGTTAAAATGGGGAAAAACCTATTACACACCGCAGAAATCAATTCTAGATTCTTTGAAAATTGTCTGTGTTCCTTTCCAGTTATAGTCGTGTAACGGCGAAACGTTTTTTTTTCAACAACCATGGTTAAATAATAATTTTTGTGTTTAGGGGATTTTAGTAATTAAAACTTGTCTTAATAATTATTAAAAATTAACTTTGCAACAGTTGTCTTAATAACATTAAAAAAGCAGACGTTAAAATAAGTAAGATTAATTGATTGGGAGTTTTAAAGCCGTCTGACATAAGTCCTGAGCGAAGATAAGCGGTTAAAACTTTTACTTCATTCTACAAAATAAATATAAACATCAGCCATTTAAAAATAAGTTAAGCAGCTCTTATTTTTAGTCACCTTTCTGATCTGTTACCTGCCGACGGATCACACATTTTTACAAGTATGCAGGTGCTATTAAAGACTTTAGGCTCTATTCACTTTCAAAAAAGTAACATTAGACTTACGACCAAGGGATCTCCGGCCACATTATAAAAATAAACTCCACGTTCCCTTTGAGAATGGCATTTCATTGTTTTCAACTTTGATCCCGAATTTCATTTTGTGTTTTATTTAAAAAATAGACAAAAGAGATGCAGAACTTTTGTCATAGTGTCACCTTTGTATTTTTAACGTTTATAGTTTTTCCACGAGCTCTCCAGTTTAACATTATATGTCTACGGTTAAAAGGATGTTTGTGTAGGACAATAAATGATTCAGGGAACTTTATTCCCATTAAAAGTTCTGTTTAATGAAAACTTTTGCTATTGCCGTTTCAATGTAACATTTTTGGGAATGTTACAATTCTTCTACCTTTCCCGTTTAAGGCACGTATCAAAGTGTATTATTTTTTTAAATTAAATGACACTGAAGGTATAGGCACACTTTATTCTAGACTTAAACGTGAAACTTGTAGAATAAAAGTGACAAAAAAAAAAACAAAGTGTAGCGGGATAATGAACCGCGATCATACATTCTACTCGTTCTACATTTGAGATATTGGGGTGAAAAATGTTTTTGATGGCACCAAAACAGTTGTAAGTGTTATAATATTAACAAATGACAAGGTAGACATTTTCCATACCTGATGTCTAAATGTATTAAATTATTACTACTAAACTATTAATTTGTACATTTTATGACAACAAAATCACTTTACTTATCTATTAAGTACATATAAATAATATAGAACTATACAGATTTTTATATGAAGTGCAGCCTTCGACTTACACGATTTTGATGAGGTCTTTCTGTAGCATAGTTTATTCACATATCCTTGTTTTGCACTAACCTGGGGTAAGCTGCATCCTAGTGCGATAGTCCAAGCAGCGAAGAGCATCTGCTTGCTTCTTTTTCTCGCCACAGACAGTTTCAATGGGTATAGCACCGCGAAAAACCTATACATAAGACAAACCTTTATAAGACTACTTCTATAATTTAAGTATTTAAATATAGTCGACCAAGAAATTGCTTTACCATTTTGGATGACAGTTCATACCTAAAGAAAATTGTGCTAAGGGCTATCTATTGTTAGAAATTAACGTAATGGTATAACAAGCAAAAATGAGCCTTTTTAACTAATTGACGTGTAAACGACATTCGACCTTAGCGTGGTAAACCAATTTCTTGGTCGACTATACATTAATAACATTGCATAAACTTGCTTAAATTTAATAAATGTTTTATCTATACTAGACATCGCAGTTTGGTAGAAATTCGGCCAAAATATTTAGATACGCGTACCACATTCAAAATTATGAACAAAATGTGTGGGTCTGTGGAATGAATTTCCAGCTTCTGTATTTCCAAACTGATACGACGCTCAAAGGCCGGCGTAGGCGTCTGCCCACCCTCTGGTATTGCATTTGTCTATCGGCATCGGTTATTTCACTGAACCGCCTGTCCATTTACCTCTTGTTATATATATATTTTACATTAATATACACACGGTCGTCATGACTACGTATTGGCAGCATCTTATAGTAAAAAGTATGCGTGTGTGTGTAAATTGTTAGACACTGGTGTGCGTGTGGTCATATTTTAATAATTTAACATTTAGTATTGCATATTTTATAAAAATATTAGCATTCGCACACCCTCCTCTAGACAAACTATTTAACGCAATTTTCGTAAAGAGGTACCAAAACTTTTTAATTCACGTATTAACATATATATATCTCCCTAACAATACCTACATGGGGTAATGAACGACGCGTTTGTTAGATCTACACAAAAATATATTTTTACTCTTCCATTGGGCATCAATAAAAGCCTTCTTTTTTAGAAGGCTTAATTACGACCTAATTTACTTATGCGACTATAATTATGTTGCAAAATCCCAGCTTGTATATTGTATATTTAATACAAGCTACATAATGCATACATAAGGACAGGGGAGGCTCCTACCATAGGGCGAACGGAGCAGCCGCTCCAGGCGCCGATTTTAGGGGCAACTCTTAATACGCGATTATTTTAAATATATTTTATATTAAAACTTATAAACAGGGCAATCATAATAGGCCACCAGAAGGCTCGCTTTATTTTTTAGTTTGAAAGAAAAGTAGATTACGCACCTTGCTCGTGTTAATTTAGTGCCCTCGCGTTTGCTTCGGCCCTAACATAACACTTGTGCATTAATGACTCACTTTGCGCTCGGTGCATTAATCTATTATATAGAAGGGTTCCTTTTTTTCGCGTTTCCAAGAAAACTCAATACACAATTCACTTAAGTGTATTGTGTATTGAGTGCGCACGCCACGCTTCTAGTAAAACTCGTTTTTTTTTTAAATAAGGTTTTCGTTCCCTTTAAAATAACCTCTAACCTTGTGCTAGTAGTTAATGCAGCAAGACCGAGGATTAAACTGAATACTATTAAAGTACAACTTACCATGAAGAAAGCTATTACAATGATATAGCTTATATAGAAGAATGCAACCAGCTGTCTTGAATTTTCTATCGGTCCGTGATTCTCAGCATTTGAATCCATCGATGTGGACAACAACCTACGAAAGAAATGCTAGCTAAGTTAAACAATAACTTTCACACCATATTCATAGCAGATTATTCCATCGAGCGCAAAGTGAGTTATTAATGCACGAGGGTTATGTTGATGCCCGAATCGAGTCGTTGATATCAACGCACTAAATTAACATGAGTGCATTAATTGTTCACTTCAGTAAGTGTCACTGAGTGATATTAGTCGTGAGATACACATAGTCAGGACTACAGTTTTTGTTTTACTCTTTGGTGCAAGATATTGTGTATTTACGCCATAAGGTTAGGGTATGTCTCGTTGCAGACGTGGTCTGCTACTTATGCAATGCATTCTCCACTGACCACGTGAGGCGTTAAGGAAAACTTTAAAGTTTTTACTTAATTTTTTACCAGTCACATTAGTGTAATGGAATATATCTACTATTGCATTCTCTTAGTTAAGATTTAGGCTTTTTAAAGGGGATAAGGTGAAAATTAAGTTATAACATCGTGCATGGGGCCAAATGCAAAAGACTTGCTGCTTACACTTTCAATACTTAAAGGTTTTACTCTAATCACGTCTGCATGATGACGGATATGATTAAAATAGGTACTATATTATTTAGGAGGTATATTTTAGTCGGTCTCGTATCCCAGAATGATCCTGTACATGAAATATAATGTATAACACCTGTCTTCTGCCAAGGACAGTTCTTTAGGAATCATTTATTCCTCATGATTTGTAGCCTGTGCTTTGTATTTGGTTCTAAATTTTTATTCGAGACTTAACTTGTACATGGCAAAAGAGATTGTAGCCCTTTAACATTAACGTATATATTAGCATCAACATATGTGTTCACTACTGCTCAAAATTCCAGTCGTACCCGTTAAGATTGCTGCTGCGTACGATCTCGGACCAAGACCGCCATACTGGTACCCGGACGCGCCGATACAATGCCGCTGCAGACCAAAACGACTGCAAGTGTGGCGCTACCTTAATTGAACTTCAAATCGGCTATATCTTTGGGTATTTATAGCGCAATAGAGATACACTTGTCTATACTAATATTATAAAGAAAAAAGATTTAATTGTTTGTTTGCATTGCATAGGCTCTGAAACTACTGAACCAATTTGACATATTCATTCACCATATAAGGATCCGTATAAAAACTTCTATAATGTAAAGCGAATACCCGTGCGAAGCCGGGACGGGTTGCTAGTCTCTTATATGTGGCATTCACAAATGTGATAATAGTCGGGGTCGGAGCGTTTATTTTGATCGCGATTGTTTGGCGGAGACGCTGTGTATAATTTAATCAAGCGAAAACCTGGCTTGAGTGGAGCGGATCCTTTTTTCTCTGTTCTTTGTCATGCGATTCTGTAAAAGTGATATATAAAAGTATCGTAAAGGTGCGTATACACTACTCGGCAGAAGACTAGAGACTTGCCCGCGCATAAAGTGTGTAATTACTTCAAGAAATATTAACTTTATCGCGTTATTTTGCACTGATTATATATCTAGAAAATCGGCACTATTAGGTTTAACGCGTTTATATTAATTAGGATTGTTTGGTAGAGACGTCTTGTGTAATTTAATCAAGCGAGAACCTTGAAGGCAATGGACTGCTTATAAATGAAGTTTATGTAGCCTTCAAAGATATTAAGTCTACATTTAATTTTGCATTTGCGGATCTATCCATTCTAAACGAACATCACAAACAAGACATTATAAATGCTGTAATTAGACGAACAAATAATTGTTTAAAACCCATACATTGTGCGGCATATTTCTTAGATCCAAGATCGCAAGGCATTGAATTAGAAGAACACGAACTGGATGCCATAGAGTTTATACACGACGTGGGTCAATCGCTCAATATTGACGTTGGTATTGAATTAGCCAATTATAGAGCTAAACAGGGTTTATGGAGCAGACCCTTTATATGGAAGCATGTGAAATGTGAATCCTACATGGCACGTTAGTACGAACATCATCTATTTAAAGTAATCTGAAGCAACGACCAAATCTGTATTTTCTTTAAAATGTACAAACACTTTGAGCTATATCCTCGCAAGAGAAGGTGATATTAAGTTTGACAGGTCAAGATATACATATGTAGGAGGACGTAAGTTAGTAAAGCGCCATCTATTAGCAACCTTAGAGATTTTCAAAGAAATATGATTAATAATCACCATCACCATCATGAAGACTAAAAGAAGGGGAAGGGACTAAAGGAAGGGAAACATTTAAAGCATTTTTGGGTTTTTTATTTATGTTACAAGGGGCAAACGAGGAGGCGTCCAGATACCAGTACCTTTTTCTCACATAAGCTCGGCGTCAAGTGGCGGCAATACTGTCACGTCAAGTGATGGTATTGTTGTTGCGTTTCGTTCGGTTTGTGAGAGTTTCAGGTGGCCTAAACTCCTGCTCGTTAGCTCCTTGTAAAGTTTGGTATGTGTAGCAAAAAAATTTAGACCTTATTACGGCCCTGTCGCAATGACCCGCGTTTTTCGATATTTCGTGATAGGTGACTTACGCGGCTCAGGGACTTTCAGATACCCCTATGTACAAACTGTGCATTGCTTTGGGGTAGAATTTCCTCAAACGCTGAAACAGATGTTTAAGGCGATGAGGGAGCAAGATTATTATAGTGATGATGTTCGTAGTATTTAACGTTTTTAGATTTGATGATCCATTGAAAGCTGCTGCAAAACTAAATCTCCGTGGAACAAGAGAGATAATGAACCTTGCAAAGGATGTGCGTCATTTAGAAGTAAGTATGAGTGTATATAAGTTATTATATGTTTTAGTTATGTATACAAAATAGCATTACAATAATAGTCAAATACCTCAAAAAAAGCCGTATAAAACACAAAAAATAAAAATCAGTGGTTGAGTAACTTATCATGATGATCCTTCCGTTCCTTTTTACAGATGATTGCCATCTGTAAAAAGGAACTGGATATATTATAATATAATATTGGCCTTTTGCATCTATAACGGATGGTTTAAACAGCGTTCCTAGAAGTTTGGCATTTGCGAAAGTGACTGACAAGACCAATTTTCGAGCCACAACGTCTGTCGCACAACTCGTATGTATTATAAGTTGTGAGCCTGGTGAGGTTGGAGGAACTGCAGCACGATGCTGCTGCAGTCGTGCTTTTTTGATAGTTGCTTAAATCAGGTGCTATCGTGTTTGACAACACCTTAAGATAAAGTTTTCTTCTAATGGTCACGGTTTAAAAAAACAGACTCCCAGTTATTCGAGTCAATACGAAAAGATAGCATATCGCGCTTTGCACTATCTTTAAGGCGCAGTATTGGCCGCCCTCCCGGACGCTTAGCGTTTGCAGTTTGTCCAAGGAGGAATTGTCTAGGCAAGCGAGAAGGCTCCATCTGGTGTATATGCCCTAACCAGCGGAACCAACTTTGTTTTAAGATTGCAGCTATGCTGGGCAGTTGCGCGATACTAAGCACCCCCTAGTTTTTAACTCAGTCACTCCATGAGATGTATAATATGTGCCGAAGACAGCACATGTGGAAGTTGTTTAAATTTCGCTCCTCTTTGGCATACGAATTCCAAGTGTCAGCCCCGTACAAGAGTATGGATAAGACACAGGTCTGTTAGCTTATCACCTTAGTTTTGATAGTGAGATGTTTGTTGCTCCATACTCTTGTACCCAGCTTTCCGAACATTGTGGATGCCTTGCCAATTCTGATATTAATTTCCCCGTCGAATGAAAGGTTTGACGAAACTGTGAACCAGGGTAGCAAAAACTTTCAACAACCTCTAATGGCGTATCTTCAAACAAGATTGTCGGTGTTTGAAGTATACCTTGTGCTATTATTACTGTCTTCTTTACGTTAATAAACATACAGAACAAATCGCAAGCTTCATTAAATTTCGTTATGATTTGCTGCAGTTCTTCAGGGGTAGGAGCAACAAAAGCTGTATCATCAGCAAATAGCAACTTATCTACAAAAACTTCTTTTAGATTTTAGAAGCGAGATGATAAATAACTTGCCATTCACCTGAGTGTGAAGGTGTATAACTTGTAAATAATCCACAAATGCTGCTTTTATAAGAACAGAGAAGAAGATGCCGAACAAGGTCGGTGCCAGAACGCAACCCTGTCGTACGCCTCTTCTTATTTCAAAAGGATCAGAAAAAGTTCTTTTGTAGATAACAGAACCCTTCATATTATGATGGAATAGTTGAATTAACTTCAAAAGTTTCGGGAGGCATCCAATTCTCTCTAGTACAGAGTATAGCCTTTCTCTGCTGACAGTATCAAATACCTCGTTCAGGTCGACAAACGCAGCAAGCAAGGGTGTTCTTTGCTCTCTACATTTTTCCTGGAGCTGCCAAAATGTAAAGATCATGTCAGTAGTAGAGCGTGTGGCTCGAATGCCACACTGTGATTCGGGATACACGCGATTAGCTAATTTTTGTAATCTACATAAAATAATTTGCCTTAGTAGTTTACCGGCAATACTAAGTAATGAGATGCCACGATAGGAGTTACAATTGCCACAATCTCGTTTGTCCTTTTACAAAGTGATTATTTGGCATCGCGCATATCCTATAGGATGTTTTTAAAACTTCAGGTAGCACGTCATTACTTCTTGGGCTTTTATCTCGCTTTAATTAAACTAAAGCGCCGTGAAGGTGTGTATATACTCAATGGTGGGTATATTATCGAGCCCGATCCATATCGGTAGTTCGGGAAGTAATCCAATTACCTCGGATATTAGGGCAATTGGTAATGAACCTAAATCATTTTTAATTCATGGGTATACAGCTGCGAAATTGCCAGCTGCCGCACTTGTTTGTTTACTTTTACATAACTCCAGCCAATAGATGTTTAAGAAGTAGCGTATGTTTTGCTGAAGATCCGCTTTAGTCGAGGCTCCTTGAGGGTCTTGATGGTCTGCATTAGGTTGAAGATGTTCAATATTATCCTGGAACCAGTCAGTTTTTGAAGTCGTTTAGTCGCTCCTCTTTGCAGCGGTTTCAGTTAGAAGGGACTTTAATTTGTCCCATTTTTTGTTAACTGACTGTTCCAAGAGGCTGTTTTTTGCTGAACTAACTTTTGACTGGGTTGAGAGACTGTGAGAGACTGAGAGACTGTGTTGACAACTAAGGAGTGGTCAGTATTAGAGTCCGCACTGTGTAAAAGGCGAGTGTGTAAAATGTCATACAACGATTTCTTTCTTTTAAGGATAATATCTAATTGGTGCCAATGGCCAGAGCGAGGATGTTTTTATGACACCTTACGGATGAATTTGCCTTTAAAGTAGAGAACAGAATTCTAGGAGTCGTTGTCCATTCTCGTTAATATTTTCCACACCATGATGTCCCACTCACTCCGGCCAGGATATATGGGACTGACCCACTCGCGCATTAAAATCACCTAGAATGATAAGACGATCGCTCGACTGAACCTTACGTACTGTGTCATTTAGTTGATCGTAGAAATAATCCTTAGATTTAGTAGAAGAGTCTAAAGTCGATGCGTAAGCAGCTATTAAGATAACCGGGTCATTGTCTGTGTTTAAGCGGCACGTTATAATCCGCTCTGATACTCCAGTAGGAATATCTGCAGCACGTAAGAGGTCGTTTCTTATAGCCAATCTCACTCCATGAATACGAACTTCAGGAGAGCTTTTTCCTTTTCAATAAAACGTGTACTTGGATTCACGTAGAAAACCCTCGTCTGGAAGTCTCGTCTACTGAAGTGCTGCTATAGCTATGTTAAGTCTTGAGAGTTCTGCGTCATTTATGGCAGACCTGCGAACATGCTGATCACTATTAGACCATTCTGTATTGTTAGGGAAGCCTGTCCTCAGAATACGGATATTCCAGGCGTATGGGTTTTGGTTTGTTCTGATATTAACCGTAGGTGAATGTGTTAACGGCACCGATTCTCTAGTCATTACATATACCTAAAATTTCCAGTACCCCTCCAAATAAGCCTGAAAGGTATAATAGGTACGCGACAACACCCCGGCGACGTCGGGATTTGAACCAGCTACCTTGTGAATTTAAGACCGTGCCTCATTTTAACGTATACTTCTAGCCACCGTTTTATAAAAACAACGTACTTACTTATACAACAAATATATAGCTATATAATAGCGAAGGTCGTGGCCTAATCAGTGGTCGGCATTTGAATCGATCGCTTGGTTAAGTTGCTCTTGATGCAACCGGGTAATAGATGGGTGACCCATTATAGCACTGGTTTATAATTGATATCCGACCTCCTCCGTGTTTCGGAAGTTCTGATTTTTTCCTATACATTTACTTCAGGTTGTAGGTCGCTTCTTGTCAAATTTCAGGTCAACAGGATGTAACCTATAGGTTTTGATTCCCTTTTCGAATGTACTAGTATGTGAAATGCAACATATACGACCATATCTTTTCATTGCACACACTTAGAGGGTTGGTTTCTGTACTGTTTCAAGGGATGACAGATCTCTGTATTTATTTTTAACTTCTGAGAAAAAAGGCCTTGAAGGACAGTCAGACAGACAAACTTTTGATCTTCACACACCTACAAGGAATCACAGATTTCAGTATTTGGTATTAATTTCAAGTTTTTACTTCTACGTGTTTCTGAGAAACTGTCCGCCCGCAAGTTACCCACCTCCACCCGTAGAATTTATAAACTATAAGACGTAGAGACTCAAAATTTTCCATGTTAATAGGACATGAAAATCTCAATAGAACAATTATTTTGAACGAAAGCGGATAACAACTTTTGAAGTTATTTAACAAATACGTTTATCGCATATCAGATATGGCATACTTCTATAGAAGCGTGTCTTAACACGCGTTTGGTCAACTTTATTTAAATTAATATTTGTATATTGGCTTTGACCTGCTTTGGTGGTAACAAATATATTATGGTATGGTATAAATGGTATCCCGTGTCTTTGGCATAGGGTAAGGCAGGTCAGAGTTGAACGCTGTCGTTGAGAAACTGACAACTTCTTTTGACAGTTTGACTACGCAATGATCACGACCGCTCTAACAAGAGCGTATCGATGAAGAAGATATAAGCACTTTAACTTCCGTATACTGGTGTGACTGTAAATAAAGATCTTATTCTTTATTCTTATTCACGTTCTATTAGGACGACGCCTAATAGGACCAGCCAGGGTACGACGTTTGTTCAAGCATCGGCACAGGTCGGTACAAGCTGACAAAGTGCCGCACTCTCACGGCCGGGCGGCGCCGCGGTCGCAGGGAAGATAAACTAAAATTAATAAAAAATATAACCCAATAATGATTTTACTTATAGAAAATACAGGTACCGGGGTGTGGCAAGAGTACGTGGATAGTGAGCAACTTTCTCCCTGAAACAGACATCGTAGTTGTCACGACGACGGAAGCGAAGAAAGACCTGAGAGAGAAAATCAGCTGCAGATTAAGAGCAGTCGCCGCCAACAGAGTACGCACAATGGCTTCCGTTCTCGCGAATGGAGTACAGAATTCTGTAAAACATCGATGCTCTAGGCTTCGGAGCCATTCTGCTCATCTTGCCGATAAGCTGCTGATCACGGGAGATATCAACCAACTTCCGTTTACCGGAAGAGACAATCTCTTCAGGACTATATATCATCGCCCATACCATTTATCGGACATCACTGAAGCTTATATATAAATAAATAGATATTTTTCCTATGAATAATTAGATTTGGTTTTTTTTTTTATCAAAAACCTGGCCCTCAAGAAACAGAATCTTGAGGGCCAATCTGTCAAATAAAATCTAATTGCTCGAGATAGAGGAGTAGGATCCAGGAGGTTGTAGCTTAATCAGTGGCCGGCATTTGAGTCGATCGCTAGGTTAAGTAGCTCTTACCACGGCCGGGTGATGGATGGGTGTTCAATTCTGACACTGTGTGTGTTTTCAAATATACAGCGACCTCTGTATTTCGTGAGGCACTTTAAACAGTGAATCACGATTAATGTCACTGAGTGATATTACTCGTGAGATGGGTCACTGCCCACTGCGCCAACGGGTCAGTCATAGATAGTCAATTCGACCAGAGATCTTTAGATTTATCTGCCATTTGCCTATTTAAAACTCTTTACATAATTTTTAAATAGCATTTTTAAATAGCATATTTTTTTTTGTAAATAGCTTTAAATAAACGTATATGACAGACGAGGTCGTGGCCTATTCGAGTCGATCGCTAAGTTAAGTTGCTCTGGCTGCGACCAGGTAACCCATTCTAGCACTGGTTTATATTTGATATCCGATCTCCTCCGTGCTTCGGAAGGCACCTAAAACAGCGGGACCCGATTAATGTCACTTTGTGATATTAGTCGTAAGGTTGTGATAACTCGCGACAGGCGTTTTATATCATTTTCTGTTTTTGGAACTGGTCAACTTAGATAGGCTACTCGTATTTCCATTGCCAATATATATTTGACTGCATTGGGAGGTTAATGTACGCATATCCAATATATAAAAATGGCCAAGAGTGTGTCAAAACACGCTTATATAGAAGGGTTTCGTATCTGATACGTTATAAACGTATTTGTTAAATTCCTCCAAAAGTTATGGTCCAAATTCGTTCAAAATATTTTTCCTAATGAATTTTTAGTATGTTCTATCTACATGGAAAATTTCAAGTCTCTATGTCTAATAGTTTGGAAATACTAGACCACCAGAACCGCCACCCTTATCCTAAATGTGTATGATTGTAATATCTCCTTTTTCTTCTTAGTGCTATCCCGGTGTAGTACCTGAATCCGCTTAGATTGCGAGTATGTGGCTGTGGGGCGAGTTAAGATGACGGACTGACGTCTGACGCAATCCCTCAAACCTCCACAATCACTGCGATGACTAATATCACTCAGTGGCATTAACCGAGACTCACTGTTTTACGTGCCTTGTGAAACACGTAGAAGGTTGGATATTTGAAAAACTATGTATCACCCATGTATCACCCGGGTGCAGTAAGAATTATTTAACCTAGCGATCGACTTAAATGCCGACCACTGATTAAGCAACGACTTCCTCGTGATTATCGTACTATGACCGCCATATCTGTAAATAGGTAAGACAAAACAACATAGCCTCTTTTTGTCTTGTTTGTCAACTGATGTCTTTAAATGAATAGTTATTTGAGATATTTAGAGTTATTCATAAATAATGTAAACAATGTAAATATAAATGATTTAAAGCTGGTAAAGTGGTAATGGACTGGGCATGTGGCTCGAACTAACCCGCATAGGTGGGTCAATATCGCGACTTCCTGGATGCGCACCAATGGCCGCCTACGATCCAGCAGGCCGAGGAAGAGGTGGCGCGACGATTTGGATACCTTTGCGGGGAAGTTATGGATGAAATTGCCCCCTTTATTTTGAAGTGACCACACGGACATGACGAAGCGGAACAGAAAAAAACTAAAAACTAAAATATCAAATAATAAATTGTTGGATATATTAATACGCGAAGCGACATTATAACTAATTTCGGTACCGTTTTATGAAACTTCAATGTGCGGA
Source organism: Charaxes varanes (assembly GCA_024363005.1). Lineage (NCBI taxonomy): Eukaryota > Metazoa > Arthropoda > Insecta > Lepidoptera > Nymphalidae > Charaxes > Charaxes varanes. Next base: position 14,940,260 of record JANCMC010033613.1, read on the forward strand.
GGATTATCAAATTTGGCGCATTTATAGTCCATATAAAAGAAGGCTAATATTTTTAAAATATGCATTTTACATTTATAACATTATTAAAATACAACCTCGCGTACACTAATGCCAAACGAGTGTGACTACTGACACCCATGGACATCTGCATTATCAGCGTGCTAGCAGATGCGTTGCCGGCCTTTAATGACGAGATTAGGTCAACGGCATGTCTCACAAACCAAACGAAACGCAACAAAAATACCATCACTTGACGTGACAGCATTGCCGCTACTTCACACCGGTCTTATGTGAGAAAGAGGCAGAATATATAGAAGTGCTGTTGAATAATATAGAAACCAAAAAGTTGATTAAGGCCAAGCAAAATTGCGGTCATCGGATAGTGAATAATAAATCTGTTCATACCGAAAACAATGACTGAGTAATGGGCCCAAGTTAGGACCCTCGGGGACCGTCCTCTAATCCTTGATCCTAATAAGCAAAGAGAACTATCAAAACGGCTCCAACTTTCACTAAAATCACCTATTGACCTACCAAATTAACCTTCCATAAGTCCTTTAAATGTCAGCCAGAGCTAAAATAGTTCGATGGTATAGAGGGTGGGCTGAAACCTATAACTTAACCAAGTCTCGCCCTTGTTGGGTTATTCGCACACACTCCTGATTAAATTATGCACAAAATTTTTGGAACCCGACCTCAAAACCGTCTACCCCGTTTTAATATGGATATAAACTTCAGACAGATATAAAAATTCGTACAAAAACCGGTTCACACATTCATAAACGTACGGATGAATATTATGATATAAAACTTACAAAAAATCGCTACCTATAAAGACATTAAGTTGAGTTGAGTCTTGCCCGATCACACTTTTCGTAACGCTCTTGTATGGCCATCACCAGCTTACTTCCTAAGTCGAGTGTGCGTTAAGAATTTCCACTTGAATGAACTTTAGTGTGAAGCACCAATTTAGAGTATGATTTGTGTATTGTAACAATTTTAGTTATAATTGCACAGGATTTCCATATATCGATATTAAAATTCAAATCCCTCTAACGAAGCTAAGCTCCCTGCAAGTTCCAACTGCCGAAATCCGCTTCGAACTGGATAAATCCAGATTTATACGGTTCCACGTACATTCGACTTAGACGTTAGATTAATATGCAGATGTCTCTTTGGATAGTTGTAGCATATAGATATATTAAAATAAAATATATGTATACTTAATATTTTGCAGTTAAAATAGTACTTTATTTCCTGTAACATACTTTTTAGGGTTCCGTAGTCTTACAAGGAACCCTTATAGTTTTGCTTCATCCGTTCAACTGTTCTCATATCCAGACTATTAAATGTCAAGACTTGTAATTTTACAGGACAGGCTAAAACCTCAATAGGAAAATTATTTTGGATGAAATCAGAAACTTTTGAAGCTATGTAACAAATACCTGTATCGTGTATCAGATGTGGGTCCTAAAACGCTCTAGGCCACTTTTTTATTACTTATAGCCTGGCAGTATAGATAAAATACATAAGATTATAAACAAAGACTTTTTGGAATGCATGACCATTCAATTATTTGCAGCTATTTGCGACTACAGGCTTCTTAACAGAAGTGCATAACGACAAGTTTGTGAAAAAAATATAATCTTCATTTCTCTGCTTATAACAAATAAATATCGTTTCTGAAATTTCCGGATTTACGTAAAGCAATTTTATTATTTCTGTTCGTCATAGATTTAGGTAAAATACCGCCTCATAGCAGCAATTTTTCATATATAGTAATGGAAAATTTATTTGCAAACGTAATTCCACCAAAAATTGCCGTAAATATTATTCACCAATATATTTAAATTAACACAAAGAAGAAAAACCAATATGGCGGGAGGCGAATGATAATTTGCTTTTTCAATTTTATTCCGCCAACTCAAAGTGAAATGAAAAATTCCTTACCTGACGTTTCGCTTTGTAATTGTTGCTTCTTTGTTATCTTACAGATATTAGCATTTGTATAAATACAAGTAAAGTGCGTACAGTCTAAAAATGCACGCCCCTCCAAAGCAATCACCTCTACATGCAAAATAGCGTGTCGACGCAAACAGCAAGTTGGATAGCAGTGTATCGTTGATTTTACAATAAAACGCTGCTTACACAAGCAAGCGATGCGATTAATTAGTGGAGGGGCATGCATTTTTAGACTGAAACACGTATAAATAAAATTGATTGGCTTGTTTCAGTTGATAGTGACCTTGCCTTCCGCTCTGGGGGTTGAGGGTTCGATTCCCGCCTCGAGTCTGGGTGTGTTAACTAAATGCATAATTATGTATTTAAAAGTAATTCTAATAATTTATATTCTGTAAGAAATTACATACCTTTAAAAAGCTCGTCCATGGTTTGGTATCTGAAACAAAAATGAAGGATTATTTATTTTTTATCTTGTATATGAATTTATGTATATTTTAATATAATAAAGGGGATAAGTGGTTCCCCTGACTAGTGACGGCCGTGGTGGATAACCGCTGTACAAGAGAGGTCACATCAAATCAGTATCTTTTTCCTTAAAGCCCTTTTCTTTTTAAAATTACACTGTGTATATAAGGATTAGCTCAAAAAAGAGTTTTTTCATCCTCGCGTATGGATTCAAAGGAACGTAACTCTAAAAGAGCCGTCTCTGAGCTGCAGCAGTCGAATCTAAAAGCTGTCAGTATTTACGTTAGAAAAACAAGTATCCTAAAGGAATCACATCTTTGTACAGTAAATCCTATTAACGGACGGAGTGGAGTTTGTAAGTTTTTCCAATCGGCTTACCTACTATCCAGTGGAGTTAGGGTCGCGGCACATTTTACTACATACATTTAGGTGCAAGACAATATACTAACAGTCCATAATTATTATGAATATATTCAAATATTTTAATGATCTACTAAAAATTTAAGTACATAAATGTGTATAAGGACGTCAGAAACTCAACTAGAGAAAAATTACACTACACCCACTGCAAACGTACTAGGCACTACGCTTACTTAGATGGGAATATTAGGTAATATAATTTCATACATTCACCTTGCGTCTGCTGGAGTACCTTTTTTTTAAAAATAAAGTGCCTGATAAAAAGGATTATTCTGATAGAATAAATTATGTAAATATTTACCTTGTGCGGTGTAATGTAAAACGTCATTTTTTTCCTTTTATCCAGACGCGAAACGTTTCTGAAGGGTAACTAGATTTCAGTGTCGTAAAACTATTTTATTACCACCGACGGTGGAAAATTTGTTATGGGCCCGCGAGTTTTATTTCTCGGCGGATTGATCGTTCGTCCGCTGTATGAAAATTCTCTAGTTTCTCCACGTACTAGCATACAAATGCTCAAATAAAATTTAGCATCAATCGCTCAACGGTATAAGGTATGGACTGAAATCCGCAAGGTACCTAATGCTGGCACAAAATAAGGGACCTTTTGGATGGAATAAAAAAGAAGAATATTGACAGAAATATATGCTCCCCAATTCCATCCAAATTTGTTCATCCGTTTAGGTGTCAAAACATAACAGACAGAGTTACTTTCACAGTTTCAATATTGCTACAAACTGTTTACCGCGGCTTCGTCTGCGTAAAATTGCAAAGGCATTATTCTGGCTCTATTGAAAAGTCCTTTCTTAGCGGATGTCTACAGCCTGAGAACTACCTCCTTGCCAAACATCACTGTACGTCCCGTGATTTTAAAGATTTCGTGTCAGGTGACCTTTCGCTTTTATATATACACTAGACCGGCAGAGGTCAACCTGCCCTAACGTTGGGTTACTGAATATTTACTACATTCTATTATCCTATAACATTTCCCGGACTCTTCTTTGCGTCAACGCGTCACACGATTAAGACTTGCCTCCTGTGGGCCTAGCACGAAAAATTTCATCCTAAATACAGTCCACTTTCTTCTATATGTTTATCTATATCTATATGTGTATATGTAATACTTGTGCTTCCGATAGCGATAGGACAGTATTGTGGCCTCCACATTATAGGGTTTGCCAACGTTAGGAAGAACCCGATAGATTTCTTATTTCTTCATCGGTCATTTTTTTTTATTATGTCACAAGGGGCACGCAGGCGGCATTCACATAAGTGACTACCGTCGCCCATGAACAACTGCAACACCAGAGGGCCCGCAAACGCGTAGCCGACCTTTGGTACGTAACCGAACCGGAGGCTTTCTTTTTATAGGTTAAGCGGGCACACGAGCAAACGGATCAACAAAGATCAGGTGATCAGCGTCGCCCATGGACACCTGACATTGCCTTCTGGTAATGCAGATATGTATAGGCGTATCATATCGTATATATTATATCGTATAGGCGTATATGTGTATCATTTATTATCATATATACAAAGTTTCTTCAGATTAAATCTTTGTTTGTTCTATTTGAGCAAAGACCAGGCGCGGATACATCGTACTGAGCACGATGTGCATGCCGATCACTCTAAAAGATTTGTGACGTGACACTTTTAGGTCGAAGGCCTGTTAATATTTTAAAGTTGTGCATCCCACTGGATATCTCAGCACAGGTTATCCTCGTGAGATATCCAGGGATACATAAATTCAAGGTGTTTCCCATAATTGTTTGTAATTCATATTGCACTAAACTGAATTTCTATTTCAAATTTGTATTCGTAAATAAATAAACTTTTTGAATTCGAATTTGAATTTGAATATTGTAGCTAAGGCCTCTAATTACTCTCTCGTTTTCACTGCACCATCGGGGTGTTAACAATTGTTCATTAATTCCCCAAAAAGCCCATATCGTTTCCAGCCCCGACTGACGGGAATCTTGGGGTGTTTTTTAATTAGTCAATTTTTTAAGGTGTCTTTTCGACCGACTTACTTGGGAGGTGTCGATTTATTGGTTAGCAGCAATCATAGCCTAGATCCTCTTCTTCTACCTTACGTCCCAGTGTAGCACCAGGATCCACCTAAATTGCAAAGTATGTGGCTGTGAGGCGAGTTGAGGTGACCAGCTGCCGTCTGGCGTAATTTTGGAACCCCCACAATTATTTACAATCTCACGATTAATATCACTCAGTGAAATTAATCCGTACCCACTGTTTTGCTTACCTTCCGAAAAATGGATTTCAGATATTTGAAAAACAGTGTTAAAATGGCTCATGCATCTATGAACCGGCCTCGGTAGGTGCCACTTACCCAACAATCGACTCAAATACCGGTCGAAAGCATAAACTCAGCGTGCGTGTGGTTTAAATTATGCTGACGAAGCTCTGTAGGGTCTTTTATATTACAAAGGGCAAACGAGCAGGCGGTTATCACCTAAGTGATTACCGACGCCCATGGACATCTGCATTTCCAGAAAACTCGCAGATGCGTTGCCGGCCTTGGGATTTGGGCCACTGGAAACTCTGTGAGAGTTTAGAGTGGCCAAATCCTTCTCAAACCGAACGACAACAATAGCATTGCGGCCACTTTATGTCGATATTATACGAGAAAGAGGTACTGGTACCCGAACACGCTGATTCAATTCAGCTGCAAACCAAAAGGACTGCTTGCGTGGCGAGTTCGATTAGTTTCAGCTATTAATGAAGAAGTTACTACAAAATATAGACCGTCAGTTAAATTAAACTTAATGCGGAGGTATTTGAGTCAATCGGTATTTTAAGCAAATCTTACCGTGGCGGGACGATAGATGAGTGATTCATTCTAACACTGGTTTTCAAAACCTCTGACCACCGTGTTTCGAAAGGCACGTAAAACAGTCCCGATTAATGTCGATATGTGATTGTAGTCGTGAGATACTGCAATCTCTACAGATTGTGGGAGATCCAGGGATGATGTCAGATAGCAGTTGATCATCTCAACTCGCCCCAGAGCTACATTCTCTGTATTTCAAAGCGAACCCTAATGCTCCACTGGCTTGGCGCTCTTCGCTGAGGGGGGTGTGTAGATGTTGTGGGTTATATATAGTGTAGATGAATGAACGAAGAATATAACCTTCATAAAACTAGATATGTGTAATGGTATGGATAATTTTAAGAAATATGTATATTTATATGTAAATAACATATCAACAAATATAAAGATATAGACCTAAAAAAAGAGGAAAATACAAAGCCACGTTAGATGCATTCGTTTTACCGTATTACATATGCTATTTATATATAAATAACATATCAACAAATATAAAGATACAGAGGAAAATACAAAGCCACGTTAGATGCATTCAATTTACCGTATTAAATATGCACAGAATATAGAAGAGGTGGGTTTGCCCTTTTTCTTTAACGGAATCTCTTGAAGATCTCAAATGCACATACTTAATAGGTGGTAATACATCATGCGAATTTTTAAATTTAGAATGTCAAAATTATGAAGAATTTTTTTTAGCAAATACAGTTGCGATTTAGATTATACATACTGACTTATCTAGTTTTCACGAATTCTTTATTACAGACTTATAAATTTTTACTTGAAATGTATATTACGAAACCGCACAGTCTTTTTAGAGACCGATTGATTCCCTTTTCAGTAAAACCTTAGTAGTTTTACGCGAGAAGGATACCCACCCTATGTTTATAAACTTCTGTTTTTATTTACAAAAAATATATATTTGTGTATAACAGGCGGCTGTTACCTATAGCACAGGCATTAAGTTGTCTACCTTAGGTACAGACGTCCGTGTGTCATAATATAGTCCTATGTATGTATGTATGTCAGTAAATCGACAAGACGTAATTTTTATATATTTGGTAACACCGAAGTATAATTCGATTTTTTTATACTACAAGGGGCAAGCCAGATGTTGGATCATCACCTAAGCAACTACCGACGCCCAAAAACATCTGCATCACTAGAAGGCTCACAGATGCGTTGCCAGCCTTTAAAGAGTGGTTTAGACCACCGGAAATTCTAACAAACTGTACGAAATGCAACAACAATACCATCACTTGACGTGACAACATTGCCGCCACTTCAACCTTATGTGAAAAAGAGGTACTGGTACCCGGACGCGTCGGTACAATTCCACTGCAGACCAAAAGGACTGCAAGCGTGGCGCTATCTCTAATTAGAAAGATGGAGTAAAAGGATATAAGGGTAGATGGAAAGGAGAAAAAGGATACGGATACTACTGTCACGGACGGTATAGGGATAGTGACAGTAGCAGCTAGGGTAGTCATGGATCGCGTATCCGTAGTGTATCTAACCAGTTATCGGACAGAAAAAGGGGAAGATCCCTCTATGTACCTGTAAAATTTGTACAATTGTAGTCCACACAGAGGAAGGTGTGCGAATGGTAATATTTTTTAAATAAACAATATTAATATTTTAAATTATTAAAATAAAACCACACACACACACACACCAATGCCAGGCGATTTACACACACATGTATTGGATGATGTCAAGTGACATCTCGCCAGAATCTGAAATTTCACCCTCACCACATTGATGTCCTAAAATCCACAACTGTGCAATTTTCAAGAAACTTCTTACCCCGCACAATTCCTCTGTGAAATCAATTACCAGCGTCTGTATTTCCGAACGGATACGACTTAGGGACCGTCAAGAAAAGAGCATACTCATTTCTCAAAGGCCGGAAACGCATCTGCGATCCCCCTGGTGTTGCAGTTGTCCATGCGCGTTGGTAGCCTGCTCGTTTGCCCCTTGTTATATATAAAAAAAAAGCGTAATCGTAGCAAACTTATGCAATATTAACTGTCAAATTTTATTTTTCTGTTAATATATGTCATGTCATGTAATATACGGCTTGTGGGCGAATTTCGACGAGCCAGCGGTCTCCAGTTTTTATAAAAGGAGTAATAATGTTTTATTTATAACGAAATATTATTTCGCTTTCAGGATTTACATCCGCGATCCAATAAAAATGCCTAAAGATCTCACGACTGAGAAATATGGATGATTGTAAAGCTCTAAGGTCACACTGGCTGTGACTCAAAGAGAGAGTGGAAATGACGCTAAAACTATCTTTGTTTAGATGCCGGTTGGCACAGAGACGTGCGTGGAGTGTCCTAAAGTATTTTTATTTTTAGAAATATGTATTTTTAAGCCAAAGTCAAAATTTCTTTATTTACCACGAACTTTTTTTACGCGTCAACGTCATACGTATATATTTTTTTATGGAATATTAATTATTTAATATTTTGGTGATAAAATTTACGATTTAAAAGCTAATTTTACCAGGAGTAATCTCTTTGTTTAATTATGTATTTATAAATAAGCTAGAAGCTTAAGATAAGTAGCCAATGTAATTATAAAATTAGCAATCTGCTCTCTTTCAGAGATTGACCGTAAATCATCGACAGAGAGAGTGACATACGGACTCAGAAGAACGTTTTAAATTGTTTGTTTTTCTTATAAATGCCGTATACATAAAAGCAATAATGCATTATTTTATTACATACATTAGAAATAGACACTTCAATTTCATTTACGTACAATTATTGGAGTTAATAATGTAATTAACATGAGAAATTAATAAAATGATTAATTTCTCATTTAATTTCGACTAATTAAGTGGCATACGTGACCTACAATGGAATGGTTATACGTGAATATTTTATGTACTAACATAGAAATGGCTTTATATAATAAATAACAAAAGTTTTTTACAGCAGTACAGGATGCATCCTTAATTTAATGTGGTTAGTTACTGTACCAGTCAAGTTAACTGTTTAATAATGTGCGACACAGAATGTTTCCTCATCTAATTACGAAGTGAAATCTTCTGAATTTAAATTCGTATCTTCTAGAGTTTTGGATTGTGGAAGTATTTACAACGGTGTTTCCAAACTCAAATTACTTAAGAAACTTCAAGAAAAGAGGGGGTATACACCACTTTCTTTGCATTCTATTGCCAAATAAAAGTAAAAAAATATGAAAGAAAGCCTCCTCTCCTGCTTACTTAAAAGAGAATTTTCAATTTGCGTCAGATGTTTCGTATAGGCACTTGAGATCCTCACATAAGCTAAAAATTTCCCTTCCATCTTGCTCCTTTCGTCTTCACTCCTGGTCTTTTACCATTAAGGCTGCGAAACTATCGAAGAATCTATCCATTCGAATTCGTAGTTTTCCTTCTTTACTTTTTCTAAGGCAAATGTTAAAAAATATTACTTTGCTTCACTTTAAGAACTTGAGCAGTATAATGGTATACATATACATAATTTAATTTACGTTTAGTTTAACTTTTCTTATTTTTATATTTCTACACAATATTTTAATGTTTATTTTTTGTTACGTACTTTTACTTATCTCACATGTATTTTTTTATGTAAATGTCTTTTTGTGCTATAAAGGTTGACTGGAAGAGATTTCTTTAATGGATAAACCCACATTTGTACACAATTTAGTTCAAGTCAATTTTAACCGACTTCGTGTATTAGTTTAGTTTGTGTATCTTGCCTGTTTTATTTGTTCGATAAAGAAATCAATCAATCAAAGAATAGAAAAAAAATTAAAAAAAAGTATATATATATATAGAATGCCGAGTCAATAGTTTCTATGTTCGCAAAGTGGGCTAAAGTAAGAAAGCGTCTTCATCCGCACCTGTTGACGTCACGCATTTATTATCCGCGGCGACTATGACATTTGAATATCTGTGACATATCTATACTTTAACATATAAAGCTGAGGAGTTTGTTTGCTTGAATTTTGAGGAGGTCGTGGTCTAATCAGTGGTCGGCATTTGAGTCGATCGCTAAGTTAAGTTGCTCTAGCTGCGACCGGGTGAAAGATGGGTGACCCATTCTAGCACTGGTTTATATTTGATATCCGACCTCCTCCGTGTTTGGGAAGGCACGTAAAACAGTGGGACCCGATTAATGTCACTTTGTGATATTAATCGTAATTAGAGGTAGCGCCATGCTTCTACGTATGTGATTCTTTGATTGTTTAATGTTAATGTGATTCCAGAGACATACATAGCTTCATTTGAATGATCATTTCAATGATCATGCAGGGTGCCGGGGACTTTGTGTAGCTGCGCAAAGGTTTGTAGAACTTTGCAGTCTTCAAGAATAAAAATGAACAAATACTTTGAGCTATGTCTGGCGCCGGCATTAGGCACGGACTATTTTATGAAACGAATAGAAGAAGAAATTGCCATCCATCATCACATACCTGTAATTAAAATCACTATATATCAATAAAATGACTGTATCTGTTATTTTATCAGAGGTAGGGCCACGCTTGCAGTCCTTTTGGTCTGAAGCTAAACCGACCCAGAATTTATGCCAGTCCACTCTGTGTTATATATCACATTATTGACGATATTTTGACGTGTCAAACGGAAACCATAAAGCAATATAAAATTAGTCTAATATTACTCCTACACCCATTTTGACAAAAAACCGCTTTTGTTATAATAATGTCATATAATTGTGAGTTTTTAAAGAGGCTTGTATTTACTATGTTTATTTATTCTTACTAGCGGATCCTGCAGACGTCCTGCCCGATCGTTGGGTTACTGATATACTTCATTCTAAATTTGGTTAGCATAAAAAAAGTTATAGGGAGCCCACCTTAAAAGATAGACATGTACTGCCGCGGACTTTTAATTATTCTATAATATATATTATTATAGTATGCGAATTCGGGGCCGTACAAGCGCGTTGTACGAGAACTATTCTACAACGCGTTTTCCTATAATTCGGTATAAACCTACCGTGTTATAGAGGGAGTAAAGATAAATAAAGACTACTTCTAAATCAAAGTTAATTATTTAAACAATTTCCTGTATAAATCTTTAGTATAGCGCTATGAAGATTAGTAAAAAAAAAACACTATCCTTCCAAAGCAACTGTATATTAGTTTTCCTACATTTTGTTGTTGTTATTAGATACAAAATTTAGAATTCCACAGCCACAAAAACTAATAGACTAGCGCAGCTGCTTCCGACCCGGTGTCTTTACTTTTATTCTGGTAATGAATAACGCTACATTTACGTATTACGTCTATTACGTTCCACTAGATTCTATCATCCGTTAGAAAAAATCAAATTACATATTATATACTGCGGTAACCCCCGTATAACATGGTGCTCCTACAACACATTAATATATTGTATTATGCGCCGTTTTCGGGGCCGTTCAAGCGCATTATACGTTAATAATCCTACAACGCCTTTTCCTATAATGTGGAATAAGCCTACCGCCCCCCTTTGTGTAGCTGCGCAAATATTTGTAGTACTTTGTAGTGTGCAAGGACAAAAATGTACAAACACTTTGAGCTATGTCTGGCTCCGGATGACGAGTTTAGGCCTCCGGGAAGTCTCACAAACCGAACGAAACGCGACAACAACACCATCTTTTGACGTGACAGCATCGCCGCCATTTCAGGCCGATCTTATGTAAGATAGAGGTTCTGGTACCTGGACGCCCCGCCCCAATTCGGCTACAAACATGGAGCTACCTTTAATTAGAAAGACAGAAGTAAGGGAAAAGGATATAAAGGTAGACGGGGAGGAGAGAAAGGATGCGAATACTACTGTCACGGTCGGTATAGGGGGAGTGACAATAGCAGCTGGGGTACTCCATGGTCGCGTACCCGTAGTGGATCTGACCAGATATCGGATAGATAAGGGAAGACCTACCAGGATCCGCTTAGAAGGTGATGTTAGTCGTGAGATTGTAGAGATTTTTGGGGATGCCGTCAGATGGCAGTCGGTCATCTCAAGTCGCCCCACAACAACATCCTCTACGCATTAAGCGTGCCCTGGTACACGACTGGGACTAGGAAGGAGAAAAATTTAACTAACTATTTCATACAAGGATGTATGATCCTAAGGTAGACAACTTAATTCCGGTGTTCGGATAATAGGTGCCTGATAGATACAAATATTTAAAAAAAAATTAAAATACATTCATGTACATAAAGTACCCAGACTCAAGTCGCTAATCGAACCCACAATCCCTGAACGGAAGGCAGGTTCACGGCGGACAGTACGGTGGCATGCAGCAGGGCTACGGCTACGGGCAGCAGATGATGCAGGTCGGGCAGCAACAGATGATGAGTCAGGTACCAGTCACACTTACGGACTATTCGTCACTTCAAATTGTAACTCAAACTCGGAGTTTCTTAATTAAATTTGGATTTTTAAGCACTTTTGTAAGCGAAATAACAGTAGATATTTGAGAAAATGTAAAATCTGAATATTTTGACGACTTAATTTTGTTTTCAGGGAATGGGCCAAAGCGGGCAAATGGCTCAAATGGGCCAACAGGTGAACCCGATGAAATGATTTTGATATCTTAATCGACCGTGAAAGCGTGAAGTCGATTAAGTTTGATAAGAAAGAGATTAAGAATTTTTAAGGCGAAAACTAGCCATTAAGCGTAGGTATGACAACATCCTGTCGGGATGGCACGATATTTTGTGCCATCTGTTCACGATCATCAGGACGTCAGACACACTCTCGTTCCTCGGATCTACTTGGCGTAGGTGAGCTTGACTGGCGTGATTCTTCAAATGCGTCTTCTTTCGGTAATCGATATTGTTCAATCGACTCTTGTGTTACTGATAGCAGTGTTGAGTCAAGACAATCCACATCGACTGGATCAGGCTCACCGCGCATTTGAGTGTCATTGAACCGATAGTTAACACTTCGGTCTGTGTCAGTATCCTACAGCTTTCCCCCCCGGGGCGATGACTCAGAGGTAGGTCCAACGCAAGGTGGAAAGATGCAGAGTTAAAGGACAAGAGGAGGCCTAAACTCGTCCATAAAGGCCGGCATCGCATCTGCTGGCCTCCTGGTCGTGGAGATGTCCATGGGCGTCAGTAGGCAATTAGCTGCCTGCTCGTTTGCTCCTTGTAACATAAAAAAAAGTTTTTCTGTATAGATTTCTGAGAAATGTCCTAACTATCAGAAACTGATGTTAATGACAGGGCGAAGTTGAGAGAGAAAATTAGGAAGGTCATGAACAGTGAAAGTGTATATGTGGATGATTGCATATATATAATATTATTTCTTATAGTCAATAAATTGCCTTTTGGTTTTTCACAGCTGCATTACCAGAAAGGCATTTTTTATTCCTTTTTAGGGTTCCGTAGTCCTTTAAGTTATGCTCAATTGGTTCGTCCGTCTGTCCGTCTGCTAGCTCGCAAGGTGGTCCCCCCCTAAGATCTCCGAACTATTAGATATAAGTACTTAAATTTTTCCATGTTGATACGAAAAACTCACTAGGAAATGTTTTTGGAGCGAAATCGGATAAAAACTTATGAAATTATTTAAGAAATACCTTTATCGCATATCAGATACGGAACCCCTCTATATAAGCGTGTATTGACACTCCCTTGGCCACAATTTTTAACGCTACTGAAGTTTCTACATAAGATCACCTTCTAAAGAGCTAATATATATAATATAATAAAAAGAGCTAAAGCTATCGACCTCCGCTTCTGCCTAATCATCCCTCGCCGGAAACCTTTCTTTCTTGGTGTGCTTTTCTACATATTCTTTGCGGCCAGTCTAAGAGTTAGTTGAAGATAATTGAGGACGACTCACTTACCCGCAGGGCATTCCCACCTGACAAGCCTGACATTCCAACTGCCCTAAAAACGTACCTCTTCATTGAAGCATACCAGAACAGGCACGACCTTCATCATTGAAGATAACGAAAAATGAACCCATTTTTCCAGATTCCAGATTTTATCTATCTTATAATGTGCTGCGTATATAGTGAGAGAAAGGAGTTCAATTCAAGATTCCATTCTGTCCTACCCTCTACCATTCAGCTTCTAGTCTTAAAGCTTTTTCTGCAAGTCAGATATTTATATTTAGTCATATTATAGAGGTAGCGCCACTTGCAGTCCCTTTGGTATGCAGCCGAATTGGTTTGTCGCGTCTTGGTATCACTACCTCTTCCACATCAGATCAGCGTCAAGTGGCAGCAATGCTGTCACGTCAAGTGATGGTATTGTCGTCGCGTTTCGTTCGGTTTGTGAGACGTAATCTCGTCATTAAAAGCCCATGTTTTTTTCATGCTTCTAACTAATTTTCCTTCTACATGGAAAATGTCAAGTCTCTACATCTAACGGTTTGGAAATCCTAGAGGGTGGAAAATCGAATTTTGACGAGATGTCCTGTGGTGGAATGTAGCTGCCGGTATTAGGTCGAACAATTACTCGGAACACTCCCCATGATACGTGCGGTAAAAGATACAGAGCGAAGCCACATCTCCCCGCAATGCCAGAGGATCGAACCGATCGCAAAGAGCTTGGTTACCGACCATTCGAGCCGCTCTACGTTGAATGCGGTCAAATGGAAGCACCTTACTAATTTATTTTAGGCTACTGGGTGTGGCAATACGATTTGCTCGGTTTCGTACGCCTTCGCAAGTCTCCAATATATATGTCAGCGAGCACAGTATATATGTGTCCCGCAGGTAATTTAAGGCTAACGACATTATAACAACAGGTAAGTCGATATGGCAATGTCCAGACCACATTTCCCGTATCGACCGATGAACCGCTACCCGGTGGAGTGTAAAGACCTCCCTTAAATGGAGGCAGCGTATGGAGACGCCATCCTAGATTGTTAAATAAATAATTGTCACACCGCCTTCTATGATAAAAGTACTTTTTATATCGTTTTTCACTCAGAAAAAAATGAAATCTACATTTACTGTAGTTCCCATTATAACACGGTAGGTCTATTCCACATTATATCAAAACGCGTTGCACGAATTACGGAGTTCCTATGGGCTCCTTCCAGTTCCTACATATCAGTTCCACGTCATCATAATATTGCATTGTCATCGGATATACATATGTGTGCAATTTCAACTCAATCGGTTATACATATTTGCTCCAAAATTGAGTTGTACGATTCCACTTGAACAAAGATACGTTGCAAGTTAAATAAAAGCTTGTAAAAAGGGTAGACAAAAATCTGTGACATCCCTACTTATTTCGTACAAAACGCAAAGTAAAGAAAAGACATTGTGTTTATTCTCTTTTTGAACGCCACTCAAAAGACTAATTCTATATCTATTTTAAAGATGTTCGTACAACAAAATACGTCTAGCGGCTATTGATTCGGACTGACGGCAGCTGAATTTCACCATAGGACATCCCGTCAAAATTTGAAATTCCACCATCATCACCTCGATGTCCTAATGTCCACAACTGTGCGCTTTTCTAGACACTTTTTGCCTTGCACAATTCCTCTAGTATCTTCTAAATTAGTTAATGGTGCAGTTATAATTCTACCACTAGGTATCTCTTTTCATTTTAGATCCGTAGCGGTGGCACCCATTAAGCCAGTACTACGAAAGCACGGGAAGCTGATATCGCTGTTCCGCAGTTTTATCCTGTCCCGACCTTCACGCAGAAGTCTTAAACAGCAGGGAATCTTGAGAGAACGAGTCTTTGGTCCTGAACCGGATAAGGCTTAAAAGTTATTTGATCTTTGTATTAGATGTAGCTCCACGCTTGTAGTTCTTTTGGTTTACCCCCGAAATGGACCGGCGCTTCCGGGTACCATTACGTCTTATTTCGGCTGCTTCGGGTACTAATACGTCTCATAATATCGGCGTGAAGTGGCGGCAATGCTGTCACGTCAAGTGATGGTACTGTTGTCGCGTTTCGTTCGGTTTGTGTGATTTTCCAGTAGCTTCAACTCATCATTAAAGGCCGGCAATGCATTTGCTAGCCTGCTGATCGAGCAGACGTCAATTGGTATCAGTATTCGCTTGGGTGAACCGTTTGCTCATTTACCTTACTGAAACACGGATATTTGAAAACCAGTTGCAGAATAGGTCAACCATCTATCGCCCGGACGCGGTAAGAACTGCTTAACCTAGCAATCGACTCACCTTAAAGTATACGTCGGTAAAATTCTGCTCCATCTCTATCTTGGCTCGCACCGTGGCCTCTATGGAGCTTCTGATGTGCGCTGTGAGGGTGTACAGGGAGGGGGACGATTCGATCTTAACACGAACCGTAACCTGCTGACCCTGCCCCTTGGGGATCAGCATCAGGGACAGCTGGGGACAAAGAAATAGTTTAGACTACCCGTTACCAGCGACGTCGTTCGCTTCGAATGCAAGGATTTTGCTAAATTAGGATTATATGACACATATACGTCTGTAACTAAGGTAGACAACTTAATGCCTAATAATGTGTTACAGGTAACTTATTATACACAAATACCTTTTTTGTAGAAAAATGTAATTACATACGTACAGATAATACACCTCTCGTCAGAAAAATCGAATTATTATAAAAACGTGTATATTTAGGAATATATGTCAAAGAAAAACACAAGTGTTTCGATGTTTCTGATGAGTAGTATAAAAATACACTATAGAAAGATATGTTAGTGTAATAGCAGACCCGGGCATTAAAAGACCATACCCCCCTAATTTTAACATAATAGCAGCTAAAATTATAGAACCTGAAATCGGCTGGGCCTCGTCTTTATCGTGTTACGATCTTAATCAATGCTAATGCAAACCGTTGACACTACGGAGGTTACGATATGCGCCTAGCACGAATATTTTCATAGTCGAATCTTCGACTGGAACCGTTCCAAATGTTCGTGCTAGGGCCTCTGAAGACCGTCTCTTTAACCAATGTGTCCTGCTAACTATGATTTATAATGCCGAGACATGGACTCATAGAAGAGGCTGTGTACAGGTTCAGATTTGCACAGAGAGCCATGGAGCGCACCATGCTTGGCATCAAACATGAAGACCGAGTTCGTAATACTGAAATCCGACTCCATACACAAGTCAAGGACGTCGGGACCTATACAACCCTTTGTCACCCTACTCTCCTAAACCGCTGGATCGACTTCCATTGTAATATCGTGTGTATATTCCAAGACGATCTTAGATGGTTTGAAAAGACAATTGGACTCGGTAGGTAGCGCTGATGCCGGCAAACAACCTATATTAGGTATCATTCTTATTATGACGAAAAAACGGCAGTTGACATTGAGTTTTTTTTTCGCATTATTTCAGGAAAGGATCAAAGAAAAGAAAGGAATGAAAACTTTAATGATTATATGAAAGATTCTAAAAAAAAATGCTGAGTTGCACGCTTTCGTTTGACCATAAATCGGGCAACACAACGTCTGCCGGTTCCACTAGTTCAGTATGTTTATGGAGCACACATTAACAGAAATTATTATGATTTTACAAGTTTTCAAAATAAGGGAACGTTCGATTCTACTAAAATACTATTTGTTTGTTCCTATCCTAAATCAACAAAATAATATTGACATAGTGTCAAATCTCCGAACAAGAATAAAAACAAATTGTAGTTGAAGAAAACTTACACTAAATTTGAAATAACGGTTATCTAATTTAATAAAATCTGTTTCCAAATACAGAAATCACCGACTCCAGAGGAAGGCGGTATATCCGACGAGGAACCTGTAAAGCACAAGAGCAAGAAGACGAAGCGCAGCGCGCCCAGTTCCCCCGAACAGCCGGCTGATGTCAGCCATAAGCCTAAGAAGAAGAAGGAGAAGAAAGATAAGAAGGACAGGTAGATTACACTTAAAACACGCACTGAACACTTCAACAGACATTCGTAAATTTTTAGGTAGAATTTTATACAATAGGGGAGTTTCCACTAAAAAAATCCTACTAATTTTTTGGCGTGGATATTTGACAATGGTTTAAGTATTATATAATTCAAATGGAATTATTAAAATATTCTATAAATATAAATCAATTAAATCAAAGTCAAATGACATAACACTGAACAGCAGTCTGTGTGTGTGACGTCATATCTTGTCAAACAAATTGTCGTTGTTAACGTACTCTCCAATCACACTCAAGTACAGCTGTTTGGCAAGACGTTACGTCATAAAATAGGGCATATATTATAGAGATAGATCAGTGTGTTTTGACGAATTTATGTGGACTTATAAAAACGCTAAATTGCCCAGGTGCAAGTTCGTTTTTCGCTGTAATATTTATATTTTAAGTTTAATTGACTGCAAGGCATAATACTTTTTATTTTCGTACTTTTATTTATTTTTCTCTTTAAGAAATTCATTCCAGAATTAGTAACTGTAAAATAGAAAATGTAAAGTAACAATAAAATATTTCGGTCAATCAAATTTCTCCTACAGTCAAATACAATACTTAGCTTGTAACGATTCAATCGCTTGTATCTCTTGACTGCTTATCATTAACTTTTATCACATAAAGACTAGTTTTAAAACGGAGTCTAAAGATATCACAATTTAAAATTTTTACCATCCAATGTTAATTATTATATGTAATTAAAAAGACTTTAGGTAGTCTTTTTTTGTGCTTAGTGAACATTAAATAAAGTTATACTAAAGATGAAGGAATTAAATGATTTATTTCTGAGAACATATCTTTTATTCAATTTTGAGAAATTCCTAGTGATGAGTGATAACAGAGACAAACATTTATTTTTATAAAATAACTTTTCTTATTTTGGGTTACCGCTTCTATTATTATTGTTTTATATTTTATACAATGCCTTGTATGGAATAACAATGTCTCTGGTTTGGTTACAACGAGTGTGAAGGCTACGAAAGAGCGAATCAAAACACATATAATATTTGGATGTGTATTTATATGTGTTATGCGGTCTTCTTACTCAGGATAAGAATCCCAATGTACTTTTCTGAAGTTTCACTTCTGCCGTGTGTTAATTGCGCACACATTTTTAATTTTCGGCAGCAGTGCCGGCCCGAGGTAAACTATAGGATGGTCTAAGGTCAATTATGGCATTTCCCTTACTGGCCCTGTTTATATTTTTAAATTAAAATAATCACATATTAAATGTGGCCCGTAGCCGAGGCGCACCATTGGACTCGGCGCCTTGAGCTGACTGCAAAACTAACTGCAATCACCCTGGCAGACTCATGATGTACAGTTCTCCTATTCACAAAATACTATTTTTTCGCAATCTGCCAAAAAAACATTTTCTCATAAATGTTACAGCAGCTCTTGGGCAGTACGGGAAGGCCAGCCCTGGGTGGCAGGGTGCGTGTGTAACGTGCGCGATGGTCGTGTCGCAGGTCGAGCGGGTCGGCGGTGTGGAGCGACGCGGAGCTGGAGTAGCGGCGCGCGGCGCTGCTGGCTCAGCTGCACGCGCACGAGGCCGACTGACGCCGCGTCAGCGTCACGCACGTGCACATCTTCAACCGCTACCCGCCGCGTCGTGCGCCCGCACACTGCCCGCTCAGCCCGCCCGCGTCGCCCCCCGCGCCCGCCACCCTCTCCGCGCCCACCGCCGCCCACGACTGCATCAAGCAGCCGCTCATATCGCCCATGCCGGACACGGACTCCGACGCGTCCGATTCCTAAATCGAATCGCGAGAGCCCGGCGTGCGCGATGGACTATAAGTGGAAGTAAAAACCAATGACATTGATATGATATAATCGGACTATTGCTATTCCGTAGTGGTTACTGTTCTCGCTCTACTGACACGTAGAACTTATGTATCGTAGGCGCACTGTATGTATGTGTTTAATATTAAAATGTTTAAATAAGACATAGATGTCACGAAATGACGATCGTGCTTAATATTGTGTCCTGTCTCTTAAATGACATGTTACGCTAGGCCGAGGCAGCGAACGTAGATGTGCTTAAGTCTATTTAATGGCGATAAATTGTTTTACAACGTTAATGTATGATAGTATAGATGTTGTATAAGAGTTTATCATGAAATTTACAGCATTTTTATTTTAAACCACTACAATCGAAATCCTCTTATTCTAAGTAATAGCAGTAATTTATTTAGTATCTATTTTTAACCTGTTAACCAGGGAATACCTTTTTGAACGCACATTATAAGGAGCGCAAGTTCGTTCACTAGGACGTGTAAGTACGTCACGCCCGGAGAACATAATTTCATATATTATTTTTAGTTTATGGTTTCAAAAATATTCCATGTTGTTGAATAGAAGTGACGACAAATAAAGGGAAATCAGTTTCTTTTTGATTATTACATAGTGTTCTGGTTTTCGGAATGCCGTTAATGATTAGGAAATTCAACAAATTAAACGTGTATTACGTAATAACTTTTTTGCAACTTTTTCCTTGTAAATTTCACCAATGCCAAATTTGCCAATTATTTTGGCGATACTAGATGAACATATGCCACACTAATACTTCTATCTTGAAATGTAGATAGATGGACGATTCAGAAGTATGCCTGTTTAATAATTAGGTTCAATAAAAATATATAATACACGCAGACATTTTCCGGCCAGAACGTCGGGTTACTTACTACATACATTCTATTATTCTATACATACTACTACATTCTATTATTCTATAATGTTATTCCCATCGCAGTCTCCGTCCCCGTCTTCGTTCCCGCTAACTCTCCCGCTCCAGCTCCCGCTCCCGTTCCCGCTCCACCTGTTATACACCAATATTTTTTTGGAACTCGGAAGGTTCTTATGAAAGAAAAAATTACGAAAGATACGCGTAAGTTAAAAAAAAATAAGAATACATCTCGCGGAACGTACGAGGATGAAATATGGCAAGGGATAGCTTATAGTTAGTAGACGTCCGCAATGAAAGGATTTTTCGATAGGGTCTTTTTTATGTTACAAGGAGCAAACGAGCAGGCAGCAGGCAGCTAAATGCCTACTGACGCCCATGGACATCTGCACGACCACGACGCAAGCAAGCGTTGCCGGCCTTAATGACAAGTTAAGTCCAACGGGAAGTCACACAACCGAACGATACGTGACAACAATACCATCACTTGCTGTGACAGCATTGCCTCCACGTTTGTTTCCATAACGCCCCAGATGCTGCGTAACACAAGAGCTT
This sequence comes from Charaxes varanes, assembly GCA_024363005.1. Classification (NCBI taxonomy): domain Eukaryota; kingdom Metazoa; phylum Arthropoda; class Insecta; order Lepidoptera; family Nymphalidae; genus Charaxes; species Charaxes varanes. The sequence continues at coordinate 14,961,054 of JANCMC010033613.1, forward strand.
CGATGTTACGCAGAATAGCTTGATCTCCCTTTGCTTCTGCCACTCTCGTCTATCTCTCGCAACCCACATCCAGTCAGTTCCCGCTACTTTTCTGAGGTCGTTAACTCATCGTGCAACGGGTCGACCCAATCTTCTGTAACCCAATCCAGACCCACCACCACTCAGTAGCCTGAGTACACCACCTGCCATCACCGCGCCTAGCCATATACATGCAATATATGGATACATCCCACGTAAATTGTTGTTACCCCAAATTCCCAGCTTTACAGTAGCGCGCTACAAACAACTAAATCGTAATAGCCAGCCTTTAAGAAGGGCTCCTTCAGTAATATGACGCTCTCACTGAAGGAGGAAACCGCTTGCCATCCAGCGTAGCTAGCGATCATGGCGTCAATAAGGCTCGCTAGGGAGAGGTTATCACCGATCTGTGACACTAGCAGGTGCCGTTGGGCGCTCCAAGTCGGATACTCTACCACAGTGTGGTGCACCGAGTCCACGGGTGCCCCACGCTCATGGCAGACCGGCGTTTCCTCTCGCTCAGGATGAGCCCTGTTGCAAAATTCCCATAGAATCCAATTAAACGGGACAAACACCGGATAGAAAAAAATACACCAGGACACGTTGGTGTCTTTTCCGGGGTTATTTTATTGTTTTTCATCCTAAGAATTTTGAGGTTACAAAACTTTACAGCCGCTGAGCAGAAAAAGACCTTCCCTGGTACTGTAATGATACTGCTTTAGAAAAGCCGACTAATTTTTGCATTTGGTAATTCGACTGAGTTGTTTCAGGCTGTGCCATGGCTGATTTTCTGCGGTTGGGAATGGGTCTCTGGTCTCCCAAACAAGTAGTCATGGTGTTTTGACTAATGAATTTTGACTAATGAAGGGATCTCAGAAGTTAGCAGAAAGTACCCTCAAACTTGAATGGGTACAAGCAGATTCTGTCCTGCATACAGATAGTGCTTAGAAGCTCTCCTTCCCATGTTTTTTCCTATCGAACACAACCAGACGGCCTTACTGCCTACAGTCTCCTTCACAGCTACTCTAACAATACATATATATCATTACATTACTATTGTCATGTTCAAAGTTCGATTCAATGATCACTGATTAACTCTAAAATTACATTTTTTTTTATGTTACAAGGGGCAAACGAACAGGCAGCAGGGACCTAAGTGCCTTCCGACGCCCATGGGCATGTGCACGACCAGAAGGCTAGCAGATGCGTTGCCTTTTGGCCTTTAATGACGAGTTTAGGCCACCGGGAAGTCTAACAAACGAAACGAACCGCGACAACAATACCATCACTTGACGATACAGCATTTCCGCCACCCCCCCCCTTTTTTCTTGTCCGCTGCGCGTCGGTCTTTTCCCGCCCTTGTCCAAGATGGGGGGCCCCTTGGGCGGGGGGGGGGGGGGGGGGCTGGTGAGCGTTTACTCCATCCAGCCCAGCTCCTGCCAGAAGTTGAGAATCCGCTGGAGCTTCTACAAAACTTCTTGGAGAGACATGGGTATCCCAAGGATTTTTGCCCTGTGAGTTTTCAACTCTTTGCAGTCCATTAGGACAAGATGGTGTTTCTGGTGCGGTGGCGCCTCCTTATTGTCGTAATTCGATGGACATTTTTAATATACAGAGACGTAACTTTATGTAGTCTCCATTGTTCAATCCGTGATCCATGTTAAGGTAACCCGCGTTGACACTAAGGAGGGTCCGATGTGCGCCCAGTACGAATATTTTTAAAGTTGACTCTTCGACTCGCACTGTTCGAAATGTTCCTGCTAGGGCCTCGGCAAATAACGAATTTTTCGATAGAGCTACATCGAGGAAGTCTCTGGGCGTAAGTTTCATTAAAAAAAAATTTGCTTACAGACGATAAAAATGGTTCGTGAAACTCTATGCGCAACCAACGGCCAAAGTTCATCGGCGTTGGGCGCCGGGTCCAGTAAATCTGAAAATTACCCAGTTGCAAAACCCATTCAGACTCAAAACATTTTAGATGTTATTGTACGACTGCTGAGAAATGAGAAAAATTGATCATCAATTCAATCTACACAAGACTAATTATTGACTGTACCGCTTTAACCTGATGACAGATCTTGAACCCAGTTATGCCTAAATATACGCGTCTTGAAAGTCTTACGTTTTTTAAATAACAAATAACGTCAACTGATTACATTGTCTAAATCACACTATATACAGTACTTCTTATGATAAACCTTGACTCATTAACACAGTCTTTTTCCTACAGATCTCCCATAGACAACGTACCGCTCGCAGCTATCCAGGGTTTAAGTCGTCTCCTCACGGAAACTGATAAACTAGATAAGGAATTCGACCGAGAACTGTTGGCCATCTCGCAGAAGTGGAACACTTGATAACGTATAAAAGTGGTGGGTAGCAGATGCGTTGACGGCCTTTAATGGCGAGTTCAGGCCACCGGGTAGTCTCACAAACCGAATGAAACGCGGCAACAACACCATCACTTGACGTGACAGCATTGCCGCCACTTCACACCGATCTCATGTGAGATAGTCTGTTAAGATAATCAATTCCATATTCTGATCTGATCTGATCCAATATTTTGATCTATCTCGTCCATTCGGGTACACGACACCTGAAAATTAAAGTACTGTATAAATACATAAATTCATAGCAAACTCAAAAATGACAGTTGGTTTTTAAAGCATTTTTGAACGTTAATTATAAATCGCGAGAGACATTTATGACAATTTTATAATGAAGGAATTATTAGCACATTCTCATGTAAGTTGATTTAATTTATTTCGTATGTAAATTTCGATAAATCATAGCAATAGGAATAGGCATGACGACAAATTTTGAAAAATAGGTTTTTAATGTGCTCAAGTGTCTACTATTGTTAAAAATATATATATATATTTCTGCAGAAGTTATCGTTTTTATAGCAAAGAAAAAAACGTTATAAGTTTAAAGATTCCAATTCTCTCGGCTGATATTCATGATGCTTGCGATAAGTTCTCACCAATAAAGCTCGATGTATCTTTTGTTTAGGGTTTTTCAGCACAGAGCCTTGTAACAACATTAATAATAATAAATTCGTTCTTAAAACATTTTTTTTATTTTTTATGTTTTACGATAAAGTATTGGAGAAAAATATATAAATGGATCTGAAATATTTTCGGTTGATTTTGATTGATAGTATATTTGTTTGGCACCAATATATCATATATATGTATATAAACAAATCCGTTAGCGGTTTTTCCAGCATTGGCGCGATTTTTATTGCATATACCTCCCTTAAATACCTAGGGAAATCTGTAATTACTCTACATAAATTCATAAAGCTGAAGTGGGAATTGGCTGGGCATGTGGCTCGAATGGACTCACAAAGGTGGGCCAATGTCGCGACTTCCTGGATGCCCTCCAATGGCCACCGACGACCCGGTAGGCCGAGGAAGAGGTGGCGCGATAATTTGGATGCCTTTGCGGGAAAATTGTGTATGGCGCATGGGCCCAAGAAAGAGGAAAGTGAACCGAGAAAGGGGAGACCTTTGTTTAGCAGTGGAACACAATAGGCTAATTTAAGAAAAATCATTCTAACTACAGATAGAAAATTTGTGCAATGGATACAGTGTGGATTTAATAAAAGCAAGGCTTAATACTACAAACTATCTTATGGAGTATTCAAAACTTGCGTGAACCCGAATATACATATTCTGACCCGTCACACATAAATCATATCGATAAATCTTCATCCACTCCAATAAGTAAAGAGACATGTTCAAATCTTAAAGTTGTCATTAGCTCGGGTACAGTTTGTTTGCGTTAGTGGACGCTTTTGGCAGAACGCCAGGCGGGTGTACGCGAACCTTAAATCTCAATAACGGCTGAACCTTACTTATACATTAGTCCCTCACTCCGCCAATATCCCCCTGCCCAGCTTCTTACTTATCTTCTTTCTTTTTAAATTTATTATTCCAGCAAATGGAAGAAATTTAAGGAATATATTTTCCGCAAAGTTCCTCATGGCCTCAGACCTACTTGGCTGGCAGGTTTTGGTGGGTGATAAATTAAACTGACTTACATACAAAAATTATGCGCTGTAGGTATAATTGAATAAGTATTCAAACTTGATCTTTACAGCTGATATATATATTGCAGAAGAAATCCCCTTTAAAAGTGAAGAACCTCTTTAGTGAGTAAATTGAAAATTTAAAAAGGACTTTTTCAATAAGATGGGAATTGTTTCCCTTTTTCAATCGTTCAACGTTTTACTTATCTGTTTCAATGTCTTCGAGCGAATGGAGGAGAGTGAAGGGAGGCGTGGGGGCAAGGGGAGGGGGGTGTAAAGTATAAATCATTGTCTCCAGTCTACTACTTAAATGCTTTCGGCGAAGCCAAGTGTGTTTCATTGATCTGGAGATTTTCGGCGACAACAAATGTATGAGTCACAAACTCCTTTTAGTCAGTTTAGCACTTATTCAATACTTGCTTAAACTTAACGTCTTTGCTCGGATGAACGAATTGAATTAAATGTCTTTATGTATTTTACACTTAGACAGTATATTCACATGGTGCAAATCAATTCGATATTTTCTTTAGATAAAGTTGTATGCTCATTTTAACTCTCAGGGTAAATACGCCTGGATAATGACGGCTCTAGAATAGAAAGGTTTGGTTGGAATTCGTACGATAATCCTTGAAATAAGACAAGGCTTAAGTTTAGTTGAAGAAAGAACGAGGATATTAGCCCAAGCATGTTATTCTAAAACTGGTTTTCATACATCCGACCCCTTCCGTGTTTCGGGAGGCACTAAAACAGTGGTTTAACGTCACTGAGTGATATTAGTCGTGAGATTGTAGATATTGTGGGAATTCCGGGGAATACTTAGACGGCAGTCGCTTATCTTAATTCGCCCCACGACCACATCCTCTGCAATTGAAGCGGATCCTGATACTAGACCTGATGACGCTTGGTAGAAGAAGACTATTTAGCCATAATTACCATGTTAGCAATAGGTCCGAACGTTATTTTACATTTTTATATTTGTTTCAGGATTATTCCAAGGAATGTGTAGCCCATGTACAAAAATATTTAATGAAACACGAAGTACCACCGAATCTATTTGAGGTAACACCTTTTCTATACAACAAATCTCACGCATAATTCCCGTTACTGAAGTCTAGTTTATATTCCAGCCGTACATAGAGGAGATATTTCAACACTTAAGAGGGGAACCGTTTAAAAATTTTTTAGAGAGGTAAACTTTCTCCTAATATTGTATAAATAAAGTGCGAACGGTTTTTTTCATGTATTGCTTTTCTCTCTCAGTGACAAATACACTCGATTTTGCCAGTGGAAGAACTTAGAGCTAAATATCCAGTTAACGATGAACGACTTTAGTGTTCATCGTATCATCGGTCGAGGTGGTTTCGGCGAAGTGAGTTGTTTTTAATATTACCTGCTGCTCCCTTTATTCTATATTACAACGAAATGTATAAACAAAAGAACAACTGTAAAAAATATCAATTGAAATTCATGTTACGTAGAAGTATGTTTTTCCCATCATTCTCAATAATGATTAATAAAGTTTTAATAATTTCGACCACTAGACGAACTCGATATGACATAAAAAGGACAATGAGACCCGTTCAATATAAGTTTTCCCGTCTGCAGACTGCGTAACTGCCTAACTTGAATATGAGTCATCTTCGGAAACCATTAATCTCGCCACACATCAATAACGGTCTGGATTTTTTGGCGCGAACATCCGAAAAAACGTATTTTCCAGAATTTGTATGGTGTACATTAGTAACGATGGACTTTTGATGATCTCACTGATGTGGGATTACTCGGCTGGATCTAGGTACTAAATAAAGGCTGTCCTCTGGCAAACGAAGTTGCTCTTTGGCATTATGACAATTATGCTCGAGCCAGACATAGCTTCATTCGAATGATCATTTCAGTGATCATGTAGTGTGGCCGGGGACTTTGTGTAGCTGCGCAAAGTTTTGTAGAACTTGTACCACGGAACCCTAAAAATGATATGCTTTTACTATGCAACTAACTTGGTGTAACCTATAATTGTGTAAATCTTTTCTAATCTCCTAAATATCCCGTTCTAAATCCCTCGGGAAAAAGAACACCCAGTTTTTCCACTTCCTTACTCCCATGATACATGGATAATGAAATTTTTTATTTTGAATTCCCGACACAAAAAGAGGGGCGTTATAAGTTTGACGTTTCTGTCTGTCTGTGTGTGTGTGTCTGTCTGTCTATGGCGTCATAGTTCCCGAACGGTTGAAACGATTGCAATTTAGTTTTCTTTGTAATAAAGGTGAGTTATGTGCGAGTTTTCTTAAATATAGCGAATGCAAGGAAAGGTGTTCTTTTAGCCTCTTCCTCCATGATGGTGCGGAGTACAGACTGGCTGATGTTTAGTTGTAACTGGATTTCCAGCTCCAGTCTGTCATGGCTAAATCTTGGGCATTCCAGAAGGATATGGAATATCGTTTCCTCACATTCGGGATCGCAGACACACGAGGGGCTGTCTTTCAAATGGAAGCGGTGGAGGTACGCCGCAAAACCACCATGGCCGGTTAGAGCTTGGCTGTCGGCCGGTGTTAGTGCCGTTTTCACAACTGCGCTCTTTGCGGTCTTAACATCAGGTAAAAGTACCTTTGTGACCGAGCCGGTCGTGGAGGAGTCGTCTTTAGGCACCAAATTTCCAATGTGGCATATATATGTACGAGGTCGTAGTTGCAATTCGAAGGAGCACATCAAAATCTATACATTGCCAATTTCCATAACTCGCGGAAACTACAAAATGACTGGACCACTGTGTGTAGTATGTATTCACTAATACAATTTTATTTCAAATTTCTAAACAGTTACAGCTCGTTTATACTAAAACTGCACGCTCCTCCAAATATAACCTCTACATTGCAAAATGTGTAAACTAGCTCGTCGTTTAAATTAAATAAAAAATCCCTGCACTGTCTCTACAGTATAGAGACTCCTATATAAGAAACACTCTTGTCTCTTATATAGGCACGGTGGGAATCGAACCCACGACCCCCGGAGCAGAAGGCGGGGTCACTGCCCACTGCGCCAATGGGTCAGCCATATATAGTCAGCATTATATATGTAGGTACCGTAGCTTATATATCACTCGTATTAAACACGATTCTAATGGGCCAAAAGCACGATGACCAAAATGTAGGTGCGAAACGTCATTTTAATGAAGACTTTTACTTAAAAAGGGAGACGTAGGCAACCGCTTAGTAGGCCACCAGGGTCGCCTTTTCACATACGGCCCCGCTGCGAGAAATTACTATCAAAATTCATATTTTACTAGTAAGTTACACTAGGTTCCATGCCTTCTTTTTTTGCGTTTCGATGATCCATAAATAAATTTAGTAATTATACAGTTGGCAGGTTTAATAATCATTTACAAGTATACAAGTGATACTGTTTTTTACTATACGTATATTGAACTACAATACCTCAATGTTTGAAAGTCTGAGTTGAAAATTGTAAGGCACCGAATTTGACCCCAAACCAGCTGTATCGCCGGATCATCCACTCCAATGCAAACTTTATGTTTAGACGGAAATTGGAGACTTCAATTTTCTTGGCTTTTATACCTCTCTAAGTACAAAAGTATACAATATATAAGCAGCCACAAAAGATATATGCAATGCAAGAGACCCTCTGGTTGCCTTGCTAACTATACCTCTGGTATATTTCCTGAGATCAGCGCGTTCTAACAAACAAACAATCTCTTCAGCTTTATATATTAGTACAGATTCTACTGTACGTGTGTATATCACTGAACTCCTCCCAAACGTTGGAGTGATTTGAATGATTTTTTTTGTATGCGTTTGGGTGGCGTCCTGGATGGTTTAGCTTCACTAATCAGCCAGGCAGATAACCCTGTTGTGGACAGGTTAGAAGCGCATTTCTAATTCGAAAAAAAAAACGTCCCCGAAGGAACATCCACTAGATCACACATCATCACAGAATACATCATTAGAGTGCAAATACACATTTTTTTATACCTGGAAAATGCGTTTATGCACTCCAAAAGTTTTGTAGAACTTTGTAGTCTTCAAGGACAAATATGTACAAGCACTTTGAGTTATGCCTGGCCCCGGCATTACAAATGCAGGTCTAAATTCAGCAACGTTCTCGTACTAGTGGCAGTTAATATATCAGGGATGATGCTTCGGTACCAGAGCGAATAGTGCGTTGAGGAACATCGGAAAGTCAGTGTAGTGCTGTGCTTTGGTGGAGGATTCGGTGGTACAGCTTTCGGGTTACAGCATTGCACCGATTTTCCCTCGTATTCATTCGCCCTTAACAGCCGTCGTATTGGACAGAGAGCTTGATTAAAAGTCAATTAACGGGACAGTCTTTGAAACAAGGCGAGACCAAAATCCGCTTCAAAAATAAACTATCTCCCATGTGCGGTATACGCTAAAGATTGGTTAGGAATGCATTTTTGGTGATTTTCATACAAAATCCGCACTAAAATTACGCAAAATTTTGGAACGACCAAAATCCGTTTCAAAAATAAACTATCTCCGTTGTGCGGTGTACGCTAGAGATTGGTTAGGAATGCATTTTTGGTGATTTTCATACAAAATCCGCATTAAAATTACGAAAAAATGTTGGAACGACAAAAATCCGCTTCAAAAATAAACTATCTCCTATGTGCGATTTACGATGGATAGTGGTTGAGAAAGATTTTTTGTGGCTTTCAAACAAAAACCTACATCAGCGTTGATTAAAGGATGGCTTCTGGTGTTTCTGCCGCGTTATGTGCATGATGGCCGACTGACTCCTGTTAATGTGTATCGGATAGAGTTCTACGCGTTCCCGCTAGGAGTACAAAAGTATGCGTTGAAAATTTGATAATTCGTTAATAAGCGTACATCCTGCTCCATTTTGTCTTACCCGTAAGGGAATGTACGATAACCAGTCCGAATATGAATGGTATATGGTTGGGTTTCGATGTTTTATATGTTGGTCAAATTGTATACAAAATATGTGCTCATTCATTCTAACTTGATTTTATGTTTAGGCGATGTTGAACTGTGCCACGTTTTAACAACAGAATTTAAAAGTATGATATATTTACATTACACTATTAAAAATGTTTTATATTTTCAAATTATTTCGAACTAAGCTAATAAAGGCGAAAATCACAGTATAAAATATTTCTAAGTACACAATAATTAATATCCTGATGTCGATGTCGAGGCGATAATTGTCTTAAAGTAGCGTAGATTTAATAAACTGTTTTTAATAAAGATAGATATACAATACATCATTCGGAAAGTATAGTTTAAAAAATTGCAGTTCCTAAAAATTAACCTTATAGCTTACGGTAAAGCTGATTCGTTTTGTGTCATACGTAATAATAACATGGCAGTCTTCAATTCATACTTTACAAAGGCACTATAAATATACAATCTTATATTTACAATTAAAGTTATGACCCGAATGAAGACACTATTTACATTTACCGTAAAATCGGTAATAAGCGCTTACAATCACTTTGAGCATATCCAGGGATATAAAATACAATTAACATGCACAAAATGACGATACATTAGAAATTAACTAGGCCGATTACATCGGTAATCAATAAATACTATTAAAACAATACTTATAAGGCAACAGTCACGTATTCAAGTATATACAACTTACAACGAATACAAATATAAACTAAATGTTTTACATTCTCATTGTGGAATGAGGTGGTTTTCGGTTGCCCGGTGCAGGTGGAAGACCTGGTCCTACCAGAGGTGACATTGAAGGTGACCTAGTAGCTAATGGAGATAAAGAAGGAGAAAATGATGGTGACATCGCAGCGGCGGCAGAAAATCCGCCAGGAACATCGTGACTTATAGGTGATCGTGGTAACAAATGTTGTGGTTGCCTACAAGAAAGTGACGGAGCTGGACAACTTCGTGGGGCAACCGTCGTAAGTAGCGGTGGTGGGACACTCTTCCCACCAGATATTGAAGTACCTTTACTCTTAGCACTGGAGGCGCCGCTGTTACCACTTTGCAGTGAAACAGCATCGTCTTTCAGCCTAGCAATTTCTGAGAAAACATGTGCTAAAGGTTGGTATTGGGGGCCCCAATCCAGTAAATAATCCCAGTTGTAACTACCAGTCAATTCCTCTTCCGAATGAACAATAGAACTCAAACTTCCAGTCATAGATGGCCCAGCAGTCGGCACAGCATTATTTTCACCGGAGGAACTGGGAAAAGCTCCCAGAGCCATTGCTCTATCCACAGCTGCACTAGCTTCATCGGCGCTACTTGCTCTTTCACTTCCAGTAACTTCATTTAGTTTGGCATAAATTAAATTTGTAATGTCATTTTCATGAGCACCATCTTCGTCAAATATGTGCATAGAATCGATAGCTCCATGATGCAACATTGTGTCTTTATTACCAACATTTTCTGAACATCTTCTTGAAGATGTTGATGCTCCTCCACCAGTACCAGTGTCCACAATCCCTAACCTGGCTAAGTATTCTTGAGTATTATGCACGGATACGTCTGATAAGTTATCATCATCGGCGCCGTTGTTTTGTCTATGTATTCCTGTTTCTCTTTGCAACGGTCCTTCATTTATCATTCTAATTTCTTCATCTTCTCCATCTTCACCATCCTCTGCTGAGCCACGGCCACTAGATCCTGATTGATCGGATCCTGAAAGCTCAGATGTTGTTGCTGCACCAGAATTCGAGCTTGCTGTGTGAGCTCCATACGGTGGGATTTCATCATACTTTGGAGGAGCAAACTGATTTGCTGGATTTACAGGTCCAGTATTTCTTATAGGTATGGTATCAAAAGCGCTTGGATCTACATAGCTGTTGGTAGCTCCAACACCTTCAGAACTTAATCCTGGTTTATTGCCCTTTTTGTGTCTTTTATTTTTCATATGCAGGAATAAAAATGCTGCAGCAAATATTATTATAATAAATATAAATGCAATTAATAAGCCTAATGCCCAATCAGACAATCCACTGCTCTGAGCGACGGATGTATCATTTAATTGATTTGAATGGTCTGAAATTACAGCTAATGGGTCGAGTAAAATTTCAACGGCAGTTTTATTTGTTAGCGAACCTTGCCGTCCAGAGCTAGCTGTAACAACTAAACTTATAGACTTATCAGCTCCAAATAAGTTTTTAACAGATTCTACTTTTTTCTTTAAAATGATAACACCCGTTGTTCTATTTATTTTGAAATATGAATGTGAAGTTGATAACTGATACACAATGCGACCATCTATGCCTTTATCTCGATCTGTCGCTGTTGCTTGCCCTATAACATAGCCAGCTGGTAGAGAACCAGATTTTGGAACACCAAAGTTATAAGTTTTTTGTGTAAATTGCGGATAAAACTCATCTCGACTTTCAACATCAATTCTCACTTTGACTGTGGAACTTTTACCACCTATATCAGCTGCTTTTATCGAGAATTCATATTTATTTTTCTGTTCATAGTCAAATACCGTATTTGTATTTACAATTCCAGAAACAGAATCTATTTGGAACATTTTCCAAGAATCGTCGTTTCTATTATAATTGGTTGACAATGGCACAATAGAGTAATCTAGTTTTCCATATTTGCCTTTATCTAAGTCTGTAGCTCTTGCTGTGAATACCGATGTCCCGACACGCTCATTCTCTCCTATTGTTTCGAAATATTCGCTTACTGGGAATGTGGGTGTATTATCATTCTCATCCAGAATTTTCACATTTATATAAACAGCATTACATAAACATGGAGTGCCTTGATCGCAAGCAACAATGATTAACTTATAATTTGTTTTACCTATGTCGTAATCTAGTGACTTATTAACAGTTAAAATGCCAGTTGTCGAATGTACGTTAAATAGTTTTTGATCATCTCCTGATGTTATATTAAAAAGTATCGCCGAATTAGGCGTACCATATAAATCTGTGTCAGTTACTGATAATTGCGTTAAAGTGTATCCAATTTTTATATCTTCACTGATAGTAAGTTCAAAATCATTTACAGAAAACATTGGAGCATTATCGTTAGCGTCTGCTACAGTTACAAATATGGTAATAGATGTTTTATTTTGGCTGTATGATAATACTTTTCCTTGTTCAACTGCAGCTAATCCAAGAATATAGGCATCCTGAACTTCTCGATCTAGTCTATTAACTAAGATTAAAGCTCCTTCAGCGGTTACATCGAAACTGTCGCCCTCGTTACCGGAAATAATGTGGAAGTTAAGATTATACTTTTTGAGAACATCATTTATTCCTCCGATTTGTAAAAGAAGAGAGCCCTTTTCAGTGTCTTCGTTAACAGTGATCCTGAAAAGAAAACAATTTATTTTTTAAAAGAATTCTTAAGCAAATCTTTGCCTGGGTCCATTTCTATGAACCTCTTCATGGTCCTTTCCATTTTGTCCAGCCGTCTTTCCACCTTTTCTAGGCGCCTGTATCCCTTCTGGACTCTTTCTAACTCTGCTCTCACCTTGCTAAATCTTGTTTCAAAGTACGCTCCGTGCTTAGCAGCAAAGTTTCTTTCCATATAAGATCTCAATTCCTGCACTGCCTCCTCATACACTATCCGGCACACTTCGGCTTCATTTTCTGCTTCCTCACATAGAGAGCCCTCGGACATTGTCCTTCTCTTTTTGCCTCTATTCATTGCCGGAGTGCTCACCACTTCCTCTCCCGTGCCTACTAGCACCTAATTATTAGATGTTTATCTTGTCAAGGCAGTTCTTTGCATAGTAGAGAAACAATTTAGACTAACACCCCTTTCCCACTTGTCGTGTGTCGTGCACGGATTTTAATCGTAAGTTCCAGTGGCAGAACATTTTATATGGAGCTATTCACACTTGTCGTCCGAGTAAAAATCGTAATTTGTATAGAAACGCCGACATTCGATTAAAATCCGTGCACGACACACGACAAGTGGGAACGGGGTGTTAGTAAGATATTATGGTTTGCCCGTTTGCGTCTGTCACATTGCATTAGAATAGCTTCGTGAGAGAATGGCCTAAATCGTGCTATAGGTTTGGTTAACGAGATCATATGAAGAATGAAAAGTCTAGTAGAATATGCCAGGAGTACTTCCTAGATATAACTAATCTAGTCTAGGATCAATTGTAGCTTATCTTAAAAGCTAGGAGTTGGTTTGAACCAGGTACAATGCCGCTTTAATTCCATCTTGTCTACTATCTAACCCAACACAATTAAAAAAAAGATATAATAAAAAAAACCTTGAAACGTTACTTCGTCAACATGTCTTCTGTCTGTCCTAAACTATGGCGTCACAACTTGGTCATTAATCGCAGGGCAGAAGTCCAAACTCAAGGTGTGCCAAAGAACCATGGAACGCAGCAGTTTAGGTGTTAAAAAACCCGAGTTCCTACCAACAGGCAAAGCTGTCTGTTGGATTGCCAGAAACGTGTTACTCAGCTCAGATTTGGATCTTATGACTATGTTAATATTGTTGAAGTTAAAACAACATTTATTGTAAAATTTATTATTTTTGGGTAACCTTGATATAACCTCTTATTATTATTTTTTTGACTTAGATTAAAAGCTGACATATGTTCTATTGAGTTAAAAATATATTGTGGTCATTAAAAAAGCTTAAAAATTATCTCAGTGAGTATGTCATTCAAATTACTTAAACAGGTTATGGGTCCTGCATGAAATAAAGAGGAACATTAAAAAAAAAATAAATCAAGAGATGATAGAAGGCAGTGCTCTGAGGGTGCCACTTCTTCAGGCCCAGCTGGATGAGCTACACTGAGCTGCTTGTGCAAGGCTTGGGAGACAGATGAGCAGAAACATGCACTAGCAATTACTGCTGATAACCTGGAAGCAGTAGCTCTTCACCCCTATTAGTAATACCTTCTCAGCTGATATAAACTAACCAATTTACACTCTAAGAGACAAAAGGGAGGTTGGTAGAGGATGTGGATGGAGTTAGCAGGAGCGGTGGCTAAGTGGTGGGGGCTGCTGCTGGTCCTGGTTTCTGGTGGGTCTGGGTCTCACAGCAGCTTGTGAAGATGAAACATGCTGGGAGGTTTGCTTGGCTCAAATGTGCAGAGTAGTACTTTTGAGGCATCATAACTAATACACCTTTTCTAAATTTCACTATTCTTTTAAATGCCTTCCTAACTTCTCATCGATAAAGAATTTTCACCCTAATTCATTTTTTGACTTGAACGATTGTCAACAAAAATTCTAGCTCTGACTTTTACATCACATACTTGGGAAAATTTTAGTCTAAGAAACTTGGAAAATGGAAATCCTTTACCATCTGTTGATACTGCCTTAACATAATTATATTTTATTATAGTTTTATTTGTAAAGATATATTTTCCTTCGGTCAACAATAGGATTGTGTAGAACATTCTTTTCACCTGGCAACAGCTGAAAAGATACATATACGCTCTATTCTAAATGAATCTACTTCTATTAAGCTCAAAAACATAAACAATACAGTTTTATTTCCATGGTGCTGTGTGGAGCACTGCAGAGATGTGTGTGCTTGGTGTAACTGTCCAGTGGAAAGGAGATACATGTGCAGAAAAATAACCTTCCTCACTTTCTGGGTAAAAATAGAATTAGTGATATTAAATAAACATTGTGATAATAAAATAATGAGCGACACTTTCTTGTTTGCAAGTGTCGACCTGCTCTCACATCACCTTCATGGCCACAGTTTTCATGATGTGTCTGTTCCTCTTGGGCAGCTGCAGTTGTTTCCTGCTCTGGTCTCACTCTGAAGGACTCACTAAAAAAATTAAATCGGGCAAGATCGTCTCATTTTTCATGGAGTTGAATTTTATATGTTTATTGCATTTTATGTATGTTATATGCAAGTATAAGGATATTCTACATTTAGAATTAAGTAAGTACATACCCTTTTTCGACGAGTGGAACTAAAGTCTTCACTTGTTACGATGCCGCACACTGAAATTGAAATTTAAAGATAAGTAAAATAAATAGAAAAACTTTTTTTAAAGCAACAGGATGCCATAGAATAAAAAGATTTGATGAAAGAAGTATAATATTAGAATGTCGAATTCGAAATTGTAGAAATCATTTTTAAAGTAATCACAACTAGGAATATGAAACAGACAGGAAGAACACTAAGTGGAATCCTTTCGAAGACCCTGAACAACAACAAAATGAAGATACCCCCCTCAGTGAGGAAGATGAAGATCTGCCTTCAGCTGATATCACAAGAGCATTGGCAGCAGCACACTATCCTCTACGAATGGGAGTCAAAGGGCCTATCTTTCAGCCTGATTGATTATGATAGACTTGTGCTAAAACTGCCGAAGTTGAGTCAAGGTGCACCTGCCTTTCTCAGAGTTCTCACAACATGCACAGCTGGAGAAACGTTGTGTTGGGGAGACATTGAAGCAGTGCTGACCAGAGTAACAGATGAGATCACAGCAGAAACAGTACGTGTCGAACTTTGAAAACATTCAAGAAAGAGGACGTAATGGCCAGAAATCTAATAGTTCAAACTTTGGCAGATAATATTTTAACAATGATTAAGGAAAAGCCTAGGACCAAAGATATTATTGATACGTTGACGGGTACATACGAGAAAAGGGGCATGAAAAACATTGTGGCTGCCCAGAAGGCTTTTAGGAAGCTTGAATATTTGGGTGACAAGCCTCTCCAAAAATTCATAGAGGAATTCGAAGCTTCAGCAGCAGAAGTGAATGCAGCCGGCGGCAAGTTAGAAGAACAGGAGATAGTTCACCAGCTATTAGGTGCCAAGCCAACAGAGTTTGGAGCTGTAATATCTGCTTTTCAAAGAGGATTTAAAAACTAAATATCGTTTATAACAGATGGTTCGGTCGAAGTTTTCTATATAAATAAAAATGAGCTTCCAAAACGCTTTCAAACGATTGAACTAAAATTGATAATTTTTTGTTGTGTTCGTTATTGTTAGAACTAGGTTTATATACTTAAAAATGTTTGTCTGTGTGTTACGGGTAATATTCGAAAATTTCCAATAGAGAATGGGAACGGGAACGCGATCGGGAACGGAATGGAATGGAACGTGAATGAGAATAATATGATAGGATAATAGAATGTAGTAAATGGTAAGTAAACCAACGTTCGGGCAGGGCAGCGTCTTCGCTAGTAAACTATATTTTTTTTAGGTGAAGGTTTTCGTTCCACGTATTATTTATTTATATTGTTATTTCTATCTGTATCAAAATATAATGTATAGTGAACTTATATATTATGTTATATAAAGCTATCTCTCCATCAATAAATCGATATTATTTACCATTGACATTCCTCGTACCGGAAGCCGCTGTAAGGATGACAGGTTTTGTAGATCAGTAGGCATATAACGATAACCATTTATTAAATACAAGAATATACATAAACATATTATATTATATACACAGAATTAACACCTTTACGCTCGATTTAAATAGATTATATAATCGCTCACCCACTTTAACCATAACTGCAATTACTCTGGGCTGTACACGAAAAATTTTTTTACTTCTCACGGAAAATCTGTTAAGTGATAATGGTGTTTATATAGTGTGGGATAAAGGTCGTAATTGTGTGATGTGTTTTCTATGTGTTGTAACAATGGGTATGGCGTACCGAGTCGGTGGCCTCGATAGAGTGGTCTAGATATTATGTAATGGGCGGGTTTTAAAACGGGTTTTTATGGGCTAAAAGTTGTAAAGAAAGCTATGTTATGCTTGTATGTGCTATGGAATATGTTGTTTTTATATGACGGGAATAATTTTGCAGTTCATCAACTAAAAAGTAACTACAGACGCCCCTTGGCCACTACATTACCAAAAAGCTCTTAGATAAGTTTTCAGACTTTGATGAACATTGGATGTGTCAATTTTGATAAGATTTTACTAGAATAAGTAGGATTTCTAATATTAAAAGATACTGTATATGTGAAATATATCTATTGCGTAAAAGAGGTTTAATTTATAAGTTCATTGAAACAAAGACATAATATATTACCAATAACATATTAAAGATCAAATTTTCAAGGGTCCTTGACCTGCAATCAATTTGAATAGGAACTAAGACAATTTCGTTGTTTGAAACAATAAATGACTTACAATAATTAAATCCATTCTCTCGGTGTTGCCACATGGGAAAATAGCATTTGTAAGCTATGATATAAACGTCACTATTGTTCGTATTTATTAGTTCTAATTGTTATTGTATATTGAACTCAAGTACGTATACAACAAGGTCGAATTTAATTAGTAAGTCGTGTCGCTATTGTTAAACGGATTCGGCCAGTTTAGCGCCCGAATAACCAAACAGTTTAGTGTTGCTAGATTAGATGGATATTTCTAATGAGATAATGCTAAAATTAACGATTTACGAATTTAGTTTATTTACGTACA
>JANCMC010033613.1:14978581-14999821 GCA_024363005.1 Charaxes varanes
GTTGCTAGATTAGATGGATATTTCTAATGAGATAATGCTAAAATTAACGATTTACGAATTTAGTTTATTTACGTACATTTGCATAAATTCAAAATGGCGACGTTGGTAATATACAATTAAGGCGAAAATAGGTTCGAAAATCCTACTGCAGGATATTATTAAGCGTATTTTATTTTTTATACTTGTAGATTTCAATTTCGATATAATATGAATGCAGTAAAAGTTAACAGTACTGTGATCATCTTGTACACTTGTAGATATTCTTAATAGCGATGTCAAAAGTATGGGTTTTCTCAATAGCTCAAAGGTTGATTGTGTTGTGAATTAAACTTGGGTTACCTTCCAACTGTCTTTATTTAATTCCTTTGTCATTGACAGCCAATGACATAAAGTATAGACAATAGACTATAAATCACTACAGAGAGGAAGAACCGAAATAACTTTTTTTTTTTAAAGAATACTTGGAAAAGTTTTTATGTATGTCTAATTTCCTTTTCCCATTCCACTAAGCTTAAATTGAATGCTTGTGTTAGGAGTGTGTGTGAAAATACCACATCAGCATCAGGGTTTGAACCGGTTAACTCGTGGATTTCAGTCTATCCGTACTATTAAGCTATTAAGGCTATGTAAGGTACCCGATTCAATCTAAAAACAAAAGAGCCAGCTTAGATGATGTGCATCCGCACACGCACGGACCCCATCAAAAAATAGAATAGAAATAGCATCATTATAGGCAAATTTCAAATAGCGCTATTAGAGACAATAGATATGTCTATTATTACATGTCCTTTCATAACTTTAAAGTTTATCTAAACCAAACACGACTTATTCTAGATTCTAGATCAGTATGATGCTTGAAAACAAAGACTTATGCAACCTAACTTTCCTATTTGCTCGCCAAGAATATCTGAATCGAATCAGAGAGACGTAATTCTAGTTCGAACAGGAAATAGTTAGGTAACCTGGGCTGGTACCTATATTTACACAACTCTTGGTCTGGTTGTAAACATAAACGATTATAAATAATAAACCAGAGATTCAATAGCTTAGCGATAGAGATCCTCTTGTATCCGTCCCTAAATCCAACAATCCATTGAAGGTTTTCTGTTTCTATTGGTCAAACTTTCTTGGTATAAGACCATTAAAGGAAACGACTATAGGCACAAGGCCACATCTCTATTTGCTGTAATGTCATGAGAAAGATCTAGATATTTCGTTATTTCCGAGCTTTAAAAAGATTAACATCATGTGGGATGGTTATATCAACAACCATTGCTCGGCGCGCTGAGCGATCGAATAACTGTAAGTGACTACATCGATATACACTTCATCAAGTCATGATGGGAAAAATTGCTGGGAAAAGGGGTATTGGTCGCAGGAAGAAGTTCTGATTGCGTAATATCCGGAAGTGGACAGGAATTGCGAGTGCCGCCGAACTGTTCCGCCTCGCAAAAGATATCGCAGTATGCAAAGCTGATTGCCAATCATCTTTGATCAAAGAGGCATCCGAAGAAGAAGAAGGCTACATCGATTAGTGTATTAGTATGTGTGTGTTCATTTTTAAGTGTTAGTTAACGTCTTCTTCTTCCTAGCGTCATCCCGGTAGTACCAGGGTCCGCTTAAATGGCAGAGGATATAGAGGATAGAGGCTGTGGGGCGAGTTAAGATGACCGACTACGGTCTGACGTCATCCAAGGAACCTCCACTGTTTTACGTGCCTTCCGAAACACGGAAGAGGTTGGTTATATGAAACCCAGAGTTATTATATTTTGGCACTATCAGTATTCGATATTTATTGTCATGTTGCTATTTAAAGTTGCGTTCTTGATTAAAATTAAACAAAGACCTTGATCAAGGGAAAGTAAAATTGCAGCAGGCAGTGATAGTACCAGGAAACGATTGTAGTCTAAAATATAGGATATCATTGTGACCTTAGTAAATAGCGATTTTAGCGACTTTCAGGTGTCTATTGTTCATAATGTGAACGATATACGGAAACTATTAATGTCTGGTACCTAGGAAATATCGAGGACCATAATTGTTAAAAAAATAATTGATTTTTTGGTACTTTTACAAAAAAAAAAGTGTATTTCAAGTCAAAGAGTACATTACATTTAGTTATAAAGATCTAATAAAGTAAGAAAGGAAGAAACATAGAAATATAAATTATGTCTGCAGCTTAGGACACGGCACTGTGCAAGTTTTATCAAAACAGGTTCAACTGTACGTGATGAAGTGACACTTGACACGTTTGATATAGCTAGTTATTAGGTTTCCGTAGTCCTTCAAGGAACCATAATAGTTTCGCTCTATCCGTCCGTCTTTCTACCCGTAAGGTGGTCCCCCCTAGCATTTCCAAACTATTAGATATAGAGACTTGAAATTTTTCTTGTGATATGACATGCTAAATCTCACTAGGAAAGTTATTTTCAGCGAAATTTGTCATTAACTTTTGAAGTTATTTATAAATTCCTTTATCGTGTTTCAGATACGAAACCCTTCTATACAAGTGTGTATTAACAAGCTCTTGGCCAATTTATTTAAGTTAATGTTTATGTGCTCACATTGTTGGTGTATCTTATAAATAAATAATTAAATACACAAAGACAATCAGATTAAATGTTTATAATGGATAAATCGAGAGCTATATCTTAATTAAGACAGACCTTGTGCGAATTTAGAGCGATTTAACGAAACGAAAGTGATATAAATAATCATGATATTTGTTGCAACGAAACAATACTGTTTTGAAACTATAAATCGTTTGAAATGACGAAAATATTTATCGAAATACTAAACTATAATATGAACTAGTTACCTCAGAAGTCTATGCAAGATAAACGAAAATTAGTCTGTTTGTTTCAGCTAAGCTCCGAAACAATTAGACCGATTACGACGATACTCACCGGCAGATAGGATATTGTATAAGGAATAACATAGGCCACTATATATATAACAAAAAGGGTTTCGCGCAAAAAACTAAACCTTTTAAAATGTGAGTTCTACGCGGGTGAAGTCGCAGGCGACAACTGGTTAGGTAATAGACATTCTCTATGACGTACACTGTCATAACAAGCCCGCATTTGGATATCCGATGCATTTCGTAACAGCCGGCCAATGCCTACAATTTCCGACAGCTGGTATATATTCGCCAAAATATTTTTTTTTCACACAAACCCAGCAATTTGAACGTCCGCCGCTTCATCGACGATAACCTTGTATTAAATGTTACAACACTAAAACATTACAGAAAGGAAAAAGCTGATTTCTACTCTACCAATTTAAAGTTGCAGAATGCTAGCAACCTTTGCATTTGGTGGTTGCCATCAAAAAATTTGATGATATCGAATCTGGCGCAAAAAAGTCAGCTGACATTCGGAGCGCCATCTTGTCTTGGCGGCCATCTTTGCTCGACCTTGCTCCAGAAACGCGCCGGGTCGTTTCGCAACGATTTGGTGGGAAAAAAATCATCTATGTATATACCAATCCATATGACTCCTCTTTTAGTTGATAAAAAATAAATAAAACTTTTGTTTATGGTCCTAGTTTTAGTATCGTTCGGCAGTGACACCGCCCGCCATTTTATTGTCAGAACGAGTCACGACATAGTGATAATAGTGTGTTAACATTTTCTAGCACACTAGTACACGATGTATTTTATTTTAAGTAGCTTTCTAAGAGGTACTGAGTGTACAAGATATAATATAATGTTTTTTTCTCACTAACTGATACAAAATTATTCGTTCATAAAAGAATATTAATGTTCCCGAGAAATTGTGGACATGCCCTTGTGATGTGTACGGCATATAAAAAAACACCTTAGAATATGGTGGTACAATTTGGTAGGTGGTATGGGTGTTTACCACCTCAGTTACCGAAATAAAAAATAACCGATCACTCACCGTACAGGAATATAAAGACCTTTGAACAAACACCGGGTGAAGATACGATGACCCAGGTACATTGACTCCAGAGAAATATCTTCGTAATGATAAAATATTTGTGTTGTGTTTTATTTGCGCATGCAAAAAGTATAAAACATGTACACGTTAAGTTTAAGAGAGTATCTGTTAGTGCTCCAAATTTCTCGTCGTTATTAAAATAATTGGAAGAGTTATTAAATAAATAATATCTACATATTAATACGTGAACAGAAAACTCTCGGTACCATCTTACGAAAATTGCGCGGAGTAAGAAATAAGAAATTTGGCAGAATTAAAGTTTATATAGAGGATTGTGTAAGTGTGCTAATATTTTTATAAAATATGCATTATTAATGTGTTGAATTGTTAGAATAAAACCTCACGCATACGAATGTGAAACTATTTACACATACATGTACACATTTTACTATAAGATTGTGACAAACCGTAGTCATGACGGCCGTATGTTAAGCAAATGAAATATGGCAAATTTAGTTAAGATAATTGAAAGAGCTAGTGAATAGTTAATATTATTATAAATAGCTGGTGTTCAGAGCATAACGTTGGATCAGCAACTTGTACCTACTAGGTGCGTACGGTGCTGATTTAAAATTAAAACAAATAGTTTTATAAGAGTAAGCTAAATGACTTAAATCAGTATATAATTTGACATTACGACCACTCTGAACTTTAGGCGGAAAAGGGAACCTTAAACAGAACGCTAACCTTGGAATGTGTTTATCGTTTTAAATTGCAACAATGCTTCGATTGTGCTTTTGGGAACTTCATAAGCCTTCATCCTTCAACTTCATCAGATGTTACATTATATAACAATGTAACAAGAGGGAAATTTTAAATAAAGTATCCATTGGTAATATTCCGGTTTTATTCCGAAATCTGCGCTGAGCAAAATCAAAATTAGTATAGTGCTAGATACGAGTAAAACAAAGGTGCTAATGTACACCTAAAGCTTTAATTATACCTAAATTTTTTTAATAAATCCATACATACAAAAATCGTAGTTCATTAGTCTCGGTAAAACTGTTGGACGGATGTAAACTCTGTTTATTTTGTTTCATCCCCCTTATTGCAAGGACGGTGTAAAAGTAAAAAAATAAAACAAGTCGAAATATTATTTAAAAATTCAAAACAATGCAGATTTGGTCGCTACTTTAGAACACTTCGAATAAATGACGTTTGTACTAGACCTTTTATGACGTGACATGTAAAAATATTATTTCATAAAACATTCAATCAATGTGAAAACGCCTTAAAAGGTATTTGGCTAGGCTAGGTTAAATGGCTAATAAGAGAAGAGCCGAAATTCGGGTAAGACAACGTCTGCCAGCTTCACTAGTTTTAAAGAATAATTACAAGACATAAATATTTAACACTTAAATTTATGTTATAAATTGTTTCCTAAACGTGTTATAACATTTTTTTATTATGTGTCTGTGGTGTTTCTATTGTAATGCATTTGTACTCGTACAAAACGTTCAGGGATTACGTGTAACTTAATGACCTTAACTTAATGACCTTGCCTTTTGCCTCCGCGAGTCGTGGGTTCGATTCCCGCCTCGAGTCTGGGTGTGTTATCTATATGTATGTATAATATATATTTCTACAGAAATAAAAATTGTGTATAACAGGCGTCCGTTGCCTATAACGGAGGCATAAAGTTGTCTACCTAAGGATCTAGCGTCCGTGTGTCATATAGACCAATACATTTATTTATTATATACATTAAGGCTATATGAAGTACTAAATTATTATATATATAAAAGGAAAATCTTACCATCATCTTAAGCTGTTCCGTTAACTTGGTGGGGTCAAATTGTGTCTTGAACGGCGGATATACGAATTTTCCATACTTTCTCGAAATGTTACGAATATGTTGCTCCGCCTCCTATAAAAGATACGTTACAACTTTACTGTTTAGCTTTGTGTATTATAATACACATACAGCTTTTACCCGAAACTAGGTCCGCGTAAAATCAGTTGAAAAATATAGATTCAAATTTTAGCGTGATGATAGTTCTATAAAGTCTTCCTAGATAAATGGCCTATCTAACACTGAAATAATTTTTGCGTTCAAGCAAATAAAGAAACAAACTCTTCAGCTGTAATATAAAGTATAGATAAAGATTTCATACAATGATTTTTAATTCTTAAGAATCAATTTTCATATTTGAGTCCGAGGTACGTTAATTTTGTTTTTATTTATTTATTTACTCGTCATCATGAGCCCGCGTCAGTCCGCTGCTGGACTAGGGCCTCTAGGGCCTGCGTACGCCATATGCTTTTGGTGGTAGCTAACTGCATCCATCCATCCAACCATTTATTCACTCATGACTAGTAAAATTAAACGTCACACGTTATTTAAGGGGTTAACAATATGCGTGTAAATTTGATCTTTATACGTCCCGCGTATTTCGAGATTTCGTGTTAAGTGGTTTTCCGCTTTTATTTATAGAAGATGGGAAACTGAACATTGATTCGAATTATCTTTACTCTAATTTTTTTTATTCCACATAATTCTGTTTTGCTGGGCTTAAATTTTATTGGAAAACAAATGTAAAACAGAAAGAAAGTTTTCAATTAAAGATAAATAAAATATAAATACCTATATGACACACCGACGCCTGTTATAGACAATTTTTTTTTTTGTAAAAATATCTAAATGTATACATATAGATAATACACCCAGACGCGGAAGCGGAAGGCAGCGGAAGGCAGAATCACTGCCTGCTGCGCCAACTGGCCAGTCTTACCAAAAATACGGACTTTAAAATTAAATCGTTTGTTACAGATGACTACGACTCCCGATCCTCGACTACAGGCTCACCACTGCGAAGAAGTAACTCATCACCCAACTCCGAGATTGCCTACAAGCAGTTCAACATGCACTACGAGAGAAAGTGCAGTACTCCACCCCCCTCAACCGACTCGCGTCTCATGCACTCCCCAAATTACACTCCGATCGAATACTCCCAAAACAACGGCAGGAAGAAACGGTCCAGGGCCGCTTTCTCCCACGCCCAAGTCTACGAGCTCGAAAGACGGTTCAGCCAGCAGAGATATCTATCAGGTCCAGAACGAGCAGACTTGGCCGTCAGTCTGAAACTAACCGAAACCCAAGTCAAAATCTGGTTCCAAAATCGTCGATACAAGACGAAAAGAAAACAGCTTCAACTGCAGGAGAGTGGTATGCTAGCAGCGGCTGCAGCTGCCGCGAATCACGCGAGGAAAGTCGCGGTGAAAGTCCTAGTCAACAACAATGGCCAACCTTCTATACCAGATCTGAAGTACCAAACACCAATGGGCAAATCTTTTAACCCAGCGGTGTTCGGTCCACCCAATTTGCTGGAAGGTTCACCGATACTGAAGCATTTTGCTGGCGTCTACGGCGTGGATTTTGGGAAGAACCCTGAGTACAAAGCCTTACTCCAGGAGTCGTACAACCAGGCTGTACTACAGTCCCTATATGGTCCCCATCTCGGGGTAAACTACCCAAATCTACCATTATCGTATATGTACTACCCCGGACATCCTGCCTTCGGAATGCCTATCCCCTGCGAAGTGGATAGAAGTCAAACAGATTCTAACGCTGACGTTACGAAAGAGTTTGGTGAAAACTCGATGAAAGTGGAAAAAATAAGTGATAAAAGTAAACTAGATGTTAATGAAAATAGCAATGAAAGTATGGCTAGTAATATTGAAGTAGAAAATTAAATACTTGATGAATAACTGTTGAGAAATGTAGTAGAAATTCTTGAAGTAGATTAAGAAGAGATAGACGGTGATCTCTTCTGAAATCAGTACGCTCTTCTGAGAGCAGTAGTATGTGGAAAATTTTTAGCACTTTTAAATTATTTTCTAACAAATTTTGTCAGAAATCTCACTGTAGTAACTCTTTCTGTAAAACTATTCGCACATTAAACACAATGTTACAATATTTACATAAGAAAACCATAACTAATAGAGTGAGGCGATACTTTGCAAAATTTCACGGCAAACAGAATAAAATTAAACTGCCTGAAAACAAATTTATTTGCGGATTTACGCAAAGTAATTTAATGTTTCTGAAAGGAACTTTCACATTTTTTAAATTAGTTACCTGAAGTAAATTTTAAAAATGTAATTTCAACTCCATGATCTTGCAATATCTTCACTTTAAATTGTCTCATGAAATGATTATGAAAGAAACGCAATTAAATTTTATTAATATCTTAAATGTAAATAAATATAAAGCATGAAACTATGTCTCTCGAAATAGTTTCGTAGTCTACGCATTCATTCCTGTCTATGAAACCAAAGATGAAGAAGAACATTAACCAAAGATAAATCATAGATTATGTAAATGTACCAAAGATACTATCATGTATAATACCGGAGCCAGGCATAGCTCAAAGTGTTGGTACATTTTTGTCCTTCAAGTCCACAAAGTACTACAAAACTTTGTTCAGTTACACAAAGTGCCCGGCCACACTACATGATCATTCAAATGAAGCCATATCTGGCTCCGGCATAAGAAACCAAAGACGAAAGAGATCTTAACCAAAGCAAAATCATAGATTATGTAAATGAACCAAAGAGAATATAATTTATAGTTTTATTCATAGAAAAATAAAAAGCAGTATTTTTCCGTGGTTTTATTAATAAATGACAGATGTATACGATTACAATAAATAATAGATTGTATAATTTTTACCAAAAATGTATAATAATGTGAGTAATTCGAACCAAAGAAGAGTTAATCTTAAGTTTTCAATAACACATGGCAGGTTTATACAGTTATTTGTTAATAATAAGTTAAGTTGTAAATAATGTTTTGTTGTTTTTAGCAAGTTGTTCGTAGTTGATATCACTATTGTAAATATTAAGCAATTTTTGGATAGATATTAAAGTTTAATATACGTGCAATACCGTTAAAATATGTCGTATTTTTTATTCCCTCAAATTTCCTCACCCGTGGAGCAAACACAGTATGAGCCAGAAAGAGTTTTTTTTATTTAATGGTCTTCTTTCTTTCTTTTATTATTATTATTTCTTCTTTCTTCTTTCTTCTTTCTTCTTTCTTCTTTCTTTTATCTACTTAAGACTGGCTGTTTCCCGCGACTTAGTCCTCGTAAAATTAGGTGAAAAGTTTTAGCCTGATGGCATATGACCATAGCCATAGGTACATAGATAAAGAAGAAAATTTAACCAAAGATAAATCATAGATTATGTAAATGCACCAAAGAGAATTAATGAATGAATGAATTTATGGCATATGACCATAGCCACCATCATAGCCTTCGTCGATAAATGGGCTATCTAAGACTAAAAGAATTTCTTAAATCGGAGCAGTAGTTCCTGAGATTAGCGCGTTCAAGCGAACCAACAAACTCTTCAGCTTTATATATTAAGAGCTGATTTTAAGCTATAATCGGTAAGTGACGTATGGAAAATTTAGAAACATGCTTATGGGAAACATTCTGTATCCCGCTGAAGTTTTTTGCTTGCACAAATCATTACTATACTGACGCCCATGGACATCTGCACGACCAGGAGGCAGACAGATGCGTTGCCGGCCTTTAATGACGAGTTTAGGCTACCGGGAAGTCTCGCAAACCGAACGAAACGCGAAAAGAATACCATCACTTGACGTGACAGCATTGCCGCCACTTCACGCCGATCTTATGTAAGAAAGAGGTACAATTATCTATATGGTAATAGGTGGAGCGAAAGGTTTACAAAAGCTGCGCCTACAAAGGAGAAATTTTGTAATTTTGTGAAATATAGACACTAAATGAATTAATTCCATAAAAGACTAGTTCTCTCATTTTCAGCATTTATTTGAGGTGTAAACAAACAGCATGTGTCTTTGTGCAAACTTCACAAAGTTTCAGTGGAGACTGAAAAATGAAGGAGTGTCTCTGTAACCAGAGGATGGAGATGAGCTGGAATTAAAGTCGGTGCAGATCAATAATTTGGACATATTTTTAGAGAAAGCGATATGGAACTAACGGGAAAAAAGTTTGTAAAACAAACTGCAGCCGTGTCAGATGAGCCATTCTGCTCAGGTGGAGAGACGCCTCCCAGCCCACTCACACTCAGTGGCTGGCTGACATCTCCAGTTTCCTGTTTGAAACTGGAGAAAATCAGATTCTCACTTCAGCAGAAAGAGGGTCAATTTGAAAAGGTCTGGAGACCGTTCCTAGAACTATTCCAGTCTCTTTGACAACACAATCTACCTTGAGTCGCAGCTTCTTGGCCATTATTATTATTCAATGCTTTTTTTCCTTTCCTTCCTTTCCCCTTTTTCCTTTTTCTCTTTTCTATTTTCTTCTCTCTTTTTTCTCTTCTCCTCTTTTTTTTATTCTTATTTCTTTTTCTCTCTTTACTCACCAGTTAGAGTGCCCTCATAAAAGAAAGGACCAACAATTCTTGAACCAATTAAACCGCACCAAACATTAAAACTGAAACGGACTTGTGGGCGTCTTGGATGTACTAAAAGAAGATTTTCCTTTGACCAGTAATGATTTTTTGTATTGTACATTCCAGAATTTGAGAAATTCGATTCATCGGTCCATATAATATAACGAAAGTTGTTTACATTTTGGCGACAAAAGATACCAGTGGCAAAAAAACATTCTTCTTTCTGGATCCCCTGGCAAAAAAAATTGAACTGGTTTGTACTTATAAGGAATGAATTTGTGTTTCTTTAGAATCCTATGCACAGTGTGACCTCAACTTTCTTTGTTAATTTTTAAACAATCTAAATGTGATTCTTCACATGTGGATACACATGAGACACTGCAGGTGAATAGGGGAAAAAAGTAGACATCAGTTTAAAAAGTTTGCTGTAGATTACTGACATTAATATGAGAATAATGTATTGCTAGTGTAACTTTTCTGCCATTTTATGTTGTTGTATAAAAAATAAGGTGATTTATGCCTAAAAAGGCCAATAATTGCCCACAACTTCGATAAGGAAGCATTATAAACCCTTCACCTTATCACCACCACTTATCTCTTGAAGCCTTGGCATTATGGTTATTTCAGTATTGTATGTACACACAACTTTCCATGCATGTTGTGTCTCCATGGGCCGATTGCTGCAGCTTCTCCATTAGTGTCTATGACTGTGTGCGGTGGGAAAGACTGTTTGTAAGGGCGGCACGGTGGCACAGTGGTTAGTGCTCTTGCTTCACAGCAAGTGTTTGATTCCCACCTGGACGGGGGCATTTCTGTGTGGAGTTTGCATGTTTCTTTCCCCATGTTTGGATGGGTCTCTCCAGGGGGCTCTTGTTTCGCCCATCATCCCAAAACATGCACAATAGGTTAATCCTCCAGCAGGTGATTGTGACCATTCGTCTGGAGATGGGTCCCCGAGCACTGGCCCACTGCTCTTTACAGAGTGCCCCAACTAGGGCAGAAGACTTATTAGGACGTGAAAGGAATTCTTTCTAAGCATTCGGCCAATAGTTTTGTTAAATGGTATATAGGGTAGCAAAAATAATAGTAGACATGAAATAAAATTCTTAGATAATGGTTTATTTAAGGGACTTGCTTTTATTCGGAAGTCATCGATAACGAGGACTGGCTAGAAAAAAAAATTAAGTTTCTTAGATTATATTTTATTTAAGGGACTTGCTTTTAGGGTTTCGTAGTACCACAGGGAACCTTAATTTTTAGTGATTAAATTCATTAATATTTCTATTTATATAGTTTAAATAAAACATTACATTTTCATTGTAAAAAAGAAAAATTTTTTTTTACGGTACGGAATTTTATTCTGGGGAAATGCTGCAGACAAAGAATCTGTTTTTAAAGCTCAGAAGAGGTGTGTAAGGGCGATGTTTAAGTTAAAACAAACAGATAGTTGCAGAGAATATTTTAAAAATTTTAATATTTTGACGATGCCCTGTTTATATATTTTTGAAGTTATTACATATTTAAGAGCTAATATACATCAATTTGAGAAGTTAAGAAGTAATAGGCACAAGCACAAAATTCGTTGCCATTTAACTAAGATAGCTTACCTACGGAAAAGTCTAATCCATGTTGGTCCACATCTTTATAATCATCTTCCTAAAGATATTATGGAAACATGTGCCATAAGGCTACTCGATGTTTTATGCGTAAGACATCATATTTGAGATGTGATCGCATTCGTATGTGTTACTTGTTGGGCTTTATTTGAGTTGTAATTAATAATTATTGTAACTGTGTGTTTATGTTTACAAATTGTAGTGTTGACAGAAAATGTGAGCTTGAGGAAAGCTAATGAGGCCAGAAAGACCAAGATGCGATATGTGGTATTGTGATGGTACACCGCTGGCTGGCGGCTGACGCGTTATTGGTCTTGCCGGCTTGCGCGATGTTGTCCAACCGACATGCACGATGTTGGTTTCACCGGCGCAAGGCTGCGCTTACGGAAGGCGCAAGGTGTCCTTCATTGATTGAGTTGCCTCTTAGTTTCACTCTATTTGCGTTGCTTTTTATTTTCACTCTGTTTGACTTGCCTCTTGGTTTCACTCTATTTGAGTTGCTTTTTGGATTCCATTTCGATGAACAAAACATTAGTATAAACTACATCATGTATAATATTACTACATAATGATTAATAGTTATTTTAATTATTGCCCTTATTTTTTTTTACGACGATTAATATTATTGCCCTTATTTTTTTCTTTTAGGTCGGCAAAGTATATACAAATATCTTCTCATAAACGTTATTGATAACAAAAAAGTTGTTGATTATTGCGCTAATCGTATCCAATATTATTGTAAATAAAATTATATAAAGGTTTCGATTAGAAAACAATGAAATTCTAAATTATGATTAAGTATGTGCGTGACAAATTGTCGAATATCTCAATGTCACGATAACAGATTTCGATGATTCTTTTTTTATTAGAAAGATAATAAAAAATACTTTAAAGGTAGTTTGACGAGATTTTGGTTACGTTCTGAATTCAGGATCCATGGCTTAGTAACGGAACTCTTCAATTCTGAAAAGTAAATCAACGATACTCGGCCGAATCTTTTATAGGCTCTCCGGATATTTAAGTCACCTACCGTAACGTCGTTATGGTCAAGTAATAGCTGTCGTAGTCGAATATGATTATCAATGAAACTCCTTAACCCGGTGGCCTAAACTCGTCATTAAGGGCCGGCAGCGCATCTGCTGTCCTTCTGGTCGTGCAGATGTCCATGGGCGCCGGTAGGCACTTCGGTGCCTTCCGCCTGCTGGTCTGCCCCCTTGTAACACAGTCTGTGCTCTTTTTTCAATGAATCAATGAGCCTCAGTAGCTCAACGGTATAAGGTATGGAGTGAAATCCGTAAGGTTCGCGGTTCAAACTCCACCTCCGTTGGGGTATTGTCGCACTCACTACACATACAAGCTTTTAATTTAAGCTTAGTAGGAGGGAAAAAGGGAATATTATAAATATATAAAATAAATATATATGGGATAATACACCCAGACTCGAGACGGAATTGAACCCACGACCCCCGGAGCATTGGTGCACTGCCCACGCGCCAGCGGACTAGTCACCACAATTGATAAGTAAAGTTTCATTTTTAACTGGTTATTTTTTGCAGACTATCTCCGGTTTCCGAAACGAAGAGGAGAGACCGGAGTCGCTCGAACAGCAATCCACCACCGGAATTGAAACGCATACCCGTTTGGGAGACCAACATCGACATATCTCCTCCACCACCTCCCTATAGGAACAAATTTTCGGAAATGGGAGAAAGTTCACAATATGCCAACAAAAAGAGATACCCGGACATGTCGGAAAGGGAAGACAGAAGAAACAATGATAACAAAGAGCAAAACTATAAACCGAATAGATATGAGAGATACGTTCCGACGAATCGCGAATATGGCAGAAACTTTGATACTATTGATGCCAATCGTGAGGATGAACCCGAGCGTAGGTCGGAAATCTATCAAGGGCCAAATTACAAGCATCCCTATAATGAAATATGCGGCTATCGACGTCAAAATAGTAAAATCCCTGACCAAAATTATGGTGCAGCGACCACTAGTAGATATCGCGATTCGGAACAAAGTTATAGCGACCCATCTTCACGGTTTCGTGATGCAGCTCAAAGTTACAGTGATGGGTCCAATAACCGCTTTCGTGATACTGAACATAAGTTCAGCGAAGGATCCTCTAGCCGGTTTCGTGAGTTTGAACCGAAGTATAATGAAGGCCCCTCAAGCCGGTTTCGTGATTCCGAACAGAAGTACGACGAAGGTCATTCAAGCCGGTTTCGTGATTCCGAACAGAAGTACGACGAATGTCATTCAAGCCGGTTTCGTGATTCCGAACAGAAATACAACGAAGGACTTTCAAACCGCTATCGTGGTTCTGAGCAAAGTTACAGTGAAGGCACTTCAAGTAGATTTCGTGATCCCGATCAGAATTATGGAGAAGTTTCGGCGAGTCGGTATCGCGACTCTAGAAAAAACTATAGTGACGCTCCAATGAATCGTTATCGTGACTCTGAACCAAATTATAACGATGGTCCTTCGAGCCGATACAGGAGTGAGCAAGACAGGGATTCCAATTATAGAAACAAAATAAAGCTTGTAGATTACTAGGTGACTTAGTTAAACGCCAAATTATTACGGTTTTATGTATCATAGATAAGGTAATATCTAATTATTAAAACATTTATGCTAAAATAAGGTTTTTTATTTTGTAATTGTTTGTACAAAAGTATACATCTAATAAATATTATTGAATGGAAAATGTTTACATTTGTTACTCTTTCACCATAACTCTTATTATGTAAACACATAGTTGGTATTGAACATAAAGATTATTACAAAAAGGGAAATTACGTATAATAGAAGTTTTATCTGAAACTTTTATTAGCCTGTATTAGTAGAATTTTTTTTATTACCGTCAATTCGAACCTGTGTCTTTGGAAAACGGGGCAAGACGCTTAATTTGTAAAGTAGTGCTCTGGCAAGTCTGATTATCGTTTTAGTAGGGGCAGTAATTTTCTTCTATTTAATTTCTTTCAAAATAAATCTATAGAAACTCTTGGCAAACCTTTTTATAAGATTATCCATGGTAGACTACAGACGTTAGTGTTAAGCGGCGTGTAAACGATCAAAATATTTGACAAATTTTACGGTTTTTGTTAAATTATTTGATAGTATGGAGCTTTGAAAGGTTTGTCAAATATTATACATGTTTGATTAAACATTGGATTGAAATTGTGTTAATTAACAAATATATTTGAACTTCAACCGTGGTGTTTGTCGTACAAAATCTCGGTTGTCGTTTTGACATCATAGATGACGGAACCGGTTTGCCCATTTGAGGAGAACGTAGTTTAAACAACAATTAATGTGAGTTTTTTTAGTTGCCATCTCTAATCCTTAATATAATTACACTTTTTTTAACACTTAAAACATTTCACTCATAGATCTAGTTGAAACTGCAACCGTGACTATTCAACGATAAGTGTTAAAAGTTATGTTGGAAAGATTCGAAATAACAGCATTTAGCAATTTTAATTGCGCGTCAATCAGTCTTATGCATCGGTAATTCCGATTCTCTCCACTCCGAATTATTCAAATATATCTTAATAGCTCCCCTCTTAATTTTTCCATTAGAATAAAACTATGTTAAATAACGTCGGTAAATCAATTACATTAAAAAAGTAATTCTTGACTAAACTTCAAGCTTTAGACGTGCGTGGCCGCGCATATGGCCCGCGATCCCACTCTTTGTGGCCCGCGGCTGTTTTGTAAATGGCACTCTAATTCTTATAAATAGACAAGAATTTTTATATTGTTTATAATGTCTACTACCCAGATAGCTCGACACCTATTTCAAATAAATATTCTATTTAAGTGTAGTCATCATCTTAGCACCATCATCTCATTTCTTAACAATACGGCCCGCCTACATCACATTTTTTTACGATGTGACCGTTACCTGCCCAAAGGTTGCGGACCTCTGCTTTAGACGATTTTTAATGCAATGAAGATAGTATATAACAGTCTAAAATTATTCCTTACAACGCAATAATAGATACACTAGATATTATTTGGCCTTAAATCTTAAATGTATTCACTTTTAAAAGTCACTAAGTATTTAATCAATCACTGAGAGTGTCAACATCCACATCTTCGTTGTCTTCGATGGCTGTGGAGTCTGGATCTCTAGCCGCTACTGGACCGACGCCCGCTCGTCCTTCTTTTGTATGCCGCCACTTCATACGGCGATTTTGGAACCAGACTTTTACCTGAACAAGTTTAGCCTTTTAAATAATCATTCAATTGTTAACGAAAGTATATACATCTTAGAATAGGAAGTCGTAACTTAATAAGTGGGCACGAAACAATATAAAAATATTCCTCAAATAAAATAAGCATTTCGAATAGACCAATGGGAGGTTAATCTTTAGTACACAAACACACACCAACACGGATAAGTACACAAACTCATTTTTTGTACTTTTTAATTTGTACTTTTTCTTTTACTTCCTGTTGCGTATTCTTTATTCTGTTAATCTATTTCCTAAATTTATAAATGTAATCACTTTTGGCCTTATTTATCTGTTATTGTCTATATGTTAATGTTTTCTGTAACGCTGTTGATTACTAATAAATAAATAAATAAATAAATATGAATTTAAATGTCTTCTAATTAGCTGTACCCCGCGGCTTCGCCGACCTGTCTTCCTGACCCCCCTTATCACTTAAGAGTATGAAAAAAATATTAGTAGTCGATTCTCAGACCTACTGAATCAGATTAGTTTTAAGGAAACTTTTATTATTATGTTTTATTTTATTTTTTTGTTTTGTATTCTTTTTTTTTAATGTTTTCTTAGTTATATTTTTTTTAATATTTTATTGCTTTTATTTTTTTTTAATTTTAGTTTTCTGGTGTGATTCGGAATAAAGTTATTTTCATTCATTCATTCATTCATTCATTTATATTATAATATATAAAGCTGAAGAGTTTGTTTGTTTGTTTGAACGCGCTAATCTCAAGAACTACTGGACCGATTGGAAAAAATGTTTTAGTCTTAGATAACCCATTTAACGAGGAAGGCTTATATATCACTGTACATAATCCATATTTATGTATTTATTATATATTCAATAAAAGTATATCGATTATTTAAAAAGAAATGATAAAAAATATGGTTGAAATAACTTTCACAAGACTTTGTAAAAAACCCTGAGTGCATAAATATTTTTTTATCTAAATTAAAAAAGTTATTAAGTTATCATAAGTCACATACGGTCTCATTTCATGATTTATGTTGGCCCAATTATGTATAGTACAGACCAATATTTGACTACACTAAAAAAAAATATTTGGTCATATATAATCAGCAAAAAAGGAAACACACTAAACACGCAAAAGAAAAGTGTTTAACGAGTATTTTATGAACGTTTGTAGAAATACGTGAATCAAGATCGTCTTAGAAATTTGGTAGATTAATTACAGAAAGTATTTTGAAGAATTATGGAAAGAGAAAACATATTAGGACCCGTCTTTTAATATATATCAAAAGTAATGCGAATTATTGAAGTGTTATTATAATTTTTTTTTTTAATTTATACAAATTAATATAAAAGATTGATATAGAAAGAAGACGGAGAAAGACCGTTAAATAAAATTAATATATACTAGTGCGTAGTATTTATTTAAGATACATCAACCGATGTATTAAAACTAAAAGAAGTAAATCTTGTTACTTATAATAGAGTTTTAAATAAAAACCATTGCATAATTTCACCTAATAAGACCAGTCCAGAAGAAGCAGAGAAATACGAAGAATTACACAGGTGAGTATCTGAAACAAAAGACAAAACAATATTAGTATAAATAAAGAGTAAAGTACACGTCAGTAAAAAATTATACTTTATTTATTAACAAAGAAAGTATATTGGATATTAATTTATTAATTCGGCTTGAATAAAAAATTATGAATTTATTTTAGCTTCTTAACTTTCAAATATTTTACGAAATCTAAAAAGCAATGATAAACTTTTACACAATGCCTAGAAAAAAAAATCAACCATAATTACGACATCAAAACCGAAAATATTTTTCTTTACAAAACGTTTAAACGAAAGTGTATTTCTTCTGGTAGATGTTTAAATGTAAATTTAGCATATATATATTATTGCTTTATCAACAGAGAAAACATAACAGAATAATGTTTTGTTTACCCGTAAACTATGTCTCTACATCCAGACATTAGAAAGTGTTAAATATTCAAAAAATTTAAGCTTTTACGGTGGTCATGCAAATACACAATATGCACAAAGATCGACATATATGCTATTCCTGGATTATTTTATGTGATAGGAAATGGAATAACCTTTCCATAAAGCAAAGTAAAGAATTTAAATAAAAAAGATCATCTTGTAGGCAGCAAGATTTTAAACCAATTTAACTCACTTGGGTTTCTGTATAAGACGTGCTTCACGTAGAGCTCTGGCTTTTTGTCTTTTTCTTCTTTCTTTCGTTTAAAATAACTTCAACTGTAAGGTTAACGACAATAACCGTATACCTAACTAGTATTCTCTCGATAGAGGAATATATATAGAGTGAAATTTTGTGTTGTATGCACGAAATTCAAGCGTTAATCAACATGCAACCTTCACAGGATAAATGACATATTTTACTGTAACATCGTATAATCTGCCGTAACCGGCAATCTAGTGTTATTTATTATGAAAAGCGGTGATCTTAGCAGTGGTAAATTGTGTTAATAAAGTTTAAGTTTTTAGATTCTTCAATGAGATTTAACCTACAACAACCAGTGCATTTTCTATTTAAATAGAACTTATTCGCTCGTTTCCAGGAACACTTTTCTCCCAATACACCTCCGTTTTATTTAACAAAGCCATTTATACTAGGTAACTTACTTATAAATGGAAATTCTCGTAGATTTTGCTTTTCTTATCTAGATTCTCTCAATTGTTTTCCAGAAATTATTAGCACTTTTTTCAATAAGATAGCGAATCTGATCGAATGTCATAAATGTATTATTATAATTGTGATAAATAATGACTACGTAAGTATTTATTCAATTTACCTTTTTTTATTCAAAATTTATTTTTACTTTTAATTTTTCTTTAAATAAAAAACTAAGAGTCTCTTTTCTCTTTTTAATTATTACTGTTCATTATTTCTTTGTTCACAAAATTTTCTGTTACGTAGTTTTATACTTGTTATGTTGGTACATAAATTGTAAAATAAATAAATAAACATTAATTTGCTTATGATTTATTGTAATTATTAAAAGAGATACAAAAACAATAGAGATAAATATTAATTAACATATTGTTTTTTTTTCTGTAAACAATTCTTTATTTATACCAAATAACAATGAAACGTGAAAACTAATTAAAACTCATCCCTAAATACCCCCCAACCCTGATTGTTCCCGGTGCAAAAGGGTCCAACTTTTCTTTATACCATCCACGAATCCTTTAGAATAGACATACAAAATTTCGTCAAATTCGGTGCAGCGGAAGTACCTATAATCATTCTTTCTTCTTTAAAATAAAGCGGTTTTCGAAATATCAGAACGGATAAAACCAAACGGGAAGCACCAGGTTTCAAATAAAAAAACAATTATCAAAATCGGTTCACGCTGTGGAAATATTTGAGATAATAAACATAAAACAATATTTGGTTGGAAGAAGTTGTTTGACAGGAATAAACAATAGCAGACAGTATCGTATATATATTTTTAATTAAGTTTATAAATTAACAAAAACTATTCTATAATCATCAGCCACAATTAAAATGAATTTGTAATTTTCCGTCTTCTCATTTGTTCAATCCATTTTTCTAATTGTTGTTGACCAGTCAAATAAAAAATAAGCTTGTTAAATAAATTTCAGTAGCATCTTTTAAATTCTCCTTAGAAAGATGTAACATCGCAAAGGAGACCGCAGTAGACGACGTCCAAAATGTCCTCAGCAACTGCAGCAGGATCGAGGATAGAAGTTTACAAAGTTGATGTTTGGGTGTTTACGGACGGGTCGTAAAGCTATATACGCGGTTTGACCAATTACCGGCGGGGAAAAGAAAAAGTTTCGTTAATCCTCGACGCACTTCGAGTCTTCCTTCGACGAATAGCAGTATCTGTGTTGAATTATTTGACAAATATATATAATATATTTCAGGAGAACTGTACAAACTTCTGCTAGATTATTGCGAGACCGATGCGCTGCGCACTGATCTGTACGAGTTCTTGGAGAAAGCCCTGGAGGGAAAGCTGTCGCCCGGCGACCGAGGGGCGGACGCGAGCGAAGCGAAGGCCGACCGCGCAGTGAGCAAATTATTTCACCCCGCCCAATTAAACCATTCCGAACTTGAAAATTTCTCTAGACACGAACGCTTGCCTTTGACTTGGACGTCACCGTTACCGACGCCTCTTGACGTTTTCACTTCTCTTGCGACTCCCGGAGTTCCAGAGTTTTCTTTTTTTGCACTAAATAGGAAGTGAAATTATAATAATCCTTTATTAGAAAAATAATTTACTTCAACCAAACCGCAATTTCGCGAAAAATAATTTTGAAAGTTGAGTATTAAATATGTCCATATACAAAATATCATAAAGTTAAAATCAAATTCAAAATATCATAAAAGTAGTTCAGCCGTAAAGATTATGATTTAAAAAAAATTAAGATTCCATAGTTTAAAACGTTATTTATATTTCAGACTTATGAAACGGAAACCTACCAGCTTCCAGCGGCAGATGATATATCACCAGACATGTTTATATCTGATGATGATGATGATAATAAAGAAGTAACAACCACAACGACGTTCAGCGATGACGCAAACGAAAAAAGCGTTGACATCGTTGATTCTAATACAAATTCAACACCAGATTTAATCCACATGGAGGAAGGTCGAAAAATAACTGATGGCAATTTAGTGGATAATCCTGATAAAATAATAGACACACGTAAAACAGGAGATGTCGACTATAATAAGTCGAACAGTTCAGACAAAATGGCGGAAAACGACGGGACGCCTAACCAGACGTCGCGATTATTTGATGAAATGGAAAAATTAGATGCGGACAGCGGAAAATTAAACCTTAAAAGTCCACAGAAATCGTTCTTCGGTCAAACCAGCAAAAAGAGGGAGTCGCCCATAGACGTTGAGGACAAAGTCATGATGGAAGTGGCGCCAGATGTCAAGAAGAAGTTAACTAGGAAAATTACAGATTATTTCTCAAGAAAACCTATTTGATATCCTAATCTGTTGCTAAAATAGCAACTAATAGTTGTGAATGTGTTTGTTGTAATAAAGAAAT
>JANCMC010033613.1:14999921-15013230 GCA_024363005.1 Charaxes varanes
AAAACCTATTTGATATCCTAATCTGTTGCTAAAATAGCAACTAATAGTTGTGAATGTGTTTGTTGTAATAAAGAAATTGTTCATATTTCTCAATTTATAATTACTTTACCCTATTGTTTATGTAAGAAATTGAAATAACACATCTTCAGTCAATTTATTTTATACTGGCTCGTAACCGCAACATCGTCCGCTTTGTCTTCTTTGACCTTCATACAAACTTTCAACCCCTATAACACCCCTTTAACATTTCATTACCGCGACAAAAAGTATATCAGCACCAAAGTTCATCAAAATTGGGGAACTGGTTTAGGTGTGAAAACTTTACGATAAAGAGGTTTACGTAAGACAGATTCACATTTATAATATTAGTAACGTTTATTTTGAAATCACGCTAAATCTTAGTTAAAAAATGATGTAACTTGCTCTAAGTTGTTATCTATATAATAATAATAAAATAAGTTATCTAAATAATACTATAAGGAAATCGTGTTAGTTACGACTCAACCGATTTTTGCTGTAAATTGTTGGGGCGGTAGCTAAGAACCAGGAGGCGGACATAGAATAAATAGGTTATCAGTCAAAACATCAATGACGGGAACAGGAGCAGGAATAATATTATACGATGTAGTAAATAGTAAGTAACCCAAAGAAAAACGTCTGCCGGCCCGTTAGTTTTTCTAATAAAAAACATTTAAAAAATGTTTAAGTCGATTGAATAAGACCGGGATTTTTATTCTCCTTGAAATTACTTTCATATTTTGTATTACTTTTATGATTGAAGTATATGTAATAGTATAAATAAAAGTAACGTGTCCTGACGTATAACGCAGGATGAGGAAAACCCATTGCGTATTTCATAATAATAAGGAAAAATGATCCCACTATTACCCAACGAATGATAAAATTCCAGTCAAAAGACGCACTAGGTGTAGAGGCAATAATTATTATTGACTCAATATTCGCCTTCTGTGGGAACACTCATTG
Organism: Charaxes varanes; assembly: GCA_024363005.1. Classification (NCBI taxonomy): domain Eukaryota; kingdom Metazoa; phylum Arthropoda; class Insecta; order Lepidoptera; family Nymphalidae; genus Charaxes; species Charaxes varanes. Next base: position 15,000,906 of record JANCMC010033613.1, read on the forward strand.
CAGCGACTAGTTCTTCGAAGTTAAAGTAAGTAATGCTATTTTAAAAGTAGATTAATTAATATATAAGACGGTATAATATGTACATATCTATATATTTTAATAGTAAGAAATACAATGTTTTTATTGCTGTTGTGTGAATCACAGTGAGGTCATCCGTCACGGCCATTAACCCAAAAGTTATTTTACTCTTTGGTCGTAGTAAATGAATTTACATTCGCTTAATACATTTATTCGGTTGGCTACATTGAATAGTTTCGGCGGTAAATTCAATCATTTAACTTCATAATTTCAATATTAATCATTGAATATAATATATCGAAGATTTATTTTCATTGTCTCGAAGTTTACCTTTTTTAAACGAACAGATAAAATGCTTTAATATCTGTTTTCGTCATAGGTATCGTGTACGACGACGTTACAAACAGATTTCAATCATATTTAAATATAGTGTATTCAGTCTCAAGATACACGATCCTGCAAAATATTTTCCTCTACATGCAAAATACTGTGTAGACGCAAACACACAAGCTCGTCAACATCATTGACTTTTTACTTATCTACATAAAATCAATACACAAATACACTCTATTTGTAGACCAGTCATGGCCAACAGTAAAGATTTAGAGGAAGCATTTATGGAGGCAATGTTTGGGACGCCTTCACCGTGGCTCTGCCCCGAGTTTCCTTTGGTTCAGCCTTCTGACAACCACGTCGATATGTACGAACTCAGAGGTGATGGCGTGATGAAACCGTAGGTATTTTTTGCGCGTATTTTATTCACTCTTATCAGTTTGCGATTTACGAAGGCGTTCTCGTGAAAGAAAAAAACACGATCAGAAAATTACGTATAAGGTGTAATTTTCTCTGCTTCTCCCATGGCCGTGAAAATCAAATTTTTGAAAAAATTCAAGTGCATGTTCACTTGCAGTGAACAGCAAAGCTTTGATTTGCGGCTTTACTTTGAGGCAAAACAAAGTATTCCGAACAAAAATCGCCGTGTTTTCTACTTCTAGTTGATTGAATATTCTATTCTATTCTACTTTCATTCTTCTACTATTGAATTATACTTCTAGTTGATTGAATATCGCTTATAATATGGACCTTTTGAATTCTGACTAAAGATAAACTAGCGAGTTGCTGTGACTTTACTGACTTCTTAAAATTTATCTAAATTAAAATACTTTATTATAAATTTTGTATTAATACTTCTTTTTGACTTTAATAATTAGCAGTTATGTGTATAAAATTCTCTTCGTTCGTGATTTAAAAAAATATGTATTATTTTGGTGGTAAGGAAATTTGCCAGAGTACCTTAAGCAATAGGCATAGAGCAGTTTTATTTTTTCATTATTATGCTGGAACCAGACATAGCTCAAAGTGTTTGTACAGTTTTGTCCTTGAAGTCTACAAAGTTCTACAAAACTTTGTGCAGTTATGCAACTTATGAATTTCATATGTACAATTATTATTATTTTTTAAATCATTATTTAATAATGTTTTAAAATATCCGCTAAACTATTTAAAACCATGTATTTAGAATCTTTAAACTCTTACGAAGTAAAGAAAGTGACATCCACAAATTTTGAAAATAATTTCCAAACATTAAGATTGCATTTTTGCAAAGTTATAAGAATTTTTAAATTACTCAATTGAAAAATAAAAAAGAAACATGTTTCTTTTATGTAACTTTATTGTGTATAATTAAAAAAAAAAACTTTCATAATAACTGTTATATCTTGAAAGATATTAAATATATATGAAAGGCCCTTAGGTTACCCCATCTACGTTTCAAACTCCTCTATCTCCCAATCAGAGAATTATTTCGATAACTCCATCCAACACTGAGATAAAATTATTTATATTTTTTACTATAATAAGTTTTTAGTTAACAAGACGAACGAATAATAAAATATGAATAAAATAACATTTAACTATCACTAATCAATTCATTAACTCTTGTTAAAGTACTTAACTTGTTACTATACTATAATGCCAAAACGTTTTTTTGCGTTTTCCGAAAAATCTGCTTTTTTCAGTTAGGTCACTTTATCATTAAAAGTGCGCTTCACGTACACACGTCAAACAAAGACGCATAGTTATGTGTGATAAAAAACAAGCAATTTTATTTGACACTAAATTATATAATTAAAGTCGCTCGAGACTAGCAGTTCCTAAAAATATTAATAATGTTATCAACTTCATAAAAATGCATACTAATTCTTGTAAGCTGTAATGAGATTCGCTTCAAGCGGCCTTTATATAAAACACATTAGACTTTTAAAACTAACTATTAAACAAGTAACAAAAAGTATGACTTAATATAAAGTCAATAATAAAATTATCTTTTGCTCTATTATCATGGTTATCGAAATAATAAGATTTACCTTATTAACCTCAAAACAGATTTCCTTAATGAATATATATCTCATCATTTAAACATACTAATTTTCAATATAGAATTATACATATATTACGATATTATAGTTCATATTAATTTTAAAACATAAACGTGTTATCAAAATACATTGTTTTGTTTTAACAAATGAAATCCTGAAATTTGTATTTTATTTCCTCCATACTTTATAAACCTTAAAAAATATTTTCCAAAGCTTTATGAAACTTTTACCGCAATCTTTTACTGTCTCTATTTATTGTTATAACTGCTAGAGCTCTATATTTTTCGTCTCTTTATTATAATAGACAACATTATAGTATTAGCTTTAAGGAAACTTCTAGGTTTTTATACATATTTATGCTTTGGTTTATTAATCGTATGGAACTCTACGTTAGCGCGTTGATGTCTTTTGTGTGATAAAAATCTAATCTATTTATTCATAAGAAAAATATCTATAATAATGGTAACATACAAACATAAAACGTTGTAACTTCATTATTTTTTATAATAGAATTGTAGTATTTTTGTTTGTTATACATCATAAAATCAAAAGTGACGGGTTTGAGATATCTTAGATGCTGTACGACAGATCCATTCCACGATAATTAAATACATGAACCAGGTTATCAATTGTAGTATCTTATTATTCAAAGTATTATATCATAATTTGTTATTCAAAGGAAATCCGTATAAAGTTCTATTGAAGGTTACTCTTCTTTGTATTTGATACCTCCAAAGTAAGCTGCTTTAACTCCATCATTTTTTCAGGTTTTATAATGCAATAGAAATTCTTAAATCATATTTAATTACCAATTTAGAACAACTCTTTACCTGAGTAAAGAAGTCGGATCAATTGGAAGATATTTGGAAGAGAATTTTTCTCCACAAATATACACATAAAATATGTTGTTTGTTTATTATGTAGTATTAAAATTTATGTATGCGATTTGATATGAAAAATTATTTATTTAAAATAAATACAGTTATAATTTTCGTTTTTATTTTATTGACCCGCTTTGCGTTTTCTAAGATTCTGTAATACACAAAAAGTTATTGAGAATTGAAGATAGCAGTCGTTTATATAATGTAAGAAATATATTCAAAACGTCTGTTTGAAGTTTTAAAGAATGCTTGAATTATATTCGTTATGAGTAATGTTTTTTTATTTAGTAATTATTGATAGTTATTGATAAGTGATGAAACTGTTTTTACATAAACATATAAAGATAAAACTAATTAATTTCTAACAGATTTATTTTTTAATTTATTTTAATTAAAGATTACAGAAGATTTATTAAGAACGATGTTTAACACAGAGTAAAATGTTCTTATCTTCAAAATTTATACGATCTCTATATAAAACCAGGCTGACAACATTTTTATCTAAAGTTAATCCAGAGTCGCACCCGGCTGCCGAGCTCCCGGCGCAGCTTCTGATACTTGAATAGGAGTAAAGGAAGGGATGGAGTAAATGCATTTAAAGGTAGATGGAAATTGGTACTTGTACATCAGGCTGATCATAAACTCGTATGCCACCTTACTTTCCAAAAGAATATCTTAAAAGTATTCCCAGTGTTTTTTTTAAGCATAAGTTTCTTATGAAAGCGCAAAAGTTCATAAGTCCGTCGCCAAATTTATGAAAAGCAAAGCCTTATATAAATAAGGGAGATTAAAGCAAAAATAAAATATTTAAGCATACTTTATGAACATTCTTAAGTACAAATAGAAGTTCAGTGAATTTGCAGAGTAAAGTTTATAATTACGAGTCCATGAGACAGGAGTTGCGGGGGTCCGCTAATATATTATTCGCAGGGGAATTTGGTACATATGGAACAATTAAAAAAAAGAAATAAAGTTTTTATAGTAAGTAAGCGAGTGAAATAGAGGTTGCAAATTTATCTAGCAAGTTGGTCAGTGTTCCAGGAATTTTTCAAGAAATAGCCCCGAAATCAATATTAAAGTTTTTATATAAAATTTCTACATTTACAATATCAAAATTTTGTACTACAACTTTATGCTAGTATATAATAGCAAATTTATTTGAAAAATTCGTCAATTTTCAAGGATTTTTTCACAAAATAGCCCTGAAATAATTATTATTAAAGTTGCATCATTAGTTTTGTCTTACAACTATACAAGGCGCAAACAAGCAAGCAGTTCACCTGAGTGACCACTGTCGACTGCACAATCTTTCGCAGATGCGTTGCCGCCCTTTGCAGTGTGTAAGCCTTTTAGATCCCTAATTCGTAGCGGTCCAGGAGAACCGGATCGGGCAACTGATTCCACAGAGATGTTGCTCGAGGCAAAAAATGCATCCTTTTTTCTTCGCCCGTTCGTAAAAACTACAAAATCGGTTTCCATGAACTGTAACAAACAAACCAACAGTGCGTAGAAGTTTTGTTTGTTTACGCATTTTATCACGCCTTAACAGCTTTTAGCAGCAGGAATGTTACGTTTTTAAAATACAAACATTAAATTTAATATTTTAGTTCAGTTTTAAACTACATTACTACTGTTCTTGTATTTTAAAATTATACATTTTTGAAAAAAAAAAATAGTGTGTAGTGGTTAATTTATGCATGTTGGAGCCATCTATGTATGATATAGCATTTGAGTTTTTTTTTTATATATGTACCACTAGCTGTACCCCACGACTTCGTCCACATCTGCCACTCTTATCACTTAGAAGTTTAACAATAGTTTTTGGCTGAGTAATGCATTATTTTAGAACAAATAAAACAAAAATAAACTGCCTCCTTTACAAATTTCATCTTTGTATGTCCCGCGGCGAGATACGAGATTTCGTGACAGGTGAACTTTCGCTTTTACGAAACGTGATCGATTACGTTTTAGGTCTAAAGTGAGTTAATAATACAGGCATCATCGTTTCAGGCAGAATTATTTCAATATTTCCATCCAACACTGAGATACAGCTATCTTTGTCATTTTAACTGAAATATCTTTTTGTTAAAAAGACAAACAAATAATAAAATATCATTATAATAACATTTAAATATCATTCATTACTTCAATCTCCTTCTTCGTCTTCTTCTTAGCGTTGTCCCGGTACATGTCCAGCCGGGCTTAGTTCCTTCCACGATATGTTCTCAGGTTTTCGCAAAACGTGACCGAACCATCTTGAACGTTTCTTGTATTTTATCCGCTCACGTATACCGAGGCTTCATTCATTACTTCAATTATAGTATAATTAAACATAATTTATTACTATAATGTCGTTTTTATAAACTTATCAGCGGAATAAGTAGTAAATGACAAAACTTTTTTTTCAATTTTCCAAAAGTCAGCTTATTTGAGTTAGGTCAGTTTACGTTTGAACACGCGATATATAGATATAAGATTTGTATATTCCGTTCTTATATACATGTAGTTTATAAGTATTGAATGCACGTGCAATAAAACTTTCCTTTTGATACCTTCACCTCTACTTAAATTAGATTGCTAGTTGCGAGGTAGTTTCTTGTACATTGTACTCCTTTGTTCCGTTGCAAAATGAATCCGATTTCCCGTAGTGTACAATAAAAAGTTATTTGTATTGTGTTCCGACTTTACTTTAGCATAGCAATTCATTTGTAAGGATTTCCTGCGTACTTGGTATACTAAATATAACGTAGATATTATAAATATACTACGTATGACTATTGTTACAAATAAATGTATACAGGGCTATATGACACACGGGCGTCAGTTCTTAAAGCAGACAACTTAATGCCTGTGTTATAGGTAACAGACGCTTGTTGTAACAGTCTCTAATTAACAGATAATAAGTCTTTAATTTTAATATAGTTGCATCTTTATCCAACTTTGTTATAATTTGTGCGCCGAAAGCGGGCAGATGAAGGGGCCCTCCAAATGGAACGAGAATGCGCTATGCGGGCGAACTTAGTTCGTACGAGCGATCAAACATATTGATCGCACGTACGAAGGAAGTGGTCTAACTGAATTCGCGCGATCGCCTCGGACTTCAATTAGGATGTTTCTGAAGTTGGGTTTAGATCAAACGAACATATAGCTAGAGATAAAACAAGACCATGTTTAGTGTAAACGAAAATTTGTTCTTAGCAATTACACCAGATCCACGAGCAGAAGATTAGAATAAGAATTAGAATATTTGTAAACGCAGACAGAACAACGAAATAATGGTCTACGTCTATTTAAACTAAAAGAAATTGATTGAGTAAATGTAGAATCGTGTGATGTAAATCAGCCTTCAAACATCAGTGTTTGATCGCTAGTTCGTACCAGCTAAGATCGATAGCATCGCTTATTCGCGGTTCTTTTAAGATGACGGTGAGGATTAAAAGCACAAAATAGCACAATAATATTTTTCGTAACACACACGTTCACAAACACACACACACACATACACAGACACTTGAGATATACATAATCTTAATAAAACTTAATATATTGTACTGCAGAAGAGGGAGACTCTCACAGATATCCATATACTTAAAATAGGGTCTCAAACCTACGTAACCTATGTTAGATTAAGTTGAAATAAATAAATTATTTTGTATTTGTATATTTCGTGAATTCCCCATTACGTCTATATATACAACCAGACTTTACGGAACCTAAAAACCCATAAACACAAATGTTACACTGTATCTATAAACTGTATTGAAACAAGCGAGCACGTAAAAGGTATGTTTACACGTTAACTCACGCCCTGTAGGTTTCAGTTAAAGGCGCTGCATACTAGGAAAGCGAAGTTTGTGTTACAACGAATCTGTTCGCGACATAACGTAAACATTTGTGATGTGTCCGTTGATGTAAGCTGTGATAAAATAAACCGCCATCTTGTAAAGCCAGCTCCGATATTTCCAAATCTTACTAGAGCCTCAATAATTCTATGGTAAAGGAGATGCACTAAAAACCCGATTCGTGATACCGCTAATATATCGCACGAACTCCCGTAAAAATTTATTTATTTTTTCTCCCCGAACTCTACCCATACATATATAGGACATATATACATACGGACGACTGTTCCTAAGGTAGACAACTTAATGCGTCATGTGTTATAGGTAACAGAAGCCTTTTATACCGAAATATTTTTTTTTTTAACAGATTTTAAATACGTAATAATAAAACGGATAGAACAATTTACGTAAGGTGAATATTGCCTGATGTTGTTTGGCAATAGACACCTTCTTTAAGACTAAAACCGATCAATTCTTAAAGCAATGGTCAAGATTTCACATGTATTCAAAGTAACAATCTATATAATACATTTGAAGACGAATTTAGGAGCTAATGCTCCTAAAGGCTAATATTGCTTAATATTCCAAAGAAAATAAATAAATAAAAATAATATCAAAACATAAAGATACTATTTTATGCTCAGGAAACCTTGAGCCAATCTTTTTTATTAAATTCGATGAGTTTTTTTCAAGTAAGGCGTCTGGGTGTTTTAGCTATTATGGCGCATTGTTGTATTTTGTATTTTTTTTTTAATCCCTATTAATCTCAATCGCAATATAAAAATAAATACGTTTGTTAAGCTTTATGCATTCTATTTTGTCAGATAAATATATAATTTCAATGATTTCGGTTTACTGTCGTCATGCCCATTTTACGCGAACGAAGTCGTAGTAAACAACTAGTGAATAATAATTAACAAATAAGGTCTGAAAAATCGTGTAGCATTTAATGATGATATTTTATTTATTTTATTTTATTTTATTTAAGTACATGTTACAGAATTATGATGCAGTAGAGGTACACAGAAAAGTATAAATATCTAAGCAGTGTTTAATGACTACACACAAAGATTGGAGGAAAATTAATAATAACATATTAAATTTATTCAAAATAAAAGACAATAATTTATAAAATCATTTTAATGATTCTTTAGTTGACACATAATATATTCATTTCTAAGAACTAAACATATAAAAAAAGCTTGAGTGTTGCTAGAAAAAAATAAAATTAATCTTAAAAATCACTAACTTAATCAGAGAGCGGTTTTCTTCAGTAACACATTGTTTTTAGTCGTCATCAATAATTCAATGTAAGAATTCAATAAAAATATACGCGTGCAAGATTTTCTTAAGCAATCTCTTAAGAGAGATACATAATTCATCGAAACATAAATTACTTGCGAATTATCAAGTAATCGAGACATTTGTTATATGTATAAATGCAATATTTAATACTTTTTGTGAAGTCCAATTTATTATTTAAGACGAAAGTATATAAGTAAACAAAAGTAAGTAAGTAAGCAAGAAAAAAACACTTTTTTCTAGTAATGTATATTAAAATTATATGAATAAATTTCCTTTACTCAGTAAACAATATTATATTACATAATAACTTAAATTTTAAATTATAGATCTACTTTTTTATAGCAGCGTTAAAAATAATTATTTTTCGTCTTAAATTATAAATTGGATTACAATTGTGTACATAGTTTCAATTTAAGTACCTAAACATAACATTATTCCTGTTCCCGTCCCCGTTACTGTTCCATTTCATTTTAGCTTTTGCTTTTTTAATTTATAAATTTTACTGTTTTTATTTATAAACTTTATCCTAACAATAACGAACACAACAAAAAAGAAATTATCCAATTTGGTCCAGTCGTTTGGAAGTTATGCACATGCATACATTTCAGCGACTTATTTTTATTTGCGACTATAATTTGAGATGTGAGTTATCCTATCTTTCAAGTTGGCTCAAACTGTACGCGTTGTGCAAATTTGAATAAAATCGGTTAAGTAGTTAAAGAGTCCATCACGGACAAACAACGGGTCTCGTAATGCATATATATTAAGTGTTAGGAAAATGTTATCATGCAATAAAAAAGAATGTAAATAATATAATATTAAACAAAGGAACACAATCAATCCATCGCAAAAATAAAAACAACAAAAAATAAACAAACTGTTACAAACACAATATTTCTTTTAGTTAAATTTATTTTAGTAAAAAAAATACAGTTTAAAGTAAGAAATACTTAAAATAATATCAACTAAATTTAACAAAAAGTATTGAATACAAAAATCAAATTTAAACCACCGTTTTAGAAAAAGATATTAAACCTCCTATAAAAAATAACATAAACAGCCTGCCCTTTTGCCCGTTGTCTTATGAAAAAAATAAGCTATTCATTGGTAATTGTCTACTTTGGACAGGAGCGAGCGTTCTTTACATTGAACGTGCGTCGTATATTTCTTTATAATAATACGTGTTTCACTCACATTCTACGTTTTATTTTAGGAAATCCACAAAAGATAGTAATAATAACATATTATTTCAACATAACCTCTTCCAACTTTAAAGTTCTTTTGAAATCAACATAATCACATAACTAAAAAATATAGAGTAATATTGACTCGCAATTACTTGAATAAATTTTTGTTTTGTTTTTCAAAACGAGTATGATTGTATTTGTAGTTATTATTCTAACATTTTAATTTTTTATCTGAATTATACTTTTGTAAAATTATTTTGCACTAGCTTTCTTAGCTGAGCTTGAGTGTCATTTAACATTGAATGCATTTAGCGGGCTTTAATTTAGTTTTGCCTTCGTAAAGTGTAATGCAACATTTTATAAACAATGTGTTTTAGATACCGTCCTATGCGATTTCGATAAATGTTTTTTCATTTTTTTTCTAATCGTCATTTTCCAATAATTAATAGTTAAGGCAAAGTAGCAAAATATTTAAATGTATAATATAACAATTATATTTTTAAATATTTATGTATTAGTACCGATTCAACTTCATTTTTGGTCCATAAATTACGTTTTGCTTTTTGTATCTTTTAGAGCTATTATTAATTCATTGGCAGTCATTGTTTTTTTGCAAGTGCTCGTATTATAACAATATTATAATATTGCTATTATTACTTATTATTGATTTAATTAAAAATATAAAAGTCTTTTAAAAGTAATTATCGCCATTGTGCCATAAATCTTTTTACGTTCTTATCGTTGATCTGAAGAAAAACTTGGAAATTTTTATGTCCCATTTGAACGTTTTTTTTACGCGCAGTAATAAAACGCTTGGTCTAATGAAGGCTTAGCTTTTGAGTTTAGTTGCTAAAATTTAACTGAACATCTTGTACTACGAAAAACAATACACATTTTAAAGAAAGTCCAACTAGAACTAAATACATATACGAAAATTCAGTTCCATATTTAAATCTTTTAACAACTGACATAATCTTTACACTTATGTCTGATAAGTGGTTCTCAGAAAGTCATCTTCGACAAGGCCGTCATTATTGACGTCGCTTTTTTGATAAGAAACTGCGTGAATACTTTAGATTGTTATGTAAAACTACTTTTTGATGACGGAACGGAAAATTAAAAATTTAAATGTCGTGCTTTGTTATGGTATACCAAAATAGGTTGTTGAAGGATTTGTACTCAGAGAAACCGATATAAGAAGAGTAAAGTTGAAAAATGGAGCTAAAATTAATTTTTGGTTTCTCAACACTGCAAGATTTATTTTTTAAGATTAAGAAGTATGACAGTTACTTAAGTGCTTTAAGCGATTACATGTAAACCCACTCACAGCCGGATGTTATTGTGGGGAAATACGTGCGATATTGGCGTTCAGCCCGGACATCATAATGCAACGATCGCCTGGCCCAAAATGTGATGGAAACTAGCCACTATGTTTGGATGTGTTGTGTAGTAAGGTCTCTGAATTAGAGCTTATGAAGCCTCGACAGGAAGATGGATTTGAAAACCGTAAGGAACTCTGTACAAACCCCGATATCGGCTATGCTCGTGGTCACAATTAACACAATCTTTAAAAACCATATCTGGAGACGTAATAAGATTAGTCCTTAAAGAGATCCTAGTATTCTTGAAGCCTGCTATGTGGGTGACCCATCCGCACAGGTTCTGGCAACCTGACTTATCAGCAAGAACACAAGACTATATGAAGAGTATTACTTCATATTGGCTGTGGTTTTTTGTAGGATGAAGGTACAAAACCAAGCCAAGTAATACATTCTTACGCTTTACACATTCTTAGTCGGGCAGCTCTTTTAAGTATAGGATTTGATGTATATCTAACCTATTATTTTCAGGACAAGGGTATATTTAACGACATGAATGCTTCATGAGTTTAAAATTTAGTGACATATTATCCCACCAAATTACGCGGATACTCGACGCCAGGTTTAGTTTTTATCGCAATCCCTCGAAGCCATTTAAACTTTGGACCGTCAACGCGGCGGAGGCGTCAATTTTATTTTGATATCATGTAAAAACGGCGTACCTATTGAAACACTCGTAAACTTTGCACCTTACTTTCTATTATTATTAATCACTTTATAATGCCTATTTGTGAGTGACAAAGTTGTGAAAAAATTACCTTGCTCGAGTCGCAGCGACGTTGCGTGACCATCTTCTTTTTGAACCATCGGCTACGATAGTTTACATGGCCCATAATTTAAACACATATAAAGCGCTTCCTGTGGCCTGCTCAAATCTGGCCATATATGATAGGACAGGAAGAAAACGATATAAGTTGACCCAACTGCTGTACCACCATCTACCACAAACATCTCGAAGTAATAGTTCATGATGCACAGTTACTTTGATTGTCTTTAAGAAATGATTTTATTCTGTTTAAGATTTCCAAGTCTTATAGGTTTGGAAACATCAGAGCTGGCAACAGGTTCCACAAAGATATCGCACGAAGCAAGGAATTCTGACCAAATCGAACGGTCGCGGACTTTAGGACCTCGAGATGATGAGGGTGAAATATTGAGGTTAGACGCGATGTCAGGTGTTTTAATTTTAACTAGTGATCGCTGGCTGGTATAATTAAATTTGCGCACTGCTTATTTTTTTATTTATTTTTATTTAAAACTATATAAAAAACTAATTATTTTTACAACGACATTATATTTGACAATTCATTTACTTGCGGTCGTCATGACAAACGC
>JANCMC010033613.1:15013330-15058722 GCA_024363005.1 Charaxes varanes
CTATATAAAAAACTAATTATTTTTACAACGACATTATATTTGACAATTCATTTACTTGCGGTCGTCATGACAAACGCAATGATTCGCCTCATACAACATGACGATGATACCATCCCCTAAATAATCTATAATAGTGCCAAATTTCATACTCCTCCATAGGCGCAATATTCATAACATGGTACCAAAATGGTTTTCGCATTATGTATTAATATATAGATTATTATTCTTTAAGTTTTTTTAAATTATATCTCAGGTAAAAGTAATGGTCTCTCCTTTATTGCCAAGGCAGGCATGATAATGAGCTCACGAGCTTGCATCTAGCAGTTGCAGGGGATTAATTATTATTTAATGGCCATTAAAACCATCTGCCACAGAATTGTAAAGCTTAACGGAGAATTAAAGACCTTTTTCATAATAACAAGGGGCAAAGGGGAAGACGGTCCATCTTGCCATGGGCAACTTTTTTCACTGCATTAACAGGATCCAGATGGGTTTCTAGCCATTGAGAGGAAGTTCAAAGTTGGCATACTTCCGCTGATAATGGATTTTTCTTTGGGCCCGCATTAAGGAAGTTCTAGAACTAAAGGTTCTCGCAAGTTTACGCGGAGGAAATAGGTGGAAACATCTCTCTCTCCTTGCGTCGTGTTCCTCATTACTGAGGGTCGTGACCCCTTCCAATGATATCTTATATAACCATAAATATATACGAGTATCTTTATAAACATTTATTTTTGTAATATAGAATGATAATAAGAATATTCAACGTCAAATCGCCTTTATTACAAGTGTAGGTTCATTGTCCTACTGAACGGTGAACAAATAAAATAGTTTTATAAAAATATCTCTATAAATATATATATTTTTGTAATATACAATAATAAAAGAATTTTCAACATCCAGTTCCCTTTGTTTGCGGAGGTTAATGGGTACGTGACATGTGCGCACATCATTGTTGAATAATATCGGTACGCTCTCTCGATAAACAACTAAAATGTTTTTATTTTAAGTACAACGGAGTAAAATAAGATTTCTCGTTTGTAAATAAATTAATTTTTATAGAATAAAAGTCTACAATTAAACCATACAACAGAATCTCGCGCAACTAAAAACCTCAGGTTCTTTTATATATACGCTATCTTCTCTATCTATCTCTATATAATATATAAAAATATATCCCAATTTCTCTTGGTCACAGCATCACGCGTGAACGGCTAGACTGTAATTCTTTGTTTTTGTGTTTATTATTGTCGAAAGAAAGTTCTTATAGAAAAAATTAAGATAATTGCGCGGAAAAATAGAAAATTCAAGAATACTTAACCACCACATTAAATTACGGGGGGCGGAGACGGGAATGGGAACGGGTACGGGAACGATTACGGGAACGGGCATGGGAACGGGAATGGATAATATCATAGGATCCCGGGGCGGCATAGTATTAAAGGATAATAGAATAGTTTATTTTATATTAAAACTCTACATCTGTAACTAAAACAACTAAATCTAATTATTGGCATAAAATTAAATCATACTGAATTTGTTTATTGAAATGGACGTGGTCATAGCTTAGTCAGTGGCCGGCATTTGTGTCGCTAGGCTAAGTAGCTCGTACCGCAGCCGCGTGATAGGTGGTTGACCAATTTCTAACACTGCTTTTTAAATAGCCCAGCTCCTCTGTATTTCGGAAGACATGTAAAACAGTGGGTCCCAATCAATATCACCGACTGATATCAACTTGCCCCATCCTCTGCAATCATACCGGATCCTGGTACTAGGAAGAAAATTCGCGTGCGTAAAATGCGTAATTCGATGGTCGCGACATTCCGCGAATGCGATCCAAGATAAAGTTCCGCAAAAGATGGCCGATATGGCGAATGCGAAAAATGACATTAACCATTCCTGACGAAGTAACCGCTCATTTGCAAAGCTTCCGTCCGATTTCGATTCTGAGATAGGAATATGAATATCATTAAATAGCAATACATCGCAGCTTCAGAATTAAAGAAAAGTTGTATAAAAAGATCAAAATACTAATATTTTGTCAGTTAATCATTAACAACCCTGGATGACCTTACGAATAGAATGAACTTACTATTAATTAAGAAATCATGCCTAATTTCGAAAACGTACGTATTAACGGACCCAAAAGAAACAGATTTTCAGTAACAAATAAATTTATTAATAAAAGAAATATTGATTACTTGACATGATTTGCAAATTTGATATTATTAGAATATCTGTGACATTTGAAAATCGAAATTATTTCATCCAAATTTTTTTATCCTACTAATTAAACTCAAATTATTGTTATTCTTTTTTTTGACATCTTCCGACTCTAATATCTTATGAAATTATATTATAATAAAATAGTTTCGATATGAAAATTATCTATCAAAATTGCTACGCCCTAACGGGGCATCATGTACACAGATCGGCGTGAAGTGGTTGCAATGCTGTCACGTCAAGAAAATGTGAAGAGAAAAAGCTTAGCCGATGCTGGTGAAAGAAATTTTAATGTTTTCCGGTTTTTTGCATTCCGTTTAAGAAATATTTATATTCTATTATTCTTCTTTTATTTATTAAGTTATCAATTTTAATTTAAAAAGTTTCTTAAATAAAGTTTTTGTTTGTCGCGAGGTCTAAGTACTTGTTTTCACTTAGTTTAAAAAATAAAATCAATCAGATCAAGCTATTTAATTTACATCTATTTAATCAGATGCCTGTCAACATAGAAGTGTGTGCGTGGAAGAAAAATTTTCGAATGTGAAAATGAAATGCACCCTCATCCCTCTTCTTCTTCTACACGAGCATACCGGCAGCTAAATTTTACTTTTCGGAAACAAACTGGATACAAACACAGAAGATGGAAACTGATTTGACAGATATTATGCGAAATACAATGTTACAATTGTACAATTGATATTTTTAAAGTATCATGCCTTCAATTTAAAAAACTTTTATATACTAAACTATTTGTATAAAAACTACTAACTTGACTGTTCTCTGTCTAGATTTTAGTTCACTTATGTTATTTTTTATTTTTTTTTTATTTTTAACTTAGTTGTTAACGTTTGCCAACATACTTATTTATGTACAATTTTTTAAGTGGCAACTTAATTGGTGTATTGTTTATTTTTATATTCTAGTTATATGACAAAGTGTATGCAGGATTTCACAAATTATGGCTTAGTGTGTAACGAAAAAGCACACACTTTCATACAAAGCTTTTTTAAGGTTTAAGGTTACAAATCAAGTTTTACAATTATATTTCTGCGATTTATAACGTCTCCGTATCCACAAAAGGTATAAAAGCAATTTATAAATAATTTTATTACATTGTTCATGATATTAGAATTGGTTGGAATACATTTTATTGGATACTAGCTATGCCCGCGACTTCGTTTGCCTTTAAACTAGATAAAAAATAGATTAAATTTTAGCGTGATGATATATAGTCTTCCTCTACAAATCGGTTATCTAACACTGCAAGAATTTATTAACTTAAAAATTTATCTGTAAAGAATTAAAATAAGTTAAATTATATAAAAGCATAAATAAATATTGACGAAAGATAATTTTTACAAATTTCAATTCAGATTTTGTATTTCTGTTGATTTTTTTAACTTGAAACAATGTGAACCGTTTAAAACATTTTAAAGATGCTTTTGTTATTTTAAATTTCATGTATATGTTATATAAAATATAGCAATGAATAATTTTATAAGATAATTAAGTATTAACAATACTTAATTATCTTATAAAATCTTAACTTACCTTTAAGGTTTTGTAATTACTGAAAACTTAGTATATTAATGTTTATTGAGTATAAATGCAATATACTTCAAATAAACTCTTTTTTGTCCTTTTATCTTAATGAATATCATCAAGAACATTTTTTTTAAATATAGCGTTATTGGATACGATGGATCCATTTTTTAAATGTATTAAATTAATTATCTATAGATGAAAATTTATAATCTTTGTAGCCATGAAAAGAGAAAGTTCAAAGTTATTTTATAACGGCTGTACTCTATACGAATAAACAAAATTGGCGTATCGGTTTGCAACGTCGAAATCTCTCTACTTCCTAGCGTTATCCCGGCCTCAGGGTCTGCTTAGATTGCAGAGGATTTGGCTGTGGGGCGAGTTAAGATGACCGATTGCCATCTGACGTCATCCTTAAATTTACATTTAAACATCTACCAGAAGAAATACACTTTCGTTTAAACGTTTTGTAAAGAAAAATATTTTCGGTTTTCATGTCGTAATTATGGTTGATTTTTTTTTCTAGGCATTCTGTAAAAGTTTATCATTGGTTTTTAGATTTCGTAAAATATTTGAAAGTTAATAAGCTAAAATAAATTCATAATTTTTTATTCAAGCCGAATTAATAAATTAATATCCAATATACTTCCTTTGTTCACAAATAAAGTATATTTTTTTACTAACGTGTACTTTACTCTTTATTTATACTAATATTGTTTTGTCTTTTGTTTCAGATACTCACCTGTGTAATTCTTCGTAACTATGGGATGTGTGATAGAGAGGGGGCATGTCACATGCTACAAAATTGTACTAGTACGCTATTTTGAAATGTAATCGAGTAATGTCACTTTGTTTTGTTTAGTTAGAAAACTTTTCGATAAATGTTTGATATTGTTTATGACTTATTTTATAATATTTATAGTTTATAATGATAAATAGGAATTTATTCAGATTTGTTACTATATACATAAAAATCTTTTTTTTTCATTGTTTAATCCCCTATACAAACAATATTTACTTAGTAGATTAGCAAAACTTTGTAATACTTCATATTTATGTCATCAAATACCAAAATGTCATATTTGTACTTGATAAGTATTCAGTAATTATCTATTAATTTAAATAAAATTGAACTGTCTGTTTGTATACCTATAGCAAAAACGCAAGTTAAAACATTTTGTGATTTTTAAGAAATAACCTTTGATTTTATAAGAAAAAACATTGACTTCTTTGTTAGTTATCTAGGGTTCCCTAAAAAAGAACTCAAAATTTAACAACATCACTGAATACAGGCGGGTTACGGTTACGGGTTACAGCTAGTAACAAAAAATATAAAGTACCTGTTCATACACAATTTTGAAATAGTATTATTCTTATGTTTAAAGAGTTGACTTCTTTAACGTAAGGTATGCAATTTAAGCAGGCTAATTTATCAAAATTGAATTCCATCTCCGGAATCCCCAGAATCTCTACAATCTCCAGCTTAATATCACTCAGTGAGATTAATCGGGACCCAATGTTTTATGTGCCTTCTAAGAAACGATGGAGGTCAGATATTTGGAAATCAGTGTTAGAACTGGTCACCCATCTATCACGCCACCACAGTTAGGACTGCTTGACCCGGCGATCGACTCAAGTGTCAGCAACTGATTAAGCTACGACTCCCTGTGTCTTTTATTACTAGAGAAAAATAACATGTCAATCAATTTGCAGATTTACCCCTTGCAGCAGTTTATCAGCGCAGCACAAATCAATATCACGCTGGTGCTACCCCTAGTGCTTGCTTTCACTGCTGAGTTAATAGTGTCCCTGCGAAGAGTTCAAGAATTTTTGGCATTTGGTATGTACAAGCGAAACAAAAGCAGCGACACTCTGGTAGTGCCGACAGAAATGGAAACGAATCGCCAGAGGTGTCGGTTACGGTAACGGTGTCGCGAGTTCAATGTTTTTTCCCATCTCAACAAATGCCTGAAGAAGTTGTCACTTCAACGAAGTTAAAATGACTTGAGGTGTCGTGGGACCACCGACAGAAATAAAATTTCATTTGGAAGGAATGTTTTTTTCGAAATTTCTACCCTAAATGTTGAAAATAAGAGATTAAATATTGCATAGAAATAATCAGGTTGGATTTTAACCCAACCTGACTATTCGTCATTTATGACGAAATGGTAAAGGCAGTTGGTTCGATGATGAACCACAAATATTTGGGAGTTAAATGACTAGTTTGAGATAAAAAAAATGTTAGCGATTTTTTATCTCAATCAATCACTATATAATCCACCGTGAGTAGTGAAATGCTTGTTTACTCTGATACAGCTCACGTATACTGATTAAGTTTGATTTATAAAGATACCTTAAACTGGCTTTGGACCGTGTCTTTAATTTACACAATTTTTGATCCATCAGAAAAAAGGACATAATTTTTCACACCTAAAAGTTGGTACTACTTTTGGGTGTGAAATATTATGTCCTTTTTTACTACTGGCAACGTATACGCTAAAAATCATGATGTTGGGATGAGGTGTGAAAACGTATGCAACGATATATTGGCACAGACAATAAAGAGACATTGGCATTTGTAATATGAGGTGACATTTTAAGCCTTTGTTTTTTTATTTAAAAAAAAAAAGAAAAATTGTAAATGACTATAACTTTTTTATTTTATTATAAATTTGTCTTTGCCAATATGTTTTAAAAGATTATTTCATGTAAATTTTGACCACGAATACGTTTTAATTAACCCATACAGTCACTGAGATTTTCAATAACTTATTCGAGCATATCGTCTGATATTTCACCGGTATCATGCGTGACAAATCCGATAAATTAGCACGGATTCAAGCACTAGAAGACAACTTCTAGTGCTTGAATCCATGCCGATTTATCGGCACAAACAAGATATGTAAGGTATCCCAAAAAAAAAAAAAATTTGGAATATTGTGTTTTTCTTTTTTCTTACAGAGGATAGACCAGATTTAATGGCGAGACTTGACGCACCACAGACAAATTTGTTCCGAAATGTCATGGGCAGTTTGAGGGACTCCAAACGCAGCATCCGACCGCTCTCGTATCACACTTTACCTGATGCTATCACACCTGTCGCTATCAATGGTAAGAGCTATACGCGGAACTGCACAACCAGAAGGCAGATAGCAGATGTCAGAGGCGGATTCACCGTGGCGCACACAATGGGCATGCCCCGCCAGCCTAGTAGACTTGTGACGTCACACTTGCACGGTCTACTGAGATTGAAGGACTAATAATATTATATCCAATGCCTTCCATACCAAAAACGATATATCAAAGTTATATATTTTATGAACATATCCTTTGTAGGAATGCGCTATATCGATTTTAAGCAAATTTATACGCCTACTCGCATTTGTGTGAAAATCGGCAAAAATTGAGTGGTTGTGTCATTATTGAATATATAATTTTATACACAAATGTGTTCTATAATGACGATTTTATTTCAATTTGCATGTTTGTAACGCTCTTCTGTGAAGTTAGGAATATGGGGTTACGCTAATTTACGTGGGAGGTATCAAAATTATGAGTAAATAACCCGGGTCTGGGCTCTTACACTATTGGGTGATAAAGATCTGAAAAACTGTTTTGAGGAGGTGGTAGATCAATCAGTGGCCAGCATTTGAGCCGATCGCTAAATTAAGCAGCTTTTACCGCGGCCGCGTGATAGATGGGTGACCAATTCTAACGCTGGTTTTCAATTATCCGACTTTCTCGTCTTTCGGGAGGCACGTAAGACAGTAGCTCCCGAGTATTGTCATTAAGTGATATTAGTCGTGAGATTGTAAATATTTTGGGGATTCCGGGGTTAATAGCAGACGGCAGTCGGTCATCTTAACTCGCCCCGCAGCCACATCTTCTGGTACTTAACCGGGATAACGCTAGGAAGAGGACGAGTCTGAAATACTGTTGTAATTTATAGGTTCAGTAGTTAAAAGGTACCGTAGAAGTCTTTCCGTATCCAACGAAACGGCAGTCGAGATACGTGATGTGTCAGCAAGCTGGACAGGTGACCCAAACATGCTGGCCCTCAAGAATATTTCATTAAGAATACGCAGAGGAAAACTGTGTGCTATCATTGGTGCAGTTGGATCTGGGAAGGTAAGGATAAGTAACCATCGAACAGAGGTTCACCCTCATCATCTTTTGAAGGTTCTTTATCATCATCGTTCAGGCGTTCATCATCCTAAGCACATCACCAAAAGGCACACCTTCAAACTGAATCAGAGATCCAAACAATGTGGTATTATTTAAGGAGTTGGATCTAGAAAGGTAATAATTCAACATTGAAATAAAGTTCGTCTACGTCTGTAATTATACTAATGAACTAGCTGCACCCCGCGACTTTATCCCCGAGGGGCTCTCGTATCACTTAGGGGCTTTAAAATGGTTTTTGGATAAAGATTAATATCATGTTTATAAAAACGACTTCACGAATATTGCACTATTTTAGCACAAATTTGGTAAGCATAAAAAACTTTATTACCTCTAAAAGATAGACATATGCTGACGTGGACTTTTACTTAGAACTTTTAAAGAAGAACAATGCTGTCGTACATGATTTATGCGAAACTTTAACCGTTGAAGCATCGTACGCGGCGGTAACTAAAAAGAAAAACAAAAACCCTGATTTTGAAACATTCTTCATTGGGGTTCCGATCCTATAGGTCTTAGCATGATGATATATAGCCAATAGCCTTTCTCGATAAATGGCATATATAAAGCTAAACTTAAGATGCATTGTACTATCTACAAAATAGTTTAGGCTAAATTATTGTTTTGTATAAAGTAACCGTTTAAGAATCAACAGTGCACAGAGAAACCGTCTGTGGTTTATGATGCACTGACTATATTTTATATGTAAAATTGTCTCTAAATAAAAAATTTAAATAAAAAAATAAACAATGTGTCCGTCAACTAGTATTAAAAAAAATGGAATAATATTTACAAAGGTAGTTAGTTACCTTTGATAAACATTATAAGAATTTTGTAAGGTGGCAAAAGGTAAGAAAAAGGTAACAAAAGGTAAGAGCTATGACGGGGAAAACGGTTTCCCTTTACGAGGAATTACAGTAAAAACAAATATCAATGCAAAAATAAATTGCATTATTTTAATTTAAACAATACTAAAGCTCGTCAATAGCTAGTAACCGAAAAAAAAAAGCGATTGACTCTCAGATAATACCATCAGTATTATCTTTGCGAATATATTATAAAATATATACTTATGAAGATAGAAAACGTTACGCAAAGAAAAAAATATAAATCTTTTACTACTTAAAATACTTGGCATTTCTAAGTCTTTATTCTATTTCAACTTGAACAATAACATTATTTAAAGTATGAATAAAGAAAAATACGACTAAAGTGACGCTAATTGGTAAGCCCAACATCACCCTCGGTTAAGCGGTTTAAGCGTATAAACGTGACAGAAAGAGTTACTTTCATATTTTTATTTACACTAGCTGTGCCCGCAACTTCGTCCGCGTAAAATTAGGTAATAAAAGAGATTAAATTTTAGCATGATGATATGTATTATAGCCTTTGTTATGTGCTATGTAACACTAAAATAATTTTTCAAATCGGACCAGTAGTTCCTGAGATTAGCGCGTTCAAGCAAGCAAACAAACACTTCAGCTTTATATATTAAGTATCGATATAGATGACATAAAAGCGTTAATCTGCCTGTAAACATTGTTTGACAATAAATATAATTCTTTTTCTTAAATGTCAGCAACATCAAAACAGATTCTAACATTAAGTACAAACACTTGTAAACAGATAACGTGCAAGAAATAAAAGGCTTTTTATTTTATTTTATTTATTTATTATAGTTTGGCTGATCTGACGACAGTTTTCGAATTTTTCGCATCTAGTTTTACAGTTTGTTCTTGGTATGTAAAATGTTAATATTTGCATAATATTTTAACATGATTTGATTTTTATAAAAATATTTATAAAACCAACGAAAGCAACGAAATAAAAATGTTACAATTCCATTTGAAAAATTTTTCCTTCCTGTCTTTTTCTTCTCTCTTTGATACATGGCTTGCTTTTATGCATATGCACAATTGATTTCGCCAATGAATCTAACCCACGACCCCGGATCAGAAGGTAGGGTCACTGCCCACTGCACCAACGGGCCAGTCAACAGTTTTCCATTATCATATAAGTCATTAAGAAAATTTTAACCAATATTTTATCTGAAATTCAATCATTTACTGTGTCAAATGAGGTTGTTAATTTTTTTACGTTTATCTTAATATCGTTTAACTAACTCAAACTTTATTGATAAACGAAATATTAAAATAAAACTGATAACGATGAAAAATGATATAATCATGTGATTTTATAAATAATCTACATAGAAATCTTATTATTGTACAGTAAGCTGTGCCCGCGGCTTCGTCCGCGAAAATTAGGAAAATACCAGATTTTTCGTGATTCGACAAATTGGTGATCGATGTAACTGAATAACAGAGTTTAAAATTTTAGATTAAAAAAAAACGTTCATTCTGCTTTCATTAAAGACGTAATCCTTTGCTAACTTAAACCAATATTAATAACCAGTAAAAATTAACTGAGAAAATATTAGTCTTTTAGCCATTTCTATAATTAATAGTCAATGGATTACGTCATGAAAGGGGAGAGAAAGAGCGAGAGAAAGGGAACAAATAAAAGCAGCCCTCAATATCCACCTTCTTCCATCTCCTTTTTGTAAGATGAGAAGAAAGTCAACGCTTTCATTAATTGGTAGCTCTTGGAGACTGGTAAATTTTCTATTCATTCCTTCATTTTTTACCAACTTCAAAAGAAGGAGGTTCTCAATTCGAGTGAATGTTTTTTTTTGTATGCATGTTACGCGATTATTCCGCCATTTTTGAATCGATTTCGATGATTCTTTTTTGGTTAGGTAAACCATACTTTAGAGGTTGTTTCATATTAATTTTACCAAAATCGATAAACCGATTTTTGAGAAATCAACAAAATTCTAAAAATTTATGCTTAAAAAAGCTTAGCAAAAAAATGGCATACCGGAAGGCATTCTTATATTATTATCAAAATATTAATACTTTAGACATAAGAATACTTACCTCAGTAGTTTCTCTACCAATCTGGTATTATGAAATTATTTGACAACTCTTTCCTGTTCTGACATCGAGTCTTTTCGATATACGCAAGTTAATAAATTTTCATGATTAATCGCTTCTCCTTTGAAAGATTTTGTAATGTATTCCAGAAAAAATTCTTGAAGTAATTGTGGTTCTTGATGCTTTTAATTTTTATTAATAACTTTCTATGAGTGTTCATCACTGTTTAGGTCTTTTATACCATTTTTGAAATCTAACCCTTCTTAGCTTCTTATTCTTTCCCTTACCTTACGATTTGTATTATTTAACTATATTAGTTTAAAAGCAAAATTAAATAAATGTTTAACATGAGCTATTCCTAGTTAAACGAATAACACTCATAACAATAGTCTGTTAAAATATTGATTAGATTTATAGAAAATTTTTAATCTTTCAACGAAAGCGATATCATTTTGAAGGCCAACAAAAAAAATATTGCGTTTTTGTTTAAGTATCAAGTTTCTTAATAAACCATTTTGTCTTAGTTTACATTCAATCTTTTGATTGTTCCAATCAACAATTTAAAAGACCACATAAAAAATTTGAAATATATTTAAAAAAAAGGAATCACTAACCACAGTTATAAACTACAAAACTAAAATATTGCCTATAAAAGAAATAGACATGTGCGTGTATATTTAGCATAAATATTTTATCTAATTAAATAAAAAATAACCTTTTTAATTTTTATTAGCTACATAACTTTCAGATTGACAAAATTATAATGGCACAATAGCATTACTTGCCCAAGTATGTATTACAAATAGCACAAAATAATTTTAATCACCTAGGAGAGCTAAAATGCAATCCCGAAAATTATATAATCAACGAGTTAACATTTACGTACATTAATTATACAGGCGTAATTTGTTTTGACGGTACTTTAGTATAATTTTACTTTTATAAAGAGTACCTTCTAAATAAAGTACAGAACATAAATAAAGAAAACCATTTATCTTATTTACTATACGTTACTTTCTATGCAATCATGTCAAAAATTAAAAATATTAAAATGGTGTACCTTATATTTGATATCCGAACTCCTCTGTGTTTCGGAAGGCACGTAAAACAGTGAAAACATATAGATAATACCTCCAGACTCGAGGCGGGAATCGAATCCACAACCCCTGGAAAGGAACGCACTGCCAACTGCCCCAACAGGCCAGTCAATAAATAGGTATTTTATTTATGTCGCCAACTCCAATGACGATTAAGCTTTGGTCTCTTGATTGTGACGCCCAACGCTGCGACAAGCGTCACAGTCACAACGCACTGCTAACGTAGACAGCACGGAACAGAAGACCATTCTGAACGTTAATCTTACAATTATGAGCCCTACCTCACCGAGACGCTATGGCGACGACGCCGGTTACGTCTCCAAACAATTCATATTAAAATTTAGGATAAGTAACTCACTTGGCGACGGTTTCGCTACGTCCGTCGCCAAATTAGAAGCGTAACCACGATTACTACTGGTTACTCATTTGGCAAACGCAAATATCCATGGCGACGTCGCCATGGCGTCTCGGTGAGTGTGAGTTTTACATCGCATGCCGCACATCGCAGCGTTGTGCGTCACGATAAAGATACCAAAACGTAATCGTCATTGGATCGTTTACATAAACAGGTTTTAAATTGAAAGTTAATTTTAGTTTTTCCAGTATCTTTATGAGAACACGTAAAAGACTGTTAAATTAATTTAGCCCCAAATAAATATTTCATTTCCCAAAGCTAGTTCAAGTGATGATTACATACAACACAGTTATGTAGTTATGATAATGGGTGACTAAATAAAGCGACGCCGAAACTGTGTCCGCCGGGATTTATGCAAATTTGCTTGTATAAGCTGTACCGTGTGGTTGAACCAAATCCGCTTGCCTACGCGAGTATGAAAACGTCACACGGCTTTTAATATTTGCGCGCGTTTTTAATATTAGACCCTCGTGTTAATGGATTTGCGAAATAGATTCTCCATGTAGTTGGGAATTTTCGACAACAAAGGATTTCTAAACGTACCACAAATATTATTGGCAATCTGAAAAAGTATATATAATTTTTTTTATCTGGTAACAAACAAAGCAAATTAACAAATTAAAATAACACATTATTGGCTGCTCGAAATTTGACCAGAAATCTTTAGATTTGCGTCTCGTATGCTTATATAAAGCCATATACTATTTTTGACCATTTTATGAGCCAGACAAAGCTTAATTTGAATGATCATTTCAATGATCATGTAGTGTGGCCGGGGACTTCGTGTAGCTGCGCAAAGTTTTATAGTACATTATAGTCTGCTAGGACAACAATGTACAAATACTTTGAGCTATGCCTGGCTCCAGCATTAGCCGTATTTTGACAGTCATTCAGCACAATCTCACTTCACTTTATTCCTGTAAGGTTTTCAGCATTAAGAGTATATATTAACTCTTCTATATAGAAATGCAAAAGTGCAATAAAATATTCCAGCCATTTCATTTAAAATCTTTCTATTAATGGTTGAAAACATACGGAAGCTGAACTCTAAAGAAGGTACTGCACTTTATTTATATTAAATTTTCGCTTGAGACCGCATTATAAAAATTGTCTTCCATACGCTATTTGCTTTGAACGCGAAGCGTTTTCTTAGCAAATAGCTTTAGCTGTGTAGCTCTATTTTCCACAGTTTATAAACTGGATTTTTAGCATAGTGACAAGTTAAGCAGTAATGAAATATCATGAATCTTATAAGTCTTAGAATATAGCCACTCTACTCTTTTTATGAATAATATTTTGTATAATACAAATAAATAAATTGAAGATATATACAAGAATAGAAATGCTTTGTGGGAGTGTTGGTGGTGGCATTCGGATTATATATCAATCTCATAAGTCTTAGAATATAGCCACTCTACTCTTTTTATGAATAATATTTTGTATAATACAAATAAATAAATTGAAGATATATACAAGAATATAAGTGCTTTGTGGGAGTGTTGGTGGTGGCATTCGGGTTATATATCATAACGACGATTTTCTCTATAGGATTATAACATTGTGTCGATTTTCTCTCACAGGTTATAATATTGTGCCAATTTCCTCTCGTATGTTATAAAATTGCACAGATTTTCTCTCACACCTTATAACATTGTGCCGATTTTCTCTCACGCGTTAATTACTCTCTATTGCTTGTACGCACTATATTTTTCAGAAAATTGAAACTGAGATCATCTTAGATTATTCTGCAGTATAAGATACGTGAGAAATTTATATAAATACCCTGATGAAAGGACTTAGCAACTATGTAGACCCTCAAACTTACGTACTGAAAATCATTAGACCCAACCGGACCTAGATAAATACAGCCGGCTTAGAGCAACATTCAATAGCGGACGATAATCCATCTCGTTGAGGAGTTTACACTAATCTTCATTTCAATTAATCTCACTAAACAACCCGCTTTCTAGTATAGGATTAAAGCTTGAATTTATTGTTGTATATTTAAAAATCGTTTACCGTTTTAAGAAAAATATAGGGTAATTATGCAGTTTGAGTAGGTTTCCCAAAGATGCATTTTTCATATGATTTAATTATGGGTTAATGAGTGATATTTCGTCGAGGGATTAGAGTGTAAACAACAACTTTCAGAAGAAAAAAAAAAACAAAAATATGCATTTTTGGGGAAAGTACTCAAACTGCATAATTATTAAGAATAGATTTGTTTGGAAGAATACCTTAAAATTATATACTTTTTTTTTACAACAGGCAGGCGGTTTAACTGAGTGCCACAGACGTAAAACTGCACTATCAAAGGGCTCGCATATGCGTTGTGTTCCTTTTAAGAAATGAGAAGGCTTTCTTAAAGATCTATCACTCACATCGCAACGGGAATACCGAAGATGGCACCGCGCCTATGAATTTTCTAGAACGTTTAGTCTCTTAAATCTGGTGTCTCTTTGTCAGTCGTATTAAAAAATTGCAGCCACTCTTTTATTTATTTATTAAAGGACAATCAGCAAGAGCTATACATTACATTGCTAATCTAATTTTTTATTAAAATAATTTTTTTGTGTGCTGATTTTTAAGGAAGTCACAACATCTACAAGAATAAGTTTGAAATGTCAAGCTAAACTATACAAATTTTAAATTCAATAATAATTTTGAAGTAACAAATGTATGAAAGTTAAAAGTTATACAATTATGAGAGAGACGAATTTCATGTCATTCCATGGATCCACCATGCGGGTGCTGGGTCCATCGCGTTGCAGAGGAAGGAACCGTAGCAGGGCCGGTACTTGTGAACCAGGTGTAGGTTTATGAGCGCGCTCTTTTATCATCATACTAAAATTGATCTATTTTTTCACCTATTTTCACTCGGACGAAGTCGCGAGTAACAACTAGTCTTCTAAAATAGACTCATGTCAACCTTTTATTTCTTCCATCACAAATCATACTTTAACAAAGAATTAAAAGCTTCCGTTGGGTACATTTACACTTTAACCATGCTTATCCTATCGATCCAACTTCGATCGCGTAAAATTAAGTAAGAATAATAGATTAAATTTTAGCGTGACGATATATAGTCTATAACCTTCCTCGATAAATGGGCTATCTAACACTGAAAGAATTTTTCGAATCGGACCAGTAGTTCCTGATATTAGCGCGTTCAAGCAGCGTGAACCATTTTGTAGGGCGTACATCTTATTTAGTATGAAATATCCGGTTTGATAGCATCGGGGACTTTGCCGCTTCACCGGATATTAAGGTGTTCCGTTGATGATGTAATGCTGACTGAAGTTTGCCACTAAAATGGTAAATAGAGCTTGGAATTTACATAAAGCAGTGTTTGGATCTTAATAAACGGTTTCTTGGGAATCGGATAGAAGGAATCGTTTATGATGCAATGCTAATAAGATTTTGCTTCTTAACTACTAGTAACTAGAGATTGGAATTTAGTTAGTGGTGCTTGGAATTTAATAGAATTAGTGCTTGAAATTTGCGTTTGACTTGTTTACATCTCAATACGCCGAGAGAGTCGACAACTAGAGTTTTGCTCAACTTTAACGAGCATTTCAGTATTTAGCTATGTAGCTACGCTAAACTATATACATATACGTATATATGTATATAGGTTAGTGTAGAATATAATATGCTTGTGCTTTTGTTATTAGGCAAATTTGTAAGTGGCGTAATAAAAAATATTTAACGTCCACGTTTATAGTTTGTTTGCGAATGATATTCTTTATTATTTACAAACTCTTAATTAAGAAAATAACCGAGAGTTTGAGCTTGCAACCATCCCAATTAAAATAAAGCTAATATAGGGTTTCTTTGCGATTGTCTAAAATAGCAGCATTAAACATCGATATTAGAAAAAAATATATTCATTTAATTTCTTTGGTTTTAAATAGGGATATAGACTGCAATAAAAGGTACCACTTAATTTTTCTTTTTTAGTTATATAATCAAATTTGTTTGAAAAAATATCCAGACATTTGAAAATTATAGATGTAGAGAGATAGACACAAATACTTCAAGATTTAAAAAAAATATTCTTCTGAGAAAAAAAATTAAGTTTTTTTTGAATGTTAATTTACATGCTCTTTATTATCTTTTTTTTTCACTGTTCTGTCCATTAAAAGGTTTCGTAATGGTGAAAATCCAACAAAACATTAGACGAAGTTTTTAAGATCTTAATAGTATCATCCGCTAAGCACTCAGCTAGTCTTTATAAAAAATGAGAAAGACCGACGGCTCGTCTAAAATCAAGGACTACCGACACTCTTGAAAGACTGTAATACCTGAAGGCTCGTAGTTGCGTTGCCGCACTGATATTCATAGATCTCAGTTCTGACACGAGCTTTAAGCACAGCTTAATTAAATAAAAATAATGGCTATAAGCGTGTCTAGACACGCATATATAGAAGAGTTCCGTATCCGATACGCTATAAAAGTATTTGTTAAATAACTTCGAAAGTTGCTGTCCGATTTCGTTCAGAATATTTTTTCTAATTGGTTTTTAGCATGTTCTATCAACATGGAAAATCTTGTCAAAAAAAAAAAAAAAAAAAAAAAAAAAACGAGGGTTTCATCACCTAAATGACTACGGACGTCCACCGCCAACGGGCCAGCTAAAAAAAAGTAAGTTTTACTTTTATAAACAGAAACAATTTTAGTTTATATTTTCGAAGGAAATTTGACATGCATGTAGTTAAAAAACTTATTTGAAAAATGTATGATAAAATAAACAAAAAAGAAAAAATAAGATATCAATTATTACTAAAAGAAATTAGTATTATAAGTAAATAAAGAATATTAATACCAATTTTTAATTAAAGCGTAAGTCAGAAAATACGCACCAAATTGCTTTGGCAAAATGTGAAGCAATAATATTTACAACAATCACGGGCGTATCGCATACTTAATCGTAACTCAAAGAAGTTGATTTTTGGGAATACGTAAAAAAAATTGTCATTTACGATTTATACCGCTTATAATTTAATAAAAACGACTTTATAGTAACAAATTATGTATTTTAATAATAGCTAATGAAGTGTTGAATGATATTGTAATGTTATATTAATGATATTTTATTATTTGTGTGTCTTTTTAACAAAAAACTATTTTAGTGGAAATCGCAAAAATAGCTGTATCACAGTGTTGGATGGAGATTTTGAAATAATTCTCAGATTGGCTGATAGAGGACCTTGAAACGATGCTGCCTGTATCATTAGACTGCAAGCGTGGCGCTACCTCTAATTAGAGAAAAAGATAGAAGTAAAGAAAGGGATAGAGTAAAACGATATAAAAGGTAGATGGAAAGGAGTGCAAAACACATGAAATGAAGTAGTGGTATTTAACTTTCGATGAAAAAGGCAACTTAATTTGCCATGGAGATCGTTATTTCACTGCAAAATTTTATGGAGTCACTATGCAGTATTACTTATTAGCCGTATTAACTTGTACTATCATATTTAAATGACTAAATATACTCTTCTTTTACTAGTACTGCACAAAGTTTAACAAAGGATCAAATTTATTTTTCAACAATCCCTCAAACTGCCCATTGTAAATGATAATTAGCATTTACTGTATACCACTTTTAAAATAACAGGTATTTAAAATTATGATATTATCGATATTTAATCTATATCTTTACTTTATATATAAAGCTGAAGAGTTTGTTTCTTTGTTTATTCGTTTACTTGAACGCGCTAATCTCTGGAATTACTGGTCTGATTTGAAAAATTCTTTCAGTTTTAGATAGCCCATTTATCGAGGAAGGCTATCTATCATCACGCTAAAATATTTCACATAATTTTCCGCGGAGAAAGTCTCGGTTAACAACTAGCAGTCAATATAGTAAAAGTAGACATTGTTGAATTAGACTAGTAAAATCTGAATTAGTTTAGACGTTACAACATCTATCTACACACCAGGTAAGTGTTTCAGAAGAAGGGTAATGGAATTTTCAATTTTCCATCAGATTTACTAATTACTTCTTAAGTCTTCCAATTTTACAATAACAAATATCTCTTTAATAAAGCCTTTGAAAGCTTTGCTTAGAGAGAAGTCTTTTCCAAGCTAACCTAATTTTTTTTTATTTTTGAGTTATATTTATTATATTAATATTATAGACAATATATTTATCATTTTGAAGTCCCTGCATCCTTATATAGTACACATCTTTGTGGATTTTTATGTATCAACTTTTACTGTCTGACTTAAACAGGATTTTATTATAGAAATAATTATTTTATAGCTGAGACGTGGAGATTGCTTTTATAGAACAAAACTGCGAAAGAATCTTTGTCCTTTGATTTTTTAATCAACTTAAGATAAACTTTGTCTAAGCGAAGTGGACTGCTGATCGGGGTTCTAACAATGTTTGGCGATTTTTAGCTCACCTGCTTCTGTTGTAAAATTAGTTTCAGAGTCCTTCCACTTTTTTTGGCAGTAATTTACATATCTGCATTTACAGTCGTCCAAGAAATTGGTTTGCCACTCTAAGGTCGAGTGTCGTTTGCACGTCAATTATTTTTATTAACTCTTAATTCATAACGCTTAGCAAAATTTTCTTTAACTAGGAGCTGTCATCCAAAATTATATTGCGAACAAACTGTCTTCTCCATTGAACAAAAATTTTGTTATACGATGCGAGATTTTAGTTACAAATTGTATGCGTACAATTTATTAAGCGACGCATAAAGAACAGCCAGATGTCCAAAATGTCAAAAAATTTTAAACAGGAAAGGCCTGTAAAACGTTCTGAAATTTTTAAGTAAATAGATAAAAAGGTTTTAACTTAACAAAAATAAACGAGGCAATTCAATTGAATGAATCGAACGAAATAGCCACTTAAAATAGTTGGGAGTCAAATCAGGTTCTAAGCAGACGAAAACTAGTTCAGTTAATTGAACAGCGCGGTCTAAATGCGCAAAATTAAGGAGATAAATCTAATCGCAGATATCTAGGCTCTGTTAACTGTACCATGAAAACGCATTGTCGCATTTGCGTTCTTTTAGGAAAGCAATGTGAATCTATCTTAAGCATAGAAAGCACGTTGCAGATTTTGTCTAAATCTATTCTAATATATAAAGCTGAAGTTTGTTTGTTTGCTTGCTTGAACGCGATAATCTCTGGAACTAGTGGTCCTATTTGAAAAATTCTTTCACAGTTAGATAGTCCATTTATCGAAGAAGGCTTATAGGCTATATATCATCACGCCAAAATTTTTCACCTAATTTTACGCTACTTTTCGAAGGTAACAACTAGTAACATAAAAAGACGATTATATGATTGACTTTTACTAACACTGTTACAGCCGCTCAGGTCTATACCGGTTTTCAGGGCTACTGAAAATCAGTGTCGGAGTGAACTCTCGTCAATCTGACGTTTAGCTGAGTAGCCTGCCATTTTGCGTCGTTGCACTGCATGCACAGATAATTTGTGTTAAAGTTTTTTTATTTGTTTTGTTTTTTCTTGTCCTTTATAAAAAAACAATTTTTTTTTATAAAGGATCAAATCTTCTTAATTTATTGCTGTTGTTTGTTTTTTTTATTTTAATTATAATTTGTTTATAATAAGGTTTAGATTTTACTCTCTATATGAATTGTTTTATTTCTTTTTTCAGTCTCATGTATATTTTTTATTGGTACATAAATAAAAATTTAAGAACCAACATTATATTTTTTCTTTTATTATTTATTTTTATTTTAACGTAGTCTTTTACTTCTCAAATAGAATGTAGCCCTTGTGTAATAAAAAATGTTGAAATTATTTCACTTTAATGTTCTTATTTCTTATTTTACTAATTTCACTTTATTTTACTAATAATAATTGTTTAATATTCGTGACGTTTAGGTAGGACAACGTCTGCCAGGTCCGTTAGTCTTTCTATATATAATTCTTGTGTACGTGTGTTTGTCACTGTACATAAGGGAAGAACTTTAAAAAAAATGGGCACCCATTATTCAGAAAAGAAAATTAACTTACGATTTAGTAGCGCAACTTAGTTTGGGTTCGTAAGACATAATTTAGCCAATTGAATTCGTCGTGCCGAAAACTTTTACAAAAATTGTATTTACTCAAATCTAGAGAAAACAAAAGTCTACGTTGGACAAATAGAAAAATGTCGCTCCATAAATACAAAATGTGTTTATTTAAGGTCGATTTATGGAAAACTCTTTCTATGAAAATATTTACGTGCAAATAATTTTAATATTAAAATTTAACGAACAAATACTTTGACCTAACCAATGAGCTCACTAAAAACGGTTATAAAACCAGCTTATACGCGGTAGAGGTAGGAGCAAGGGGTTATGTATGGATATTCTTATTTTTTATCTTAATAAATTATCGCAGAATATTTCCGTTTTTAATTTATCCTTATCATCGTCATTATAATTATTGTCATTACGAAATCGCCTCTCAGGTATTGATAAATTTTAATGAATACGTATAGACGTATTCATTAAAATTTCTCTTAGCAACGACACTAGTTTAAACTTAATGTTAGTGAAGTTGGAATTAATATTTATGTATTAATAGTGTTTCAAATAGTCGATACATTAAGGGCTAATGCTAAGAATATAGTCAAATTCCATATTAGCTTTTTAATTCTAACTGATTTTAATGTTTTTCTTCTAAAGTATCTATTTAATTTGATCCAAAAGTCAAGCAAGAAATTATTAACTAACTCATTATTATTTATTATATATCATACATATCTAAATATAAGTATGAAAACAATTTAAAGTCAACATTTTAGACCTAATATTCATGATTGATAGAAAATTTTAATTCATGACTGATTGAACACTTTACGAATAACCTTTGTAAAGTCTATCTCCTGATGATACTTCGGTGTCGAAGCGAAACGTGCGTTGAGGCACATCGGAGAGTCAGTGTAATGCTGTGCTTTGGTTCCGGATTCGGTGGTGTAGCTTTCGGGTTGCAGCATTACACCGATTTTCCCTCGTATTCATTCGCGGATTAAAGCAAAGATTGGACTTTTTAAGTTATTTAACAAATACGTTTATAGTGTATCAAATACGGAACCCTTCTATATAAGCGTGCCTTGACATGTTCTTGGCGATGTTTTTATTATTTTTATACATTTTACTCACAATAGACCGTTATCCCAATATTAAAGAGCCGGCGAATCATTTACATTTCTAATTACAAATAAATGCATAATGTTTTATTAAGTAAAGGCATCAAGCGTTAATAATAATCTTTACTGTGCTCAGGGAATAATAAAAAAATATTGCGATGTTCTTGTAGCTGAGCATAAACAGTTCCAAAAAGTCATATCGACACTAGAGCGAGACGTGGCCGATTTAAAAAGTATTTTAGTAATAGTTAATGAAGTGATTAATGATATTTAAATGTTATTTTTATAATATTTCATTATTTGTGTGTCTCTTCAATTAAAATAAGTTTTTTTTAATACAAAAATAGTGTGTATAATTTTTTGATTGGCTGATAGAGGACGTAGAAACGAAGCTGCCTGTACCATTAACTCACTTTACACCACTAAGCGTGCGATATTTAATATTGTTTCCAATATTGTTTAAGAAATTGGTACAGTTGAAAATAAATACACTTATAATATGATAAAAATAACTTAAAGCTTAAGTTTTCAGTACAATGTCTATGTAAGGCTTGTTTTTAGGGTTCCGTAGTACTACCTACACATCTATGACTGTACAGATTGGCCTGTCCGGTAGACCGTAACGTGGATAAGTGGCTTTACAATGATAAAAAAAAGTGGTACATATCTACAAATATTTTCTACATTAAAAAAAAACATGTGTGAGCATGATAATAATACAAGTTCGAAAGTACAATATCTCACGAAATATTGGTGCATAGTTATATGTGAAAAAAAATGGTAGGAGGGTTCAATCGTTTATACGAATTAATTTTAATCGTAGTGGGTTATATCTAGTTGGATATTTCTTATGAAATAAGAATTGTATGCCTTAATCGAAACTTCATATCGTTATTGTATTTTAATGCAAACGCTGTAATCCTAATATTTATTTGGAGACCGTTTACTAACCGTAATAATATGAAATTAAAACGGGGACAATATTAATTGTTGCCTCTGTGCTTATTTGTTCTTTCTACTTGTTTGATGTAAACAGAGACTTGCATGCAATTGCAGAAAAATTGCACTTAGCGAAACTTCGAATATATTCCAAATTAGGCTAAGTGCTGAATATAGATAGAGTACAGGTCTTTATCTGTCAAGGATAGGTCATATAAACACGAATATACCATCCACATGGATACACCATCAAACCATACCACAATAGATATACCATCCAATGGTATATCCCTGTTGAAAAATTCCCGTAAAATCCATTGTAATGGGACAAAAACCGCATAGAAAACGACACTCCTTTATTGGTTTATGTGTGGTTTTTGTCCCACTTAATTGTATTCTATGGGAATTTTTCGACAGGAATCCTAGTCCAGTAATTTTTAACAGTTATTAAAAGCCATTTGTGTCCTATATATAGATATCCTGCTCATTCGTGAACAAAGGAACAAAGACAAAATTAGATTCCGAGACACTATTCAATAATACGGCGATAGACGGTTTCAGTAGTATTTAGTGATATTTATAATATCTTTCGAGGCTTTTTCATGTAACTATTTTTAAAGAATATTAAAAGACAGGTTCTTCTATTTTAATCGTAACTATTGACTTAATATTCCTAACCAAGCCAACTGAAAAAGATGCCAATTACTAATTCAATAACACTTTGCATTTATGAATATAAATTAATTTAATGAATTTGGCGATGTGTAAAATTTATCATGAAAATTACGCTTTAAATTAGTTTGATAATTTTGCTTTGCTAAATTTAAAATGGCGGTTGAAAATTTACTCAAAATAATGTAGACTAAATTGTCCTTACCCAAGGAGTAAGACTCGAGTTAATGGCGGCTATTGGCTTTGTTTCTTATTTTGCTATTACTAGTGGTCTATGAAGACCTCTATAGTTGCAGATGTTCTATTCTAAATTTAAAATCGGCAATGGTTCATCGACATGCAGCATCCGTTCACAAGCCAACTGTATTACTTTTGCGCATGAATATACCTAGCATCTTATTAAGAAAGAGACGTTCAATGATATGTTAGGTTATTGAAAATAACTTATCATTTGCCTCCGATTGTTTATTGAAGTAAGTGCTAACAAATATATACATATACGCTTTTGAAAATCGCCAATTCAAGTAACTAATATAATTTTATAAGCATTCCAAAGATGTGTTTATATTAAAGACTGTAGACTCTTATATTTTTATTAGTATGTACGGAATTCTATTACTTCATTTTCTAGTTTATAGGTTAGTGGTGTGTTAATGTTTTGATTGTGACGATTTTGGTTTTTTTTTTCGCAGTTATCGTACAAAATATGTGATCTTATTTCTACTACCGCTTGATGCATTTAATACAATTATTTTCTATAATACGTAAGATTTATTGTTAGATTTATTTTAATTTATTTTTTCTTTTGATGCACACTTTACGATGAAGACTCTAGTTTTTGAGTCTAATGAGATTTTGAGAAGGACCTGCTGTTTCTTAGAATATTATTTATTGTTGTGTGCAAAGTCTATGGGCGCTATGAACACATTTACTGTCGCGTATTTTATACATGTCTTGGATATACCTAAGAATTTGTAAATGAAACAAAGTTAATGATTATTTCTCAAAAATTCCAAAGAAAACAATAAAGTTTTTGATTGTACTTTAGTGCCCTTGGCTTAGTACATTAGCATTTATGTGGAATTGTTAACATTAAAGATTTCCACAGGATTCTTGTATGAAGTGATGTTTGTTTATTGGTTTGATATCGTTTGGTGTTATTAGAAATTCGTTAATTAAGACTATTACACTATTGGCTGATTAAAGTATACGATTTGGCATACCACATAGTATTATCATTCGTCTTGTAACAGCAAAGTCCTTCATTTTATGTTATATATTAACAATTAATACGTTTTTCACAGCCGAGAGAATATTTTAGGAATTAGTTTAAGTTTCTTATATAAGCATTTTTCAACTTCGTATTTTTCTATACAGTTATATTTCTGAAAGCATTTCATAGGTTAACTTTATTTTTTGAGCTTTAAATTTTCAAGTACAATCTTACTATAAACTTAAGTACATCCTTTTTACTATCCAGTGTGATAAAAGTGACGTCATCATGGACTTGTCTTTCCAATACCGGCTCATTTAGAGTGTCTGTACGTTTTGATATCGACATTATTTTTGAACAAATATTTCAGTGGTTTTCACTCCTTTATACCAGAGAGTGATAAATGTCGTCCAATTGAATATTGGGTGTAAAAGACGTCGTACCGGATCCCATGGGTTCAGTACATGATTCTAGACTTATCAATGATGAAATTTTTCGTCGGCTTCTTATTAAAATGTACAATTTTTTTACTATTTTTTTTTAACGAATACTCTATAATTCATTATTACTATCTGTCCCAGTGCGATTATAAATCAGAAAAAAATTTCTTCAATATTTTTTACATCAAACCGCAATGTAAATAAAACTTAAAAAGTACGTAAAAGGGGTAGCGCGGCGCGGGTCGTTGACTTGTTTTGCACGTCAACATTTTGTTGGCGACTGCTTCTCAATGGTTACGATACATTGCGGGCTCAAGAATGTTATGTAGATGTTAATATCTGTAACCTCTTATTTCAGAGATAAATTATTTTGGTTATTTATAATTGAGGACATTAAATGTAGCCTAATCACAAACTGCGGTTCGATGTCTTTTAAATCCTGTATTGTTTCTAATTATCAATTATTATATGCGATGTCGATTTTCTTTACGTTAAGCATAAAGTGTTTCGTGTAAGTAATCCTAAAACATTGATTGAAGTTATTATGACGCGTCACTTTTTTCTCACCTCGGTCTGGCTACATATAGTCTAATATATAATGATAAAAAACCTCTTTCTCAAATTTCATCTTTGTAAATCACGTGGTTTTCGAAATTTAGTATTAATTGGACTTTAGCTTTTATATACGTAAGATTAATTCAAAGTATTAAAGTTACTCGTCTTTCAAATTTTTTTTTAGTCCGCAAAGGCAGTTTTTCTACAAGTTGGAGAATAATTCCTTTATACCATTTTTAATATTGGCGTTAGTTTTGTGTCTATCTATCTGATTGTTCTTCTTCTTCCTAGTGATATTCCGGTCTTATACCAGGGTCCGCTTAGATTGCAGAGAATGTGGCTGTGGGGCGAGTTAAGATGACTGATTGCAATCTGACGTCATCCTCGGAACCCCAGTTCCATTCAAGTTGATAAATGCTTTGAATAGATTTGTTGGCGTAATGCTGTCATTTAAAACGACCCAACAATACATCCCTAGTAAGGCTTCATATTCCGATTAAAATGCACACTTAGGGTCATCTCATATTGTAACTGTATAGCTTAATTGCAAGAACGGACTTATTAAGTCATGACAGCGCTCGTAAAAATAGGTACAATATCCGATTCGATCCGGAATGATGTCGTATGTGTTTTTATAATATAATTAATTACATTATATTTGTTAATTATGTAATGTAATTAATTATATTATATTTATTAATTATATAATGTAATTAATTATATTATATTATTTATTTCGCCGCCTTAATGACATTCCTAATTAGAAGCATTATCGTAAATAGGTACATTAAGATATCAATCTTAAAATTAAATTTATGTAATTTTGTATAAACTTAATAATAATCAATTTTTAACATAAAATTTATACATTAACACAATGGCATGCACTATCTGTATCTATAGCATCTAGTAACTTTATGTAAAATAACCATTGCATCAATTTTATGTTTGTAATTTTAAGTATGTAGTTTGCCTATTTCCAAGTAGCACTTTGCTCTTTGATTGGTGACTCAACTCCTCTGTATTGTAGCAAGTTAAAGATTACAAAGTACAAAAAGTGTAGATAGATAAAGAAAATAATGTTGCTTTATATTTCTAGACTTGTCCATATTTCACAACACTTAAAATTAAAACTAAATAGAATTAGGTTAGTGCCATAGTGTGATTTTACGTAAAATACATTTTCTTTCTATAATCCTCTTAATAAATATATGTATCTCATAATTCAAAACTGTTTAAGCTAATAAGATCCTAAAGAATAAAATAAAAACACAAAAATACGGTTAAATCAATTTTAGTGAATTAATTAAATATGAAAACTAGCGCGTGTACGAAACGTAAACACCATGTTACCAGAATCAAAAATCTTTGTTACGTTTTCATGTCTCAGCTACTTAACTGGTTATGATGATGTTTTAAATAACCTATTTCACCCCCTTAGGGGTAGAGTTTCCACAAACGCTTAGATAAGTGTTGACATATTTTTAATTAATAGTCCAATACTTGTGTTCCGTTTCTAAATTAAAAAATAAAGAACTTAAAGAAAAGCGTTATTACAAATTGTCAACCCGTATTTGACCTCTTAGAGGTAGAACTTGCGCAAATACTAATGCAGATATTTATTAGTTTTTAATATATAGCCAAAAAATAAAATTTCATGTTTCTAGCTTCAAAAATGACGAAATTCGGTACTCACTCTCAACTCCTGTTTCATCGCTTTCAAATTTCTTTTTTGTGATAAAAGTAGCACAAATTCATGGCCAACGAGTACAGGAAATGTTCAAACTAGCAATAAATGTATTATTATGAGATAGTAATTATTATAAAATAAATTTTACACACTGAAGTATTCATTATTTATTACCATTTTTTTAAATTTTAACTACTATGTATAGTTTTACAAATATCTCGCCTGAATAACATTTCAAAAGATTTATAAAATGTGAAAATTGAAAACTATATTTTAATCTTCGGATGGCGTTGAACGCAGATTAATATAAATTATTAATCTGAGGTTTTTCATAAGTAATGTTTTTTTTTTTTGTTTACGAATGTCAGATTTTAGTTGTTTACATTTCTGTTTATTTAAAGGAACAAACTGTCAAGTAAAGATAAAAAGTTTATTTCGAGAAACAATTAGTAAACGTAAAGTTGGTAAAATTATAATTAAATGTCTTTGATGGTATAGAGGTTTCATCAAATAGTTTATTTACTGAAACAAACGTATTTCAATACGAAGTTGCATTAAATGACCAAGCAATAGGTATATTAATTTACTTTTTACTTTTGAACACTACCTTTTTTATATCGAAATTTTTTAAGAACAAAGCAACTCAACCAAATAAAATATTAAAAAAATCTGTAACACACAACAACATTATGTGCCTTATTGTGGTGAAATTAGAGCCACTTTATGACCAAGTGTATTGAAAAATATTTTATTTTGTCTTTTTATTTGTTCATTTAAAACCAGGTAGATAAATAAAGTTATTATTTCATTTAACTAGCTAGTTATGGCTAACCAGATTAATAAAGCTTTTACCACTAAAAGATAAAAAAGATAAAGATAATCTTTACAGTTTTACAAAAACCTGTCAATTTCAAACTGCACAGTTTTTTCGCAACAATTTAACTGTACAATTTTTACGCAACGATTTATCTAAACGTAAGTAGCGGCTATAAGTTTATCCTTTCTTGAAAGAAGGTATCTCCTAAGTTAGTTTAACAACACTATTTTCAGCCGTATGAATTTCACTACCGTGCAATGAAAATTGCGTTAAAATGCAGCCGTTTCGTTTATATAATATTGCAGAGGACGTGGCTGCAACACTCTATAAAGAGCAATCCTTGCACGTTATGTGTTTAGTCTTAATGTTTAGTCTTAATTTCTTTGATATTTCGTTAAGTTTCAATATTTTCATTCAAGATAAAGACAGATTTAATTACTGTGCATTAAATACATGATACGAGTTGTAAATTATTTTAAATGAATTCTTAAATTCATTTTGCGTGCCGGAATAAAACCGATTTGCTTGGAATAATGGAAAAATAATTTGAACGCTCTTTATATAATTAGTCTATGACATTCATCCCCTATAATAGCATCGCATGTTCTTTATAAACGGAAGACAATTACTCAACTCGTCATTAAGGGCCGGCAGCGCATCTGTTGGCCTTCTGGTCGTGCAGATGTCCATGGGCGCCGGTAGGCACTTGGGTGCCTGCTGCCTGCACGTTTGCCCCTTGAAACATAAAAAAGAAGCTGATTTTTAAGAAATCGCATAAACGTTTTGTCATTTTCGACTTGATAATTCGATAAAAACAGCATTATAGTAAAAAATTAGGAATCCTAATAATAGTTAATGAAGTGATTAATTATATTGAAACGTTATTTTAATGATATTTTATTTGTTTGTCTTTTTAACTAAAAACTTATTTTAGTTAAAAAGACAAAAATAGCTGTATCTCAGTGTTGGATGGAGACCAATTCTATCACTAGTTTATATTTGATATCCGACCTCCTCCGTGTTTCGGAAGGCACGTAAAACAGTGGGACCCCGTTGTTACCTCTATTAAACCGTACTTAAGTGTCGTTAACGCCAAGTGTCCATCACCAAAAACAAACGAGATGTCGTCCACATCCTCCATCGCTTCACCAAGTACGGTAGACCGTCACGTTGCCTACCGACCACGTACTTATCCTGTTTGGGCAAATTCTCTCCCATTCCTCGACTGTCCATGTTATACAATAATTATACCGAGCAGTCAACTGAAATTGTCATTTTTAACAACCGTTACTCACAATTCAGGCGGAAAAGTACCGAAATTTTTAGTAAAAGTCCGAATGAACTGCTTAAATGATGATTTAACAATTACTTCATTGACTTATTTGAAATGTACATATTTTTAATTCTAATTTATTTTTATGATACGACATTATACCTACAGATAAGTTACAATTTATGACATTATCCATTTCTAAATTTTACTTAATTTAACTGTTCAGACATTCAATTTTATTTTTATTATTATAATGAAATGAGTTTTATTGTTTTACTATAATCAAGCTGTTTTGAATCTATATATTTTGTTTTTTAAGTGGGAGGAGGATTCAAAAGTGTGACAAAGTGTGACGATGACGGGGGAGGGGATGCATAAATCGTGAAATTGGTGTGACATAATTTATGGATGTATGATGATAGAGTAAAGCGAGGCTTTCTTTTATATCTTTTATAAAAAATATAAAAAACTGAGTGCCTTGTTACTGAAATACCGAGCTTTGGGCGTCTCCCTATCATCATGGGAGCATCGTGTAGTGTGAGATTAACCAAAAGTATTTCTAGGATATACTGTAATATGCGTTATTACAATAACGATTATGATTAAAATGCTGCATATATTTTTACTTTATTGGAAACCTGTTAGAGAATAGAGAAAAGGTTCATGTTGAATGTTGATATTGGCGACTGATTTTCGCTGTTAAACAAACAAAAACACAAACAGAAATGCTTTTTAGATATTTCCAATATTCCCGTTTCCCCATCTACTCAAGTTGCATTACATTTAACTTGTAAACCGATCTGTATTAAATATTTCTGTTTTTATCAATCAACGTTGAGTAGCTTATTGTGAGACGGAGGTTCGAAAGCTTCCAATACATGTCGCCAATATTTTATTAATTTTGACTTAAAGGCTTGCGCTAGGATTAGGATAGGTTCCACCTAGCATAATGCAAATTTGAGTGAGCTTCTCTAGTGTTATTCTATCAAAGGTTTTATCGTTTCAACCAAACTAGACCGGGACTTGGACTATCCAGAATGAATCAGCGCGCGCGCCGCCTGGTACCAACAATAGCTGATGTCATACCAGTATATGTTGCTTTCATAGTTTCGTACAAATTAGACTAGAATGAAGTGACTATTACAGCTCTGTCATGCTGTTGATTTTGCGCGAGATTTAAAATCGTAATGGCAATCGATAAACTTTATTTACCAAAGTTTTTAAAATACACTTTTTTAGTTTTAAGAACCTTACGAATATCGGTTATATTACTTTCTTCAGATGTGGTTTCATAGAGGAGGCCGCTGGTGACAAATATTAAAATATCCAACCATTTGACAAGATAATTGAAGATTAATTTTCAGTAGAATTGGTTGGTAAATAGCAAATTTTAAAAACCGAGGAATCATTTTGACAAAATAAAATATAATATGTACATTAACAGAAACTTTTTTTGTAGTATTTGGCGGGTAGGAGTGTGATAAAAAAGACGACGCGGATTAAAAGAATTTGAAAACATTTAAACAAAAAAACTAAATAAAAAGAAAATTTGCATAGTTGCTGGGATGCCTGAGATAATATTCAAATTAAATAGCAGGAAGTCAATACAGGTATTGTTAATTTGATCGGCCATAGCCTGGGTGTTGGCGATCTGTGTGTTCTGATTTTGTCAGCATGTTATATTTTATAATTATGTTGTTAAAACGATACGGTGTCGTGTTGCCATAAGAAAGGAATGCGCATACGATACCGTTATCGCTGACGCGATGGCTGGAATGCAGATGTCCCTGCAACAATCGGCTCTTATAACGACGTATTGCTGTTCGCGTACCCAATGTAAATACGATAAATATTAGAGGAAGTTGCGTTTTACTATATCTAGAAACAACTAAATCTCTTGCAGTAACTATGAATTGATGATAATTAAATACACAGAAAAACGAACCTTGGAGTCCAGCGCAAATATCGGACGTTCCCTTCATTACATTCGAGCCAGCTGTTTAGCTGTGTGTCGAGCTGGCGAGCCATTTTAGGTTCAAACAGACGGCTCTGAGTCACTTGGCGGCGCCCGCCAAAGTAACACATAGTATGGGACAGATGGCGCCACTAGCTTTATCACTTCATTTAAGCTTTATGAATCTCCTCATGTTCACACAAACACTACTTGAGGCCGACAGCAAGCTGACAACTTTTAAACGATTAAAATGGAAATGCCTTGGTTTTGGTATTTCAAAATTAAAATGTTTTTATTTGAAAACATGTTACTTAAATATTTAAAAAGTTGATATATATGCGAAAAACGCTGCTGCAGAGGCCGTACAAATATGTATATATATCCTACCGCATTTCACAGAAACATTATTAAAACATAAAATCGAAATTTTTAACCTTTGGATAAAACATAATAAATATACTTCTAATTCTAAAAGCATCTGGTGTAAAACTATAGAACCAGGACCTCCCCACATACCTTGCTTTTTAAAGTGCAAGTTACGGAAAACTATGATTGTAATAGCTCACAGGCCGGTTCGGACACATTCCCTCGAATTATTTTAAATATCTCTAGATAAAAAGTAATTCAGCAAATTGTTCAAATTGCAACGTTACTGATGATGTACATCTTTTGATTGAATGTGTACGAACCGAAGCTGTACAAATTATTTTAATTGAGAAATATAACTTAATTGTAAAGCATGTTGGCACGATGACATCTATTTTGTCCAGGCCGACATCCGAAGTAGATATGTTATTTTTGTGTTATGTAAGGAGTATATATTTTTTTATGGGTTTGGCATAATCTTAAATAGACTTAAGACACTTAAATAAGTTAGTATAAAAAAATAAAAAAGAATATGCAAACAATTGATAGAATCAGGCGTTACTTTGCAGAAATCCATGACATGCATAAGAAACTAAATTACTTTGCTTTAATCCGCGAATGAATATGAGGGAAAATCGGTGTAATGCTGCAACCCGAAAGCTACACCACCGAATCAATTTATCGCTCACGCAATGAAGTGACTTAGCCGCAAGACCCGCGTCCCCAAAGTATATGACAAATAACTCAGACGGCGAGGGAAATCTTGACTAATTTAACTAATGGAACCACATAAAGATATATAAC
Organism: Charaxes varanes; assembly: GCA_024363005.1. Lineage (NCBI taxonomy): Eukaryota > Metazoa > Arthropoda > Insecta > Lepidoptera > Nymphalidae > Charaxes > Charaxes varanes. The sequence continues at coordinate 15,045,564 of JANCMC010033613.1, forward strand.
ATTAGTTTTTGCCCCCCGTTTACGTGTAGTAGAAATTTTTGTAAATATGCGGAACAAAAACCATTGTTATCTAAAAGGAAAAAAAAGATCTTTTATTATACATACATTTTTATAGAACAGATTAGACAAATTCTCGTGTTTTTTATCCTTAAGCTACGGCAAATATATTATTCAACTAAGTCTTCTAGCTGTGATTGGCTATAACGATTGCTTCCTTAGCGTGATGGTATATAGCCTATAGCCTTCCTCGATAAATGGGCTATCTAACGCTGAAAGAATTTTTCAAATCGGTCCAGTAGTTCCGGAGATTAGCGCGTTCAAACAAACAAACAAACTCTTCAGATTTATATATTAGTATAGATAAAACACCTTCCAAAGAGCAATTATGTAGCTCTTGAGCTAGTTTAAACTGTGTTACAGGAGCTGGGACCTTCCCGTTAATAGTGACAAATATATTGTGGGTGAATTATAGTATTACATGTATATTATTAAAGTAAGTTTTTATGTGTGTATAGATGTGTGTGTGGGTTGTGTGTGCGTGTACGCGTGTACGTGTGCTAGAAATTTTATTTTAAGATTACAAAGTATATTATCTAACTTAAGGCTTATATTCCACTCAGTTTGAATAAAATACGTGCTATATAATTTTCATAACAATTCTACGTTAACTTAATATTTATTGAAACTGTCTGTTGAGAAAGCAAAATTAAGCGGTCTATTTAAAATGCTTATTAAAACCAAATTGGCTGTCGTTAATTATTTATTGTTAATGAAAATTAAAATTTGTTTGTATTTTTATTTTATTAGTAATTACATTTAATAGTTCTCTGTGGAATCAGCTGCCAGCTTCGGTATTTCCGAACGGATACGACTTAGGGACCTTCAAGAAAAGAGCATACTTAAAATTTCCTTTTTGCAAGAAAGTAAAGAAAAGTTTTCCTTATTCCTTTTCAGCAATGAAATCTTCGAGGCTCAGAAGCTAAAGTGCCAAATATAGCCTCATATTACATACTAGCTGTACCCCACGACTTCGTCCGTATGTGCCACTCTTATCACTTAGAGTTTTTAAAATAGTTTTGGATGAGGATTAATATTATGTTTATAAAAGACCTTCACAAATAATGTATTATTTTAGAACAAATTTGATTAGTATAAAAAAGGTTATGCTGAGCCAACCTTAAAAGATAGACATATGCTGTCTTTTATTTAAAACTTTTAAAGGGGAACAATTTTGTCATGCAAGCAAGCACCAGCTCCAAAGAAACCTGCTGCCAATATCAGTGCCTTCAGCACCATCAGTATCACCAAGTTCGTCAGATTTAGACTGAGCACCTTAAAACAAACGCATTAAATGAATCATTTCTATTTTAGACTCAATAATATGCCTAAATTCTTCACTAGTCACTTAAAAATCTATTTAAGAACCTAAGTCTAACTCGAGATTTCTCTCTTCAATTTTGCTGCGTTATCTATACTAATCTGTATCTATATCTAGACTAATCTATACTAATAATTCATAACGCTGAAGAGTTTGTTTGTTTACTTGCACGCTATAATCTCAGGAACTACTGGTCCGATTTGAAAAACACAGTTGTACTTGTCGCTGTTTTCGAGATTGGTGACCTTTATCTTTTATAATAATATATAATAGATACAAATAAATGGCGAGTATAATTTTTAACCATTGGCTTATTTCCAAGTTTTGTTTCTTATTAATTTTATCTAAGAACAATTAATTACGGCCAACCTTTTAATCTACAAAAATTCGGCGACTCCTACGTAGTCCACATTCTTGCCATTCTCTATTTTACTTTTCTAAATAAACTTTGAGTTCTATTAACTGTATTAATTCCAAAATAAAGTATTTTACTTTTAAATTAATACAGGTAACAGGGACTCATCAAGTTAGTTTAGACAATGTTAAAAAAGGGATCGTGATTACGGCGATGAGTGAATTAAAGGTTATGGCACATTAAATAATCGCGTTATTTGCTTCGTGTGTTGTAGCACGCGTATAAAAGACGTAACACTTAATTTAAGCTTTAATTATGATTTAAGTTTATAATCTATATTCAATATAATATTTATTTATAAGACAAAGGGCCAGCGAACAGGTTCTTTAGAACCAGAACACTTTTAAAGTGCAATCCATAGGTTTCGGTTTACTTAAGATATATTTAAGCGCTTGCTAGTTGTGTAGTTGTGTAAAAAAATACTAAGTACTGAAACGAATGACGTAAAAAGAAACCATGTTCCTTTTGTTGTTGAAATGATAGGATAAAAATATTTTTAATGAAATTATTGTTAGACATTAATTTGAAGGTTACAAGAAAAGGCTAAAAGAAGTTTATGTTATTTTTGTTTTGAAACTGTGCCACACATTGTTTGAATAGGCAAGCACAAGCAAACAGCCTAAGTAATAGCCGCTACATGAGTTTCGATAAATCGTTGCGAAAAAACTGTACACTTTAAACTGCACTGTTTTATCGATACGCGTGTATGAAAAATAGTAGTCGACTAAACTGCACAGTTTTATCTCAACGATTTAACTGTACAGTTCTTTCTCAACGATTTATCGAAACGTTTGTAGCGGCTATAACAGAGGCATCGAGATATGTCATAAAATCGCTTAAATTAGAATCTCACCGTATTGAAATTCAGTTATGAATCATTAATTTAAAATCGACGCGATATTTTGAGCAAGCTGCCCTCTCAGCTCGGTTCCCCTCTCATATACGAGTTTATAAAATATATACCCTCCTATACGTATATGAGCGTATATATCCCCTCTCATATTTCTTGCGCGAAAATTAATTAAACCAGAGCCTGTTTCATAAACTGCGGGTAGATTTATGCAATTAATCAAGTAATAAAGGTAATAAGCAACTGCTCAACTAACCTAGTAATTAAATCAAATCAAAAAGAATTTATTTGACAATAGAAAAAAAAGATAAACGGGAAACCGAACATCAAATAAATCTATAATGCTACAGTTTTATACAACTTAGTTGCTAAATATTGCTAGCACGAATGAAATCATAACTCGCACGTATCAAATTCTCGACGCTACCGGCCATGTAAGTCGTGTAAAATGGAAGCACGAACCTTTATGGTTTCAAACGTAAAAGTAATTAAAACTATCAAGAATGTTCGTGCTAGGTCCCTTTAAATTGTATAGATTTACATATATCCTTGGTAGTAGAAAGTTCTGCCATCTGCGATCTAATCTGGTGTGCGCTGAAATAACCGTTAGAGTTACGCGTATATATATAGTGTATTATGGAAATGTTTATTTTAAATAAAAATCAGCGTCGTGTGCCCACGGCAATGCTGAGCTTGCATTCCTTTGTTATGTTACAAGTTTTTATCTTGTTACTTCTTTACTGTACTTTACGATCTACTTGTAACTTGAGAACAACAAAGGTTTTTATTATTTATTATTATTATTATAAATAATGCACTACTGAATTGTATATCTTAAAAAAATCTAAGAAAGTCACCAATGGTATAATATGTTTATCTCCTATGTATAATCCACAGTAACTATTTTTATCTTTTACATTTTACAAAAGAAATAAACTACTTACGAAGCCATTTTAAATAATGTTAATTCTTATTCATTTGAATACACTAGATATGTTGTACATTTTATGAAGATTTACAAAATATGATTAAAATTAATATCTTAGAAGATATGACAGATTTAAAATAGGGACGACCGGCGGGCAGAGCTGCGGAGAGCGACCAATAGATGGCGCCGGTTTGATATTCAATATTAAAGGTAAGTCATTGGTTCACAACTTCTGTCGCCTGCCGGGTCCGCTAGTTTATGATAATTTTAACGTTACTTTGACCATAGTGTCCTCTGAAAGGTGCATAAATTAGTTCCAGCAGTGTTGGAAATTCGATGAAAAAAACTAGAGCAATTTTCATAAGATTTATAAAAGACACACAACTCCTATTCAAGGAAGTGCGTTCTCAACAACCGTGGTTTGAAATGAACATAATTAAGGTTACACGTGAAATGAAAATATCATCACAAAAAACGTTGGCGGTTTTTCTCATGAAATACACATGTATGTTTTCATTCTACGCAAGAGAAAATTTATATTCGTTTGTGAACACGGATAGGAATAAATATCGCTGTTCCGTGGACGTTGTCCAAACAAAAACGCGTTTTTTTTTTCAAAAATTTCCGCTTTAAAACTTTTGAAAAAAATACTACTATACTGGTTCGATATTTCAATATAAACTTGTGAGTTGAGCAATATTCAAATTCGACGGGTGCTATTTTTCGAAGAGGCGTTTACTAGCTCTTTACAGTAAAATTCTATAAATGTACCAATAAATCGGAGATTCGGCAATCGACAATGACCAGCCAACTCGTTGGTTTATTGATTACAATAGGTTGAATAGAATAATAATTGTAAAGTACACTAATGACGCGACTTAACTCTTAATAATGATATAAAACTAAATTTAATAAGGTCTTCAACCGTTACACTTGTTTTTTTAACTACTGCCAGTAATTGTCCTTGGTGATATCGGCTAATTTATTATTTAATAAAATTAGTCACCTATTTGATAAAGTAATCGTTAGCACACAGCTATAAGCTTCTGCTTTTATTTCTCGTTTTGGATAACAAGCCCGAAGGTGACAAGTTCGAGGTCGTTTAGCGCACCATTGTCCCGACCCGCGATTCTAGCCCGAGTTGAGCCCCTTTTTGAAAGGAAAACTTTTTGATAGGTCGTCAAATTAAGTTGGGGGAAGGTGCGACTAGCGCCGTGGAAATACACCGGATGACTGATTAGTAAAGGGTCTACCTTAGAAGTAAGTTTGATTTATGACGAAAATAAACAAAAATCATTTTAGTCTTTAACAAAAAGATCTAAATAAGTAGGAATGATTTGATGCTTAATATTCTTTGTTACTCCTTTCAGCTGTTTTTTTAAAAAGCTCACAAGCTCAAAATTACGAAAAGATTATAATTGTTTTTATAACACGTAAGTATCTTGCAGAATAAACGTCATAATATATTATAATGAGATGAACAAAATATTTTTTTATTGACAAATGGAATAAACTATCTTTAGTATTAGTACAGATAGCTATGAATAAATTGAATACGACGGTATTTTGCTAAAATCGACTCTCTATGTATATTATGTAGGCTCAATTTTACGATACACTAATTTTATTGTTTATTTATGTAAGTTATATCCTATATCAAAGCAGGCTATAGTTTTCTTAGAATAAATTATGGTCTGTGATAATGGTCTAGTCCCACTAGGCCAACCAAGGGTTGATGATACATTTCTGCATCAGATTTGGAAGATAAAAAGAGATGTGATGGGTTGTAATAACACGTAAAGGTATTTCCATCGTAAACCTTTAAATGCCATAAAGCAGATTTTATTGATGCCGTTTTACAGGCTTCAAAATACATCATAATGATATTGAAGTAGGAGGCATGTTACTTCCAGAAGCCCGAGTGCCCATGAATATCGAATATACTAAATAATAAAACAAACAAATTGCTTAATTTTGCATTGATAGAATCAGGCGTTACTTTGCGGAAATCCATGACACGCATCAAATAGGAAATTACTTTGCTTCTTCTTTCAATGAATGAATCATTCGTATTTCATGGCTGGTTAACCTTTGTTTCTTGCAAGAGATAACCTACTAAAGATCTAATCGACTGCAATTGCAATCTATTATCATCTATCGTTTTGCATACACCTGGCAAGAGAAGATAGGTTCATTTTTTTAACCAAAGGATATACACATAATAAGAATAAATTAATATGTGCCTCTTATTTGCACTTCTACTCTTACCAAAGCACTATTTGATTCTAGAGGCTAGTACGTGGGAACGGGATTGAATCTTCTATGAAAAGAGGCTCATTCGCGCTCCTTTGAGTCATTGAGGCATTATTTGCATGAAATGAAACATATGTATATATTTTGCATTTATACATATGTATTATAATTAATCGTCAAAAAATGTCGTAGAAACTATTTTTATTAATCCTCCATTATTGCGAAGCTTTTTTGAATTTTCTGTTCATCTTGTGGAGGAGGGCCTCTGCTAATAAACAAACGAATGCAAGCACAAAAACGTCGCGCTAGACGAATGGCCGCATCACTCTACGCCGCGTCCCGTTCCTTCCCACATTTCTTCCGAGTACTGCCCTAATACAAAACGTGACTGAGCCGAACCCCATTGAAAAACGACCTTGTCAATTACCTCGGGCGTCAAATATTAATACTCTCTTGTCGTGTTTGCCTCCCACCAGCGAGTTACGTAGGGAGATTAGTTCGCGAGTTCTCGTTTGATCTCCAGGTCGCGCGTTTAATGTATCAAGTTATTATATTACCCGCTCCGATGTGACGACGGTGGGGGAGAGCGAACGTATCTCTGCAGTAGGTAAATTATCTATTATATAATACGAGACGCTCCACGACCGGCTCTCGCGGTACAAAGGGATCCGAGTCAGATTGGAGTCGGCGAGGATTCGACGTCTTCCACTGACAGGATGACGGATTGATACGGTGAGAGGCGCTCTAGGGAGGCTTATAGATGTTATTTGTCAGTGTGATAGGTAAGCGGTGACTGTGTGTGACGGATATGGGGAGACACTGGACAGGAACGAGGCTTTAATCTCTAGTCACTCGAGTTCACGTACTGAGGTCGGATTGGAACCGGTGAGGTTATACGTCCCACAGATCACACACGACGATACGAAGCGGGGCAAGCGCGCGGCGGGTCGCGTGCGGGCGCGAGGGCGGGCGGCCGATCACTGACGGCGTCCCGGGCGCCCTCTCCGCCCGCCCCCGACATCCCTCATCCCCGCAACAAAATCTCTCAATTATTTTATTGGGAAAGTTAATGAGACGAGAGTCATCGACCGGTCGGCTGTCTGATTCCCATGGATACGTCCAGGCGTGGGCAGCTTAGCTTTACATGCAATCGCAATGTCAGTAACTTCTCCACAGATCGATTTAACAAGGACTCTAATTTTTTTAATAAACGGAATAGAATTGGTTTGTAATGAATAGTGAAATAAAAATCACAAACGAATATCCTGTAAAGGGCTTCAAAGCCAACCAACTACTTGAGCACAACAACAGCACCCCCAACGAACATTCATTGCACTTTCATTTCTTAAACGTGTCAAGGCAAAAACGCTCATTTTTAAACAAAATTTAAAATATGACTCACAAGTGCTTACGCGACATAACATTCCCGTGTCCAATAAAGAAACAAACCTCGGAATCCGTTCATAAAAGCCAAACAATATAAGCAAACATACATATGAGAGAATAAATCAGCCCAATTGAGAACCTTCGCCGCTTTCGGAAACTTTGTTGTATAAGAAAATGTCCGATAAATTAAAGTCCAAAAAGCTGAAATTGTATTACGATATAAAAAAATACAGATTTCTTTATGTATTCGATTTTAACATCAAAAAGGAATCCCAGAGTCAATTTATTACGAACGGCCAACATCACAAGACTAGTTTAATATATTCATCACTTCTCCAAGAAACGTCCCGAGGGCTAGAATTTATAAAAAATTGATTGAACCCCTACACATAATATATACAGACAAACAACTCTTCCAACTACAAAGCTTAGAGAGCTTACAGTTATGTGTATAAAGGTTTGTTACTTACAAGGTATATTTTATCTAAATTTGATGAAAATATGTCTGCAACTTTAGAGTGGAAAATGATTTATTTTAATAAGTGTTAACAGAAAAAAGGCTTTTCTAAAATATTCAAGCTCAACAGCCAGCATTTCAAAAAGTACTCGATTTGACTGCCAAAAAATTTAAAAGATGCTATACACAAAAATGGATATTCATATGCATACCTGAAGTCCTAGTATTTTCAAAAGTAAATTTTAGGTTCAACAAGCAGGTTAACAGAGTTAGTACAGTATACACAAAATTTAATTGGAGGTAGCGCCACGCTTTCAATCTTTTTGGTCTGCAGGCGAATGGGGCCAGTGCGTCCGAGTACCAGTACCCCTATCTCACATAAGATCGGCGCCAAATGGCGGCAATGCTGTCACCTCAAGTGATGAACACGAGTAAAGTCAAGGCGGTCGTGCTATAGAGCAAAAGACGACATGAATAGGGTCCCTAATGTCTTATTAAGCCAGTTGATAGATATGTTTAAAGAACTACAGGGTGAATCTGTAAAAATTGGACTGAAGATCAATACTACATAACTTGTCGATATAGTCGATAACTGGATTTATCTTTGTCATAAGAACGCTTTAGGTTCAGAAGACCAGGTAGCTGAAATCGACCGTAGAATTACACAAACATGGGCAGCCTTCGGTGCAAATAAAGCAGTTCTACAGTCGAAAAAAATCCGCCAACGCCTCAAAATCAAGGTTTTTAACCAGTGTGCCTTGCCTGTCTTCAATTATGGGATAGTAACCAGCACGTTAAAGGAAAAGTCGGCGGAAAAACTTCGTATAGCATAAAGAGCTATGGAAAAACTTATGCTCGCATAACCATTATGCATAAGAAAAAGAACGAGTGGATCCGAGGATCTTTAAGGTTCGTTAGAGGAAGATCCGAGAGTTCTAGACGTGGTAGAAGAAAGTGAGAAAAAAAAAGTGGAGATGGACAGGACATATTGCCCGAATGGACTATTGCCGTTGGGCAAGAGGCACGCTAGGGTGGAGACCCCGCGCAAATACTCGCGGGAGCGGTAGACCACCTAAAAGGCGGAAAGATGATATCTGACGCCATGCTGGCAGAGGCTGGATGCAGACGGACACACACATCGTGCTAAAACATCACGTCAATGTAGCCGCAGCCGAGGGCGCGGCTAGTCTCAAACACAAATTAAACTGTAAACGAGCCACGAATCTGGAAAACATTGCATTTGTATTCCAAATGTGTTTTCAGGGGATTCGCGTGAAAGGATTAAATGGAATTAAAAGGATTGTCCAATTTAATTAAAAATCACCTGTCATTACGACTTCGATTGAAGCTTATATAACGAATATGTCGTGCTTCATATACATGTCCTGTACTAGCTGAAGCCTGCGAATTCGTTTGACAAAATTTGAGATTTTTAATAAGTAGATTTTTGTCCCCTTTAACAGATGTGCTCATGTGTGCTGTTCTTTTACTTGGTAATCTACCTCCGAATGCGAGGAAATGATTCTCCGGTTTTCAGTAAAGATAAATCCGTGTAGAAGTAAATGATAAGGTGTAGATTTAGTGAAGTTACGATGTGCAAAGTAGGGGCGTGTAGAGTTAGAGGCGTGACTCTAAAACAGATCTTTTGAGCCATATTGTCTTGTCGTGGCAACATTTTACGAAAATGTTTTGGGAGGATTTCATTTATTTTTGTAAGTTGCAATATTTTATTTCTATTTTTTTTTCCTTAGAGGTGTATTTCGTGTACATCAGCCTCAGACTTTTTCATTGACCGGCCGTAGACTTAAGAATATCTGCAGAAAGTCCCCTGTATTGGGCGTTTCTTTGTGTTCAACTATCAACTGCAATTTGGACGGCAAACTCGCTCCGCACTGTATTTGCAGTTAATATAAGCGTTTTACCTTTTTAAATCTCCTTATCCATTTCCTAATTTAAAGGTAGGAACCGATTTTATTAAAACCCTATAGTATGTACTTCATTATTTACATCAAGGAGTGCTTACTTTTATCATCAAATAAACATCATCATATATATTCATATAAACTTCTATCCCCTAGTTTACAGGGTAAAAGTTCCCAATTTAATAATTATTTTATTGGTTGTGTACTAGTATTTACTTACAAACCAAATTTTAGCCTTCTAGGACATCAAGGAGCCTATAGGTTTTAATGATCATCAGTGTCGAAGTGGTGTTTTTTAGATATCAATAAATCTACCTAATATAACCTATAAGACCTATATAATTAAATCTTTTAATTTAATAAGTTCACTACTGAGCATTATCACCCGATAATTTTGTTTATCTGGTATAATCTAATCTCAAGTTTAGAACGTTCAAGAGAATGGTGAAGCTTTTCGAGAAAAGATAGCGCCTCGCGCTTCGCTATCCTCGTCGAAGGGACTCTGCCGCGATTCCAGATTCTAAGTAACTCGAAATGCCCGAAAATTCACGCACGTGCAATTTGTAAGGAATTTTCTGCCACACACAACGTCTCTTTGGAATCACCTGTCACTTTCGATGTTTCCAAACCGATAATAGCTAAGGACCTTAAAAATGTATACACACATCTTAAAGGCCGACAAAAGATCAGCGACCTCAGGTAGTGAAGACATCCATAGCTGCTGATTCCTTATAATCAGATGTCTTGCCAACCTGTTTTATTATCTATTTACATAAAAAAAATACACAGAGGGCTTTTTAGTGTTATAATACTGCCCAGCTTTTAGAAAGACTTACTTTTGTTTCCAATATATAAATCGACAAGCAAAGTTTTATTTAATAAAAACGTTAGAATAGGAATTTCCCAGCGCACCAGCTGTGATACAATGGAATGATGAAGTTGGCCATAATAGCGGCGTCACATGGTGTCACATTCGCTGAGGCGCCGCGTTTATAAACGACGAGTTTGCCGTCGTACCGTATTATGTACATATTTTATATACCCATTTCTGAGCTGCTTTAAACAGAGAGCTTCGTAACTTGCATATTACCGCTTTAGAGGAATATAAGATCACTGCAGATTTGTTATTTAAATATATCAGTTTTAAATTTAGATAAAACACTATTTATTTGCTTGAAATATAGCTGTTTGTAAAACTCCATACTCACCACTAGGGTAGTCACTCAGTTCAATCCCTGCTCGTTTCCCTTTGTTTTATAAAAATACAACGAGGGTATAGATATCATAATCGCGGATTCTTTAGGTTAAATATTGCAACGAAATCACTGAAATCACGCGAACAAAATTATACATATAACATTATAATAAGACTAGGTCAGCTTTAAATTTATAAAATTCCGATGTCAAGGTATTAAAAATCGACTTTTCATATAGCAATGCGTCCGCAAAATGTCATTTGAATTCATGACAGCTCATTAACGAGTCACAGACAGACGGCCAGATGTGCGAATTCCACAGAAACGTCAGTTATTGTTACACTACGTAATTGTCGTACGCATTTATACCGTACGTACCGTGTCTAAATACCTATATATACATGTATATGTATTTTTTTTATATATATATAACAAGGGGCAAACGAGCAGGCGGTTCACGTAAGTGACTACCGACGCCCATGGACAACTGCAACACCAGAGGGCTCGCAGATGCGTTACCGGCCTTTGAGAAATGAGGACCTTGTAGCCGCCGCTGCATAACGAGATGGCAATGATGTCGAATGGAAAAAGGTTACACCAAAACAAACTAGATGCCACTCGGCAAAGGAAGGTGTGGTTGTAAAAGGGGGAGACCTTTGCCCAGCAGTGAGACAGTATAGGCTAATTTAAAAAAAAAAAAGGTTTTTGACGGTTAGGTGCCGACTGACATGTGTGATATATGTTGTATAGGCTATCCGAGTATCGAAATTTCGAATTCGAGTTTTCCATAAAGGATTAACGTCGCTTTTCCAGCCAGGGTTACCGGTAATGGCTAGCGAATCGATTCGATATATATACCGATGATATAGGTTCTTTTTTTTAAAACACACGTTACAGTTCAGTTGGAAAATATGTAGCAAGTCTTATGATCTCTTTATACACGTCTAAGACCTTAATAAAAAAGAATTATTCTACAATACATAAGTTACCTAACGCGATTTTGATTTCTTTTTTACTTCACTAAGCTAGATTGCAGATCGCCGATGAAAAGCCTAGCCTCTTATTATATTAATTAATACTGTAATGTCCCCTTTAACACGGTAGATTTATTTCGCGTTGTAGGAAAACGCATGGTAGGTTTATTCTCGTACAACGCGATTGTGCAACCACGAATGCTTATATCATAATATTATATATTATAAAATAATATTAATGTGTCATGAGAGTAGCGTGTTATAGGGGGGATTTCTGTATCACTATTCGCTATTTATAAGAAAAGGTTAGAAAAATAGTGGCGAGTGTTCAATTCCCTTGAATTTGAAGTTTTCCAAAAGAAGCAAGGGAAAAAAATTAAATATAAAATACGAAAATTTGTGGCACTGATATATAAGCGAATTATTGAAGATTTTAAATACATATAATATATTTCATTTACTTTTCACCCTTCTACGTCATAAATTACATACACTTAAGTACATGAATTAATTAAAATTAAATATAATTAACTTTTAATAATTTCAAATATTTGACTGAACCACTTTGGGACTATTCGGTCATTAAAGTGTTAGTATGTTTTTCGCTGAAATAAAGTACATTTTAGTGAATAATTATTGAAATAAAAAATAGATTTATATCGTGTTTATTCTATTAATATTTTCAGGTAACTTTTCTTATATTAATATCTCGATTATTCCCCCTGAAACAGTCTTACTTTCATCACTATTTAATTTTTTTTTTCATAAAAATTACAAATTCTACATGAAACCGTAGTGTACATTAGTGATGTCTCTAAAACATGTAGCGGGATATTTTTACTAGGTTATAGACATTTAGTTGGTTATAGCGAACCTTTTAATAAATCGAAATACATAGAAATGATAAATATATAGTAAGGAGATTTATGAGATTAAATTTTCATATATTTTTTTTACATATTGTATTTTTTCTTATTTTCGTATTTTGCTTTTTTAGTATGTCGCATCGGTAATAGCTTTTATTAATAAGCCATTCGGTTTTTTGGAACACTGTGTCTCCCAATAATTTTTTTTTCTGCTTTAGTAGAACCTATTTTTTTAATATTTCTCGAGATTAATATTTACGTTTATTTAAAATATCCAATTTACGCTACATTTGCAAGGGGATGATTGAAATCAAATTATTATTCAAAACTTTACTAAATATTTTTTAAAAAATTGTAATGTATTTCTTTTGTTTTATGTACAATACTATAAAGTAGAAATTTGGTATTCTTTATGTTAAAAAAATCTTAATTTCAAAACGATTAACTTCTAGCAAAATAATTTTATAGGCTTAGGTTAGTTTAAATCGTATATTTTAAATAAATAATGAGTAGAATTATTGTTAATAATACAAG
>JANCMC010033613.1:15058822-15095857 GCA_024363005.1 Charaxes varanes
ACGTGCGAGTGATTTTATTCGTGCTACCAACATTAAGCAACTAAGTTATGTAGGACTGTAGCATTAATGTTTTATTTCGAACGTAAAAGTAAGTTAAACAATCGAGAACGTTTGTTCTAGGTCCTCTCACATACATTATGTGAGAGCATATTGCATTTAATTTTTTACGTTCTTAATTAAAAGTACCAACGTATTCATTAAAATATAAATCGTTTTATGTATTTCATATAATCGTTTACTGTAACGATAACTTCAAATTATCATTATTACACATTGGATTCTGTAAACGTTTTTTTATTTTTATGAATACGATAGCATTTATTATATATTCTGAGTGCCAACATACCATGTTATAGCACTTACAAAATTCTTTGTACAATTCCATAGAATAGGTACTTAGTGTGATGGGACTTTGGCTCTGTAGAAACACGTTGACTTCTGTCTTTGAAATACTTTACGTATATTTCTGTAATTGATTAGAGAAAATTGTAAGGTTATCGTTCTTATGAAAGTATGTGATTATCTATACTCTGATCATGGTAGGAGTGCTCATGCATTATTTATGTAAGCTTTTTGTCTGGTATATATAGCATTACTGACAAATGATGTAGGTACTTACTGTAACTTCTGTTTATTTTTCAATAACAAAAAATTTCCAGATCATTTTTAATTAAGTCCCATGTCCTTTTCTATGAAATGTTAAGCTCGGTGGTTTACGAAAATTGCCGCTAAGTTAAAAAAGATGGCATGATCTTTGAGGAATGACACGCAAAATCTTAGTGTTTTTAAATTTATTATTAAAACTGTAAATTATTAATATTATACGTCATATATGTATTTTTTTTAATAAATGGTTTTATTTCTATATATGAATACTGTTTATGACTATATATGAGCAATGCTTTTATCAAACTTATACGTTATCTATTGGTCTCCTATTGTCTCTCTCTATACATTATCTGGTCTCGATTATCACTATAGTTTAGTTTTTTTATGGTATTATGCAAATGTTAAGGACAAAACGTGCGTTCATTCAATTGAACAACAATTACTGAAAGACGTAAAATACGATAAACCTGCCAGAAAAAGTTCGGTTAATTGGTGAAGAATTTATTAAATTTAAGGTTTAGAAGTAAGTAATGTGTCTCGTGTTTGAAATTGTTATTAAGTGGTAAAGTAAAAAGATTTTAATGTCATGGCATTTTAGGGCGTGTAGAGTAAATTCATTTCATGGAGACTACATAAAGGAGTAACATCTCTGTATATTAAATATGTCCGTCGAATTACGTAAATAAGGAGGCGCCACATCAGCATCATAGTAAATGTTAAAGGTTATTGGTCAATTCATCTACTATTGAGTCTTAAATTATTATCTATAAAACCGATGCAAAAAAAATGTCTCCGCATTGATTGAGAAAAAAAGCTATTTAAAATCTTACTGTATTGTCATATATACACTTGTATTTTAAACGAGTTAATTAAACTTATATAGGGTGATTGGAACGCGTCGAATTGCCATAATTGAAATACGTATATGATATGCATTTATTGTATATTTTTGTAAGGAAGCAGAAAGGTATATATTTTTTTTCTAAACATCGAAATTTTAGTAAGCTTAGAATATTTTGGAACGTAGGTAGCTGCCGAAGGAGAAGCTATTTTAGCAACAAAACTTTTAGTCAGTTTATCCAAAACAAGGCATGGCAAAAAATTTAAAAAAATCCCAAAAAACACCACATGGCAACACTTCTTTTATTTAGAAGTAGTTAGTGTAAAAATTCCTTTATTTTCAAACGACATAAAAAAGGAGGTCTTTAACTTGTCTGTACCTTTTTTATGTTTGTCATGAGAACTTTGTTGATTCTTTTTTTTTTTTTCATAAAAGAAGAATCATCAAAAACAGTCAGCTCTCCGTGTGATGTCATTTCATTTTGATTCAGTTCTGACGATTTTAAATCGATTTTTTTTGTTAAAACTATTCGTCATTTAAAATACTTTTTTTCGTAAGAAATGCATGGAAACGGTAATTCGAATTCATTAAGTACGCACGTTAAAAAAGCTCTCGTGTGAATGAGGGCTTATATTATTATGAAATAAAGTATATTTTTTAATTTGCACCATAAGGGTTGCCATAAAATATATGTTCATGGCTGTATTTCATTAAAATTTTATAAAGTATTTTTTTTTAATTTCACTGACTTGTTTGCCAAACGAATTATATTCCAATCGAGAGTGTACTACACACATCATGCAGCGTATGCAACCTATAAAGGTTGCCTAGCTTTTTCTGGTCCCTATTACGTGGTTGTCGCGTGTTAGAGCTAGTATAAACCAAACAATGTAAATTGTCAAAGATGTCTAAATAGCTCACAGCCGGCGCTACTGTGAAACCAGTTTCTAATCACGATGTACCGGTTTTTATTCTGTGGGCGATTTTAATCTTTAATCAACGATATATTTTATCTATATTTAAACAGGAAAACAATAAATTACTAAATACAGTTTTTTCTCGTCAGTTTAATTTAGGTTTTGTAGAAGCTATGTACGAGCTACACAGGTATCAAATTAATTTACATATATTTAATTAAATACGTGATTATTATTATTTAATTAAAATATTTATTTTACTAATTTTTTTTTTATGTTACAAGGGGGCAGACGAGAAGGCAGCAGGCACGGAAGTGCCTACTGGCGTCCATGGACATCTGCACGACCAGAAGGCCAGCAGAATTCTGAATCATTCATTGTTTCTTCGGCATCAGAAAAAGTCATTATATTATCATGCTGACCTGAAATTTAATAAAGCGCTACAGATTCTAGCAAAATAATTTTTGAAATTACACAATCATATCCAATATTTATTGTATATAAAAGATATATAAAATAAATCTTAAATTACATTTTTAAGTTTTAAAGGTGCTAACTGTAATTTTAAAATATAAATAATTATAGCCATTTGTAAACAAAAAACCAGTTTTATGTTAACATAAAAAATTTTTTGGCATATAACAGATCATGTAAACTAAAAAGCTTATGCATATAGCAAATCATTAAAACTAAAAATTTTAGGCAACTAGAATATCGGACTTACTTTAAAAAAATATTAAGCGTAAGAAAAAAGGCCTTTGTCTAGCCGTGGATTTTTTTTTTCTCTTTTTCTGCGATCCTTCTGGTAATCGCTTAAAATAAATTGTCTGCCTTTATGTCCCTTGTCGTCGTCAAAAAAGACATTTTATTTCAAAATAGAAAAAAAAATAGGAAAAATCTCATGTCATTAATGGCTGACGTCTGATTAAAATTCTAATTTAATGCTTTATTTTACTAATCAAACTTCTTAAATATTAAAAAATCTTACATATCGTATTTACTTACTTTACTGATTGTATAGTTAGAGAAGAATCGCTTCGGATGCCAAGTTCTAGAAACTGCTGGTCTGAATCAGGTATGGTTTAAACACAAACTTTACGCTTAATTGGAAGGTAAATGAGAATAATTGAAATTCGTAAACTATTCCTAGTTCCGATTAATGTCACTTAGTGCTATTAGTCATGAGATTGTAGAGATTGTGATAGCAGATGAGGTTCCGGGGATGACGTCAGACGACATTCGGTCATCTTAACTAGCCCCACAGCCATGTCCGCTGCAACTTAAGCGGACTTTTGTCCTAGACCGGAATACTGCTAGAAGAAGTAACTATTCCTATATTTATAAGTACTACTTATATTTAATACAAAGATCGCCCGTTAATAAACGATTATTTTATTGATTTATTGGTAATCCAACAGCGTTACAAGTAGATTACAAAAAAATATACAGAGTAAAACATAAATAAGGCAAAAGGGGGATTACACTAGATAACATAAACAAAAAGAACAGATTATTAGAAAGGGGAGAAAAGTAACAAACTAAGGAAGGATTACCAAATTCATTATAAGTAACAAATTAAATACTATTAATACTATATTCACATTATGTTTTGTGTGTGTCTTGTTTAAAAACAACTGTTACGTATTATTCAAAATTATTATCTACTATTATTGGAAAGGACATATAAAAGTAATATATACCAGATTTGGCTAGGTAGGGAAGGGAACACTGGCAACTTCATACAATTGGTGTGTAAATTAGCCATTAATTTATTTTTTAATTAACTCATTAGTAGTGTCGATATAATATTTTATCACATGGTCAGTCAGTTTTAAATAAAATTCTTCGTAAACACCGAGCGCAAAGTTAGTCATTAATGCACGAGTGTTGTGTTGGTACACTAAAGTAACGCGGTTGCATTAATTACTCACTTAATCTATTTTCATTTAAATTACATCGCTGTCTATGTAGGATCAAAGTTTTACAATGGAATAGAATGCGTTGTTTCGAATTTATTAGGTCGATTTTTATTTGCAGCCAGTATCTTTTTGATCTAAAGCATATAAGTTATATGAAATAATTAGAACAGGCTCTTT
Organism: Charaxes varanes; assembly: GCA_024363005.1. NCBI lineage: Eukaryota > Metazoa > Arthropoda > Insecta > Lepidoptera > Nymphalidae > Charaxes > Charaxes varanes. The sequence goes on from JANCMC010033613.1 coordinate 15,063,286, forward strand.
AAAAAAAAACTAGATAGAATTATTGATATTCTCTTGATTCAAATGTTTTTATATTTAATATTGAACACTGAATATGAATGCACACAACTATGTCTATTGAAGTAATATACTTTTGATATAATTATTATGTAATATTTATAAAACATGTGAGAATATCACTATAAACTCACTTAACTTTTAAATTGTAAAATTTATCACCACATTAAAATAATTAAAAAAAAAAAAATTATTATTATACACATTAGGTCTGTAAGTACTGTTAAGTCAAACATGTTTTATTCTTCTATTTGAATAAAACATTTTTGAATTTGACTTTGAGTACTTATGACAACTTTTAATCAAAGCGCAGATTAAAAACGAACAATCGATCGACAAACAAAAAAGGAGCACCGTAAGAAAAGTTTGGCTAGAAAAAGGTTTGACAGGTCCACTCGTAAAACATAAATAAAACATTCTAAGCCAGCGGTCGGCAAACTTTTGGCAAGCTAGGGCCACATCTTAACGATAAGTGAGGTCGGTTGAGGCGAACGTTTAATCAAATAGTTAGCCTCTTTACTTTCGACTTCACTCGACTTCGTGTCAAACCACTAAGGTGTCAAACCTTTTATGATTCGGGACGGGATTCGCCCTTGGGACTCCCGGAGTCTGGTTTATTTATTTTTATTGTCACTACACTCTTCCATTGTAATATTTTTCATTAAACTTTGCTGTTTGATCAAATGACTTTAATGTAATTTAGGAAGCTAGTTGAACGGAACTTTTTTTTCGGTCGGTTCGATCGGTTTTCAACTGAACGGCTAATTAAGCTATCAGCCTATATACATTCGTTAGTATATCTGCCTATATACATACGCATAGATGGAGCTAAGAAGTTATGCTTCAGTCGTGTGGTTAGAGCACACTCGCTTTTTTAATCAAAGAAATTGAATACAAAAATTCTGCTATCTTTTCTAGTAGTAATTCTTTCTTAGTTGTACTAATTTTAGTGGTATATAAACTTCACCATTTAGTAGTTTTTAAAGGATTCTAGATTTCCTGTCCGAATCCAAAAAAATAAAAAAATTCTTGCACCCGAAATTGAGACCTAATTATTTTAGCTATAGCTAATTATTTAGGATTTGCTGTGTGTCCGTTTTGAGATAATAAAATATAGTATGAAATCTTTATACTTCCTTTTTATAGGATGAAATATGCGAGTTGACACGTTTTTGCTTAACATCATCATCCACACGATGACGTGAGGTGGTTTTTAGTAAATCATGACGCAAGTTAATACTAGCGAATTCATTAAGATCTGGACGTCACGTCGATGGGTCAAACCATGCTCCGTCATGGTTACATACATGAGGATAAAATTGTAACGCAATACAGAATCCAAATAGACGTAAAACGCGGTTAAATATTAGCTCTGAGTTATCTGCTTAGAATAGATTGAATTATGGCAAGTATTGCTTAATTTAAATTGATTATTTGAATACCACGTATCTCGTTGCTAGTATAAAACTGATACTTTTCTACAGAGATTTTCACTACGTAAGGTGTCGATTTTAGTCTTAATGACTTAATTTAATTTTTAAAATGTACACTTATCTTTAACTTAATTAATTATAAACACTTACAGTACATGATATACGAGGTTATGAAGTTTTCTCTGTCCTTGACCTTCGAACAAGCGGGTCGCGCCCTACTGCCGTGACCTTGGCATGGGTGACCCCGATATTGTTCCTTGGCGAACGGGAGCGCGTTTGTAGGTTACTGTGACCCGCGGCCGGGGCGATGAGGGTCACGAGCGAGTTTCGGGGACGTCTAAAGGTCATGAAGAGGGTGACTGACCTTTGAGGGCTTAGATCGTACGGTGATAACATAAGGAGAAGTGTTAGATATCTATTATCGACTTACGTATAAAAGAGCGAACTCTGGGATTTCTGACAGAAGCGAAAATTTGAATATACAGAAGTGTCTGTAACGGAAATAGTGTCGCTAATTCAATGGTTTTCCCAACTCGCCTAAAGTTTATACTTTATTAAAATTATGGCGTCTCTGCGATTCTGAGTTCATAATACGCTCATCGGCATCGAATGTGGCCCGTGGGCGTCATGAGCTATATTATGAAAATAAAAGTAGATGATTCTTTTATTACACTTATTTAAAACTTTAAATAAGAATATTCCACGTAGAAACCTTTATTTATTTATCTTATTTAATAAATAATAGCGAGAGTAGTGGAATATAAATTGAAAGACTATTAACTGCAGCTGCGTAACGCTCTATCTCGGTCATATGTTTGGATTGTACGCAGCATTCTGAGGAATTTCCACGTGACAGAGAATGACTTGAAAAACAACAGAAGAAACAAAAACAGCACTCCTCACACATTAGTACTTTGAATCTGGGATCACGGCAGTGACCCCCCGACGAGACAATCAAAGTGCGAGCGCACTATCTAACTACCTTTTCTCGAAACGCTACTTTAATTTTTAAACCTTCGTAACTTAGGATTAAATTATAAACAAAATGCTCGGGATATGATGCTCTTACTTCTTCTTTTAGGATGTCTGGTTCCTGAAAGTCATTTATTACTTTTGGAGTCATATAAAAAATAGTAAATTAAAACTACGCGAGCCCTCAAACAGCTCACATTTTTGTTAGTGTGGTGATTTCGAGCTACAAAACAGTAAGAAATTAACTACAGAACACTATTAAAATATTTCGATAGCTATGTACTACAAGCTGGGACACCCCTAACATTACATACTCTTCTGACTCTGATCCGGTTATTCCCTCATTTTGGACAAATATGTGTGCCAAGTGACGAAACCTTTACGTTGAAAAACTCTTTAATATTTATTCTGTTTCGTAAATAACGTCTGTTTTCCTTATAGTAACAGGAAAAGTCTATCAATAAAAAAAAACCGGACCTATGTGTTTTTGATTTATTAGTAACGAGTACCTACCACGATAATTAATTTTGGTTTCAACCTGGTTCTACAACCAGGATTAAAACACTGGTTAGAAATTCACAGAACACAGGTTCTATCCACTGACTGGCACTACATGCCTAGGCTAGTTCGCGAAAAAATTGAAACTCGCAAGCACAAAAATCGCGAAGATAGCTTTTTACTAGCAAGTTCCTGGACCCCAGTGATAAAACTGTGCGCTTCTCGCCACCGGGGTACTTCAAAACAAAAAAGTAACGTAGTGAGTGTAGTTTGTCGTGCATATCGTGTAGCTCCGGTAAAAAGAACAAAACGGAGGTTAGACAGATTCTGTCCATGACACCTCGACCTGTCGCGACCATAATCCATATACTGGATATAACTCTATCGAAATGTCGACAAACCAAAATTAATTATCGCGGTACGTACTATGCTTACTAATAGATCAAAATGATATTAAACCACGGAGCTACGTGGTTTTAACATATCACCTATTGGCATGGGTTTGGATAAAATTAACTGCAGATGTCATAAAAGAATTGCATTTATCTCGTTAATTTTGTGTTGTCCCACTCCAGGGAGCGCATAACGTCGACGCTAGAGGGGCCTCTTCTATCATCTACTATTTGTATGGATAAATTAATATTGTAATATTTTTTTTGCGTTAATACAATTATGTATAAGTATAGAGTTTCCGAAAAGAATAGGGCGAAGTGGCGGAAGAAGATTCGGAAGGCTTTCCCACCACCATGTAGGATGCGTGGGATACGTACATAAAGACATTGAGGAGGCATTACAAAATATTGAAACCAAAAGCAAGTCACAATTTTAACATTTGATTAAATTTCATTAAATTTAAGTCTAAATTTTCATTCAAGCTCGCTTCTAATTAAAATTCCATAACAAATATTTTCAATTTGAATAATCGCCATGGTTTTTATTAACTGCTATCAAATTTTCTTATTTTATTAGTAAAACTAGTCATTTGGTTTTACGAAATCCGGTTGTATGGAAACTCCAAAGCACAAAATCGGACAACAACTATTGAAGTTATTTAACAAATATGTTTATACTGTGTCAGATACGGAACCCTTCTATATGAGTATGTTTTGACACGCTCTTGGCCATTTTTATTTTACTTATAAATAAATATATCAGATGTCTTCTGTACCAATATATAATAGCGAAATCATTAATAAAATAAAAAAAGTAAACAATAATGAAAACAGATAATGTATTAACATTAATCAAAAATAAATCAGACAAAAAATAAAAGGGATTTTTTTTATTAAATTTTTATGTCCTATTAAAATTGAAAAACCCTGTCAAAGCAATTTTTGTGTTCCTCCACGAATTGATCCTACTTAGATTTGGGTTTTTACGATAGGTCTTATAGCTGAAAGAATACAGCCAAATTCCGCTTATAGCGTGCAATATAATATGTAACAATAAAACAGTTATAAAAAGGAAAGTTAACACTAATAGAAATATAAAATGAAATGAAAGTTAGAGCAAAACTAAAATTTAATATTTAAAATCGTGCATTACATGCACTTTCAGTAAAATTAACGTTTAAACGTTTAGAAATGTGTAGTAAAAATATATTTACATTTAACATTACGGTAAAATTTAACATTTAAAATTGTCATTGAAATAATCATTAATACTATAGTATGACTTTCGTACATTGGTACCCGCGATAAGGTGAAAATTGTATAAAATAATAGCTATTTTATTTACAATTTTATAATGCCCATATGATGAGACTTACTTTGACCAAAAAATGCGTGATTCAAATAAATTTACAACGATTAAATAAATACATAGATAGATAGAATAGACTTTATTGCACATAAGAGTACATATAATCAATAATAATAAGAAAAAAAAAGCATTGTAGTGGTACAATTAGGCGGTTTTATCGCTACGTAGGGATCTCTTCCAGACAACCTAGTTTTGGGAATGCAAATAATCATAAAAAAATAGGTAGTGTACTATAACAAATATCCTATATTGAAGAGTTTGGGGTGATATTGCAAAGTTAGTTTTGGATTCTTTTTTGAACATTTACAGCTTGCGACGCATGACCTGAATGATTTTTTAAAAGATTTTAGTGTTGCGTTATTTATTCGGGTAGATAAACAAAGGTTCTTCTAGCTCGTTCTTAATTTATATTCAAAAGTATTATGTATAATACGATATATTTTTTTTTTAACTCAAAATGTATTTTAATAAACTAATATGGAAAAACTTAGTTATCTATTAGGGTTGTTCAATTAATTGCAATTTTATATATTTACAAATAGGTCGGAGTATTTTTTTTTATTTCAAAACATTTATTTGAAAACACTTTTGAAATCATGTTAGTTAATACATATTCATTTTCGAATAAATACCATAATTTGATTTTTAAACTCTTTATTAACCACACTTGTAATAAGTTAATTGCGATGTTTATAAAAATGTAAAAAAAAATACAGTAATATGCTTAAGTCTACAGAATTATTTAATTGTCTTGCGTGTTCTTAAATTTTGACAATTGCTCCAATATGTAATCATCAGTTTTGGTCTCTAGATTCTTTTCTGGTCCATCAAACCTTAGCAATGGTTCTTTTAGAGCTACCAATAAAGGGGCTCTTCTTCTTGAATGACTTACATTTTTCGATTTATCTGAAATAAGAATAATTCAATTTATATGAAAAAATAAATTAATTGTTACTTCAAGGACACCTGATGAATTATGTGCAATTGAATAAATGAATATGAAAGTTATATAGGAAAAGATCCGAAAAATTTAAATTTGTTGCTGAATCAGTGCCTGTTTGTCAGTCCGTTAAGACTGGGGTTTATAATTCCTTGAAGCTCTAAAAAAATGAACCCTCTAAGTATACGCAATCAAAAGTTAGGGGGTTTATGTCAAATTTCCCATACTAGCACATTAGGAAAGAGATTCAACACGTAGAGAGTACATCATAAAAAAAATTGCGGTGTCTTTATCAATCTAATAGAAATTCTATGAAAAGTATAAGTTTTAAAATAACTTGGTAGAGTATCAGTGATGTTACGGAACCGTTAGTGGGCGAGTCAATTTGCACTTTATTACCGCTGCACAAAGCAGAAACGATTCGTAGTCATTCGTTATTTCTAATAATACGGGAATGGAGACGGGGATGATATAGGATAATAGAAGTAAATAGTTAGTAGCCCAAAGTTCGGGCAGGACATCGTCTGCCGGGTCCGCCAATACATTATAAAATAAATAATTTTCTTATCTTATCTTTTTGTGGTAGTAAAGTTTGTCCATGGGCTTCGGTTATCGTTTATATGCAAACTTTGTCGTTAAAAGTCTTTAAAAAAAGTAATTTAAAATCCATTAGTCAAACACTACTTAACTAAAGAGATGAGTTAAGTAAATCTTTAGATATTAAGAACAATGGTCTATTATTAAGTTTAAGTGATCGTGGCTTTGGCAGATATACGGCACTAGAAATGAATACGTCACTAGAAGCGAAATACAAGGTATTCTTGACTCATTGTGACAACCTTCGGTTAATGTTTATTCATTTATGGTCTACGTTTCAGTTCCATTCGTCATTACTGACAAAAAAAAATTGTCAATAATAAAATTTATACATCTTCCCCATAAAGCGTGTAACGCAATATTTACACAAAGTAGCGCCAACAAACGACCTTTGGAATTTTAAACATTATCTATTTGATTCTTTTGATTAATATGCAACATTACTACCTTTTGCAAAGGAAATTACATGCTGAGAGAACAAAGGGAGGGGGCGAGCACAAAAGATCCAACAGGGTCGAGGTGCATCCGACATGCGGGCCCCCACCGAATATAACATAACATAACGATACAAGTGCTCAATAATAACGTTTACTCGTAAGCAGGCATCTATATTACAGAATTGTAAAATAGGGAAGACGAATATAGCTCGCGTATATAGTATACGTGATTTGGAAACTGAAATGTCACAAGATCTGACATTAGTATATATTATACGTTCCATTAAATATAATTTAAAGATAAGATAAGATAATTCTTTATTTGCACGAAACAAGGTACGTAGGATGACAAATAGAAAAAGTTTCACATGTTTACCCCCGGAGCGGCGGACAGGGTTACTGCCCATTGCGCCAACGGGCCAGTCAGTACTATGGACATTAACCTTATGGTCTGGTAAATACACGAATACTAAAGCTTAACTTATTAAAAACTATGGACGGTATTTGAGAATAATAATATAAGGAAACTAAAAGACGAGCATTGATTTTACGGTAAGTAAGAAGTAAGCAATAATATTAGCAATCGAATTATATTTTAAAGATAAAGAGGTCAAAGGGTAAAATAATTGTGGGCACATTGTGTGAATGCGCTATGCAATCTTTGTCCAATGATACTACGTCAAACGTAGAAAAAATTAACCATAATGTGGGGTCTACACGGGTGACTAAAGCTGAAAGTTTTTTGACGCGAGCCAAATTCGACCGTGTTATGGCAAATCGCCTAGAGCGCAAGTGACTAAAACCACAAAGCCCAAAGTTGGGTAGCATCCGACTTAAAACGCGCGGCGATCGGCCGCGTGCGGCTGGTGGTTTAAAATCGACCGCTTAAACGATCAGTTGCAGGCGATCGCTCGTTGCTGACGTACTATTTCTATTGCAGCACAACATCTAACCTAGTCATTTTCGAAAGAAATGAGCTAGCCGCCTAAGATTTCATCAACTGTGTACATGGGCTAGCACTGTGGCTTGATGAAGCGATTTGTAAAGAGATTAGCCGCACGGCGAAAATGGTCTCGTGTAAACCCACCTTTAGTCGGAAGAAGAAAAAATGTAAATACTTAATTAATTATCCTGCGTAACGTACTTAAAGCTATTTAAAGAAATATTTTCATTCCTGTATAATAGCAGTTGAGACCAAAGAACAATAATATACAAAGTAATTTTTGCTGGGTTCTAATAACAAACGATGTTTATTGTAGAAAAATCTGAGAATACAAAACAATGTGTTATATATAAAATTACCTTTACCGTTGAAAACATTAAATGGGTGCAAAATGTTGATACTTTGATAATTTTAATATTATTGGAATATTAATGTGTTTAGGTTAACATTAATCATTATTTATGCTTATCCAGAAATACCTTGGCTTGGAACGGTCGTCGGTTAGCATATCGGCAATCGCTCGCACATGTCATTCTTCGTATCCACGTGCGATTCGTGTGTGTGTGTGTGACAAAATACATATGGGTGCGTACGCGCAACCACAGTCGTCTATGCAACGCTTCATGCGGCGGTCGTTACTAATTTTACTTTTCATTAGTAAATATTGATTGAAGAATTCGCGAATTCAAAATTTGAATTCGATTTTTATGGCTTCTAAGTCTAATGGCGTGGAAACTTGGGAGTGGGCTCGTGCACCTCCCGCCCAGCGGTCATTCTGTGAAAGATTTTTAAGGGCAATTTATGATCCTGATGAGAAAACCTTTTTGGGAAGAACAGCGAAACGATGGGGTGAGTTTGCCACTTTATAATTTAAAATATAGAACAAAACATTAAAATATGTAAATAAATTTAGGTAAAAATAATAATTTCTTTAAAATATTATTAACTTTTTAAGTTTTCATCTCTTTTATATAAAAAAATATAACAATTAATACTTTTTGTCACCGCGCGATAATATACACCATAACTTCTTATTAGGTATAGTTGAAATAGTGTCACATTACTGAAATGAAAAGTAAAAATATGTGTAGTTGTTATAAGAATTTTTAATTAGCTATTACATTTTAACACAATGTTTTCCTTTTAGTTTTACATACATTTTAAATTTAATGGATAAGGAAAGTGATTCATAGTTAACTGTTTGTAATTTATGTAATTCGATATGTTTGCTATTGTAATCTCATAAGAAGATTTATTCTTTAACAAACATTTTTTTTTTTACGCGATTTAATAACTTTTCTTTCCAACTACGCAGTAATGCTATCATTACTCACTACATAACCGATCACAAAAGACGTCTTATCTGTTTAGAATCAAAACAGTATTTGGTTTGCTATTTTATTACGGTATTGCTATTTAATAACTACTCTGTTATTTATTTTCGTATAAATTTATTACAGAGGTTTATGTCTCCCATTAAGTTTCATATAAAATGTATGCATTGGATCAAAATAATACTGGCTGAAAATAAGAATCGCTTAATAGAAAACCGAAAAAAAGAAGGCCCGTATTATTTACCATTGTTAAACTTTTGATACTTCATATATTTAACAAGGAAACTTTAAAAATGGAAATAGACAGCTATGTGGATAAAAGAAAACTACATGAGAATAGAAGATACCTTGCTGATGTGATTACTGCACCCAGTAACATAACACTCGTGCAGTAATGATCGCTTTGCGCTCGGTGCAATAATATACTATTTAAATGGGATATTTATTGTAACATCTTCTTTGAACAACTGTACCAAATTGGATAATTCTTTTTTTTTGTGTTTATTATCGTTAGGACAAGATGTATATACTTAAAAATCTCAGTCTGTCTATTTCATAAAGATAATTTTCGAATTTATTAGGAAAGAGAATGGGAATAATATTATAGGATAATAAAATGTAGTAAATACTAAGTAACCCATACCGTAAGTAACCAGTAACCCCATTCGGGCAGGACGTGTGTCGGGTCCGCTAGTCTTTAATATATTCAAGTTTGCTTATTACTTGCCTTCCTTTAATTGTCATAGCAGAACCCTTAATATTTCCTCTACAAAAATATAGCGTATATGTATATATGCGTTGAAAATAGAACATTGCTCTATAAAAAAAGCGCTGTCGTGTGAATACAAACTTGGGAGTTCATATGTTCTATATGAACGCATTTTTAACTCGCGGAAAAAGCTCTCGTGCGAATGGTGGCTTACAGTCTATGCTGACTGTTATTAAAAAAAATGTACTTTGCACAAAAATGTAGTAAACTACACGAAGAAGCAATGCAGTTATATAATATCATTGTATGTTGCGAAACGCAGAGTATATATGAGAACCACGTCCTCATGTTGTTGACAGAACTTGTTTATTGTTTACATTATTGTCCTATTAATATTTTATATCCCATTCAAATGCCATCGCACAAACTGATGGTAATCTACCTACCTACGCGTGCTTTAGTTTGCGGTGCAGCTGAGAGCGGGCGCGAGCGGATGATTTAGTTTTATATATGTGTAGAGTAGGGGTTTCTAAACTTTAATGATAACGGAACATCAACCAAAGACCTTTTATTTCATGGAACCACATATCAAATGATAACGATAATTTTTAGGGCTCCGTAGTACTACAAGGAACCCTTATAATTTCGCTCTGTCCGTCCGTCGATCTGTCCGTAAGGTGCCATAGATTTTACTTGTCCGATATCGCACTCCAGCTTACTCTATCTTATTTTTTTTTCTGACAAAAGAGTCTTAACTTTCCTTTTTCTTCTTCTGTTTTTGTATGTTTCAAGCTCTGTTTCTATTTCTGCTTTCGTTTTAACTTCCTCCAAATATCTGTTTGAATTTTTACGATTCTTATAACTTCAATATCTTTAGTTCCAGTTTCTTTTACTTTCAATATCGTCCGTTAATAATCTTTATTACTTCTCTACGGAACCCCTGATAAAAAGAACGAATCGGAATTGACTGGTTCTTTATTCATTTTTTATCTCCAACTAACATCAATTAGAAGATAAACAGTCCAATAACAGAGGTTAAAAACCATTATCTGTAATCATAATCATTATCTATCTATCATAAATTTTGACTAATTATTAATAACACTATAATTAATACAACTTGTCACTTCATATAAGTCAATTAAACATGAAATGATAATATAAGAAATATCAAAAGGTAAAATTTCGAAAAATTTCAATGTGTCCCTTCTGAGAAGCCTGGACAGCTCTCAAATAAAAAGGCGGACAACTCGGCCTGAGATCTAAATACAAGGTTTTATGTAATTTTTTTAATTGCACGCTTAAGTAAATATATTACTTAAAATGTTTCTCCGCTTGCATTCTTGTTGTGAAACTACCATTTCATTTCGATGTATACACACATTTCTAAACCTTATTAAAAGATGTCGTTAAAGCGCAGTCATGACGATTGTATATGCATTAATTGTCAAATACAACAATGTTGCTTTAGAAAGAATTGAAATTTTGTATACAGCTTTAAATAAACATATAGTACGCTAATTTGAAGATCTGTGGGCATATTTCGACTAGACGGCTATCTTTAGTATTTAAAAATAGGTATTGAAATATACGAAATTTACAATGTTCTTGTAAATACTACGAGTTAACTGGACGCATCGATGTAAAGCAGGTTGTGGGTTAGTGTGATGACTTACATGTGAGAATATATCATAATAATATAAATAGTGTTGTAAATGGATTTCAAAGAACTATCGGATTCAAGGCAGAGGGACTTCAGGAAATTGTTTCTCCATTGTAACTTCAATTCTTATCGAAGTGACTGCTCGTATCATGATCTGATGTATTTACGAGATGAGTTTAATTTTTAGATATAGTTCATTGATTTTAGTTAGTTGTTAGATATAGTTTAATTAAGATTGTTAGATATAAAATATAATCAAAAATTTACATAATTTATGCTATCAAAATAATCCTTTTTATCGGGAACTTTATTTTAAAAAAAAAGGTATTTCCTTTATATTAGGGTTACGAACCCAAAAGCTTTATGTAGCTTACTTTTGATTATCTATCTTTCCACAACCTTGTAAAATCAAGGAATTTTCAGCCTCGCATTCTCTCTATGTTACTAGTGCAATAACATTAGATTTTCCTATCCGTTCAATATATGACGTTATTGAACGGTTACGGAAATGTGACGTTCAAGAAGAAGGCACACTAACTCAACAAAATTCCTCGTACTGCAGTTGTCCAGGACGTTGTGTTGATATAGTTATTTAAAATCGGTGAACCACCTATCCGTTTGGCCTTTTATACAGTGTTTATGAAATCTATACTAATATATAAAGCTGAAGAGTTTGTTTTTTTATTTATTTACTTGAGCGCGCTAATCTCAAGTACTACTGGTCCGATTTGAAAAGTGTCTATAAATAAAATGGCCAAGAGCGTGTCAAGACACGCTTATATAGACGGGTTCCGTACCTGAAACGAGATAAAGGTTTTTGTTAATAAACTTCTAAAGTTGCGGTCCGGTTTCGCTCAAAATAATTTTGTTAATGAAATTTTTAATCTATCTGTACTAATATATAAAGCTGAAGAGTTTGTTTATTTGTTTGCTTGAAGATTTTTCATTTATCGAGAAAGGAAATAGGATCACGTTAAAATTGAATCTATTTTTTTTACCTAATTTAACGCGAACGAAGTTGCGGGCACAGCTAGTCCAATACATTGGTAATTCTAGGGAAGTGGACCGTCCTGCAGGAACCTGGTCTACGTTTGCCATTGGCGTCAAAATTTTACAAATAAAAAAGAAACTGATACTTAAAATGTGTCTGTTTTTAGATCTTTTTTTCTTAGTTGCATTGTATATAATGTGTTTACCTCTAAGCAGCTTAACATTTTGGCTTAGTTTATGTAGATATATATTATGTGTGTTCTCTAAATTGTGTCTGTTTTAAATGTATTAAGATGTCAGTAAACCTAATAAATTAAAAAAATAAATAAAAAGCGATCGTTACAGTTGCGGCGAAAACTTCAATATGATGCTTAGTGGAACTCACTGATAATATAAATGACATCATGAAATTTTCAAGTGTTTTGGAGGGATCTAAGCTGAAATATTAATGCTGACTTCCTGACGAAGAGTGCACAGATTTCAATTATTTAGAAAAACATTTTTTTTTAATTTAAAAAAAAAAAAAACGATTTAATTGTGTTTAAAAACGTGATTACGTATATATGTATCAAGGTTTTGAACCTTAAGTTTAATGTCATTCGTAGTAAAAAGATAAACGTTATCTTTAACCTTCACCGAGTTAAAAAATGGTCAAAATGTCGCACGCTTAATCATAAACTGACCTAACTCAAATTGAAATGGCCAAAAGCGTGTCAAGACACGCTTTTATAGAAGGGTTCCGTATCTGATACGCTATAAACGTATTTGTTAAATATGTTTCTAAAAAAAAAGAAAATTTGTGTATAACAGGCTGTTACCCATAACACAGGCATTAAGTTGTCTACCTTAGCAACAGACATCCGTGTGTCATATAGTCCTGTATTTATTTATGTAAAATTTTTCACAATTGTAAATCAATTCAAACAAAGTTATTTGCTAGCTCGGATGTCGGTCTAGACAAAATAGATTTCATGAGAAACTAAACTACTTTGCTTTAATCCGCGAATGAATTTTCATTTAATGAATGAATGAATGAATTTTGATTAAAGCAAAGTAGTTTAGTTTCTCATGCATGTCATGGATTTCCGCAAAGTAACGCCTGATTCTATCAATTAACGACCATATTGTTAGTTTTCTAACTTTGCTCCATTAGATTTTACAATTCATATTCAGATAACATAAAATGGCCTATTGATTATGTAACTCTTTGGTGTAATTAGAATGTTCAGAACAATGCATTGTGCAATCCCTCTGTGTATAAAAATATGATATTTGACCCTGTTTAGAACAGAATTACTCGTTTACTAATGTAAGATTAAAATTATTGTATGTTTCAATAAGAATAATAATGATAAGGCTATCATTCCAGTGAGTATTATAGATTAAATCTTTTTTGGTGCAATTCAAAAGAAATTTAAACCAGTTCTAGAGATATAATAAAGTATAGTATAGTAATAATTCAGTAGATAATACCTCGGGTATTATGCGAATAGTTACTGTTTTATCCCTCGTAAAAAATATATTTTTTTTTGAATGGTCCTTAAAAGCAGGCAACGATTTCCATTGGCGACGGTGACCACTTCTCACCAAGTGGACCTTCTGCCCGTTTGCCCCCTTCTACTATAAAAAAACATGCTTATTCGTAAGGTGTATTATACAGATAAAGACTATATTAAAATGTGCATCTTGTTGGTAAATTAAATAAATGAATAAACACTTTATTCTACTATTACAAGTACTATTACAAGTAGTAGTAAATTCTACTACAATAAAACATGGTGTAGAAGTTTCACACGTGATACACTCGCGGTTTATATACGAGGCACTTTAAACTAAATTGATGCATTGTCGCCATAATTTAGAGGCACGCCATCGAACCTCGCTGCTTAATTAGTTCGCCAGGGGTGCCAGGACGATAAATATCCTTTACTTCCTTGATAAATTACCTGCTGGTTGCACGAACCCAAATATTGTTGAACTAAACTTTAAAAAAAAACGAACACTGGCACTTCGGGAGTCCCAACAGACGTATAGTAACACTAACGCTAACGGTGACGTCAAAGTCAAAGTCAAAGTCAAAGTTAAAGTCAAAGTCACATTCACAGTCACAGTCAAAGTCAAAGTCAAAGTAAAAGTAAAGCTCGATGTTCAAGTTCGATGACGATGACGTAAGTTCCATCATTTTAGTTCACCCAAAAAGTACACGTACACTACATAGTTACATATATGTAGCTCATGGAAAGCGTTCGGTGACGATGACGCGATTTCAATGTGTTTTTTTCTACCTTAAAAAAAGTCCAACGTGCCTAAAGAAGTTTTCACTGCAAATATTATTTATGAGACTGTGAAACTTTCACTCAAGGTCGAAGTAAAACTTCTTTGATAGGGTTTATTTACTTCTACCTTAGAGAAGTGCTCTACAATACTAGGCAGTCAATCAATATTGTGAAGTCGGTTAATAAGTGCATTAACCGACTTCAAAGAGGAGGTTTTTAATTCTCCGGAATCTTTTTCCCTGCAAGATTTTTTGATACACAGTTATTATGTATAACCTAAGTTTTTAAAAAGAAGCTTAACTTCTCTTAATCATTCAATGAGTATATAAGGCAAAAATTTTCCTAATATTGTTTTTTATTTAAAAAAAAAAACCTTGAAGGCTTTTTTTACTATGGCAACCCTGAACGCAATAAAAGCGCGAACAACACGAATTAACATAGACTCGCACGCGATTCTGTCCGTTGGAAAGTAATTAACAATAAATACGGCGTTTGACGCGATGACACCGGCGCGCCGCCATTAGCGGCTGCCCCTGATGATAAGTGATTAGCGTTTTTGCATACCCTAATAAAATGTTAATTAAACGATTTGTTTATACAAATATCACGGATTTCCTATTGAGTACGTAACAGTACGAATTCAAAACAATAATGTAAAGGACAATCTGAATGATGAAAATGCTTAGGAATAAATTGCTCTAACCAAAACTGAATTATTGTGACATGGTGATAACAGAAAAACTGAGTTTCTTGCGGGCTCTTCTCAGTGCAAGGAGCGATAAACCCTCGTAAACTTAGCCATTAAGTTGTAAATTTTATCACCAATTTGTTAAATAATTTAAAAAAATATATTATATACATGATGTTCATAAGCACTTGTTAAAGTCTATACGAATAAAATATTTAAATATTGACTTTGACTTTAAATGACAAAATATTTAAATTTTGACATGTGACATCACAAAGCTCAATATCACACCAAGTCACATTATGGTGATATCCTCCCCCTCCCGTTTAACGTGTGACGTTTATGCGTACAACTGCCTGTTTGCCTAAAAAAAGAAACTTTTAAATGACTTAAGCAATTTCTTACTGGTCGCATCAAATAAATTAATAACATTTCTCTGCGGGCGGCAAAAGAAAGGCTTTGAGCCTGCGTCTGCCTCCTGCAAAATAGAGCTGAAAGCGCGCGGCGTATTTCGAAAACTAATTTCATACAAATGAGATTTCGCCTTAGCAACACCGCAACACGCTTACAGTTTCACTTCAAACAAACTCATTAGTGTTCCGAGTATTAAACAGTGGTGCCACTTTAGCAAATAACCAGTTATTTTAATGCGATGAGTCTTGTATTTATTTGAGTGCGCGCAGAAACGGATTGCACCAATATTACCAAGCGAGATATTTGCAAAATAAATATAATGATTGCAAGCGGGAACAGTTTAATTGCTTTGCATTAATTTTCCAATAAATTAGGAATCTGTCTCGTATTCCAACAAGTCTACCACCAAAGTACAGCACTACACTGATTTGTTTCAATGATTAAAATAACACTTTTAAAGGACGTTTAAAAAATAACGTTTTAGCCCATTTAAGTTCAAACGAAAGTTCCCAGTATAAACGCCATCTATTGGAATTATTCCGAAATTGCAACCTAGTCTTTATTTTTTAGCATTTTTTGAATATTTCTGTGAGTTTTCCTTCCCTTTTTCTTTCTTTAATCTTTCCAGAAATAATGCGAATAAAAAAACAGCCAGGAGTTAAAAATAAGCCCAGCTGTTTTTAAGTTATAGGGAGAAACATAATCTAGGCTACATACTGACAGCATATATTTTAATATTAAAATATATAAAATCGAAAGGTCGCTTATTACGTAATCTAGAAAACTGCGGGACGATAAGAGGTGAAATTTGGTATGAAGGTAGTTTATAATTAGCAGACATCCGCTAAGAACGGATTCTTCGACAGGGCCAGATTAAGGCATCTAAAGGCACTCACTAGTTTTAGTATATGCGGACGAAGTCGCGGGTAACAGCCAGCATAATATATACTGTCACCCCAACAAGCGTGTAGAGCGATATTATTGGGCGCAGACAATATTTTAAAGTATCCCCCCGGCACTATAGCTCGTTGGGCGGGCTCGGAACAAAACGGATCAGCCTGTATCTCGCGAGCGCAGCTGGGTCAAGGAATTTAGTGTTACTGGATAGGACATACATCGCTATACAATATAGTGATAATATAAAAAGCTAAATTTACCCGGGTTCCTAGTGCCCTGCACTGAGAAGAGCCCAAAAAGATCTTAGTTCAGGTACATTTTTTGTCTTCACTACTAAAACTAATTCTTTATATTATAACTGGATATTTGAATGAGCTAACATTTAATGATATTCTAAAATTATAATAAATAAATAAATATATAGGACTATATGACACACGGACGTCTATTCCTAAGGTAGACAACTTAATGCCTGTGTATAATACGATATTATGCATATCCGATCATACGGATCGATTCATTTGGAATGCAACTTGAAAGCTGTTGAAGATTTCAATTCTTTTTTGACTTTGAGCGCTCTTAGTTTTGTTTTCCTTTATTTTTTCAAAAAGTCAAATTTTAAGATCGCTTGCACATACATGATTTGCTTAACTTTTCAGTTTCATTCAATTTTATTTAATTCAGACTTTTGTAAACACACTTTAACGTCAATTACTTTTTTTTCTTCATTGTGTAATCTATACTTCTATACTTAATATATAAAGCTGAAGACTTTGTTTGCTTGAACGCGCTAATCTCAGGAACTACTGGTCCGACTAAAATCGTTAAAAATTTAGAAGTAGTTTTATTAAGCATACAGAGATAAATTCTTAATCATGACCTAATAATGATTAACAGTATTTTTATAATAAAATCGATTTAGAGCTATTTTATTTTGTGGCGATGTAGCTTAATAAGTGGCATAGAAATAGATCTTCTTGTTATTATTGTATTGTTCTCTTCTTGTTATTATTGTTTTTTTTATTATTATTTCATGTGCTCTTATGCACCACCTACTCCTTTACTACTTCATATATTTCCTTGTCCCAAAGGTTGTGTGGAAGAAATCGCTCTTCAGCGATAACACCGCCTTTTGTACTTCTTTTCTTGCTGTATGTTACTTTCGCCTCACGGTGCCTTCTTCTTTTTTTTCAAAGTCGGTAGTTCATCCAACCGCCCCTTATATCCACTATAACGTTTTATAATTATAAACAATAGCATAATAATATCATGTATGCGCGATACATTGCGATATAAAATATCGAAATAAAAAAAAAACATACGGGTAGAATTGATAACCTCCCACTTTTTTTGAAGTCGGTTAAAAATTAAACATTATAGATTTTTTTACTTTATAATTATATAGGCTCTAAAGCTTACTGGCCTTAGACATTACTTTTTAATTAAAAAATGGAGCCTTGATATGTATAGGCTTTGGAACAAAGTTTTTTTGTTTTTTTTTTTAATTTGCTTGTCACTTTAAAATGCCCAGAATTTTTTTCATTTATGTTAAGAACTCGATGACCAAAAATGACAAAAGACACCACACAAGCCACATGTATTTTAATTTTCGAAATGAGTTCGTGTCATTAAGTCATCAACACAGTTCATCAAATTTCATCTAGGAACACAGTTTTTTCGGAAAAAATTACCCTCGATTCATAATACAATTTTTTTTACAATAATTAATGTCAGTTAATATATTATTATGTACAGGCGTTTTGTTCATAACAGTAGTCGCTCTTACGAGGAAGTTATATTTGATTGTAATCAATCAATACATAAAAAATATCATCGATTGAGGACCACAGTTAATAAATCACCACAGAATTTCTCAAAATTGGGTTTCTGGTGAAATATCTGAGGACATAAAACAAAGTTGTTTAATTGTTTTAGAATGAATGCTCACACTGATATATATTACTGAAAGTATATTTAAATGAAATGAAAGACTTATGATGTTGAAAAGAATATACAAAATTAAGGAAAACGTAATAGCTTGCAGCAATAAACGTGTTTAGATTGCTGAAATTGTAATTAATGATAAACTATAAAAATATATGTTACGTTGCAATAGATATATATATATAGTTCGTATTTGAAAACTTAAAAAGATTCCTTTACAAAACCATTGTTATATTTGACAATTAACATTCTAAGCGTATGCCTGTCCTATTTATAAAAGTACCTATTTAGCGAAGAGTATTGTTAAGTGCCGAAACAAACCGTTTCCACGGTTTAATGGTGCTTATGAATTTTTTTATGTTATTAAATTTACGCATCACAAGCATGAGGCTCGTGCCAAACGTTATATTATATTTATCTTTTTTTTTTTTTCTTTTCTTTCTTATCGTTTCACTTACGGTACTTATGTTTTTGTTACCCTTGTAAATTTTTTGTTTTTTGTATTAAAAAAATAAATAAAAAACTCGGTCCTCTACCAATCACAGTTCAGCCTATTCACCATTAAACTATCGAGACTCGACATATATGGATTGCTGATCAAAAAAAATGTAGAGTTGCCAGTCTGAGAAATTCCCTTCATCCTAAGGAAAACCGCGACCAAACAATTCTATTGTTTGCAATATTCCTACTGACGAGTAGGTTTTAGTCATTGTTTTTTAATTACCATCTAAAGATCTCGTTATGTGCATATCGTGTTGATAAAATCTAATATTACTGTTTTATTTCTTAAGACGTTGCTAATTGTTATCATGAATTATTATTATTATTTCAACCTCGTCTAACCACAGAGAGATACACATCTCTCTGTGTTTTCACTTCAGTCGGCGTTCCCGCAGTGAAGTTTTTTTATATATTTATCGGCTCAGGCTAGACAAATTTATTGATTAAATTATGGTTGTTCTTTGTAATCTAAACATTCCGAATTAGAAGTAAAAATATTCCTTATTTTAAAACCAACCATTTTCCCGCGACTTCACTCGCGTGAATTTAGTGATTTTTTTAATTTTTGAGATTTTAATTTTGTACGGTACCGATAATTATTAGATTAAAAGCAAAATAGCCCGTAAATTTTTTTTGTAAATTCAGCCTTCTACTATTCAAGTTCCGTCCAAATCGGTTCAGCTGTTTCTGAGATTACCGGAACGAATCCGGAAAAATATCTAGTCATATGGGATATTATAAAATAATATTTTCGACGTTCCAAACACTCTTTAATTTAACCTAGTGATCGACTCAAATACCGGATACCGATTAAGCTACAACCTCTTGTTATTTTGTTGTTAACAATGAATTTATATATTTCACTTATTTTATTTATAACCAGTTGTTATCCAGGACTGTTTGTGTGGATTTCAAAGTATTTTTTAACATTTCTAGAGTTTTTATTTTTTGCTTTTCCTTTTGTTTCCTTTTTTTTGGTTGTTTATTTCGTTTATTGATTGTTATTTAAAGAACGATTACGCTAATATTTCTCATTTTTCATACTCATCAGATTAGAATTTTTGACAACTTCATAGTTGACAAATAATTTGATATTTGAGAATCAAATTTAATATTTAAAAATTTGAATAATTGGCCGATTTTTATTCAGTTGAATTAATGCAATTGATACAACAGTTTCATTTTATTTTTCATCGCAAATCCATCCGGACAATTTGAATGTTGTTTAAATACAAATTGACTTAAAAGATTTCTCGTGCTTTTTAAAACAGTCGTGTTACTTTCTTTTCAGATGAAAAATTTATGTTTTTATTGTCATAACTGGAAAAAGGAATTGCCTTGAAAAAGTATTTCATAAGTATAACTATGAGGAAACCGAATAATTATTAACACAAACTTATAAGTGCTTGGCAAAACCATAGTAAATATATTTACATTTGTTAACAAAAAATATAAATATGCACATTTTGTATGATCCTTCTAATGCGTCTTAGAAATATATGGTATAGAGCTTACTTAAGTTCTTGACGTGCCAAGATCTCTTAGATTCTATTTTTGTTCATCAAAAAAATAAATGAACAGGAACTGAATTCAATGATTATTTTTTATCAGGCGCTTGTGTGAATACATTTCAAAACAAATTCATACAGAAAATTGTAGACTATTTTCTGCTGCTATCTCTAGTATAGTCATAAAGTTATTAAAATTTGTAACATAATATACGGTTCTGAAAGTTCTTGGGAAGGTTTTAAAATGTCTAAAATAATAAAATTGGCGTTCATACAAACCAATAGCATGCAACATTTTTTATATATACCATGTAACTCTGTCTTTAAATAATGTGTATATCGTTGATGGCCTTATTAAATAAATAAATAAATAAAACTATGTGACCTTGTAATATAATGAACTAACTTTATTTATTTATAAGAAACATATTGCCATATAAAAAAATAGCCGCGGGCCAGAAATGGAAGGGTGGTCGCGGGCCGGATTGTTTTACGTACCACGTACGCACGTATTACGGAAAATGTTCCGAAAAATTGTTCGATCAAACAATAACAGCTAAATTTTACATGTAAAAAAGCGCATTAATTGTGTAAACCACATTTCCCGCATAAAATGTATCTTTCAAGAAATAAGAGATGGTCCTGCTATCTAAAAATTTCAATTCCAATTCCAAGAAAATCCAAATTTCAAAGAATTTCTATTCAAGTCGACTTTTACAAGCTCTTTTGTAATATTTTAAAAGCTGCCAACCGTTCGAAAATGTTTACTGTGGGAAACTCATTACGCACTTTCTTTTAAAAAGTTCTTAAAAATAAGTAGTTCAATACACTTTCACGTTAATTATAATGTACAAAGATGGAGCGTCTCAACTGCAAGCAGTATTATCTATACTAATATTATAAAGACGAAGGATTTGATTTTTTCTTTGCATTAAACAGGCTCAGAAACTGCTGGATATTATCCCTGATGAACATAAGCGATAGCGCACGGGGCAAGCTTAATGTGACAAGCTGTTAATAGCGAATGTAAGCACGTAGAACTATTGCTAACAGAGCTCCTAGCACAGGCTTTGTTTATAAATATTTGAAATAATTACAAAAATTTTTAAATAAAAACAAAACCGTCTTCAAAAATCCCCAAGGAACTAAATCGTAAAAGATAATTAATTATCTTAATTTAAATCGTATGAAAGTAATTATAATTGATACTTTTATATGATTTAGTAGTCACCTACTGATGTGTTGAATTCGGTACCAAGCCAAATATGTTCCCCGTTAAACTGATGGTACCTATTTGAACTGCGTACCTTACGCATTTCATCACTTTTATCGACGCCCATGGATAATTGCAACAGCAGAGGTACTGCAGATGAGTTGTCCGCCTTTGAGAGATGAGTTTATCATATCTCCATATATCCATATATCCGTTTTAAATATTTATCTATACTAATATACAGAGCTGACGACTTTGTTTGTATGTCTGTTTGAACGCGCTAATCTCAGGAACTAGGGGTCCGATTTGAAAATTTCCTTTTTTTTAGTTTGTTATATATTTAGTTCCTTTATCTTTATTTTATTTAAGATGTATAATCAAACACAATATTTATAGTTTTATTCTCATAAGCGAACTTTGTAATTAGGTTAAGTGAAGTGAATAAATGGTTTTATTAATACAGCAAACTTGCTTCCTAAACATTTATCACTTGACAGCTACTAGCTTTTGCTTTCGGCTCCTTCCGCGTAGGCGACTATATAAATATTCAACCTTAATTTTACCCTCTTAGGGATAAATTTTCTAGAATAGTTGAAGTATATTTAATTCTTCTTTATTTTGTACATAAAAATTAAATTAAAATGTTTGTTTGTACAAAGTTATTTTTTCTTCACTAATTGCGTATGGTTACTTAAAAGATATCTATAACAAAAACACAAATTTAAAAAATTGTCTGTTTTTTTCTTCTGGGTAATGTTCGAAGCGACTGGACCGATTTCGATGGTACTTGAAGGACGAGCACGATGCGGTTGTTTATGGCGTTTATTGGATTCGAGCTCTTCCCGAGGCGACATACTCTTTACTGATGATCGCGCTTTGGCGTCTACTGCGTTGTCGATCGATATATTTTTAAATTATATCGATGCATTGGATAATTTTTTTGTTTCGTTAATTATTATTATTTTTGAGTGATAATAATTTTTTTATCCTTATTTTTTTAAGGACGATAAAATTATTATTTTTTTAATGAGAGTTTATTCATGAAAAAATAAAAATCTTAAAAAATGTATTTCTCGTCTCAATTTGCTTTTTGCAAACGTGCTGGCAGCTCACAGATTGGTGGCCGGCCTTTAAAGAGGCCACTGTTGCTTTGATTTATTCGAATTTAATGTATTTATTCTTTGTTCCAACTCGAGAGATGGTTTTTATTTTCAGTAATGACCTTATTTTTTAAGTTTGTCTTTAAATGCTTTCTGAATTACACAGCTACAGTAACCCGTGGCCGGGTCTGCTAGTAAGTTATAAAAAGAAATTACTATTTTTAATGTCAAGTGCATGAAGTCAAGTTACATTTCTGGAAGGAAATAGCGATTGTATTACTACAACGTAAGTAATCTTAACAAATAAAGATTTCAAGTACAACCACAAACATTTTTAATGAAAGAGCACTCAAATCTAAAATTAACATGAGTGAAAACAGAGTTCGTGAATGGCAGAACGAGTTTTTAACAATTTACCTGCAGACATAATAAATTTAAAAAATACTATATTTAAGCTAAAACTTCAAAAATTTTTAATAGATGGCTGCCTCTATTTTGTCAAAGAATATCTCAAAAGTTACTTGCTTAAATTTTGATTTTATTTTAGATTATAAACATTTGTTCGCTTGTCAACTGCTTTAGTAATTAAGATGCTTTGTAAACACAATCAGGCAAATGTATGATTTCATTTGATTCAAATAAAACTGTATCTAGCTCCGGCATTAGAAAACTTGTATGCTACATATGAATGGTATGTATTAATTATTCTAGCTAGTTTAAAGAATTACCTCTTTTGTGTGCAATAGAGTATTTATCTATCTATATAAATTTGTACTTGTTTCAATTTCTCAATATTTGTTCTTTTTCTTGTATAACATGGTTTCAGTGGAAAGTTTAGTGGTTAAGAGATTAGTAATATTATCATTATGGTTTTGATTAGTTTGTACTGTTTGTTTCCCAAATAAAATAAATGTTTTAACTGACTAATTAATAAGATCCCATTTTAACTCTTCAGATTTCAAGTTGTATTCTTCATTTAAACAACTACATAATATCTGACTGGCCCGTTAGCGCAGTGGACACTGACCCCGCTTTCCGCTCTGGTGTTTGGGGTTCAATTCCCGCCTCGAGTTGTTTTCGGGTGGTGAGCGCTCGAAGTGGGGCTACCGGCGCTGCGTCAGGACCAGCCACGTGCGGAGGTGGTGGCAGTTGGCAGCGTGA
This sequence comes from Charaxes varanes, assembly GCA_024363005.1. Lineage (NCBI taxonomy): Eukaryota > Metazoa > Arthropoda > Insecta > Lepidoptera > Nymphalidae > Charaxes > Charaxes varanes. Next base: position 15,087,301 of record JANCMC010033613.1, read on the forward strand.
ACAATTCGCGCGGCGTTATACGCTCGAGGAGGAAATAGGGCGCGGACGGACGGCGCGAGTTCTCGCTGCTCGTGACACCGGCACGGGACAAAGAGTTGCTCTCAAACAGGTTAGAATCGAACCATAACAGTGTATTATGTTGTTTACAGTACATGTACAATTGTATTTGATTTACATATTCTATAAATGACATCTTTGGTTGTTGAGTACCATAAGTCTTTTATTTATTAAAACTTTTGGTTTTTTAATTTTCATTCACAACCAAAACCCATTGGGAATATAACTTCTTATACACTGTCTAGTTCTTTTTTATGAGTCTAGTGATTTCTTAACTCTTACCGATTTCAAAAATACTCAGTAGTTTTACTTCAATATAATTGTTTAATAATATTTTTTCTTACCTTACACCTTAAAATGGAACACGTTGGTGTAATCGTCCGCAGGTGGCGAGCGGTCGCGGCGCAGACGCGGTGCGTGAATACCGCATCTTGTCTAGTGGAGCTCACGGTGCTGTGGTGCGAGCCTTAGCACTGTTCCCGGAGGTTCCTCGAGCTGGAGCCCACACCTTAGTGCTAGAGCTCGTAGCTGGCGGCCCACTGCTGGACTGGGCGGCGGCCACGCCCGACCTCTACACACAGCGCCTCGTCGCAGCGCACACCCGGCAACTCCTGTCCGCCCTCGACTGGCTACACACCAACAGCGTCGCCCATCTCGACGTCCGAGTTAGTTCATTTACATTCTATCACCTTGATGCTATTCTTAAATTATAATTGTTTACACTACGTACACTATATGATATTTATTGGAGAACGTATATTTATCGTACAACATTAAATTTTTTTATAAAAGGTCATCAATCCTAAAATCCAGTTTTATATAATTCTCGATACTATAATATATAACTGATACTACAAAAGGGGAGGACCTGTCTATTCGCTACTAATGTAAAAAATGGAATTACTCGATTGCATTAACAACAGGTGGCACTTTTGTTCTGCTGTAACTAAACAGATGACACTAGTTTTACCTGATGCTGACTACATATGATATGCTATTTTCAAAAATATAATTAGAATACTTTTATCAGCTCTAGTTTCGAGTTTCAGCTATGTAGGTATAAAACAGAAAAAAAAGAACATATATTTATTAAGAAAAACTTTACTAAAAAAAATAATAATCATTGCGTTCTAAACCTAGGAAAATGATGTATCAGAGACCAACAATAGTCAGACATCATATTCGTATCCCAGAAATCCTGATAGCGCTCTTCTATGACGCGTAAGTCTTGATGCATTCGTTCTCCCTGCTTTTTGCTCATATCTTCAAATTTTTCAGGAAACCTATCCAGGTGACTATGGAGGAAATAGAGTTTTATGCTCATATTGCACACCATATTTTTTAAATAGTAGTAGTAGAAGATCTTCTACTAGTTCAATATAATTTTCAGATTTTTTATTTCCGATAAAATTCTACATCACGGAGACGAAAGCTGTACAAGCCTTTAGTTCTGACTTAATCATGGAATTTCTAAATTGTTTCGTAAGTTGTACGATTTGTGGGCCATCAAAAATACGGGCTCTAATGTTTTCCATAGTGAGCTGAGGAAATGTGAGAAAAGCAGTTCCCATCTTTATCTAGTGAGTTAGCAAACTGTTTCATGATGCCCATTTTAATATGTAATGGTGGAAAGATAATTTTATCACGAGCTACTAATAAATTGAGGACTGTATTATACTTTCCAGGCTCCATATTTTCTCTCAAGGGCCAGGTTTTTCTTACCCAATATTCTTGTTTAGTCTTCAATGATAAAAATGAGAAACAAAGTAAATCGAGCCAATAAATTTTGACCGTAGATTTGACAAAAACAAGGCCTAAGTGAACATTATCAACCACAGAATTCGCGGCAACAGACAAAAAGTTAAATTTTGTAAACTAGTGTAATCAATGAATGCAATACAAATTAATGTTTAATTTCTTGTACTTTTCATTAACGACCGCAAAATAATTGTAATTTGTTCTTTTGTTATGTTTGTGTACTTATTATTTGTCCCTCAGCCGGAGAACATCCTAGTGGAGCTAGGCGGTGCCCAACCACAACTGAAACTGGTGGATCTCGGCTCGGCTGTGGAACTGGAGAGCACCGGTGGTCAGAGAGGGGCGGGAGGTGCAGAAAGTACAACAGTTCTGCCACCAGCTCCAGCGCAATTGGAATTCGCTCCTCCAGAATGTGTGCTAGGAAGGCCGCCCGCCCCCGCGTGGGACGCGTGGGCCGCCGGGGTTTTTCTTTACGTCTTTCTTACCGGAGTGAGTAACAAACCGTTTTTATTAACTTTCTCTCTCCAGTGTGATTGTTATGATTCCCTTAACATGGTGGAGGTTTTACCAGTCTGTTATGTACTTTTTCTATTTCACTCGATTCAATATATAGTGAACAGAAACATTACAGGCGCTAAAATCCATCCACCATTCATCTTCTTTCTGGTCTGCCTCAGCCTAACGTTAAACTTGCGAGAGCCCTTAGACCTTCTTGATCTGGCCCAATAGAAAAATCCGTTCTTAACGGATGTCAACTAATTATAAACTACCTCCTTGTCGACGGCTGTTCTTTTTTGACCTTTTATAGCCTGGATGGTGATACATTTTAATAATGCTCGAAGAATTAAATATCAACTTTTTTAAATACATATTTATTTTTTCTTTATATATTATAGTAGTTGATATATTATAGGAACATTGAACGCAGGAATAGCCTTTAGGTTTTGATTTCCTCTTCGGAAATTGCGACCGCACAAATCTATCATTGGACGACCGGAGATTAAAGTTGATAACGATCAATCCCATTCCAAACATAGCGGTGTGATAATATGAAATAACATCGGTACAGCAGCATCAAAGCAAAGGACACATCATTGTATCTATGTTACTGATAATTTAAGTTTTAGAATACTTTTAAATTAAGACTCATAATTAATATTCATTAAGACTTGAAAGCAAATAATGAATTTAATACCATGGTTGACCAATTAATCCTTTTAAAAAGAAAAGACTTTCAAAAGCAAAACATTTTTTTTTTCTTACAAACGTACTAAAGATTAATGAAATTAAATTCAAAATTTAAAAACCCCGATACCTCATTCGGATATGTTTGTTGAATCAGTTAATTTATTAACTAACCCATAACCCCCCCCCCCTCCCCCTCCTCCTCTTTGTACTTTTTTGACCTTGAAGTCTACAAAGTACTACAAAACTTTGTACAGTTATACAAAGTCCCCGATCACACTACATGAGCACTGAAATGATCATTCAAATGAAGCTATATCTGGCTCCGGCATTATGCTAATGCGTGCGGTTTTACTTACGATAGTAAAAATAATAATTACACTATGCTCACTCGAATGTTATGTTTAACTTTGTTAATCTAAAGCTCATGAATAAAACAACTATTTACCGGGCGTCTTTTAATAGAAACTAAATAAAAATGGCCAAAAGCGTGTCAAGACACGCTTATATAGAAGGGTTCCGTATCTGATATGCTATAAACGTATTTGAATTGTTTTTTGATATAACATGGTAATAAAACCTTATCAAAACATTCTCTTACATAAAATTTTGTAAACTTGTTAATGTGCTAAATATTTCAAACACTGAAAGTCTGAAATCCATACAAGGGAAGAATAATACAGTCATTAATTTCCATGCAAAATTACAGTATTATGTAGACTGTGATTTTGCATGGAATAACTAACACATAATTCCAAGAGAATATTTTATTGCTTGACATAATCATTTATTTTTATTTTCTCGGCTTTGTTCATTTTTTATAGAATTATAAAGAGAAGAAAGTAATTTCATATGCTGGTTAAAAATTTTAAGAAAAATTATAAATATACATTTATCTGCCGTTTTATCTGTCTCACCACCCGAATCTACTCCCATAATTAGCCAGAAATTTATAATTAAATATAAAAAACAAGCATCAATTGCTCGACGGTATTATTAGACATACCCAAAAAAGTATTACTAATATTAAAAAAAAAAAAATGAAAAAAAATTACAATTAATGTTAAAACATTTTAAAGTCAAAAATATCTTTTTTCAAACAGTTTTTGTATCAAAAATTATTTTTGTTCTCTTTCTAATTGAGTGATATTAGTCGGGAGATTAAACAGATTGTGTGGTTTCCAGGGATGACATCATACGGTAGTCAGTCATCTTAACTCACCGCACAGCCATAGTTACTTTTAAGAAGATTAGAGATTAAGAAATGTAGAGTTTAAACGGTAATTTTAAGAATAAATATTTTTATTTGTAGGAATAAATAATAATGAGGACAGGTATCGCCGATGTAGAAATTGCATCTACCCTAATATATTTATAAATCTGAGGAGTTTGTTTGTTTACTTGAACGCGCTTATCTCAGGAACTACCGGTCCGATTTGAAAAATCCTTTCAGTCTTAGATAGCCCATTTATCGAGGAAGGCTATAGGCTATATATCATGAAGCTAAAATTATTTACTTAATTGTACGTGGACAAAGTCGCGGGTAACAACTAATTATATATAAATTCTATACATTTATCTCTACTTATTTAGTAATTATTATGAATAATTGAGAGAATTAATTAATTATTTTGAGCAATTTTGATAGCAAATTTAAATGAAATAAAAAAAAAACTCTTTTTTTTTCCTTTTTTTTTTCCTATCTACTCTACATATTTTGCCATCCTGGGCATAAGCCTCGTCTGCCCCTAGTATAAACCCAGGGTTTCAAGACATTCGCTTGACTTGATTTAAATTAAACACTTTTGATTTAACTTTTGGTTCTACAACAATAGTAAAAGATTGAGAAAAGTAATTAGTGGTTACAAGTAAGAGAACAGTACCTTATTTATTACCTTAACGTTATTTGGAATGAACAATTTTGTTCTTGAAGACTACAAAGTACTACAAATCTTTGTGAAGCTATACAAAGTCCCCGGCCACACTACATGATCTTTGAAATGAAGCTATGTCTGTCTCCGGCATTACAATAAATTGGTAAAAAAGCTTCCAGTTATATGAAATGGTAGTCTGTCTGTCATTTCTAAGTAACATCATTTTTAACTTAACGTTCTTGTAAATAAGTATATTATTGATTTAAAATTATACTCTGATAGAAGTGTTTTTATACGTTACAAGTATCTTAAAAAAAAAGTTTGTTGTCTATGCGTTTCTCTAAAAGTATTTTTAATACCGGAGCCAGACATAGCTTCATTTGAATGATAAAAGGATGTGGATACTACTGTCACAGACGCTACAGGGGTAGTAAGAATAGTAGCTAGAACATTCCGGAGTCGCGTACTCTTAGTGGATCTAACCAGTTATCGAACAAATAAAAGGGAAGATCCACTCCATGTACACGAATGGTACTATTGTTATTTTAATATTAGATATTGTATTTGATATAAACTGTATGTAACTAAAATATAAATTTTAATACGCATAAAACTTGTTTGACTGCTCTTAAATGTTATCTACCAGACGACTAAAAGTTACTTGAAATAAAACAAACATTTGACACTTTTAAAAGTAGATTATGTATCACAAAGTTTGCGAAAATACAAATTTGTGACAAAGACGGGGGGGAGGGGAGGGGCTGTAATTTATGCGTCATCCTTGCTTACATGAAAATGGCCACGAGCGTGTCAAGACACGCTTATATAGAAGGACGGACGGACAGAGCGAAATTATAAGGGTTCCTTGTAGTACTACGGAACTCTAAAAAGGAAAAGGAAAAAAAAACGGTTATAAAAATGTTTTATGGACTTAGCTGAAAAAGAAAATCTTTTGCGATGTGGTTAGAGCGAAGCTCTTCTTTAATTAATTTCGTTTTAACTCTATGCACAGAGATCTAGATTCTAGACGCAGACTTCAACTTCGTGTAGATTGCGGGGTAAATGAGAATTTGAATTTATTCTATGCGACATGAAGCGTATCCTTAAGGGATGCGAGGTGAAAATTCGCATAGACTTTCATAAAAGCGCTTGAGACTGTCGCACAATGTTCTTTAAAGCATTATTAAATATTTTGATATTGCAATCGACTTAAAAAAATGGCCAAGAGCGTGTGAAGATCGCTTATATAGAATGGTTCCGTATCTGATACGCTATAAACGTATTTGTTAAATAACTTCAATATTGGTAGTCCGATTTCGTTCAGAATAATTTTCCTAATATTTTTTTAGCATATTCTATCAACATGGAAAATTTTAAGTCTCTATGTCTAATAGTTTGGAAATGCTAGCGGGGAATCAATAAAATCTATAACAAAAAATCTTTTAAAATAAATTTTATCACAATATCAACGAGCTTTCAATTTTATATTAAAAACTCATCAATATTATAATAACATTGATCGAAAAGCCATTTGTGTATTTTTTTTTAATAAATGTAAAGACATATTTTAAAATTTTTTAGATAGCTTACAAAATATTTTTTTTACGTTACAAGAGGCAAACGAGCAGGGGGTATATGACTACCGACGCCCATGGACATCTGCTCTACCGAAAGGCTCGCAGACCTTCTATCTTGTTCTCAGTAGCTGATGTTTTCCTTGATTTTAATTAATTTCTGACTCAGTGTACTACATATATTTAGGTAAGAAATAATAACAAGCAAATATAACTGGGTCTTTGTATTGGCTTTAAGACAATGGTTGAGAGAGCAATAATTTAGTAGAATGTTTGTCTCAATAAAACTTTGTTAGTCAACAAAGACTCATCAATAAGCAAATTGCAGTAGCGGAAGTGAAGCGAAGTTGCGGTCTCGCTCCGATAGCCTGTTGTTAAGTTATCATTTGTATTAAGCCGGAGCTAGACATAGCTTCATTTGAATGATCATTTAGAGTGGTCGGGGACTTTGTGTAACAGCGCAAAGTTTTGTAGTACTTACAAGTCTTCAAGGACAAAAATTTACAAAGACTTTGAGCTATGTCTGTCTCCGGCATAACTGTTATTTATGATTCACATGCCACAACCTGAGGGCAGATAGTAGAATTAGTTTTTATGCATCTCTTTGTATACAGGTAGACCTTGACTACGCTTTGACACAGTACTATAGTAAAATTTATACATGTGTGTGTAAATCGTTTAGCATTGGTGTGCGTGTGGTTTTATTTCAATAATTTAATATATTAATATTGCATATTATAAAAAAAAATATTAGCATTCGCACACCTTCCTCTATAGGAACTACAACTGTGCCAAATTTCATACTCTTCCGTCCGCGCAATTTTTGCAAAATGGTACCTAAATTTTTCGCTTCACGTATTAATATATAAATAGCTGAGGACCTTTTCGAACCGAAGTAATCGTCATGTAGACTCTACTTAGGATGAAAATGTTCGTGCTAGGCTCACAGGAGGCAAATCTTCATCGTGTCACGCTTTTAATCAACGCTAATGCAATCCTAATTGACGCTAAGAAGGGTCTGCTGTGGGCCTAGCACGAACATTTTCATTTTGAGTAAAGTCACCTCGTCGACTTTCTTCGGCTCGAAAGTTCGTGTTAGGCCCACTGTTAATTGTGATTTGCATGATGATAATACTTGATGCATAAAGCGGAAAAACTTTAATACAATGAAATATTTGAACAATAACCAGAAATAAAGAGAACATCACAGCGGGATAAATTCTTGTGTTGATCCTGCAATTGAAACTAAATTGGATTCATTTGGACCATGAATCCACACGATATATCGGTTCATTAAGCCGTACCAAATTCTCGCTTCCATCTAAGTGGAGTATCCCGCCATAATATTGGGGATTAATTTAAACCGGAATCCTGAAATTCGATGGACTTTATACTCGTTACTGAATTTTATTGAAATATTTTCCCTTTCCTCTTTCAGAACAAATTAATGTACATTGTACAGTACTGGACTTAGTCCCTATCTCTAAATGGTTTTAAAGGACTGTTTTCGTTTTATTTCTGTCAAACATAGAGATATTAAAGTTATTAAAAACTCTTATTTCCAGCAAATAAATTTTAATCGATGTTTTTGAAAGTCACACTGTGATAATATTTTAGAGCCTGTCATGGCTTTTTGTAAAGTATCGCATGATTTTATCGTTTTTTCTACTAGTAATAGAAAACTAACATGAAAGCCCACAATGCCAATATGTAAACTGTAAATTTTATCAGTTAGAAACTATAAACACAAAGAGAGGACTAGTATAGGAAATCCTTGTGTTTATTCTTCCATTGTGACTGTGAATTGAAACTGAATTGGATTCATTTGAGTCATGAATCCATACTATGTATCGGTTCATTAAGCCATATTAATTTCTCACTCACGTCTAAGTGAAGTGTTCCGGTATAAAATTGAGGTTTAATTTAGTCCAGTATCTTAGAATTTGACGGACTTTATATGTGCAACAATGTCTTATGAGTATTAGTAAAAAAAAGAATAAGTGTACCAGTATGTCACTGTATTGGCTTATCAAAGCGTATCTACCTTTATATATTAATAACACAAACTAATTAATAAATATAAATTGCAATGATTAAACAATGCAAATA
>JANCMC010033613.1:15095957-15167407 GCA_024363005.1 Charaxes varanes
CAAATACATTTATTGAATTCTATTTCTACTGCAACTGATATAACTAATTTGGATTCATTCGGATGAAAAATTAACTTAATCACTCGTACATTAAATAGAGCCGAATTTTGTAAATATTGATACGCGAGCGAGTTAAAATTTTATAGGGAATTTAATCCGCTATTCCTAAATTGGAGTTAATTACGCTGTTTCGTATTGGAATAAAATTTAACGAGCTGTTTGTTCGCGTTTTCAAATTATTACTGCCTTTTATACGCTGGTACACATTTTGAGGCATTCTATTTCAGATCTAAAATTAAAAACTCTACAACGGTAGATCTGTTATATGGATTAAAATAAAAAATAAGTTGAATTTAGCGTTACGCGTACAAGTGAAAATTAAAAAAAAATGCCTTAAATAATAAATAGGTATAATTTCATTTGACGTTACCAAAATATCAACTTCCTCAAACTTAACATTTAGATTTCTTAAGAGAACTAAACGATTTTTAAAGGTTAAAAATTTTGTTTGGGGGCATAAAAACTTTAGAAATGTTAAGGGGAGGCATGGACTAAAAAAGGTTGGGAAACACTGGTTTAGACCAAACAAACTGAGATAGAACAAGAGCATTATTTCTCGATCTTTTAGTGTAAGCTCATTTTTAGTGTTTACACCAAAATATGAACAAAAACTTGAATAAGCTTTAGAAACAGGTGAACGCAGATATAACAACGAAAAAATTCTCTGTCTGTTTAAACTTGAAGAGTTTGATAGAGTAGGGGTAGAATGATCAGACACTTTTCTAAACACTTTCTGCCTCACACAATTTGTCTGTGGAATCAGTTGCCAGCTTCGGTATTTCCGAACGGATACCATTTAGGGATCTTCAAGAAAAGAGCATACTCATTTCTCATAGGCCGGCAACGCATCTGCGAGCCCTCCGGTGTTGCAGTTGCCCATGGGCGTCGGTAGTCACTTAGGAGAACCGCCTGTTCGTTTGCCCCTTGTTATATAAAAAAAACACTCGTTTGATGTATATCGGCCCTGGAAGTATTATAAAAAGAAATGAAAAATTATTACATAAACGGTAAAATATTTTTGGACTTTGGTCAAACAGGTCACTGTGTCAGCGTAATGTCGCAGCAGGTTTTACCGTAGCGCTGATTTCAGACAGGATATCGCCTTCCCGAATTCAATAATCCAGGTCAGACTGCACCTACAATAAAATTGTTTGATATAAGTTGCATCCGCCATATAAATCTACCTCTCTAATAAGAGCACAAGCAAGACGCATGTCATTGCAGTCCACGATATAGCGTGCTTGTCAATATGATTACTATTCATTAAATACAATGAATTATGACGCAGAAGTTAACTAAGATACTATTATTGCAAATACTTCTTTTAAACGATTTCTAAAAATGCGTAAAAATCCAAGAGCGTGTCAAGACATGCTCATATATAAGGGTTCCGTATCTGATACGCTATAAACTTTTTTGTTAAATAACTTCAAAAGTTGTCCGATTTCGTTCAGAATAATTTTCCTAATAAATTTTTTGCATCTTCTATCAACATGGAAAATTTCAAGTCTCTACGTCTAATAGTTTGGAAATGCTAGGGGTGGGGGACCACCTTGTTGCTGACCAACTGGATTTATTCCAATGTTACTTGAGCGAGTTCATCAAAGTTTCTCTGTATATTTTAGGTAAGTCTGATATTAATTGTTAAAAACTGAAGTTCTTTTTAGTTTATGTTTAATTGTTAATTTTTTAGTTAACTTAACTATCGAATTAGGTTAAGCCTGTTAAGATAGATTTAAGTTTAGTAATAAATAAATAAATAAATTAATAAATAAATGTTCTATTCTATTTTTGGTATATATATAGCTATCATCTAAAAGGCTCGGCCTCACAGGAGGCAAGCCCGGAGTACCGACTCTCGATCGGAAGCCCCAACCTTCGCGAAAGGCTGGCCTCGGTTACTTTTTTTATTTTTGCCATCTCTGCTTTAGCTCCGTTTCGAGATGACTTTAATATGACAAGAAAGTGAGTTATCCAGAACAAGCATAAAGTTCTTGACGACAAAATAAATATGTGGTTTTGTGTGTTTTTACGACTTCAGAGTTGGCAATACCAAGTTATGTTCATAAATTACGTAAATGCAGGAACTATTTTCGCCCTAATTTCCTTGATTCATTTTATACATATTTAAATTATAACTAATTAAAAAAAAATTCTTGTTAATTTTTTTTTTTATGTTTAACTTTTTTGTATTGAGAGAAGTTGATTTTTACTTTTAATGTAGTTTTGTAACCAGTTATTTACTTTAAACCTACACATAATTTTACTTCTCATTATATATCTTTGACAAACTTCCAGGCCTGGAAAAAAGTTACACTCAGCTGAGAACCAACAATTTCACTATAACATTCATATTGGCAGATTTCGGGTTTTCAGATACTTACTTATATTAAAACTGAATATTAATATATTGTTGTATTATTCATTCTAGTTGAGTTAAGGATCTTCTACTTTAAACATACACATAATTTTACTTCTCATTAGATTATCTTTGACAAACTTCCAGACCTGGAAAAAAGTTACACTACGCTGAGAACCAACAATTTGACTGTAACATTTCATATTGGTAGATTTTGGGATTTCAATATGAAGGAATTGAATATTTTACAGCTATATTTAATACTCTTGAGTAGATCGTGCTGTAATATTAATAATAATATATATTAATATGTATTTATATGTAAAATATTTCGTACATATTTAATTTAAGTTGTAAGTCAAAACTTTGTAATTAAGAACACTATAAATAATATATTTAGTTTTTTTAATTTTCTTATAATAAAGTGTCCTAGAGCATCTCGAGGATATACAAGGTCTCCGTATCTTTTCTTCTTCCAAGGGTTGTCCCGGCTAAATACCAGGGTCCGCTTAGATTGTAGAGGATGTGGCTGTGGACCGAGTTAAGATGACCGATTGCCATCTGCCGTCAATTATGCCTGCAAAACGTCCAAAATAAAAACAATTGGATATCATATTTAAATACGTATCGACATTAAATGGACCACCCGACGTAGTAGCCAGCCAGTGCAGCACACATTCGTAGTTGTATTACGCCCTTATTTCAAGGCGATATAAGACATATCGATTGCTTTTCTAGTACTTTTTTAATGAAATCGAGAAAAAGGATCCAAAATTAAAATCATCATTTATTATTCAGACATTTAAAAAAAATCATTTATTATGATCTCAATCTCGAGTCGCTAATGCTTTTATATTTATTTACGAGTTATTGTCAGCGATATTCATCCATTTTGTTCAACTTCACATAAATCAATAAGTAAAAACTTTTTGGTGATGGTATTTCTAAATCTGTAATAAAAAAAAGATAATAGGTATAACGTAATACTACATAGTCTTAGCACTAAAAGCATCTAATTTAAGATGCATTTTACAATAATGAAAAGGAACTCGTATGTATAAAGGATATTGTTTGATAATAAAAAAAAAAACCATTTCTTGTGGAATCTTAAATTGCTATTATACGTCTTGTATGCCAAAAAATGTATTTATTAATACAATTTTTTGGCATACACGAGGTCTTAAAAAATTTAAAACGAATAAATACGAGTTTGAAAATATTCGTTCAAGTCATAGTATCTCTAATCTAATACGTAATATATTTAATTTTACGTAGATTCAGTGTACGCAGGGTTTCATGAAATATTAACGTCATGAACAAATAAACTTTAGGACACTTAAACTCAAAATGTAGTTTCTTGTGTTTTCAAAAGAATAAATTATATATTTTATTCTTTTAAACTACTAGTAACAACTTAAAATATATTGATGTAGACTATATTATAATCGTTAAAAATTTAAGATCACATGTTATAAATTTAATTATTACAGAAATTAATATTTTTTTTACATATTATCGTTCTAATACATCTTTTCATAAATGTTTGAATAATATGTTAAAGGTAAAGGTGCACGGAATTAAGTCGCTTTGGCTTTTTTTGAAATTCTCGACTCAGTTAATTGTATGTGCAAAAACTGGATCATGTTAAGGTGCTTTATATTCTTACAAAGTATGAAAAGATTCATAAATCTTTCATATGGATTTATAAATCATACAGTACCTACACATATGTAGATATTAAATAATTTAGTGTTTTGAAATTTAAAAAATGCAGCTTATTTATATAAAGATGCGATAAAAAATATAACTAAGGTACTAAATGCGAGAAAAATCACGAGCATTCGCTTTTTATTCTTTCATATAATTTATTAAACAATTAAATTGGTCGCGCCATTTTTAAATTCTATTATCTCTGGTTCCTTCATTAAAGCCACATTGGATAGTGCGGCTTTAGATGTCCTTTCTAGTAATCAACTTATGATAGTTCTTGACAAGCCAAGGTCTTTTAGTAGGTTGTATAGGGATTTTGTTGGTATACCCCTTGCTACCTCTACCGTGTATTATATTATTATAATAATAGTATTTTACTTCGAATAAAATTTATTTTTATTACTTATTATTCACTGTAATTTAAATTTTAATTAATATAAACATATATATAATATTATTTGTTGCGGACAGATAATACAAGGAAAGTGGCATAGCAACGTCTTTGACCGCGGACGTCGACGGCACAACTAAGTGGGGCTGGCACTAGTGTACATAGTGAGCGAGATAGCTAACTAACCAAATCTGAATAATTGTGGAAATGGTGATAACAAAAATTTACCCGAATGAGTTTGTTGCGGGCACGAGAACCCTTGTAAACTTAGCCGTAAAGTTTATCACCATTTTTAATAATTGATTTTAAAAAATAATAATATTATTCATAAGTGCTTATAAAGAAGTCTTTATGAATAAAAAATAAATAAAAGAATGGATACCGTGTGTTTTACGAACACCTTTCTGTAACCAGCCACTGACTGATGAGCCATGAGCCAAGGGGGGGGGGGGGCATAGATTGTAGTGAGTCATCCAAATTTAGCTAGCGAACCCGGAAGATATTGTTCTACTTTATTTCTTATGTCAAATTACAGCGCCATCTATGGGTCGCTTACGCCACCGAGCACCTGCCCTCGGCCGGCTCTGCTTCCGTATTTTAAATCTCTAATATCTCCTACGATATTCATTTTAATGATTTGCTGTAAAGGGCAATTTTGATCTGCATAAAATGTACAAAATATCAAGCGTAATTACATAAGATAAGGATTAATACGACGTTCCTTAGAGTATCTTCGTAAATAGTTCATTATTGTCTTGTAATATCGAAAAATAAAAATGGTTCCTATGGGTTATACTTATGAGATAGCCATATGCCATCACAGACTTTAGTATAGATTTTTTTAAAGATGTAAAGTTCCGTAGTACATTATTTTGTTCTATCTCGTAAGGCTTAGCCGGCGCACGCGTCGCAAGCGCACAGATACGTTTTTTTACATCGCGCTACAAATTTTTGAATTTCACGACTTTTATCTTTTATTATATTATAGATATAAACCTTCTCCGTGAATCGCTCTATTTATCGACGAAGACCGCATTTAAACGACTTCATTTTATAAAATGTAACGATGATTGATAACAATAAAAACATTGCAGACCGAACGAAATAATATTAATTTGTCACGAAAGAAATTGCTGTTGAGAGACGAACATGTTTTCGATTTTTAGTCAAAACTAATGCTCCATATACTAGACCCGTGTTCTTCATGTTCTTCTCTATTCTTCATGTTCTTACCACAGCAATGCTTTGTAGCGAAACTGTAAAGAAGTAGCTTATCAAGTTATCAACCTTAAATAATTAGTATTATATAGGTAGGTAAATCGGAATGAGTCCTGTTACAGTCCAGTAAATCACTCAGATCCTAATTGTAGAGAGCTTAGTTCTGTGTACAATGGTGATTGTCAATTAATATATGTAATCCCTTCTGGATCAAACCGCGCATTGGATGGATTAATTACGTAAGATAACTTGACAATTGATTCCGTACATACTGCCAATATGTGTATTGAGTTTATATTAATTGCAAATATTAATCATATATTACCAAATATCCGTATACTTTGTAACCAAATAGTATAGGTAGACAAGTGAGACATCCCTGTCTGATATTTGAAATTCCTATGGTATTTAATTATCTAAATATAATAATTTATGATTATTGGAGTATTTGGGAGCGAAAAACAAAGTCGTCTTACATACATCGTGTATAAATCAAAAACATATGGACTGATTTTCATTATGTTTCATTCATTAGAATGACTCCATCCCAAATTGATAAGAATTGTTAAAACAAATGTAAAAAGTTATATAGAACTAACTCAATATATTTTTTTAAAATTTCACTATATTCTCTTACTTAATATCTGTACATAAAATAAGATAAACGTGAATAAAACAAACAAAAGAACAAAAAATCGTGAAACTCGCGTCATCGTCACCGAACCGACTTTAACGTCACCGTTACCGACACTCCTTACGCATATCTTTAAATTACACAGTATACATATAGCTTTTAGTGACGATAATATGAATTCAATGCTTTTTCCTGATCTCAAAAAATTCCGAAGGCGTCTAAAGGGGTTTTCAATTCAAAAATGACCGTAAAGTTGGTATGGTGGTTCCGGTAAAAGATAACAGTAAAATCGTTGTGAAATCAATAAAGAAGACACATCGCAGCGGAAACACTAACGTCTGGATTGCAGTCAACGCGTCAATATCAATTTAAGACTGAGAGATCACTTACGGCCAATTTAAAAGTGAATGAAAAATAAACGAATGACATTTTATGACCCTTGTTACAGAAGCAAGTTAAGTTAAAATACTCGACTTTGCCGTGTAACACAAAACTAACACCCAAAATTACGACCGACAGTCTCATAGACCGACATAACGAAGCTGAAATAGTAGATGGTTGTACTGAGCACACAGTGAGTTATTAATTCATTATATATGTTATACATTAAATCAACGAGAGCATTAAATATCTGTTTAATTCCATTTTTTTTTTAAATTTTCTTGCTAAATATGAAGAATCAAAGTTTTACAATGGCATAGAATGCGCGCCTTTTGCTTTTTTTTCACCAAGCCCGTTGTATTCAGTCCATTTTTACTCTCAGCCAGTATCTTTTTGATCCAATGCTTACATTTTACATTATGAAACTTTATGGGAGACAATAAACCTCTATGGTCAATGTATATAAAAATATTAAACAGGGCATTAATGAAAAATAGTACAACAGTGAGGTTTCATACAACATTTCCGCACTGTTTTGGTTCTAAGCAAAAAACTACAGCCTTTGTGATCGGTTTGGAAGAAATTTACAATAACATTACAGCGTAGTCGGAAGAAAATATTTTCAAGTATTTTTTAGTAATGAGGTTTATTTTGTAGGGCGTTTATTAGTGCGTTATATAGAGGTTAGTTTTATCGTATATATTCCCATAATCGACTTCATAGCATGTTACTATACGTATGTAAAGGTAATGTATGTAATATATAAATTTGAAAGATTTATATATTACAGACATTACCATTTGAAAATCTATGCTAATACATATTATAAAAAGGAAAGACTTGATTGTTTGTAATGAGTTTGCTCTGAAATTACTGGATGAATTAGAAAAAAATCTTTCACCCTTAGAATTCTAACTTATTCCTGATGAACATAGATGATAAAAAATTGTCGAAAAAGTTAGGGATTCGTATGAAAATTAGCACCGCTATAAAGAAGGATTGACAAATTATATATTCTTAAGAAATACTCCAGGAAATATAGAAAAATATAAAAAATGGTCAAAAGCGTGTCAAGACACGCTTATATAGAAGGGTTCCGTATCTATCACACTATAAACGTATTTGTTAAATAACTTCAAAAGTTGTTGTCCAATTTCGTTCAGAACAATTTTCCTAATGAGTTTTTAGCATGTTCTATCAACATGGAAAATTTCAAGTCTCTACGTCTAATAGTTTGGAAATGTTAATTGCTAAAAGACAAATATATAATATGTAACATATTGCGAAAAGTACAAGGATTTTTATATTTTATTTGGTTTTACGTAGGTTGTCTTTATTGTTGGACATTCAATTTTTAAAATTGACGAGTTGTTTTATTAATAATAAATATAGGCTAATCTGTGTATCGGTGATTTTATAATCACTTTTATTGACATTGAGAAGTTAAATGGTTGAAGACTGAATGCTGGTCATAGTTGTACTTAAAATGGCAAATATGTAACAACGGCCATTTTTTTTTAATTTGCGTGTACTTAACAGTGTTTTTATTGCATGTATATAAGAAGAAATTGTTTATCGTACATTTATGTGTTTAAACTTGTTCTCTTTGAGTGTAATTATTTAATAAAATGAATCAAACTCATTTTTTTAATTAGCCTATGATCTCCCACTGCTGGGCAAAACCCCTTTAAACCACTCTCATCTATCGAGACCTATCCCACTTCTTTGTAACAACAATTTCAATTTATCTATTAAAATTAAAATCTCACAATATTAAAACATATTTTAAACAATACGTTTTAATATAACAGGAGATGGGTTTAATGAATGAAAAAAGTTGTACAATAAATGCTTGCATTAAACAACTTTTCTCGTACGCTCTCGGCAACAGGACGAAAATTAAAACCGTAATCTGTAGCGAGGAGTCCAGTGCGCAGTATGCAACATTGCTAGCGGTACAAACCAAACGAGAGCGAGATGCGGTTGGTAAATGTGAGTGGTAGTCATGGGCTAATCTGCTTTTGTTTGAATGGACAACAAATTGTTATTAATAATATTCTTTTTTACATAGAAAGTTGGCTTTTGTAGACAAAAGTATTTCCTGTAGACAGAGATCTACAGGAAAGACGTCTACAGAAAAGACAAACTTAAATAAATTAAAGATGGCGTGTTACATTTTTAGGTTAGAATAAAATCAAATTAGATTTTGCAACCAGTCACTCAATTTGCAAGGAAGCTTAGGTCTCATTTATATTTAAAGAGTCTACTTATCTTCGCATTGTTAAGGTATATTTTATAGCCCACTGTTTTATCCGAAACACGCGGGTCCGATATATAAAAACCAGCGTTAGAATTGCCCGGCTGAGCGATATAAATAAATAAAAAGGCCTTTTCTTTCTTGCAAATTACATATTTAACTTCATAATCAATGAGTGAATGTTACTAATTTCTTCATAACTTATTAACAAAGGTTTTTTTTTTATTAATTTCTTATATTTCTTATTATTTCCAAGAACCCCTCCACGGATGAAGGCCTCTAAAAAAATCTACTTGTTTCTGTCCTGTGTTATTGTCTATATTGGATATACACTATAACAAACTTGAGTAATAAGGTTAAATTTTAGCATGGTAGTATATGTATAGCATATAGCCTACCTTGATAAATGGGCTATCTAACACTGAAAGAATTTTTTTTAGTAGTTCTTAAGATTAGCGCGTTCAAGTAAACAAACAAATAACCTCTTCAGCTTTGTATAGAAGCATAGATTGGTCCTTTAATTAACCATACTATTTTATTTTAGATATATAATAAAAGGCGATTCTGGAACGAAAACTAAAGATCTGTATAGAAACAGGTATAGCGATATATGTTAATTAAGATGAAGCTAGGTAAGAAATTAAAAAAATAACTTATCAATTTCAATTAATCAGGCTAAACCCACAGTGAGTAAGAAAGTCTACAGTCCGGAAAAACACTGACTGAAATTTTCCAGTAGTCGTAGCAAACGAAAATCGCTCATCTAAGCAATGTAATTGGACTGCTGTGCCCACGTCTTTGTCCGCGTAAAATTGGGTAAAAAAGAGATTTAATTATAACGATATATATGTGGCCTATAGCCTTCCTCGATAAATGGGCTATCTAACACTGAACTAATTTTCCAAATCGGACCAGTATTTCTTGTTATTCCAAACAAACAAACTGTTCAGCTTTATATACTAGTATAGATATAAATATTGTTCTTTTTGGTAACGCCAATTTTTAACTTTCTTCACCTATCTTTATTTGATTAGGATGGAAACTGATGTGTTATTAAAACAAAGGAATTTAAAGAAGGAATTAAGAAAAACTTTAATAAAATTGGTACATTTATTATAACAGGATCAAAAACTTTTATATCTGACTTGCCCGCGATTTTATCAGACTAAAATTAGGTAAAAAAAAAAGATTCAGTTTTAGCGTGATGATATATACCCTATAGCCTTACTCGATAAATGGGCTATCTAACACTGAAATATTTTTTCAAATTGGACCAGTACTACCCGAGATTAGCACGTCCAAGCAAAAACCAAATAAACTCTTCACCTGTATATATTAGTATAGATACGAATTAAACACATTAAATTGACAAAAATATAAGACACTTTACTGTCACATTTTCGGTCCTCTGTTTTTACGTTTTGTATTTACTAGTAATGTACCGCAGATATAAAGTGTGTAAGAATTGTATTCGTATACAAAATAGTGTAATAAAAGTTGTGTTTAAAAAAAAGAAAAGGTAAAATATAAAGAAACATATGAATCGATAGTTGTCTGGTTTAGTGCCGACACTTGTGACAGGTTGTTTAGCTGGTTGCAGCCTTTATTTCAATAACCAGTTATGCCTATATTTTCATTAACCTTATTTTTTTATCTGTACACTTCTGCTAAAGTGCAGCTATAACTCAGCGCTGAACCTTAGGAGTTTCAGTCCGTCCCTCGACCATGTCAGAACCTAGCAAATAAAAGATGTCAGGCTCTTGTAACTTCTGAGCGAGTACGAATACTTAGTTTTAATTTATTTAAACCGACCGACAACCGACTTTAAAAAAGAAGGAGGTTCTCAATTTGACTGTATTTTTTATTTTTCTGTTTACTACCTCAGAACTTTAATCTGGGTGGACCGATTTTGATGATCCTTTTTCGATTGGAAAGCTTGTGCTTTCCCGGTGGTCCCATTTCAATTTGGTCCAGTTTTGACAGTTAAAAGTCTTACAAATTGTCAAAACTTTTTACACCCATTAACAATATTTACGGACGATAACGAGATGGGCTGCCTATGTGGTCTGGTGCAAATATGTAATACGTACAGATACAAAAAGTATTCGAAATAAGAATCTCTTTCTGTTCTATAAAGTCGGTAAAAAAAAAACATTGATCTCGCTCGTGAAGTTTTGCTGTGCATTGGTTGTAAACATTTTTAGTTAATAAAAATGTATAAGTGGCATTTATTTTTTACTTTTTTATAAACCATTGATATTGTGTTTTTGTGCTATTTTTAAATTGAAATATCGTCTAGTAAAGTCTAAATTACAGGAAACTTATAAATTATGCATGTTTTCGAATAACAAATGTGTTTCCAAAAAGATTTTGTCTGCGTTTAACTGTTTTAATATCAAGAAAATAATAGAGTAGGTTATGTACATAAAATCACGTAAATAATTGTGAATAGGTTAGAATAAAATTTAGCACGCCGGTATAACTATTATATTCGACAAATATAACCCAAATTAAAGGATACTTAGCTTATACCTAAACTGAAGGACACTCTAGGATACCTTTAATACCGACAATGAAGCCCGGATTAAATTCAAAACTCCATTCGTACAAATACATACATAATGGGTAGACGCTGATTTGTTTATGAAATTATGGTTACGTGACTCCACCAATGCGTCACATAAGTAGGTATCTTCTCTTTGCGGCCTTCGTTCGTAATAAATATAATGGAAAAAAAACTTGGCACGCACCCTGCCTTAAGGCGACCTTGCCAACATCGGTAATGGTACTTCAGCGACCCTTCTGAAATGTACAGAGATGAGGTCTGTAAATACTTTATGATACAATAGTAACTTAGCCAACTTGACTTCATAAGAGGTTATACTTCCGTTGTTTAAAACGTCGTCGGCATTGAATAAAAAAAGTTTTTAAAGGTGGATTTTGTCCGAGGAATCCTTAATGTTCGCCTTAATGTTATTTAAGACGGTGGTGAAAGATATTTTTTCTATCCCTTAGAATAAGTTCGTTATTTTCTAGAGGATCTGGCCTAAATTCTTCTTAATCATCTGCGAGTCTTCTGATGATGCAGACGTCGGTAGTCACTTAGATGATAAGCCACCTACTCGTTTGCCCCTTGTAACAATAAAAAAAAATTGGTTCGACTTAGCCTGGTGGAAGGCTTAAACACGGCAATCTGTTTCCTTTTAATTAAGATACAAATATTTTAAATACATTTCATCATAGCAATTATGACAACGAATACTCGTGTGTAAGCAAGAAATTCCTATGAAATTGTGGGCCCCGAGGCTCGGTATAATAAAAATGGTTCTCCAAATAAATTAGAATTTAGAGGTAGCTTTAATTTTAATTTTCGGGCCGACCCACTATGCCGGTCCGTGAGCTATGTCGCAAACTTATTATTTTTAAGGCACATTTTGTGCTCCCATGAATTCTTGTTTACTTTTGATGAGTCTCGCTCCAGCCTAGCGTTGAAATTTTCTCGTTTAATCTAGGACTTTCTATACACTCTGTAAATGAGATGAGGTCAAAGCCCCCTGTGACGGGGCTGAAACAATGTAGCTGTAACGCCTTCCACTGAACAATGAACAAATGAAACATTGAGTGAATGAATGAATGAATACATTTTACTGTACCAAACAACGTTAAAAACGTTATTAATAAATGAAAGCAGCAGAAATCAACTGAAGCGTTAACAAATCTCTCTCTCAACACACGCACGCACACACATAAACACATCCATTCATCGATGAATACACACACAAGGCAAGTTTTGAATATGCATTAATTAATCTCGAACTCCGTAAAGATGAAAAATAAAGAGCCTTTTGGAAGCAGTGGACATATGGAAATGCATTTGAGAATATTTTAATAAAAGTTATATGTTAAATGTGAATTTATGAAAACGTTAACGTCATTTGCGCTATTATTTATGATATATAGAGTGTACACAGTTGCGGCGTTCTTCGTCTTCATTTGTGCTTATATTTCGAAATGGCTCGCCGTTGAATGAATTCCGCACTAAAAGTATTGCAAGAACAGTATATTGCAATTTCTAGTGAAACATTTCAGGGATATTGAAAAGTAGCACATTCATTTTCCATCAGAGACACTGATATCAAAGATTTCTTATACAGCACTCTTTTCGAATGGAGACGGAGAGATACTAAAATGTTAATCAACATTATTTCATTCATTCTTTTTGTCACGACCTTTTCTGAAAAATGTTCTCTGAGAAAAGTCTAATTTAATATTTCTTTGACTGAAAGTACGATCTTGAGCAATATGCATTTTAAAGCGGACTGTTTTAATTCTCTAATTTGCTTAGCTAATTGAGACATTTAAAATGTACGAGAGGAAATGTGTCAAATCTTTTGACTTCTATGAATTTAAATAGCGCTTGGAAAAAAGGTAATTTTATCAAACATACGCGGTGACATTAAATTCAAAAAAGCATACGTGAAGTATGCCATTTACGTTTACTCAAATTTAAGAAAAAAATAAACGCACCGGCAATTGTATGAAATTTCTTTATTGACGCCTTTTTCAAATTTCGAACTTAAAACGCGCCTGCAACATTGTATGAAATTTTATATTATCGTGTTTTTAAAATTCGAACAGGAGGCACAACTTATTTACAAAAAAAGTACTATTTCACTACATTTATGTAAATTAAGAAAATAATAAAAGTGGCCAAAAGTGTGTCAATACATGCTTATATAGAAGGGTTCCGTATCTGATAAGCTATAAACGTATTTGTTAATAACTGCAAAAGTTTTTGTCTGATTCCGTTAAGAATAATTTTCCTAATGAGAAACATGGAAAATATCAAACCTCTACGTCTAATAGTTTGGAAATGCTAGAGGGGGGGGGGGGCATCTTTCGGGCAGACAGACGGACGGACGGACAGAGCGAAATTATAAGGTTTCCTTGTAGTACTACAGAACCCTAATAGTAAAAGTGGGCAAGTTCGTCTTACTACTATTTTTTATTTTATCTTTTTGGCTGTATGGCTGCGTTTCGTTTGCCTTATGAAAACCGAACAAACGTAATATAAAATTTTTATATTAATTTAATTATATACAATTATGATTGATTTGCTCACATTTTTCGAGAACAGCACTATATGAGCCTCGACAGACACATCAATTGCCTAACTCGTGTTTTATACGCCTCGGCAACAATGTACTATTATTTTGAGTGGTGCAAGTGCAAATTTTTTGCAATATTTTATTTTTACTCTATCGCATAATAAAACAGATATAACGAATATTTTCCTACACACTCCACAGTACTCAAAACGACTCGAAAACAAAAATCTCAATGGGCATCAAAATATTCCATTGAATTCCAATTTCGTGCGGAGTAACCATTTCACGAAATTTCAAAAGCCATCCAAAATACCAGTGCTATTTTCTGTTTCGAAACTCAAGGAGTATCATATTTTTTTCAGTTATTACGAACGCATTTTTATGTAAGGAGATTGTGCGCAAGAAAGAATCTACTTCCTAGCGTTATCCCGGTTAAGTACCAGGGTCCGCTAAGATTGCGGACGATTTGGCTGTGGGGCGAGTCAAGATGACCGATTGCCATCTGACGTCATCCTCGGAACTCTCACAACCTTACGATTAATATCACAAAGTGACATTAATCGGGTCCCACTGTTTTACGTGTCTTCCGAAACACGGAGGAGACCTTCCCTGCCTAACCAGTTCCGATCTGAACTCATCCTATAATGATATTCTTCTTTTAGTCTTCATCATAGTGATGATCAGCAATCTTATTTCTTCGAACGTCTCTAAGGTGGCTAATAGATGGCGCTTTACTAAATAACATCCTCCTACAACTACAATCATTTCATTTAATTCAAAGCCACTTTTCTTGACAGTTCGGTGAAATTTTACTCCAAGCAAGGACTATTCTAAAAACAGGATTAAGGCAAGTTAGAAAAACTTAGTAATTAACTCACTGTCGCGAGAGCTTCCAACTTTTTTGAATATAATTTATTTTCACGCTTTTATACCACTACTCCTAGATGAGTTTCATTTGGGGTTGTTTGCCGTTTTTTAGCCGTTTAAAAAAAAGTCATGCGCTATTATAAAATTGCTTCCTATTATGTTTTTTTTTATTGTAATAGAATGTAAAAACAAAAAATATCCCAATTGTAGGTTGAGCCACATTTCCCAATATTTATCTGTTATCTTAGTTCTTATGAATTTCTATAACACATTTTCACAAAATATATGACAACTCCTATATAGTCGACTATATAATTAGGATCGCTTGCTTGTCAATGCATTATATGCGACTAAAGTAATTGTGCAATAATTTTAGTTGGTCTCTTATAAGAGGCAAACGAGCTGGCGGTTTACCTACGTGGTATTTTTAACTAAAATAGGTTTTTGTTAAAAGGACAAACAAACAATAAAATATCATTAAAATAACATTTTTTTTTTCATTCATCACTTCATTAACTATAATTAAAATACATATTTTGTCACTATAATGTCCTTCATTATCGAATTATAAGCGAATTAAGTTGTAAATGACAAAACGTTTTTTTTTGCGATTTCCCAAAAATCTGCTTTTTTGAGTTAGGTCGGTTTACGATTAAGCATTCGATATGTACGCAGTAAGTATTTTTTTCGACGATGTTTTTCGTGTAGATAACGCCAGACATGCTCGGCAAACTGAACGGAGGTCGCAGGATCGATCACGTGCTTTTAAAATGTTGTCTTAAGTAAAGGATTATCATGTCGACGAAGAAGGATCTTCTTTCGCTGAAGAAACATTTATAACAGGAAACGAAGAAAATTATACCCAATTAAGAGAAAATCCGTTTAAGGATCGAATAACGAACTCAAATTACAAGAGAAGGATTATTAGAACTACATTTTTGAAGGTATTAATATTATAAATTATTATTTTTCATAGTAAATTCTTCGATTCTTTTTAATGGTGATAAATTATTATGGCGATTTTTATAACCCACAGAGTTTTTAGATTTGCCTACGAGCTGTTCTTGTTTAGAGTTATTCTCACCTAATATTCACGGTATTTTCAAGGCTTATAACACCCCCCTTTTTGCGTCGGGGGTTAAAAATAATATCAAAGTAGGATCGCGCTGTCTCACGAAGCAACTAATTCATTAGAATAAGTTAATAACCGCAAATTTTAAAAATATATACTACTACCGTGGAGCTCAATACGATGTAACGTGTTAATATTCTCGAAACACATGCTAACTAAGACATTAAAATACAAAATTCTTATACAGTACAAAATTCTTATACCAAAAGGTCCATGTAGTAATCCTTAAAAACTCGTAAATAAGGACAAAGTGTATAAACCTTAAATTATAAAAAATCCAGTGTCACTATGTGAACTCCTTAAAAAATCAGCCGATATCATAATATTTTGATGCATTTTCGTCATGTCAATTTATCTGTACCTACAACTAAAGTTCTTAATTTATGTACTACTTTTAAAAGCGACCATTTGCTGATCTAAATATAAAAACTTAGTGTTTGTCTATGATTTAAGTGATTACCAAATTTTGAAGTTACAAAATATAGCTTAATCCTTCTTTGCGTTAAGTAAATCTAAATGTGTTTTAATGAAATGTTGATATATGAGTTTCGCAATGCAAAATATATGACTTAAGATTTCAAAATTGTATATTTTTACTACCGGACATCGCTTCAGAGCTTAATATCCACCTAAAATAAATCGATGTTCAAAATTTTCCAAATTTTCAAATAGGACCAGTAGTAGTTCTTGATATTTGCGCGTTCAAGTAAACAAACAAACTCTTCAGCTTTATATATTTATTTAGCTGTTTGTCTATAGTGACTTAGTTTATTAAATAAAGGTAATTGGGGGTTTTAACCATATTTAAATATAGATTATAAACAAGGAACAGTGCAGATGCTAAAATTGCTAGGATTTCTACTGTTCAAGTTAAAACTTAGTTCGTTATTTTGAAATTCACATAAAAAGGTCTTCTTCTTCTTCTTCCATGCTTTAAATCCCATATCAATTTGGGTCAGCACTTATCTCTTTGCGCCATTTATTTCTATCGTATGGGAGGCAATAGTCGTACAATCAAGTTGATGTATGTTATCACTTCATAGACAATGATTAGAGTTCCAAATAGTATCTAGAAAAAAAATATTGTCTATACTTCCAGTAAGCTACATCGGAAACAAGTAAAGAAGTAACTTTACATAACAGATAGATAGATAAATCTACATTATTAATAATAATAATATAATAAAATTCTTTATTTCGGATAATCAATTATTATATGTTGTATTTTATTATTATGCGTTGTAAATTGCGGTTCATCTTTAGGTTTCCGTAATCCTGCAAGCAAGATTTATAGTTTCGTTCAGTCCGTCCGTCTGTCTATCCGGTAGCAAGATGCCCCCCCCCCACAACGTCATAAATCCTATTTAAAAGTGGGCCGCTGTCTAATTTGGTGTTGTGGAAGTTATTAAGTACTAACCGTTGCCCGCGAGTTCATCCGCGTTGGATTCAATGCTGTTATTCAATAATTTTGTTAAAATTATTGAATAACATTATAGAATACACCTTATAGAATAACTTCATTGACCTTTAGTTTGTCTAACATGACCCTTTTTCTTCGAAACGCGTAGAGTTATAAAGTTGAAATTACTTCCAAACATTGAATTCTGACATTCCTTGAAGCTGTGAAAAACATTAACCCTCCAAGTCTATGAAATCAAGAGATATGGTCATTTATATCACATTTCCCATGAAACATTTAAAATTAAAAAGTTTTATTTTGTAGTTTCCTTTTTTTGTTAATCCTGTTTTATTGACGCGCGCAACTTATAAATAAATACGTTTGTAAAGCTTTATGTATCTTATTTTGTCAGATAAATACATAATTTAAATGACTTCTGATTATCCTTCGCGCCCTTAAAGCGGCTTGTCCAGGCACTGCGCATTCTTCCAAAGACCAATCAAATCTATCTTAAACTTTGTACCACCGTATTATCGTGCTCCTCTACTATTAGTAAATAATTTGCATTATTGGTCTGTTGTCGCCAACATTTCAAACCTCCTTTTACGCGGGAAAATACTGGCAGCACTGGCACCGAGTCCCACACTCCCGTTCGCAAATGTTCCTAGATCATGGGATTATTTGCGAGCGGGGTAGTGCGCAAAAGCATTTACCAGCGAAAAAAAAAAAAAAAGGTAGAGAAGTGGCCAAAAATCTCACAGCTAGTCCAAGGCCCCTTGGGCTATCGTCGTTATTACTCCTAAGCCTACATAAGCCTAAAAAGAGGCCACGAGCGTGTCAAGACACTTTTATATAGAAGGGTTCCGTATTTGACACGAGAAAAAGGTATTTGTTAAATAACTTTGAAATTTTACATGTCCGATTAGGACTACGGAACCCTAAATATTTTCACTAATTTTATTTTTAACATATACGAAACTAAAAAATTACCTGAAAAAATGGATCCGATATGTGTAACTTTCAATTTTAATGCCCACGTTTATAAGTTTGCCTAAACCTAAAATTCTAAAGATAGTAGTTGTTATTTTGCGAAGCAGAAAAACAAAATATTTCCTACTAGATTCTCTTTCTTCCTAGAAATATACCGGTCCAGTACCACTTCGGCCGGTCCGCTTCGCTTCCGGTTTCGTCCGCTCCGCTTAAATTGCAGAGGATTGCGTTGTGTGTGTGTTTTCAAGTAGATTGACAACAAAATTTTGAAAGTTTTCACAAACATACTTCCATAATATCAATCTGCTTCGTTTTTTTGGTTATTTCTGTGAATTAGTTAAACAGTCTAATTAGGAATCTTTACTAA
This sequence comes from Charaxes varanes, assembly GCA_024363005.1. NCBI lineage: Eukaryota > Metazoa > Arthropoda > Insecta > Lepidoptera > Nymphalidae > Charaxes > Charaxes varanes. Next base: position 15,114,831 of record JANCMC010033613.1, read on the forward strand.
TATATTCACGGCTTTAGTGACTAATTTTTATATCCGTTGTACCGTTTCAAATCGTAAATAAATTAGAAGTTAACTCTTAACCTTAAGCCTAATTATATGAAGGTTATAACGTCATTTTATCCCCTGACCGATGAAGTCAATTATATTTAGTATCTCTTATATAACATCTTAATGTGGCAGTATCTGTTTGTAAATGTTTTTTAACTTTATTAAGACAACATTTAACAATTTTATATAGTTCTATTTGGCTATATTCTTCCAGTCGCGTCTGTGACATGTCAAATTAAGTGCTTCTTAATGTTTTTTCAATGACTTGTTTAAACCTGCGTTATATTCAATGATTTTCTATGATATTCAATGAATCATTTGGTATACTATGATTTTTTTTTGTAACATGGATACATTATTTAAATTCTAAACTGTAGTGTGCGGGGACCCCACAAGTCTATTAATAAAATATTATTATTTTTAATCTCGATGGCCATTTATTAGTAACAAACAATAACACAGAGCTTATATCAAGTAACATAAATTATTTTATACTACAGTACTATCCGTATTATCCACAGCGTTAACCACAGAATACTATTTATTAGACGTGTTATTTTGTACCGCGAAATACTAAAATACTTACTGATAAATGTATGTGTATTAATGTATATGTAAAAGTGTGTGTGTATGCGTGTTCACAAGTTCATAAACTATCCTTAATTCCCTTTTTCTTTAAAGAAATATTTATATATATTCATAAGAAATAAAAACAATAGTTAAATTACACGCTATTGGTCTCAGGCCAAATTGGGCCGGCGCGTCGGGGTACCTGTACCGGGGTACCTACTACTTTCTCACATGAGATAGGCGCAAAGTAACGGCAATACTGTCACGTCAAGATTGTTGTCATGTTTTCTTTGATTTTTAACACTTTCAGGTTCCCAAACCCTTTCTTTAAGGCTAGCAACGTATTTGCGAGCCTCCAGATGGTGCAGATGCCCTTGAGCGGCGATCTCTTAGGTGAACCGCATGCCCGTTTACACGTTGTATAAAAAAAAATTGTTGTCTGTAAAGTCAGTTTACAGACGAGAATTTTACGTGATAAAGCTGAATGCTTAGGACGATCGTGCCTCTCTATTGCATGTTCCGCTCATCGCTTGCAAGCTCGGCTGGGGTGGAACGTGACAATGAGCCATGCTTTACCGTGCATGCAGTCGGCGTTCATCGATTTATAAGACCTAAAATTATTATACGGATTGTAACTCTTTGTCTAAGATGTCACAAGACTTAATGGAGCTGTATTGGTATTCGATTTAGATACTCTACCAATAGTCGACATCTATTCGAAAAATCAGGGTCGCAATAAATATAAATATTTATCCAAGTTATGAATCAGCAAAAAAACACAGGGTCACAGCTAATCGATACGTACAGGTTGTTTCCGCTTCTTGAACTATAAGGGTAAATAAAAAGAATGAATTAAAAATATGTATATATTTTTTTTTGTCATTTTATTTAGTATTTTAACAAATCGACAAGTACAAACATTTTAATTACGTTAAAAAACGTTTTTTCCTGTTTTTTAATTACTTCTTACCATCGTTAAATTACAAAATGAAACCGTGAAGATTTTATGCATTATTAATGGGTATGGATATAATTTATTAATCAAACCCTCTTATTAACGTTAGAGACCAGTTAAACTTGTATGCTATTATCGTTATTGTGACCATACGCACGGCCTTATTGGGAACGTCCCGTTTTAAAATTGTCTCGTTGCTCTGACTTTATGGTACCATATCAATATTTAAATATTAATACTTGAAGTGACAGCTGTACCATTTAAGAAAAATGCGGACGGAGGAGTATGAAAGTTTGTCCAATTGCATTTCATATAGGGGAAGGTGTGCGAATGTATTTTTTTTTTATATGCGATATTGGTATATTAAATTATGAAATAGGACTACACGCACACCAATGCCGAACGATTTCCACAATTTACACACACATGTATTGGATGATGTCAAAACGTAACCGTATGTTATATTAATTGACAAATCTCTAGTTTGATTTAAATTATAGTTAATATAATTTGTTTTGTATTATAATAATAAATAATACAATTTCGTTATTAATTTATTAATATCATATAAAATAAAAGCGGACAATCTGGGAACTAAATGTCAGGAGAGTTCAGATATTTGTAACAAAACTTTACTTAAAATTTGCTATTCGTTAAAAGACTAACTGTTAAGGACCCATTATAAAAAAGGAGAAGGTTCTCAATTAAAGTATATTATTTATTTTATTTTGTCTTTGTTACCTCAGCCCCTTCGGCTGGGTGAACCGATTTTGATGATTCTTTTCTTATTTGAAAGCTTGTTGCTTTCCGTGTGGTTGTCTTTTTTGTTAAAGTTATATATGTGTTGTAATATATAGTTATATTTAGTAGATATCGCCGGCCAGTCGAAATTCACCCACAAACCACTTATATTGCTCTATTCAATGAAAAATAAAATTTGATAATTAATATAACGTACGTTTATCACGATTACGCTTTCACTTCATCCAATACGTGTGGTGAAGAGATTGTTTGCTTGAACGCGCTAATCTCAGGAACTACTGATCCGATTTCAAAAATTCTTTCAATATTAGATGGCCATTTTATCGAGAAAGGCTATATGCTATATATCATCACGCTAAGACAAATAGGAGCGGAGCACCAATGAAGAATATTTCAAAATCGGGGGCTCTTTTCCCCATTTGAGAATTTCCGCTGCGTGCGTTGCGTTAATGGTTAAAGGTTCACAAAAGTCATGCATGGCGGGCTTTAAAAAAAGAACGGGTTTCTCAATTCGAGTGCATGTTCTTTTTTTTTGTATGTATGTTACGCGATTACTCCGCCGTTTGTTATCCGATTTTGTCATCTCTTTGCTTCCCTGCGGGTTGTCAGATTTAGTTCAAAGCTGCAAGGAATTCATTATTACGTAGAAATTCTTTGATGAATTTTTAATATTTGTTTCAAAAGTACATTTATTTCATTTCTCGCAAGATATTCTTACTAATTATAAATACAAAACTTAACTCATTTTTATATGAACTATTTTTTAAGGAGTGGCTAACGAGATCGTTCCTAACTCTACACGTAACTTAACTTTTTCGAAACAGTGGTTGCTTTAAAATATGTGACGTTTCAAAGGAGCTTGTAAAAGTCTATTTAAATAAAACAACCTAGGTTTTTAATTTTTTTTAATTAAACATAGCTCTGCATTTCCCAGGAAAAAAAAATGGTAGGTAGTAGGTATTTAGTTCCTTATGACAAATATGTTAATACTATGACACACTATGTTAAATGTAAATTCTCAAGGATACCGGCTAATGACGGCGCGGCTCGTGGGACATATATTAAAAGGTGAGTCGTTCATTATGAAAAATTACGGTCATTATAGAGAAACACTACACAAAGTATCACATACAGAGACAAATTAGGAGCATAATTCAGAACGAACAATACTTGAAACGGTAATGATGATATTTTTAAATAAAAAGAAAACCGACTTCAAAAACAAAAGGGCGAGGAACTAAAAAGCATAAAATAAATAGTACTTTGTACCTGGATACGCCGACTCAATTTGACTGCAGACAATAATTTCAATATGTTTTCAAAACTTGATTTCAACACTATGTTCCCCGTGTAATAAAACACGGATAGAGGTAGTAACAGTTGTTTAATTACTCAGCACTACTTATTTGAATAGTTTAGGAAATCCTTATTTTATGTCAATATACGAGATAGACACTTGTCAACCAACCACCAAAAGCGCGCCAACACAATTCAACTGTCATCTTGACAAACTCCATAGACGTAGATCTTGTGCTATTTTTATAGATGAAGTTTAACATCACATATTAATACTTTTTATAAATAAAATTTATATAATAAAAACAATTAAGCAAATTCCCATAATAGATACTTAATTTTATGAAAGCTGTAAATTCAGAGATTATTGTTCGAAATTATACCGATTGTCTAAATAATATATTTAGCCAATTGGTATGATATAGAAGTATGAATTGACAGCGGTAAGCAACTGCCAATGCTGTTATAAGCTACTAGCAGTGCCCGAAACTTCGTCCGCGTAAAATTAGGTGAAAAATAGAATAAATTTTAGCGTGATTATAGCTTATAGTCTTCCTCGATAAATGAGCTATCTAACACTGAAAGAATTTTTCAAATTGGACCAGTACTTCTTGTATTTAGCGCGCTCAAGTTTACAAACTCTTCAGCTATATAAATTTTTAGTGACAGTTTGTCAACTGTCAATGCACCCTCAAACTTCACTTGTAACATTTTTGGTATTGAATTAATATTTGTATAATAATTAATATTTGTATATTACCTAATTGTGGTAATTAGTAAGCTTTATATCTGCATTAAAGTAAAATTTACTCTGTTGACTCGTACATATTTTATTGACACTTGATGTTTGGCCCTTTTCTTTATTCCTACCTTTTACGCAATTCACTCAAATTGATTCCCATTTTATTAACAAGTTGTTTTTCGTCTCTTATTAATATTTGTCTCTAGACAAAACCCCACTGTAATTTTAATTACTGGCAAGTTTTTCTGTCATTGTAAATAATTTCGCTCTATTAACAAATGCAAAAGGAAGTATGTATTAGAAATCAAAGTAAAGGATACGTAAAAGCTTCCTTTATAGATCTTTATCTGAAGGAAAGGTAAAAGATCACACAATAAAGATATCTTAAGCTCATAAATATAAATAATAGCAAATTTAAAGAAGTAATAGGTTAAATTAACGACATAAGGTCTCAGTCAATTATCTTGTCATCGAGGCTTAGGTTAGCCTTAACTTCTTTATAACTTAACCATCTACTTACGTTAAATATACTAGCTGAGATTTTTGAGTACTAGATGATAGTATGACTGTTTGAAACGCTCAACTCGTTGTCAATGGACGGTTTGCATTAATTTTGGTTCAAGATCTTATTAAAATGTTATTCTTTTTACTTTCAAGTATAAAAGCCTTAAAAAATAGACATATTTGAAAAGATATATCACATCTACACTAATCTATAGTAATATATAAAGTTGAAGAATCTGTTCGTTTGTTTGAACGCGCTAATCTCAGGAACTACTGGTTCGATTTGAAAAATTATTTCAGTGTTAGATAGTCCATTTAATGAGGATGACTATAGGCTATATATCACGCTAAAATAGAAGGGTTTTTTTTTTAATTTATTTGAAGACGCGGACACAGCTAGTAATATATAAAGCTGTGCGGTTTCTTTGTTTATTTGTTATACTTTGTTCATTTCTAAGTAAGGTATGTTTTGTGCGAGTGCGAAATGAAAGTTGAGACTGTAATTTCAACATCTGGAATAAGAAATAAGCTCCATATATTATAGAACGCAGAGAAATAATATAAAATACGTAAGTTTCTTGTAACGCAAAGTAACATTTTAGGGTTTGACTTCATCATGTCGAAAGTAACATCTAATTCTGACCTTGGAACTTAGACTAAGTTATGATATTTCGTTGAACGAATTAGGCAATACTTAGCACTTAGAAAATTGACCTGAACGTGTTATTTACTTAACATTTAGCAAGATTACGTTTGTGTTTCAAAAAGTATGAAGTAATTAACAAAAAAATCTCTTTTTATTCTTTCAGATTCTTCACAAAAAAAAATCTTTTTCTTCTTTCAGATTCTTCACAAAAATACTCTTTTTCTTCTTACAGATTCTTCACAAAACTTCTCGTTTTCTTCTTTTAGATTCTTCACAAAAAATTCTGTTTTTCTTATTTCAGATTCTTCACAAACAATTTACAAACGCCTTAGAATTAGACTCATTGAATTCAACGTGGACGAATACAAATATCAAATCCAACTTTCTATATAAAACACTACCTGTGTTCGCAACTTCGTCCGCCTCAATTTAGGTGAAAACATTTAGCGTGATGATATATAGCTCAAAGCCTTCCTCACGCAGACAAACGCACTTGAAATGTTGACATGTACAAATATTGGACATCATGGGGTGCCTTCTTTAAACTGAAGTTTGGAGGCCAGCTGGGAAAGACTTCCACAGCAATTCTTTTTCTTAGCGTTTCAATGACAAATTGTAGGTATATTTGGCCATGTGGCTATATACGTGGCTTATATTTTCGAATCCCAAAATGAGGCAACATTAATTGCTCGATCTGAAGTGGTCGTTGACTTCTCTTGGGAGCAGGTATTGAGGTATGTAGGGAACGACATAAAGTCAGTCATGGTTTGGATTTCACCGCATATACATGCGAAATCGGCGCCATCCGAAAATCCCCACCTGAACATATTTTACTTTCTTCGGTCGACTTGAGTCCGAAGCCGGTTTAAAGACTTCCAGACCTGCCAAGATAATCCATTTCCAGGCGGAAGATATTCAGAAGGCATCATAAAGAGGCTTGGCAGCAAAACTCCCTCTCGCCAAATTGGTGCATAGTGCAACTCGCCCTTGATGGGTCAACTCAGGGACTCTGACTCTGAGGTCAATGGATCGACATATTTTATGAAAATTCTGCGGCATTATAGCCTTAAATGAATATATCGCAGTCGCGTTATTTGCTAACAGAATTACGTCACTAGCAAAGACAGCATGGCAGAAAGCATTTTCACGTAAAAAAAAAATGAAAATAATAAATAAAAATAAGATTTTATGGCATTTTTTTTTTCATTTATTTATTAAATATCAATTTATAAAGCATGTTAAATACAGCTTGATATCCAGAAACAGTTTATGGGGATATTGCACATTCCTCAGCATGAGATTACATGAAAAGTGACGTCTCACCGTGTAGCTCATTAGCGAATGATATATGTATATCTATATTGATTTTAAAGAGTTCAAATAAAAATTCTACTGGTTCATAATAACCTCAGGATTGATTAAAAATAGTGAAATGTCTAATACCCTATTGTTACATTAATACCTACCATTTGTCACACCAGTGCCATTCTGGAAGGTTTTTGAATTAACGGGTTTCTCTTTTTATTAAGGAATCCTAAAACATTATTTTTATTGTTATTTTTCTATAATCTCTTTCTTTAAAAAAACCGACATCAAATAGTTAAAGTGAAATGTGGCAACACAGGAAGGAAGTTGCACGCAAGGTTTGGGGAGGAGGAGAGGGGAAAGATGAGGGGCGGGATATACGCACAAGCTAGGTAGTTTCGAGATACAAATTTTAAAAATTTTCCTTTATACGCCTTTGACTACGTTGCAAAATTGTTTGGACTGTACATCGATTATGGGGGAGGGGAAGGGTTATACCAACACCCCCCCTAGGGGGTACGCAAAAACTAGTAGATTTCAAAACATTGAAATTTTGGCCGAGTACCGTAAATTTGCTTCTAAGGATTGAAGACCTACATGGTCATGGATTCCAAAATCAGATTTAATTTTTCTCCTTACATCTGTTTCTTTGCTTAACCACAGTTGACACAAACGACTTTATATTGATACTATATTTACATTTTAAATGAAATAATATAACTGTCCCTACATATGGTATTAGTCAAACTAATGCCTATAATGCCTTTTTGAGAACCAGTCCCTGGTGTTGTAGGCGTCCATTGGCGACGATGATCACTTTCTTTCACATGACAAGTATGCTCGTTTGCCCGTTTAATCTATTAAAAAAAAAAACAAGCAAAGTTACTTATGTATATTTAGAAGAAGGACAACCAGTATATATATAATGCAATGAAATAACTATAAAGTAACGGTTTTATATTTCCCTTATGAGACATCATTTCCTTCCTTCTCATTATTTTTCTTTTCTTATTATCTATCTTATGCGATTTCAATTCGTGATTCCATAAAGCCTTACTATTCACGTAAGTTTTACCACCGATAGCACAGTTATATTTTATTCCGATGTGGACCTCTTTTATGAGTATCTCATTTCAAGGGTTTGTTTGCATGACCCTTCAAGTTTTTCTCCATGTCTTTGACCGGCGTCTTGCAAAGATGATATTTTTGTTTTTCTTTAACTTTCTTTGTATTATGGCTATTTTCGCAATGACGCTTCAATGTCCCTTTCCTGAAAAATTTCGTATTGCAAATGTCACACTGAAACCTCTTTATTCTGTAGTGAGAGTTCATGTTGCTGTTGCTCGACCGGTGGTGTTTAATATAATCCCCGAGATTATTATATGGTTCGTGGCCTACTTTGCTATGGAACTTACTGCCGCGTTTGATATTGTTTTTAATTGGATCGAGTTGATTGATTTCATGTATGCTTTGGTGTCGAGTCAAGTATCTTTTAGCTATGAAAGCTGTCCCACACGTATCGCATTTATAAGGTCGTTCGCCAGTGTGCGTGCGAAAGTGTTCTTGTAATTGTTTATTCTCTTGGAACGTTTGTGGACACAAAGTGCAATTAAATGGCCTGAGATTTTGGTGGACGGTAAGTACATGTCTTTTTAAATTGCTTAAGTCGTAGACGGACCTCCCGCAAATATCACACATAAAGCGTTTTTTAGTGCCACTGTGGATTGCAGACATATGTTTTCTTAACGTTTTTTTGCTAACAAATTGTTTATTACAAATGTCACAGATGAATTTTAATGAAAACACGTTTTGTCTCGTGTGAGAATTCATATGCATAAATAGTTGCCTTTTTGATGAACAAATCTTTCGACATACATTGCAGCTCTTAGACGGGTCTTCGTGTACATTTTCGTGACATTCCCAATTATATTTACATTGAAAGACTTTTTTGCAGTATTTACAAGTATATGTTGTGCAGGTTTGAACCTTATCAAATTTTATTTTTCGCTTTTTCCTCGCTTTTGTTAATTTAATCTCTGTAACAAGCATTGTTAAAAGAATCCTAATACTTCGTTTTTCTTTGAAAAAAAAAAAATATTTGATTTAGCTAAACCTTTAACTTTAGACGTTTATAAGATAGTATGAAACAGACCAGAAAGAATAATGAAAAAAAACGTCATAAATTTTCACCATTAAATAACAAAATTGACAACCTGAAGTTATACTTATTAGATTTACACTTTTTGTTTTAAACAAGGGGCAAACGAGCAGACTGTTCACATTGGTAACTGTACTCATGGACAACTGCAACATCAAACGGCTCGCAGATGCCTTGACGGCCTTTGAGGAATGAGTATTCTTGAACGTCCCTAAGTCGTATCAGTTTCGAAACAATGATACTGATAACTGATTCCACAGAGAAATTATGCGAGGTAAGAAGTTTTTAGAAAATTGCACGGTTAACATAGTTTACGGTGGATAAGACATCGAGGTGATGAAGGCAAAATTGCAAGTTTTGACTAAATATCCTGTGATGGACGACATTAGTAAGAACAAGCCCCTAGAATTTATTTAATTACTTTCATTTATCAGCATCATCAGCCTGCGGCATTCCACTGCTCGATATAGGCGTCTCACAGGGCTCACTACTCAGCCCGGTCTTTGGATGCACGCAACCAGCTTCTACCAGCAACCTTACGAACCTTACGTCCTACTCTACGCTGTGTCTACTGCAGATCTCGACTACTTCAGCTTGCAAGCCTGCAGAACTACGTCGCTATCTCAGAATCATTGGCGGATGTCTTCGTTACGAATTTGGTCAGCCAACAAAACTCCGAGCAAACTTCTTTCCATTGCTCGCTGAGCGACTTGTAGCTTGTAGACTAAACACACTTTTAATCTCCAATTACTTGGATAAAGGTTGTATTATTCAATATAGAAATAAGAATAACTTCAGGTGAAACTTGTTTAATATCAATTTTGTTATTTAATAATGTCTTGAATGGCATCTTGACCCTAGTGAAAGTTACTGTGCCAATGCCAATTTTGTTATGCTCACAAAAGGATAAAATAACCTTTTCTTAACTAGTGTGGTATTTCTATAAGCCCTGTAATATAATCAGTTGACATAAAAACATTACCTAATTCATTTGTAATTGGATCCAGTGCGCCACTTTCAGATTTAATTTCTATTTTAATTTTTCTATTTATTTCTTCACTATTCTCACGTTGAATCATTCCTGCATCAAATTTTGCATCGAATACATTTTCATCTTCGCAATCATTATTACTGAGTTTACAATCTGTAAAAATATATACACATAGGGATTAAGAAGGATCTTAACCAAATATTAGCACAAATAAATCACAATCTGCTTTTTATAATTTTTTCAAGTATTATAAAAACAAGCAGTTATATGATCAATGTGAATAATTTTACTCTGCAGCAGGACGTGATATACTCTGATGCTTTAAGTTTAACTAGAGAGTTTCAGACTATGATTTTTTTGTCTGATTCATTTTGTGAAATTTTTGTGTTCTTTGCAATTGAATTTTGTACATCAGCATTAATTACATAAGGTGGGTCACGAACTAACATCCCGTAAGGATCATTTTTAAACATTACATAATATGTACATTGGTAAGTTTTTCCAATGCTTAATCTTATATTTGTTATTATCTTTACATAATTGTATGCAAATTTCTATTGATTTTAGTATATCTATGTTTAATTGAAATTTTTCTTTTCTAGATGAGCATGACTATGTTCATAATTAATTAAAATATGTATCACAGAGATGAAGATGTAAAAAATTGATTGAATCATTTACTTTAAAATAACAAAAACTAACATCTTTCTTTTCATACTATTATTATAACATTGGAAGTGCACGCATAATTGTCGATTATATGTCCTGGAAAATATGAATAAACAATCTAAATCTCCGTATTCAAATTGACTACGAAGTATTTTACTTGCACTAGTTGGATTTTGACGTGCTTTCAAGAAGGGTGAGTCATGAAGTTGCTTTCAGAGAAATGCTACAGATATTTGATGATGTAAAACACATATGAGTGATGTAAATAGACAGTTACCGTAGCCAGCGATGTTTGGTTCACGACGCAACACTGTGTTTGGCATTGAACATTCATCGTGTCCCTCGTATGGAACTTTAAATGATTGCAAACTTGTAGTTATTACTTGCTGAGCTTCATAATTCATTAATGGTTGAAATTGATTTGTTTGCATTTGAACCTGACTAAAGAATAACCCTTCACAGTTTGTAACATGACGTTGAACAGTTTTTGCCTCATTTTCGATTAATACACTAGGTACTGCATGTTCTTTTGATGATGTTACAAAATCAAGTTCACGTTGCTTTTTTGATTTTAATCTATCTCTATACCTTTTAGAGCGTTCAGCATCTCTTCTTTTTCTGAAGAAAAAATAATACGAAATTAATTATAATTTTTATATTTTATTACTTGAAACAGAACTGAAAAAGAAAAACGAATACAATTGTTACTGATTCTCATATAAAGATATATAATACCTGGCAAGATTTGAGTCCAACGTTTCGCCTTTTTGTATCACTTTTTGATTCTGCCTAAATTGTTGTTGTCGTTGAGCATTAGTTTTCGGTAATTTTTTCTTGCGCTCTGACGTTTGCGCTTTCCGTACTCTTTTGGGCTCTGAATACAAGATTTTTAATTTTTGAAGCTAACTATGAAGTATCACAGTTTAACAATGATATAATGCGCAACATTTGTTTTTTTTTCTCGATTTTATTAAGTCGATTTTTATTTTTAGCTAAAATCGTTTGATCCAATGCATACATTTTAAATTAAACTTAATTTTTTGAATAAATTAAAAAACTAATAATTGATTTTTTTTTTTAATTCCTTAAGCGATTGACTTTTTAATTTTGGATTTGTTTTGGGAACCAATGGTAGTCTTTAAGACAAAAATTAATAGCTAAGCTAAGCCAAGAGAAATGTAAAAAAACTAATTTTTATTTTTAACTACTGACTGAGATATATTTCATGAACTGGCTGAGAGGAAGAGAGAAAGAAAATGTATGTTCGTCCCTCTATCTCTTACCCCTGCAATAGTATACGAAACATGTTTACTAACTTATATCTCCGTCTCAACTTCCGTTCGCCTCACCCGATCTCACTTTTCGTAACGCTCCTGTCATGCATTCATCAGCTTACTCTCCAAGTCAAGCATGCGTTAAGAAGTATTACTTCAATAATGAAATAAATTGGACGACATAAGCTATCACCATTAAATTAACAAAATTGACATTAAATAACCTTAAATTATACAATTCTTTTATTTCTTCTCAATTTTGTTATTCAATAATGTGAATGGCATCTTTAACCCCAGCTAAAGTATAATTCACATTGTTGCATTTGCATTTCATTAAAATTTGGTACATGCTCACAAATAGTTAAAAGTAACCTGTCAGGCTAATACTACATTCATAAACCATTATCCGACAATTCACACAAAAACATTACCTGATACATCTGTAATTGGATTCAGTGTGGTACTTTCTGACTTAATTTCAATTTTTTCATTTGTTTCTTCATTATTCTCATTATCGCTCATTCCTAATTCAAATTTTGTATCAAACACATTTTCGTATTCACAATCGTTATTGCTGAGTGTGCCATCTGGAATAATATATACATATTAAAAGTCGTTTTTAACCAAATATTTATTGAGGTTAAAACAAGTACAGAGTAAATCAATGACTGAAAATTTTATTTATTTTTTTAGGTACAGTGTATTTCACAGTAACTTCCTTATTTTAAACAATGTTAAAAGCAAAAGCATTGGAGCATTAATTTAATTTTTTATATTTTGGAAGTTTATTTCCAATACCTTTTAAAAATGATATCTTGAAGGTGGCCACCAATCTCTATAATAGATTAAATTAATGTAAATCTGAAGCTTTACTTCACTTCCATTAACATTTCCATATAGATATCATCTATGGTAATAATTTTGCTCTGTCCATCCATCTGTCTATCCTTGTGTCTAAATTTTACAAATAGGGCCAGAAATACTTAAAATTTGATAGAGTTATGTATTTTAAAGAGATTTTAATATGAGAATCATAAAATTTTATATTTATGGATTGGTTCTGGTAAATGTGAAGCATAGATTTTTTTTTCATTTAATCCCATTGTGGAGGCAAGGTTTCATACATAGCTTTTTTTATTATGCATACTGAGTTGTTGGTTTTCAAGTAATTGGCCTTCAAAGTGTTTGGTCCTCCGTAGGATTTCCAAGCTATTAGATGTTGTATCTCAAAATTTTTCATGTTGATAGGATATGCTAAAAACTCTTTAGGAAAATTATTTAGAGCAGAATCAAACAAGAACTTTTGAAGCTATTCAACACTCATGGCCATTTTATTTATACTGGAGATCAGCTGGTGACCAAAATTTGGACACAAATCTTCACATGCTTATAACTACATAATTTGTTCTATTTGAAAGTTAATATAACATGCGGTTGTCACAATTACGCTTTGTTTTATTTTTTATTAATTAGCCTTAAAAAATTATTTGGTAAAATACTACATACCATAGAACTTTTCTGACTTTATTTCTATCTGTTGTATAAACTCATCTGTAAAAAATGACTCTATTATACTACTGTTATATCATTCCAAAAAGGTATAGACATTTTTATGTACTATGATCAATAAATAACAATCCTCCCCCTGTCCTTGTCAAATTTTCAAAACCTCTTTTCCCTTAGTATATCAAATATTTTTCAATATTATTTGTTTTTTGTATATTAATTAAAAACAGTCTTGATTCTATTTTAATTAAATTGTCTTTATTACATAAACATAAAGTTAAATATCAATAAAGTCCTCGTCACATTCACAACATTCAAAATATTACTTGAGCTTAACATTAATTGGCTTAAAAAGAGCATATATGTAAATAAAAATATAGCTTCAATTTGACACCTAATTTATTAAAGAAAGTTATTAACTGTTATGTTACCGAGTAATCTTAGACTATAAACTAAAACTGACTTACTCACTTTTACAGTATTTCTCAAATTGCTCCTCACACTCAGTAACTTTCTTTTTAAATCTAGTTGCCTCTCTCAGTTGTGTTATACAATCGTCACATATTGAGTAACTTGCTTGTATTGATGGTGCATTTAAGACAAGGGGCAAACGGGCAGGCGGTTCACCTAAGTGACTACCGACGCCCATGGACAACTGCAACACCAGAGGGCACACAGATGCGTTGCCGACCTTTGAGAAATGAGTATGCTCTTTTCTTGAAGGTCCTAAGTTGTATCCGTTCGGAAATACCGAAGCTGGCAACTGAATCCAGAGAGAAATTGTGCGAGGCACAAAGGGTCTAGAAAAGCGCACAGTTGTGGACTTTAGGACATGTTAGAAATCAGCTGCTGCACAGTGCCCGATTAAAACGTTACGAAAAGTGTTAACAAATAGAAAGGTTATCCCTCAATTTGACTGTTGAATTGACGATCGACTTGTTCACGGTTCTCTGACTGTTATTTTGTGCACAACCTGAATGTGTACAAAATAACAGTCCATTGGATATATCCGCCTGTCTCCGGAAAATGCTTAAAACGTGGTCACCCGATTTATGGGCGATGTACAAAACTAGTAACGGGGGCTGTTGGACCGGGCAATAACAGTTTGGACAAATTGAGTCCGCTGACATTGAATGGAGTAAACCTTGCTACCATTGGGGTAATTAATAAATGCTTTCGGTTTTGGTGATGCGTTGTCTTTTTTCTGCCATTTACTCGCTTAATATTTACTCGACCAAAAGTAGAAATAAAAAAATCTATTATATCCCATCTACAGTATAATATATATAGCCAAAGAGTTTGTTTGTTTGCTTGAGCGCGCTAATCTCAGGAACTAATGGTCCGATTTGAAAAATTCTTTCAGTGTTATATAGTCCATTTAACGAGGAAGGCTATAGGCTATATATCATCACGCTAAAGTTTTTTTACCTAATTTTACGTGGACAAAGTCACGGTTAATAACTAGTCAAAAATAATTTGTTTCATATTACTATTAATCTGACCCCCATACGCTAGGATTTGTTAGAACGGTTATATTACTGCGGTGAGAAAGCTGCTTTCCGACCGTATTTGCTAAAAACTGCCCAAACAAGGAATCTTCTGAGTTATTTCCATATAGAGGACATGCAAATTGTCTCATATAACTATTAATTTGACTCCCCTGTGCTAGGATTTGTTCGAACGGATATGTTATTGCGGTCAGAAAGCCGCCCAACGATCGTGATTGCTATACATTGCCTAAACAAGGAATCTTGTCAGTTATTCTCATATAGAAAACAGGCAAATTGTTTTATATTGCGATTAATCCGAACCCCATGCGCTAGGATTTGTCGGAACGGTTATGTTATTGCGGTCAGAAAGCCGACCTCCGACCGTGATTCTATAAACTGCCCAAACAGTGAATTCATGACTTGTTTTTATATAGAGAACGTAAAAAATGAGCATTTTCTTTAAAATGTTGTTCATTTAGAGTATATACTAGTAGATAAACGTATATAAAGTTATATGTAGTTTGTTGCGGGAAAGTTATCCTATTTACGAGAACATGATAACTTAGTAAGTATCCGTTTCCATACATTTTCAAACAAAAACCGTGTACATCTTATGTCTTGACGTTTTGGGATAATGACTACTTATTGAGCCACTGAATAGTCTATTGTGAAAAGCACCCCCTTTAAAAACTATGCTTAAGCAGATCGAAAGTTGTACAAGTTTAGAATATGACATACTGGTGTATTCCTGTCGGAGGCCAAAACTCACTTTGGGTTTCTGAGCCGCTCCAGTAAGTAAGTATACAGGTTTATTGAATTGTATTTAACACGTAAACTGCACCATTGTTGTTTTATATTATATGTTGTTTGGTTAAAATCAAAGATACCCATTTTTTTTATATCGACTTAAACTATTTTTTTCCTCCTAGCGTTATTCCCATCTAGTACCCTGGTACTAGCCCGCCTAGGTTGCAGAAGATGCGGCTGTGGGGCGAGTTAAGATGACCGATTGCCACCTGACGTCATCATCGGACCCCCACGATCTCTGCAACCTCACGATTAATATCACTCAGTGACATTAATTGGGTTCCACTGATGGCATTCCGAAACGAGGGTCGGATATCACAAAATAAACCGGTGTTAAAATGATCACCCGGCCACAGCAAGAGCTACTTAACCTAACAATCGACTCAAATGCCGACCACTGATTAGGCCACGACCTCCTCAACTTAATTCACAGTTATTTAAATAGTATTATGCTGGTTATATAAATAAATATTAACACAATTAGTCGACCCTATCTTAAGGAGGTTTCGTTAGACGAAATCACGGGCGAAAAAGTAGCCGGGATGCTTACTGACCGCAATCACATAACCATTCGGAAACACGGTTATGGTTCCTGAATTAGCCCTTTATGAGACCGCTTGGGATACAGCGAGCATTTTGGAAATTAATGAACGGTTTTTATGGATTATTATTTCTTGGCTAGTCTCGAAGATTGTCGATACCTTTGGACTACTTGGAATTTAGGGAAAACGGTGGTTTTGCGGGTGATTTGGGTTAGCCACGGTTTTTTATTTTGTCGGCCTATGTTTGAGGCATCGTCCTAATAAAACGCGAATGCGCGATGTAACCTAGTTGCGATTAACGTGGGATGTAATTTATTACACATTGCTATAGATTAACAACTGTTAATCATACATAACTATGTAGGATTATGTCATAAGACATTTATTTATACTTTTAATGCTATGTATGTACATATACCTGTTTGGTGTGAAAATACTCCTTTACTTCTTTTTATTTACCTTTTGCAAGGTGTCCTTGACGTCAAGCTAAAGGTCATGCTTGAAAAACAGCGCTGCATTGTAGACCCATACACTGCAGCATTTATGCTGAAGTGTAGATCTATTTGGCAAAGTGGACCCTACATGGAAAACCTCTAATTTGTAGTTTCTTTTTCTTTGCTTTGTGTTTGTAATATTAGTTATTTTGTCGTTAATTAAGTAATATAGCTTTGTAAGTTTTTTAGATTATTAATTTCTGTGTTAGGTTTACTCACCAAATAAATAGTTTATTATTATTGTTAAACATATTTATGCCTAAGAAGAGTCTTCAGTTAGCACACTTCTTGGACATCATTATGTTTGATCGCGCTTTCGTACGAACTGGGTTCGCTTGCATCGCGCATCCGCGTTCTATTAAGGTGATGGCTTTTTTTTATGTTACAAGAAGCAAACGAGCAGGCAGCAGATACTTTAGTACCTACCCACGCCCATGACATCTGCACGGCCAGAAGACTAGCAGATACGTTGCAGGCCGTTAATGACGAGTTTAGGCCACCGGGAAGTCTCACAAACCGAACGAAACGCGACAAAAATACCATCACTTGACGTGACACGTACCACTTGACAGAAGAGTGTACAAGCAGACGCAGAAGAGTGGAAAACTTCGCCGCATTCTACTGCAAAAGAGAAATATTGTTAATAAAAAAAGGAAACACATATATTTAATATCTAAAATATCTTATATATATATATGTCACAATGTTAGTTACCAAACTCCTCCGAAACAGCTTGAACGATTTTTATGAAATTCTATATGTATGTTCAGTAGGTCTGAGAATCGACTACTATATATTTTTCATACTCCTAAGTGATGAGGGTTTCGCAGCATAATATAAATTATAACATTGCCTTATAGCAGTCGAAGACCTTTTCGGTATTAGTGTGGGGTTATCATCAATATGCGGCTCTACTATTTCCCTTCTCAATCTAGATATTGTTTCTAGAACGTGTTTTAAGTGTTCCGGCTGATTTTCAAACCAAGCGGCGAAACGTTCTAGAGATTTAATATGTTTTTCTTGTATTTCAATAACTTGCGGCAGGTAACTGTTGTTTATTTCTTCTTCTATACCATCATTTTTATACATATGATCAATTAAGACTTTAAGATCATTTCTACTATGCTGGCTCTTGTCCGGTCCACATTGTCCTTCTGTACGATCAACTTCTGAAAATTTCGAAACAAAAATAATCCTATACGAATGAATACAATTGAAGTGACTGTTTTTGTATCATAGAAAGTCTGCCCGTAAGGTGGTCCCCCCTAGCATTTCCAAACAATTAGATGTAGAGACTTGAAATTTTCCATGTTGATAGAACATGCTAAAAACTCATTAGGAAAATTGTTCTGAACGAAATCGGACAACTAATTTTGAAGTTATTTAACAAATAGGTTTATAGCGTATCAGTTACGGAAACCTTCGCCACTTTTATTTTTTATCATATGAAATACCTTTGCGGCACATTGCAGAGCCAGCGTCCGCGCACACGCGCTGAGTTTCTCCTGGCCTAATTGTGGGACGGCACGTTATCATACGACGCTAATTGATTCCAGATGTTATATTGTGTGCTTGTAAATACAGTTTAGTAGAAGGGGAAAAAGGGAATATTAAACATACCTAAAAAGTATTCCTAATATTCTTTTTAAAAAGAAAAAAAAATAAAATAGTTCTCCTTGGAAGGTGACAACAATGCTTTGATTTATTGTAATACTACATGTTTACCGCGAATTCGTCCACGTAAAATTACGAAAGCCCTGATATCTCCTTTATCTGACCTACCGAAAAATTCGTTCTTAGCGAATGTCTAGTAACTATCAACTACCTCCTAGCCAAATTTCATCTCTGTACATAACGCGTTTTTTGAGATTTCGTACAAGATGACCTTCCACTTTATTTAAAATAAGTTTTTTGTTAAAAAGACAAACTGTTCGTAATACTGTTCTAACTTAGATAGGTAGGTTAGTAGATACTCTTTGCCATATCTTTACGTAGTCTATATAATATATCTAAAAGCGTAAGGTCACCTAATACGAAATCTCGAAAACTGCGGAACGTACAAAGATAAAATTTGGCATGTTTAGTTAGTAGACATCCACTAACAAAAGGATTTTTCGATTCGAGCTTAAGGAGGTCCAAGGACTCTCGCAATTTTTCCCCGAGGAAGTCGCGGGAAACAGTTAGTAATATAAACATATTATAATTATACCAAAACCAGTAGAGGTAGCTACTATCAATTTACATAGAAATATTGCGGAAGGTAACTAATTCTGATAAACGCACCGAACATACCGTTTCGATTTTATCGTTTCGATTTCGGGAAATTCCATGAAAGAAGTCATTATGTTTTACTAACTTCAAATAACAGTTTGTTTTTTTAATTCGTGTCATAGAGTATAGATATGTACTTAAACGCTTATGTAGGGGAATAAGTAATAACTTTATGTTCGAGTTACAAAGTCTATATAATTCGAGATAAAGAGTATTTAGGGGTTTAGCGAAAGGAAACGGCATTTTTACTCGACATATCCAGGATGTCGACCAAACGAGCTTAGAGTTAACGAGGTATGAGTGTATTAAGTCTGTTCGGTATAAATAAACTTAATTTACATTTATACTCATTATATATTTCAACGCTGTACGTGCCTGTAAAAGTGTTTTACATAGTTTAAGAACTCCATAATTGTACACATGTTATTTATTGTAAAATGCTGTTGGTTCGTCTAAATAAATAAAATAAAAAAAATAATAATATTAGTATGGATTTCCTTAAACAATTGTTCTTACATAAATTTCAGCGTTGATTTGTAATAATTTGATATGGGGTTTCAAAAAAATAAAATGTATTTGGTTGGTTGGTGTTCTGTTATCATTAAAAATTGGGAACTCCTGGTCTATTGTATTATATGACCAGTAAAACTTTGAATATCTCTATAATCAATGATCTTAAAATTCAACCGAATCCTATCCTCAATTATTGGCTGTCTGTACACCATGACAAAAATAGAAGCTAAGACCTGTGACCTGTGACATCTGGAACAGTTTATTAAGCGTCCCAGTTAACTGTTATGTTTTCAGTTCTATTTTTATTTTACTACATTTACCTTTTGTGATATGTTTGGGTTTTGAATGCTTTGAATAAAAAACTTTATTATTATTAATATATAGATTTTCCTTCTTGGCGTATCAATGACATAGCTGTAGGTTTGATTGGCCATGTGTTTAGGCCTTATATTTTCCAAGCCCAAAATTAGGTGACATTAATTGCCCGCTATGTGGTGGTCATAAAGTCCTCCTGCATGCATTGCCTTGAGAAAATAGTCAGTTTATATTTTTGCTTAACCCTTAGAGTATTTCCCTTTACAATAAAAAAAAAACTTAATCGTTTTCGAATAGTTGACAAGCGAGGAGTGGACGTTTTCTTACAACTTTGTGACTCTCCAATTTTCTTGTTTCACGCTGAATTCGTTAGATATTTGAAACATAAATTTATGTCCATGTAATTAACTTACCTTATCTTAATCTGACGAGCCCGAGCTTTTTTAAGGGTTCTAAAGAACCCCCTCCATTACTTTTTCGTAATGTTAATTTTGTCAGAACAGTCAGTGACACTTTATATATTTTGCTTATAAATTTCTGGCGCTTTCAAACATATCGTAATCTGTGCATTATTTTCCAGATACCCTTAAAACCTACATATCCTTAAGACATACACTTATATTGATTATGTTAACGTGACAAAGCTTAGTAAATTTACTCCAATTCTTTACAGACAAAGGCTATTGTCCTACTCTTACTAATATTAAATTCAGAATCATATTTTCTTACATATAAGACACTTTATGTGTAAGAAAATATGAGAAAACAATGTCTACAGAATACATTTATTATTTATTAATATCTGTAGCAAATCTGCATTAATTAATAATAAACATTGTATAAATAAATAAATAAATATTGTCTGGACCCCTAACCAACGATCGTTTTTATTGTACTGTATACGCAGAGCGTTATACTGTTTTAGGGTATAATCTATCCACAGGCTGCTCGTGTAAAACGAGGTTCGACAACAAAAGGACGTTCTGCAACCATTAAATATTTTACGGAAGTTTCAAGAAATATTTCTTTAAATACCTATTATATACTCAACTATTTTTTCTTGTATCAGTTTTGTCCGACTATCCGTCGAGATTCTTCCTGTTCCATTTCGGACGGACAGACGGACGATAGAACAGAGCAAAACTATAAGGTTCCTTGTAGGTCTACGGAACCCTGAAAAAGAATATGTATAAGGTTCCTCATAGGACTACGGAACCCTGAAAATTTGTAAACTACAACGCGTTCATAGGATTTGGGGTGAATTGTAACAGTACACGTATGACGTTATAACGTATCAAAAATATTTTGTTATACGATACATACAAAAATTAAAAAAAAAATTAGCAGCGGTGGTAGTCAGGAGGCTAAAAAATCACACGCAAAGAATGTTGCGCAAAACATCTTATGCACAATATTATTCAAAGAGGACCCATACGAAAAGATTGCGGCACTATATATCTGACACGCAATATGATTTAAAGAGGACACAGACGCCCGTCATTTGTGTGGATTTGATGTCGTGTGTATAATAGAGTGGGAACAACGTAATTTAATTTGACGACGTGCGTTATGGTGTTTGGGCGGCGGAAGCTCATCTATTATGATTCAGGCGGTTATGACGGATTACGGCGCGGTTTTAGCTGACTTGTGTGTTGCCACTGATATGAGCCGGAATAAGTTATGCATGCGGCACAGTCGAGGAAGGTTATGTCAGCAGTAGGAGCCGGTTGATAATAAATGGTTTTAAGTGTGAGGATATGCTGAAAGGTCGCTGGCAAAAAGTGGATGCGTCAAGCCGAAGACAGGGAAAATTGGCGTACTTTAGGAGAGGCCTATGTCCAGCAGTGGACGAACATAGGCTGATGATGATGATGATGATGATGATGTAAGGATATGGAGTGGACATTTAGCAACTGTCAAATATTGTAGATGAGTTTGAGATGCACATATAGCTAGACTTATAACACCAAGTGTGCTCTACTCTCACTTAATCAAAATCGAGCGATTTCGTGACCAAAATTCAGTCTATTCCTTTGGTATGGAACTTATTGATGAATATAAATACACCCAGATTAAGATGTCGTGTTTTACCATTTTTGATACTACGGAAGTATATTTATCTATTTAGTGTAAGAGAAAACTGATTTAAAAAGTATTTCCTTAGGCGTCCAAATTTCTGTGCGTGTGGATCTGGCACGATCACGTACGAAACAGTGAACTTATCACGTTAATGTTTTTTTTTTTTATTAGGTTCAGAATTACGACGCTGTAATTCCTATCGAAAATGGCTGTGTAAGTCGATATCGTTTACTTATTATTAACAAAGAACTAAATTACAGCTAAATAACCTATCGAAATATTACCGTACTATTAAGTATTGGGCTTCTTTTAAGAGATGGCGCTTAACACCAATGGCGGTCGGCATAACTGATAGCTCGTAATATATAAGAAATATGAGGCGTGCGCTTTGGTTCTTTTAAAGTACTTAAAAAATAATCTCGCTGCCAAAAGATTGTGACACAAAAAATATTTGACAGACGGACACATTGAAAATACAAATCTCTTCTGATCGCCACCCACCCACTGTGCGAATTATTTAGTTAGTGTAAGTCACAAGATACAGCGTTATTTGCTGAATAATATAAATTAACTAGTGGACCCGGCAAGCGATGTATTACCCGATGTATGGTCCAACGAGAACTATTGGAAGTATTCCGTAAATATAACTCTGCGCTTTTTAGTACTTTTAAATAATCCTTACCTTCCTTTTTTCTTCAAAGTTTCCAGAAATAATGGGTATAAAACAAAA
Organism: Charaxes varanes; assembly: GCA_024363005.1. Taxonomy (NCBI): domain Eukaryota; kingdom Metazoa; phylum Arthropoda; class Insecta; order Lepidoptera; family Nymphalidae; genus Charaxes; species Charaxes varanes. The sequence goes on from JANCMC010033613.1 coordinate 15,137,498, forward strand.
CACATAGAAGTCAAGTAGGCTCGACCGATCCAATTTCTCTACAAACCAAACTTGTTCTCTTCTACAAACGACTTGCCATGTACACGCAAAATTTCGTCCAAATCGGCCCACCTCTGTAGGAGGAGTAGGGTAACAAAGGCACGTCTCGATTATTGTTTATATAGTGTTAGTAGACTAGGAATACCATACGCATAAGCGGGTATATTATTTTTGTACCGCACTTACGCTCCAACGAACAGTAAAAGAAATTCTAAAGAGTTTTAATACATGCATCGTAGTGGATTTAACAATAGTCAAGTGGAGCGTAGATTCGGAGATGGTATGTCAGACCGGTTTTCCTACCTGTGAAGTGTTGACAATAAAAATCATATTTTTTGGCATAGTTCTAATGACTTTCCATTTAACATCTAAACAACGTTTTTATAAAGTAATTTGCAGATCTGGACATTTCAGAACACCTAAGTGCTGTTTGCTTGTCACCAATGCTTTGATTGGCTGCCACTATTTACTAAGTTGGGATTTCATCTACTTGCTGAAGAGAATGAGGGTGAAAATGTTGAGAAGGGGAATCATGTTGAAAGTTTACCTTCTTTTAAAGAGACAAAAAAGGTTTTTATAAGAGACAAAAAAGGTATACTAATAATAATGGGGTTACTTAATTCAAAAAGTCAACGTCGGCCTATGTGCTGCAGAATTCAGAAGGAATGCCGCAGCGCTGGTTTTCAGACGCAACCTTATAGACCAGAATAGAGAAGAATAGATTTCAAAATTTATATTACACTAGCGGACCCGGCAGATGTTGAGCTGTCCGAGGGTTGGGTTACTTACTATTTACTACATTGCATTGTTATCCTATAGTTTTATCCCCGTTTCCTCTTTTTCCCGTTCCCGATTCCTTATCTAACGATTTAATACGGTTGTTAAGTATTCTTAAAATTTTCTAATTTTTCCACGTAATTTTGCTTAATTTTTTCGTTTATAAAAACCATCTCTTGACAATAAAAAAGAATTAGCGAAATCGGTCCAGCCGTTTCCGCGTGACGCGAAATAAGTATTTATTTGTACATGTATAGCTTGACAAAAATTGAAATCAAGTAATAAATCATAAATAACAATAAAAGTCGCCTTTCTTTTATTTTATACCATGCCCCAATAAAAACCTATACGAGTCTTTTATGCTTGACTCCGAGGGGCCGTTAAATTACATGGGAAAGGATCTTATTTATCTCAGAGATAAAAACTTGGTATTGTACTACAAGATCATATATCGATTTTGCAATCTTCTAACAGGGAACTAAGGATTATCAAGAAAATGGTTCCTACGATGATATTTAGTCTATATCTATACTGATATATAAAGCTGAAGAATTTGTAGTAAATAAATAGATTACATTTTAGCGTGATAACATATAGCCTATAGCCTTCCTCGATAAATGGGCTATCTAACACAGAAAGAATTTTTCAAGTTGGACCAGTAGTTCTGTGTTCAAGCAAACAAACAAACAAACTCTTCAGCTTTATATATTAGTATAGATATAGTATTTTATCCAACAAGGATATTGCTTATATGTTATGACCTGTCCAGATAAAATATAGATCCAATAATGACCCACAACTGTAGTATTTGGAGAAGGAAGATTAGGAAAGTTGAACCCACTTTGAAATGGGAAAAAGCCTGAACAAAGTAGAATTTATATAGTACTTAGTGAAAGTAAACGAATTGTAAACGTTACATGTGACTGAATACATGAACATATATGACTGCCAAAATCTGGCTAGTACGTACTGGAAACTTACTTAGTAGTACTATTCAGCTTATCGGCTAATGTACTAATGATACTATGACAATTCTTTCAACGCACGTTCCCGAGAAACTTACTTGCTTTTGAAATGTCATTTTAATCATTTAAAAAATATAATGGAAACTCTACGAATACTTTACGAAAACGTGCCCCAAAATCGGGCAAATTTTTCCTCTTTCGTTAGTCCAAATTGATTGAGCTGTTCATGGGGGCAAGCAGTCACTTAGGTGAACCGCCGGCCCGTTTGCCCCTTCTTGAGGACGTATCCGTGATATCCTTCGACGCTGCTCAAAGCCAACATGGAAATTCCTGCAAATAAACATGGAATGAAAGTACTGACTTAATATACTCATATTCAGTACTTCACATCCATTTGTTTTGACGTAGTATTCTGCAAACAAAGCATGTTTCAAGAAAGGTGTTATTTTGTTTTGTCAAAATAAATTTATTTTCTTTTAATGTAAACCCTTTATTTATACATTTTTAAATATTGGCATTAAAATAAACGAACACTTTATATAAAAAAAAAAAAACAAAATTTAATTTCTCTCTATAGTATTAATTGGCAATTGACGCTGATGTTGCAACCATTTCTTCTTTTAAAAGCCGATTCTCAGACCTACTGAATAAGCATATAAAATTTCATAAAAATCGCTGAAGCCGTTTCGGAGGACTACGGTAACTAACATTGTGACACGAGAATTTTATATAGAAGATATTGATGTTACTGAACTATGCAAAGCTTTCAGTCACTGAGCCTTTGAAACTATAATTTTTTATTGTGTGATATATTATTAAAACGACAAAGTTAATATACATTGAATATTACATATTGTTTATCTTATATGCTTGCGTCATTATCACACTGTTTTTATAGCGCCGAGTTGCTGTGAGTCATTGCTTCCGCATGTTGTTCCGACTCCGCTCTTGACATTTTAACGAAAAATGTGATGTTTATGGTTAAGTATGTATATTAGCGATATTTCGTATTTAGGTTGATTATGATATTTTGTACTAACTGTTACTTTTTGACGCATATTTATTATTTAATAAAACTTGAAGACGTTCACATACTTGTTTGATTTATTAATACGATTTAAAATTGTTAATAATAATATAACAGCTTTTGCAATAATAATATTGGCGTTAAAAATTCTGAATTCATAAATAGAAGTCCAGGTGAATGTATTTGTAGAAACTGACGTTACCTTTATAAGTATCCTCATTATTAATTAGAGTAGCAGTGATTTAATAAGCTCCCCCACCGTGACGCAACTCTGAATGATCAGTCTCTGGTAATAACAGGATCATCAAGATTAACCTAAATCTCGGCAAAGCAGATGTTGTGGTTCGCCAAAATTCCACATTCCACAACTTACATCGCTGTCCATGTCATAACTGTGGATAACGGCATCACACAATTGTTATTTTTTCTGTTTTGTCATACATTAATGCTTTACACGACTGTCAATTTTATAAAAAAAATATTCTTTATTTAGATTTTACTTTTTATAATGAAATAGCGGTTAGTTTGACTAAGGCAGTAATATGAATCAAATTTGACACTTTCTTCTATTTATCAACAGTAGAGATCGCCAGTTGGTCAGAATTCGCCCACAAACCTCTTTCATAATAGAATCTGTTACATATAAACAAAGTATATGTGGGTAATTTTTAAATGAGAGCTTTTGTTTTAATTAATATTTTACGGTTTTAGTAAAATTTAATAGGACACCATAAAACATCAAATCATTTCAGTTGATTTCTCTCTTGTAAAAGCTAAAATCCTATAACACAGGCATTTTATTATCTACCTTAGGAACAGACCACCGTGTAAATTGCGGAACTTACATATAGATCCGCTCGTAAAAATAGATTTTTTTTAAGGATTAATATGATGTTTATTAACACCTTCACAAATAATGCATTATTTTCGAATAAATTTGGTTAGCATAAAAAAAGTTTTAGTGACTTCCGAAACACGGAAGAGGTCGGATATATGAAAAACCAGTCTTGTAATGGGTCCACCATCTATCGACCGGTCGCAGTAACAACTGCTCCGACTTCCTCCATTCTTTTCTCCTCGTTTATCCTATTGGTATAGCAGGAAAAATGGGGTTACTTAGCATAAGCTTTCTAGTTTTGCGCTTAATTAGGATTAGGTATGTCCAATAATAGGGATGCCTAAAACATTAAGAAATGAAAACATTACGGCCAATTTTAATAATAACCAGCAAAAGAATTCCTGAATTAAAAACTTGCTATATCTATAATCATGACTCTAATAAAGATGAGTCACTAAAGTCCTTGTAAGTTAAACAAACTCTAGGTATTTGCCATAAAATTTGATATTAGCCGTATGATTTAAGAAAGAATAATTTTAGCACACTCTTTAAAAGGTCTAGTATAAACGTGTATCTATTAAAAGTATCTCCAAATGCGTATTTTTAAATCTTTTGACATTTCCTTTCTATCTTCGCGCAAATAAGGGATATAAAACAACTCAAACAAACTTCAAAATAGTTCCGCCGTTTTTTGAGTTTTAGTGAGACTAACGAACAAGAATTGATTTTGATTTAGATAAATGGATAAATTGTTTATTACACACAGTTAATACAGTTTGCAAAAGAAATAACTAATTTAACTTTAAAACTATAAATAAATAGGGATGCCTATTTCTCTACACTGTTCGTCTGCATACAATCTACTGTCTAATTTAAATGTCTATACTAATATATAAAGCTGAAGAGTTTGTTTGTTGGTTTGCTTGAACGTGCTAATCTCAGGAACTATTGGTCCGATTTGAAAATAATATTTCAGTGTTACATAGCCCATTTATCGAAGAAGGTTATAGTCTATATATTGTGCTAAAATTTAATCTATTTTTTTAACCTAATTATACGCGGACGAAGGGCACAGCTATTTTAAGTATACAATATCTTATAAAGAACTTCTCAATGAAGGTAAAATGAGAGCATAGATTTAGTTGTCAGCTTTTAATTTTAATATTTTTAATTTTTGACATGATTGCATAGAAAGTAACGTATAGTAAATAAGATAAATGGTTTTCTTTATTTTTGTTCTGTACTTTATTTAGACGGTACTCTTTATAAAAGTAAAATTATACTAAAGTACCCTCAAAACAAATTACGCCTGTATAATTAATGTACGTAAATGTTAACTCGTTGATTATATATTTTTCGGGATTGCATTCTAGCTCTCCTAGGTGATTAAAATTATTTTGTGCTATTTGTAATAAATACTTCGGCAAGTAATGCTATTGTGCCATTATAATTTTGTCAATCTGAAAGTTATGTAGCTAATAAAAATTAAAAAGGTTATTTAGAAGGGTTCCGTATCTGATACGCGATAAACATATTTGTTAAGTAATTTCAAAAGTTTTCATCCGATTTCGTTGAAAATAATTCTCCTAATAGATTTTTAGCATGTTGGAAAATTCTAGTCTCTAAGTCTAATGGAGATAACTTTGGAGATCCCAGGTGGCGAACCACCTTCCGGGCAGACAGACGGAGAGACAGAGAGAGACTATAAGGGTTCCTTTTAGGACTACGGAACCTTAAAAAGGAGTATCACTTTCTTGGGGACCAAAAAGCAAACAGACGTAGCACCTCGATAGTCCAAAAAAGGCAAAAAACGGTCTGAAAACAGTCAGCACAGTCTGGTCTGAAATCACACACATTTATATGTGTTTCTGTGTTAGGGTAAACGAGCCTTTACACTCGTGCCCTCACAAATAATTTAACCCTCGACGTTACAGCCAATTATGGCACTCTATTGTCCTTTATACGAAACGATAGTTAATCTATATAATATATAAAAACGAATCCCTATTTCCCTTGCACGGCATCACGCGTAAACGGCTGGACCGATTTCGCTAATTCTTTTTTTGTTGTGTTTGCTCTTGTCAGGAGAAGGTTCTTATGACAGAGAGGATTGTGCGGAAAATTAGGATATTTATTTATAATCAACCAACGTTCGGGCAGGACAACGTCTGCCGGGTTTTGCTAGAAATTTATATCAACAAAATTAATAAAATTCACTATCTATGTAAACAAACACATTGAATATAGACACTTTAATAATATAAACTTCAACGAGCTCCCATTGCCTTGTAAAAGAATGATCCAAAGAGATCAAATTCTTTTATATAAAACATTGCTCAATAAAATTGACTCTAATTATCTTCCGTCTAGAATAAACTTTAACTGTCCCAGAATAAATTCAAGGAACAGAACTACTTTTAATGTTCCTCTAACTCGAACGAGATAAGCAGGAAACGGACTTATTATAAGATGCTTCAAGCCATATAACAAGATTTAGACATGATTCACCTCTCTCTTTCCAAATTCAAGTTACCGAAACCAAGTCCCTGACGTAGGGCAAGGGAGATCAAGGGAATATGTTGCAGTGCACGCAAACACTTTTACATTTATCAATAAGTATTCTAGTATTTCGTGATACAAAATAACACGTCTATTAAATAATTATTCTGCGGTTAACGCTGTGGATAGCACGGATAGTGCTCCAGTTTAAAATAACTTATGTAACTTGATATAAGCTCTGTGTTATTGTTTCTTACCCCAAATAAATAAAATAATAAAAATATATTATACTTTTTTTTGTTCACTTTATTGTACACATAAAAATAACAGAAAAAAATACATAACATAAACTAAAACTAGATAATGTAAGAAACGTCACAACGCAATAGAATTCCAAAATAAATATTAAAATTAACAAAGACAAAAAAAAAAAAGTAGGTTAAAAAAAATGGAATTAAAACTAAATTTAACATAATAAAATAAAATAATTTTAAAACTACTACTACTAACACTAAATATCAACGGTGTGTTATAAACATATGTCAAAATCTGTAGAGGAGCCTTATATTCAGCACTAATAAACTTTAGAGTGAAAGAAGAAGAATTACGTTTATTTAAGAATTACGTTTTAGTGAAGAATATTGTTTTGGTGGCCGGCTCCTGCACTGCCATAGTACCATAGTGTTATTGCTTTACTTATTACAGGCTGAAGTGCTGCGCAATCCGCTTACTTTCTAATACTCATCCATCATGTGACTCTTAATGAGGAGATGCTTGAGAGAGCTCTGGCTAGAAAGAGGCTCTTAAATCGACTGTGTTGTCTAATTCATATCTTGCTGATTGCATACTGAATTTGTCGTTTTTTGTACATTTGATTTAAGAATTATTATTGAAATTTCGATAGCGCAAAGATAAAAGGATGGAATGAAATACGAAAGGTGTTCGGTTCAAACCTCACGTAAGCTTTTAAGAAAAGCTTAACTTGAGCGGTCACAAGAATATTATGCATACCACAATGCTTTGCAAACATATTTTATAAGCTTCACTTACTTTGTAATCACCCTAAGGATTTATGTCTGACATTCTATTATTGAGTCATAGAGGTTTTATTTATATAAGTGGCACACAACTTCTATCATAAGAACATACCAAAAATCAATATTAAAATAAAATGGCGAAAAGCGTGTCAAGACACGTTTATATTGGAGGGTTCCGTATCAGATACGCCATAAACGTATTTGTTAAATAACTTCAAAAGTTGTTGTCCGATTTCGTTGAGAGTAATTTTCCTAATGAGTTTTTAGCATGTTCTATCAATATGGAGAATTTCAAGTCTCTACGTCTAATAGTTTGGAAATGCTAGGAGGGGACCACCTTGCGAGCAGACAGACGGACGGACGGCGCCATAACAGGTACGGAGGCGAATTAAATTTTGGGTTTACCCGCTCTTTGATAAGATATTTCACAAACATATTATCGTTACTATAACAGCGAAAAACCTTTAATTAAAGAAAGATTATATTTTTAATTATGAGTGTGAGAGAGCTCCATTTTTTGCGTGCTTTCGGGCTTTTAAAAATTTTTGTGAATAGTATAACGGGGCGGCTTTTGCACACAGCGTGATAAAGTATCATTTTCTCTTTGAAATGTTTCGTTGATAGAAAAGAAGTTTAAGAGGCGTTCGGTAATCGTTTTAAACTACGAAAAATCATGTAGTGATCTATTAATTGTTGCATTTGTTAACTTAATTTCTAAACACATCAGGTCACTTAAAATGCCCTTTCTCATTTGCCTCGCGAGTTTGACCAGGTGTTACGTAAGCACAGATTTAGGTAACAAGGTTTGTGTCGTCGAAGGCATTTTAATTTTGTAGGTAAACGCATCTGCTTACTTCAAGAGCACTTTATTATTTTAAACCAAAATTTTCATCCATTTTTTCTGCATTAACTGATTAAATTGCGTTTAAAATTAAAACAAAAATAAGCGTTATATTCATTTTTGATTTTCTGTATCCTTGCATTGTTGTATTCATTTCTTAATATCCGTTGTATACATAAATACATAAAGGCCCCTTTAAATTAATTTAAATATGCTATATATCATCACGCTACAATTGAACCAATTTTTCGTCCTCATTTTACGCAGTCATGTCGCGGGAAACAATTAGTAGTTTTATAATATACCTTATTCTAATCTTGTTCTAACTCTCAAACAAGTCTTAAATTTTGTGTTAGGACACTTGCAATGTTTTTATTTTATTTATTTATTTGATACACCAACAATAATGTGTTCACATACTAATAAATAACAGAATAAACAATATTAACTTATATCTAGTACAGTTGCTGCTTAGAGGTAAATACAGCATTACAATACAATATCTTCTTAGTAACTTTAATATATTACAATTCAAAATCGTTGGAATCGTAGAACCATTTGAGGCAATTTTACTTCCACTTTAGGTTCAATGTCCCTGTAAAATAACAAGAAACAAAATTAATAAATATTAAATACAAGATAGCAATGCCTAAACAGGGAAAAGACTTAATTTATATGGTTTTTCTTTTATAAAAGATTGAAAGATAAAAAGAAAATTGAAACCTTTAAAGAAAATTGTACGTGGTTTTTCTATTGTAAAAGATATCTTTACCTGTAAAGAAAAATTTACGTGGTTTTTCTTTTGTAAAAGAATTTGTATCTTAGATACTGCTCCCGATTGGACTCTTTTGATGGATACGTATAAAAAACATTACAAAATCCCAGAGGATGTTGTGACAGAATAATGCTTGCATAAATGTAGCAGTATTTTTATTTGGAGAGGAGTTTCACCTAATACCTGCACGCAAGAGGACTTGATGGCTGCCACTGATAACGAGGTTGATTTGGCTAAGTTCTGAACCGATACAATTTAGTGCTTGCCAACGAAACGCTAAGAATTAGTTGGAGAGGAGAGGGGCCTTTGCCTTTGCTTTTTAAAAGCTTTATATTATTATTTTTTGATTAGAATATAATTTGCTTTGTGGGAAAATATATTCTAATAAAAAAATAGTATGAAGTTCTTAAGACTAGTTACAACACCATATTAGACAAGTCAAAAAAGGAAAACATTTTAATACACCCTGTCCTTTATAGGTTGATTTAATAGGGCGTCGAGTGCTCGCGAGACTCGGTAAATATCATTTTTGGCGGAAAATTTTTTGACGCGAATTGCTCTTTTACTACGTCAATATTATTAACAAAATTATGGTATAATCAAGCGATATTACTGCCTTCGAAACAGTTAACATTTTGGTATGGAATATTATAGAAACTAGAGTTGCAAGAGATAGGGGAGAGTGGCAGCTACAAATATAGACCTATGCCCAGCTGTGGGCTAATGAACGTTGATACAAGTTGTTAGCAGCTTCAGCCATTTGTAGATAAAACTGTTGAGTCAGTCCAAAGTTAATCCAGTTTTCCCGAAAAAGCATGACTCATTGTCACGTTCCGCCTGAGCCGAGCGTGCAAGCGAGAGCACGTAACGAGCAACAGAGGCACAATCGGCCTAAGCATTTTAAAATTATCGTCCGTAAACCGACTTTACAGACATGTTTTGCTAAATATTTAAGTATTTCCTTGTCAATTGATTCTCCCAAAAAAAATTTTAATTAATTTCACTGATGAAATATATTTTTCAAATGTAATAAATTTGTTAATAGGAATTTAAAAAGTAAAAAAAAAAAAAATTTTTTTTGCAATCCGTACTAAAATGCAAATGTAACGGTGTATACGCCGCAACAGGGAGATCTGATAGGCAAGCGTACTACCAGTAATTCCTCATGTCTCCACACACCATAAATATTTATTTAAATGCAAATGTTAAAATTAACAAAATTAAAAACAACCCCGAACTAGGCACCAACTAGTCTTTGGAGAAGAACGAAAATTAGAACCAACATCAATTAGAAATCAGGACAGACCTGAAGAAAACACCGTAGTTACAAAGCATAACCGCGGAATGATCATAGGCGGATCATTCTAACGTTAATGAAATCTGTTAATTAATACAATGCTTAATTTGATAACCAAATAGCATAAAAGCGTCGCGAATCTTGATTAGTTTGTGCTTTAATTAGGTTTTTATTTAAAAAATCGATTTCTACAGGACTAACTTTATGTGAACGAAGGGCACAGCTAATATAAAATAAATTAATAAAAGAATCAGATACAATATTATCCAAAATTACTTTTTCTTGGAGACTTCTTTACCAGAAGCAATATACGATAATTATGGCAGAAAGCTATGATTTTATATTGTTTTATGACTAACTAGCTATGCCCGCGAATTCGTTCGCGTAAAATTAGGTAAAAAATAGATTCAATTTTAGCGTGATATATAGCCCATAAACTTCCTCGATAAATGGGCTATCTCAGACTGAAAGAATTTTCTAAAGTCAGACCAGTAGCGCATTCAAGCAAACAAACAAACTCTACAGTTTATACATATATTGGATTGCCACAGTAAATGAAGAGCGAGTACTCGGTTGACGCAGTCAATCATTTCCATTCTTACGAGTTCGCAGCGAATATTTATGTGAACTATATTTATGAGGCTACGGACAGATACTACTACTACTATCTACTGTAATTGTGATTACTTAAATTCAATTTTAAGGTTAACTTTGGAGATCCCGTTCGTTGTTACTTTTAGTGAAATAGATTTTACAATATATAAATATATTTGAACCAACAATTTATTGAAATTGAACAATTCCTACTTGAGCTAAATTGTATTTATGTTCATTCATTACAAATGTGTAATACACAATTATTAGGAACTAGTTGTAGCGGGATCACAAAATGTGATGTAACATTTAATACGATTTTAAATCATTCGTCCCCGTGATGTGGTGACATATTTTACTTCAATTAAAATTGCCTAGACATTGTTTACTGGAATTCAATTGGACATGGCTGAAATTTGGATACCATGGCGTGGTTTTTTAAATTGTTTTATTATTTGTGCAATAATTTAATACTTTATAAAATTCTAACCAAGAGCGTTATTAACAAAAGCAAAATATGTTTATATTTAATTTGCCTCTTTTTGTTGCGTTCCTCTGGATAAGTTCGTGGGTACGTATAATTGTTCATACGTGGTATCACTTATTCAAGAAAATACTGACAATGTAATAAAAACTAAAAATATATTGTTTAATAGTTTTACTGGAAGATAAAAATGACCAAAAGTGTGTCAAGACAAGCTTAAATAGAAGAGATCCGTATCTGATACGCTATAAATGTATTTGTTGAATAATTTCCAAATTTGTTATCTAATTTTGTTCACAATAATTTCCTGATGAGTTTTTAGCATGTTCTATCAACATGGAAAACTTCAAGTCTTTACGTCTAATAGTTTGGAAATGCTAGGGGGGATCATTTTACGGGTAGACAGATGGATGGACAGACAGAGCGAAATTATAAGGATTCCTTGTAGTACTACAAAACCCTAATAAATGAATACACGATTCAAAATAATTTGATAATATTTTTTTTTCATTTTACACGGCGCAATCACCGCGCGGCAATATTCCCATGCAATTTGTGGGTAGACCGTAATTTAAATAACATTAACGCTCTCTTTTTATCGCAACATTATATCTACAGAGTTTTTCGTATCAAATATATAGTGCCTGACAATACCAAATGTATAGTCATCTAGCATATCCGATGATATTTGTTTGAATTTGAACTTTAAGCTAACGTAATAAGAGCTTTTAAATGTGTTTATTATTTGTTCACGTATTTAAATAATTGTGGGAACATTACGTAGACCGTGACACTATAGGCTCTTAGAGATCCGACAGTCCGGATCTGAACGTAGACTTCGCTGCTCGAACGTAACACTCATAATAGAAACGAAACTTAACAAGCTATAAAAATTGTGTGCCAAACGATTCCGTACCTTCAGTGCTTGTGATAAAAGTGCGAGTTGCCTAAATAAATTATTGTATTATATACAAAACCATCTTCCTCGCGTGGGTAGATTAATAATATTAAGCGAATGTGTACTCTGTGTGACGGTAATAGAGTTCTTCGTATACTGATTTAGTGACACTTAAGTTTGTTCTAAGTGAAAGTTTTTTTAATATTTCTTTGAAGAGCTTTCGTTTAGTGAGGGACTCTATTTCCTTAGGCATAAAGTTTATATTTGTGCTCTGTGTGGTGAAATGCAGTGTAATAGACTTGTATGTCTATGATTGAACATTCTCTTGGTATGTCATATTTGAGTATGTTTTAAACCCTTGTCATGGCTTTGCATGTACAGTATATTTCATATGGCTTAAGAGGTACGCAATAAGATACGTGTATTTTTGATAAATTGAAAAAATGTTACTCAGCATTTTGATTATAATACTTTATTCAACACTGTAATCACCTCCCCCCCCATAACCCGTTATTATAATAAAGCATTAATAATTACTTAATTAATATATAGTATTATATAACGAGCATTCGGGGTCGTACAAGTGCGTTGTACGAGTATACTCCAACAACGTGTTTTCCTATAACGCGGAGTAAATCTATAGCGTTATAAGGGGGGATTACAGTTGTCAGTTTATCCTCTTCTAACCTAAATAAGTTCGATCTTTACCATTGTTCGTAAAGTAAAGTAGGAGTTTCCCTTTCTATCAATAAAAGTGATAAGTCCATTTCACAGCCTTTGTTTCATGGCCTAATCAAAGGTCGGCATTTGAGTCGATCGCTAGGTTAAGTTGCTCTTGCTGCTACCAAGTGATAGATGGGTGACCCATTCTAGCACTGGTTTATATTCGATAGCCGACCTCCTCCATGTTTCGGAAGACACGTAAAACAGTGGGACCCGATTAATGTCACTTTGTGATATTAGTTGTAAGGTTGTAGAGTTCGTGTGGGTTCCGAGGATGACGTCAGGTGGCAATCGGTCATCTCAACTCGCTCCACAGCCATATCCTCTGCAGTCTAAGCGGACCCTGATATTTAGCCGGGATAACGCTAGGAAGAAGAAGAATTAATCACTTGCATAATATTACTCTATATATTAACATCTTAATCTCTGAGCAATCGTCGTAAGCGCTTTACATATTGTGCTATTTTTAGAACGTTACACAAAATAGTTATTTACATACCTAGATACGCGTATTTACTTGTGTCTTTGTAGTGAATTACAATTATTGTGGTTTTAACGTAAGAAACATATGCATGTATGCAGATTTACTCTCATTGGGCGTTTCGTTGGCTCCCACGTAAATTGTCGTAACTCCAAATTCCCATCTTCTTAGTAGGCGATACAATCAAAAGATATGGCCATTTATGTCAAATTACAAGTACATTTGCAAAGGCATCCAAAACGTAAAGCTTTTATTTTTCTTTTCATTTATTATCATTTGAATTATGCGAACAATACACACATGAACCCACAACAACTACAAGTATAGGAAACATTACAAATTTTTTTAATTGCATTACAAAAAAAATTGCTCCGACTTTGCCGAATTAGAACAAATTTTCTCACAATTATAAATATTGAAATAATTTGGTAAAGTATAATGTGATGGTACGGAACCCTTGGTACATAAGTTTGAATCCCACTTGTCCAGTTCTTATATTTTAAGTCGCTCAAATGGGTTCAAGAAAAAAAAAAAATTAATATGACTATATGAAACTCGGATATCTGTTCCTAAGGTAGACAACTTAATGCCTGTGTTATAAGTCACAGGCGCCTGTTATACATAAATATATTTATGTGGAAATATATAAATACAAGAAATCGACCCCATAACCCACGGAGCGGAGGGCAACTGCACCAACGGATCAGTCAAAAAAAACTTAACTTTTTCTTTTTCAATTATGTCCTATTGTACTATATGGATGTACTTTATCTGAAATAAATAAAAATTTAATTTAATTTTTAGAAATTGTTAGTTATCTAAGTTTGAAGGAAATGAAGATTAGAAGTACTTAGAATAATTCTAGTACTACTTGAAAAAGTAAGTTGTGGCAATAACACTAGATAAGAGTTTTAATCTTTTTTTATATTATAGTGCTATATAACGTTATTTTAAAGCACTCGCATTTATATTTATGTTAAAATTTATGACACAAATAAATAAGTAACGCATGTATCAGGCAGTAACGATAAGATCAGCTAATGCTCGCAGCTCTGTTGGTAGTTCACTCTCTATTGCCTTATATAAAACAGCATTAAATAAATAGTTAAATAATCTTATATATGTACCTATATATATAAACATGAATCCCTATTTCCCCTGGTCACGGCATCACGCGTGAACGGCTGGACCGATTTCGCTAATACTTTTTTGTTGTGTTCGTTATTATCTGGAGAAGGTTCTTATGAAAGATAAAAGTAAGAATTCAGTATTATCAAATATTGTAATTTGAAACGACCACTATATTAAATTGTCAGTGCGAGTTTTCTAACTTCTACGCGATGGTAAAGTTTACTTAAATTTGTATGGAGATTGATCAGCGCCGCCTAGCGGTAACGTTGTTACACTGATCAATCTCCATACAAACTGAAGTAAACTTTACCAACGCGTAAAAGTTTTAAGCACATAGGTAAGGGAATGGGAACGGGGACGGGAAAGGAAACGGGAACGGGGATAATATTACAGATAATATTACGTTCGGACAGGACAACGTCTGCCGGGTCCGCTAGTAATAAATAGTCAGGACTATAAACAAGAACAAGATAAGAAACATACGGTCGTCTTTTCCAATAGTAGGCAACTTAATTCCTGTGTTATAGGTAACACCTGGCTGATATCTACACGGAAATCATAGACGTACGAGAGATAGGAATCTGTCATTTATATTCATACATTGGTAGCTGGATAATTTATATCAACATAACACGGATGCGATAGGGAAGAGAATTGCACGTACCACAATAATTGTCTGAAATTAGTGCATTCAAGTACTGAATACATATAATATTTGTTGCTTTCAAAGTTGATTAAGAATATTTGATACTATATTTCTTTGGGGAGTTCTTAATTCCTTTTGTCCTCTAGGTAGTTATTTACGATCGCTTAGTATAATAGATAGGAACTATTTTCCATTCTGATATTATGGTCAAATTTCCGTCAATCAAAGTAGTGTGAAATGATTATAAATAAATATTTTGAAATACATAATACAGAAATAAATTGCGACCATATGAAAATAACAGTATTAACAGTAGCAGAAAAACTGTTGTACGATTTACTAATATATACACTGGCAGAATTAGCGGAACATTATAAAAGGGAGAGGTATAAATAGTTTTATTTTTAAACAAAGATAAATTAAATTAACATGACAGTCAAACTGTTGAAAATCTTATATTTTGTGTTGGTTCACAATTAATTAAATAAATGTTTAATATCCATTCGTCTGGTTAGGCTGTGAATGATCATAACTCAATATTTTTTTTGAGTCATTAAAGTTTTGTTAGTGGTTTATAAATAATAAAAATAGAAACTATAACCGTTTACGCAGCGCACGCAGCGGAAGCTCTCAAAAGGGGAAAAAGTCGGCGATTTTGAAACATTCTACAATGGTGCTCCGCTCCTATTAGTCTTAGCATGATGATATATAACTTTTAGCCTTCCTCAATAAATAGGCTATCTAACGCTCAAAGAATTTTTCAAATCGGACCTAGTTCCAGAGATTAGCGCGTTCAAACAAACAAACTCTTCAGCTTTATATTAGTATAGATTACATTTTGTCCACGAATTTGCTCTCCAAAGCTTTAAGTCGAAATAGAAGATATTTAATTTCATATTTCTTCCTTTTAAAGTGATAAACTTTCGGAGTTGGTTTTTTAAATGTTCTATCACCTACATAATCTTCATCAGGGACAATATAGGATTCTAATGGTGAAATAATTTTTCAAATCCGCCCAGTAGTTACAGAGTTTATTCTATGATAACAGACACTTAAATCTTTCCTCTTTAGAATATGAGTAGAGATAAATAGAGTGGAAGAATATTTTTATTTGTAGATAAGATAGTATTCCTACAAATATTCAATAAATAAAATGGCCAAATGCACGTTAAGATACGCTTATATAGAAGGGTTCCGTGTCTGATACGCTATAAACGTATTTGTTAAATAACTTCAAAAGTTGTTGACCGATTTCGTTCAGAATAATTTTCCTAATTATTGTTCTAGAAGCCTTGCAATTTTTTTAATTAATAAATACTTACAATTTTATGCCATGATTTCAGCACAGTAAAACTTATTCAAAGACGGTACTTTGAATAAAAAAAAATCTTCATATATATAATTCTACTGTAAATGTGTATGTCACAGAACTCCTAAACGGCTAGAGCGATTTGAATAATTTTTTAATATGCCTTTGAGTGGCGCCTTGGATGATTTAAATCAGTGTTTCCCAACGTGGGGCCCACGCCCCACAGGGGGGCAATTTGATAGTTAAGGGGAGGTAATTTAAAAATAGACTCGCCACGACCTAATCCTATTTATTACTATTAAATAACGGTCAATTGATGCACCTTGAATAATGTAAATTTCTTTTATTTATAGTTCACACAAGACATTGCATTCAAATGTTGTATTCGCTGTTTTGTTTTCCTAAACTTAAAGTTTTATACAGACGTATGACCAAGTTGACACTATAAGAAAATTTATACCCAATTTGGAGTAAAACTTTCTTGTTTACTTTCACTTAAAAAGATAATTCATGTTTACGTTTTAGATGTCTTCCTCTTTTTTCTAGCGTTCTCTCGGTCAAGTACAAGTACTAGGTTCCGCTTAGATTGCAGAGAATATCGCTGTGGGGCGAGTTTAAATGACCGATTGGCGTTTAAAGTCATCCTCGGAACCATATTCAGCCATTTGCTCAAACTGCTAGGCAAATGAGTTGGATCGATAAAGTTTCACTATTTACCTAGCCTTTTCTATGCTTAGTTAAAAATAGTGCAATGAAAGAGTAAAGTAAAAAATGTAATAAAAATTAGGCCAAATAAGTCGAAACCATTCGGAATCACAACAAACCAGTCTATGCCAGACGAAACAAGATCAAACCAATCAAATCTCGTCGAAGCTTTGTTGAAATTAGTAGATAGTCTGAAGTCAAAAGTAAAGAGATTGGAGAGAGGTAGCCATTTGATTAATCAGCGAAGCTATCTTTAAGTTATATCTCCCTCTCAACTTCCATCCGCCTGCACGAGAAACGAGTTTTGCTAACGACTGGCGCCGTACGCAAAAACCACACAGGCCATATTAAATCAGTAGTTAATAATATTAAAAAAGTTAATGGATAGACATGTATATCTTGTTAAATAGCCACGACTGTTAATTATATTAGTTAGACGATTAAACTTAATGTTACTGATTTTATTACATTATGATACAAATATAAATGATTATATGACACATGGACGTCTGTTCCTAAGGTAGATAACTTAATGCCTGTGTTATAGGTAACAGACTCCTGTTATAAACAATTTCTTTTTGTAGAAATACATACATATAATAGATATAAAACACTCAGATTAGAAGCGGGAATTACGTCAAAATAAAGAAGTGTTCGGTGACGATGACGTGAGTTCCATGATTTTTGTTCCCTTAAAAAAGTACACACGTATACAAATTGTAAATTGAAAACGTTCGTAGACGATGACGCAAATTCAATGGCTTTTTTCATCTCAAAAGATGTCCAAAATGTCTTAAGAAGTTTTCACTCCAAAAAACAAACTTTTATACTTCACAAAATCTACGTTTACATTTTAACATGTTTGTGTCATATTTCAACACGGTTACATACATGTTATATATAGTCCCCATTCACCCTTAATCAATATTATTTTGTTTTTTATTTCATTCAATATTAGGAATACTTCAGGTATTATAGTAAATCGTCTGGCATTAGTGTGCGTGTGGTTTTACTTTAATAATTAAATATGTTAATATTGCTTATAACAAAAAAATATTAGCGTTCGCACATCTTCCTCTACAGTAACTACAATTGTGCCAAATTTCATACTACTCCGTCCGCGCAATTTTCATAAAATGGTACCTAAAGTTTTCGCTTCACGTATTAGTAATATATAAAATATAAGCAAATACCTTTTTCAACGTTTGTGGAAATTTTGTTCCTAAGGTGATGGAAGTTTATGTAAAAGAAATTAGTTCTTTGATGCATACTTGAACTTTGACAGAGGTAGTTAGTGAACGTTCAAACAAAATTAAATCCCGGAAGAAAAAGTACCTTAAGAGCATCTTAAAAACCGACTTCAAAAAAGGAGGTTCTCAGTGCGTCACGTCTTTAATAATTCCTTCTCCTCACGTCATTATTTACGCGCTGTACCGTTATTATTGGCGCCATTTCGCCATTTCTCCGATCTCCATGGACGGCATCATGAAATCCAGCGCCTAGAACTGGTTTCTAAAAAGATAATGAGAATTTATTTATTATCTTTATTAATTTATTTTTTATAATATAACTCCGAAGAAAAGAATCTTGCAATTTAACTAAATCATTGCATCCGAACGAACTTAAGGGTAATAATATACTTATTTAGCCGCTTAGACTGTAGTTCCAAACTATTAGTCGTAGAGACTTGAAATTTTCCATGTTGATAGAACATGCTAAAAACTCATTAGGAAAATTATTTTGAACGAAATCGGATAACAAATATTGAAGTTATTTAACAAATACGTTTATAGCGTATCAGATATGGAACCCTCTTCCCTCTCTAGAGGAGGTCGTGGCCTAATCAGTGGTCGGCATTTGAGTCGATCGCTAAGTTAAGTTGCTCTGGCTACGACCGGTAATGATAGATGGGATGATAGATGGGACCCATTCTAGCACTGCTTTATATTTGATATCCGACCTCCTCCGTGTTTCGGAAGGCACGTAAAACAGTGGGACCCGATTAATAAAACATATTTTTGAAAATAGAGTTATGGCCCCGAACGCCTACAGTATCTGCACTGTGGCCGATACTCATTAGGTTTTCCTGCATTCAATTGAAAATTTCCCTAGTAAGAGATACGTCTGTTAACAATGGTAGAGAAAAAGATAATAAAAAATGGTAGAGAAATAGGAATACCGTCTATACGCGTTTTTTTAAAAACTGAACTAAAACGAATTTAAATTTGAAGTCAAAAACACGAAGCGAAGACAACAAATATACAAAGATGTGTTTACTTATTGAAGATGATTTATTTAATGGGGAATATAACTGTGCATTCGAAGGAATCCCGTACTTACGTACCACCGGATAAAAGGCAAACATTGAAATCTAGCGTGTTTGCGTTGTTTACTTAAATAGTACACGATGTTTTCACAGGAAATATCGTTAGGCAAATATTAGCGATATTAACTAACTTAAGAAACACATGGTTTCTTGATTGAATATAATTATACAAACAAGTTCCGGCAAATCTATTTCAACATTATTTACTGAAAGGCGGACGAATTTCTTAGCATTTAAAATACAATTACAGACTGGCCCGTTGGCGCAATGGGCAGTGACCCTGCCTTCCACTCCGGGGACTTGGGTTCGATTCCTGCCTCGAGTCTGGGCCCTAACTTTGAATCCTTCAGTAGAGAGTACTAGAGTTGATCGTTCCAAATTAGAGTTTCTAATCTCTGTACACTCTAACCGCAAGTTGTCCAACACAACATTAAAGCACGGCTTACACTCACCGGTGTAAAGTTAAGGCAAGTTTACACAACACTAAGTAACGGCATATTTCACGCGCTACCTCCGTTTGAAACAATTAAACACACACTTGCCACAGCAACTTAGCGTACGGGTTAAGCTTATGTTAGATAAGTTAGTGTAAACAAACGTTATTCATGTTTTAGGATGTTAACTTAATAACAATATACCTCTTTCTCACATGAGATCGGCGTGAAGTGGCGGCAATGCTGTCACGTCTAGTGATGGTGTTGTTGTCGCGAAAAGAATAAATTACTTTAATGAATTACCATTATAAATATCCTTTGACAATGTAGTAAGAAAGGGACATTTTTTTTTAAATTTCACAATGACAATAATAAAATTGCATACTGTTTGAGCATATTAAATTTACTGATGATTTTAAATACGAGCCGTCTTTTTTCTTTGTTCTAAATTTAAAAACTAAATTGCAGGAAATTTTAGCTCGATCAAAAGTTGAAAAAATATTACTGAGCCAACGGGCGCATTTGGTATAAAGTAGTGAGGATATTAAAAGGACGATTTTTGAAGAACTGAATATCGAAAGGCTTCTTAATGTACATTCTGTAGGAAATTTTATATGTAACCGAAGGGTGTGTGTTTATTTAGGGCTTTTTTAAGGGGCACGTGAGTGAAATCTAAGTAAATATTTTGTTAAGCTATTTAATTTTTTATTCAAAGTATTGAAACCGCTTTTGATTGTATGCCAATTTATTATCGATCAGCAGCGAATAATGATATTAAACAAACATGGTAAACTTTATATAAAAGTGTAGTATTTTAAAAAGATTTTTTAGAAGAACACGCAGAAGCGCTTAAGCTGGCCGTCACTCATTCTATTTAAGTCCATTGGAAAGGTCCGTCCGAAGGAAACAAAATAATCAACATTTATCCATTAACATTGCGAAAATCCGAAATAAAGATAACACGGTTATCAAAGTGTCAAAGTTCAACGCGAGTCAGACATAATTAAATTATTTACGTTAAATTTATTAAAACTCTTCCGCGACTGAAAATCATGATAACCCATTAGGAAATCTTTTTCTTTGTAGTTCTACCAAGATTTAATAGGATCAGAGTTATTTAACGAGGGAACGACTCGGAAAAAGAAGAAAGAAAGTATAAATAAAGACGAAAGAGACAAAGGATACACTCAGATTTGGCGCCGAGATTCGTTACCGTCTCTTAGCTTGTACATTAAGTACAGCAACTATAACCTGATCCCAGTTGGTTGTCCTACAACACTTCCGTTCCATTTTTAGAGTTCCGTGTTTTTATTACGTGTACTAAAACGAATAAAATATACTTTTCCATTTAAAGTTTTACTATCAACTTATAACGTCATTACTCAATTGGAAAACGAAAGATCACTTAACATGGAATCTCAAAAACCGAGAGACGTACAATGATGAAATTTGGCATAAAAGTTTATAATTAGTAGAAAAGGCTAGTGTTCTATAACTTTGTTATCTGTTTCACAGATTAGTTGTTATTTTTCCAAATTTTATGCAGACTGGTGTGTTTTATCATGGGGTTATAGCTTGAGGTCCTTGCTTTACTGGATCCTTGGAAATGACACCTGACATCCCACGTGCCATAGTCACAACAATGGCATGAACGACAGTATGGTGTACTATAACAATATATTTGTTTTTGACGTGATAACGTCTTATACACGCACGGAAATGTAAGACTCATTGTCACGTTTCGCTCAAACGCACGTAGCGCCTTCAGCCCGTTGAGTATAAATTAACATTGAAAAAAACTGACAACAATTTTTCTTTTTCATATACAAGTTATATGATAGTTTATGTTATGTATCTTGTTTAAAATTTCATACTTTATACATTTGTTAAATATTTAAACAATCTTCAACAGCATTGTTTTTCCTGCAATCTAATATTGTACAATTTGTAGGCGTATTTCTGAGAAGATATACGTTTTGCTTGTGGCATATGTCGCATAAATAATCGCGTTTTGCAACTGTACTTGTTAAGAATCACATGCAAATGCACCGTTTTCGAGATTATAACATGCTCTAGAAATAAATTTTAATAGATCGCATACGCCAGGTATTTCAAAGAAAACTTGTTATATTCAATTAACTATAATCTGCTAATTATTATGCAAAAAAGATATACTATTTTAAAAACTAACGTACCATTTTACTAGCTACAACACGCGATGTCATCTGTTTTTAATTAAATTATGTTGTCTAATAAATGACTATTTCTCTTGATCACGTCGAATCTTGCAAATTGCTTTACCAATGTTTAAAATATTTTTCAAAATATTTATTAAAGTCTGCGAAAGGTTGATTTGAAGAGAATTAAGAAGAAATTAAAAACTCAAAACAAATTAAAATACGTAATGTACATATATATTCATATGTATATATATCCAATCGTTGTTCGTTAGTCTCGCCAAATCTCGAAAGCGGCTGGACCGATTTGAATTACATATATTTAATTAGTTCCACTCGCTTTATTTCACGGAAGGTTATAAGCGAAGAAAGAATGACTTAAAAGAATGTTTGAAAAATACAAAAATGCAGATTCAGTTGTTACTTCAAATAGATGACGTTCGTACTAGACCTTTTGACTTACGTGCCATTTAATATTATTATCTCATAAAACATACGGTCAGTGTAACGTTTTATGTAAAATACATAAAGGAGATTGCCAAACTGCCTAATAGCAAACAAGGCAAAATTCTGGCACGGCAACGTCTGCCTGGTCCGCTAGTCTTGTATAAAATTGTAAATTTGTCAGATATTTCAAATTTGATTAAAATAATTTTGAATAACAGTTAATACATAACTAATATATACGAGTAAATACGCTCAAGTTTTAACTTACAATGTCATTAAACAGACATACAAATATTTGTAACCTATCAAGTACATAATAAGTAGGCCAAACTGCGTATTAATTATGTATCAGGGTAGGAATGAAGATTGCTTGTTAGTAATTATATAAATCTATATGGAATTAAAATTATGGCAAAGCAATTTTATATATGCGCAATGTAAACACTAATATATTCTTGTTTATTTATAACGAACTTATTTAAACACATATAGGTAGTCGCCTTAAAATACTTATACTTTGTTAGCTGATCCCCGCGACTCCGCCTTCTCGCCATGGTTTTGTTATATTTTGAGGGTTTTAATTTTCGTTGTGCGAAAGCAGGCCGTCTAATTACTTTGCTAATAGTAAAGCAGCCTATGTTATTCCCTATTGATTAGATATAACTGTATTGTAAATTATCCGTAACAAAAATAAGCAAAATGTTTCAACTATATACAAACTTTGTCCGGACAATAACGAACAAAATAAAAAAGGATTTTCCATTTTTATGCAGTAATTCGGAAGTTTTGCTCGTACATACATTTTAGTAATTCATTCTTATTTATTTTATATTAAATTAAAATGTTAAATTGGTTTTAATTATATAAAAAATAAGTATAAAGAAACTTTATACTCGTAATCATCGACAAGGTTCTTAGACGTTTACAATGTCGAATTTTAAGCATGCAAATAAACCTTTTGATTTGCTTTATTTGTTTTTATTTTACCTTATTCAGGTAAAGCTTTATATTTTTAGGACTGTAAGGAATTTAAGAGGTCCCGCATTTGTTTTGAATCATTTAAATTTTTATATTATAAATCTTGTATTTTAGGGCTTCTTTAGTTAGACTTATTTTTTCTCTCTTATATTTATGAATTCTTATTTGCTACTTTAATGTGGCGTCGAACTTAGGGTATTCATTAGATACATTCATTCATTGTTACGTAAAAAAGTATTACCGTAGCTATTGTCTGCTTCACACTAACGGGATTCATAATACGGTATAATTAAATTATTACTTAACTGAAAGTTATAATAGAAAAAAGACAGAAGAAAAATGCTTCAAGTTAACTAATGAGAGTAATATGTGTGAAAATTTTCCGTGTGAATGGGGTCTCATGGTATTATGTCGTCTCACGTAACATAGAACTCAAAGTGGGTTTGATCACGAATGTAAACAAAGTCATTGCTCCCCAACTTAGAAGAAATGAAAAAGACAAAGATTGTAAAAAGGTTATGACGGCCAAATTATTCAGACTTTCGTCACGTGGCATATCAAGAAATAAAACAGAGTTCCATTTTCAAATTAACGGTTTCCTATTTACAAGAGATCCCGGCGGGAACTCGACTCGAAATATGAACACAATTCTTTAGATTTACTTTAATTAAATTTTTTGTACAACGAAATTGCTATATTTGAGAGTACATCTTGGGCGTCAGATGTCATTTATATTCAGGTAAGTCGTCTGTATCTCAGATCATAGAGCTATTTCTATGATCTTTGGTTTGCATCATGTGCCCGTTGTCTTAACATATTATTTGAATTTTATATTAAATACGTTTTAAATTTGTAAATTCATCCCACGAATACTGCACTATATTTGCACTGTATTAAATAAGGTTAGTTAAATAATGAGTTTTCATCATTACTTTTAGAAACTCTTAAGAGTTCATTGTCTCATTTGTAATTAGAAATTTATACTAGGAATTAAGCTTAAAAGATTACAAATGCCAAAAAATATATAATCCGTATCAAAGAAACATAATCGTAAAAAAAACTTGGCTATTTTATTATGCAAACAAAAATTCATAGAAAATTTGTTGTGATACTTTTTAATGTTAAATGCCTTAACAAAAAATGTTGTTGTTTTTGCCACGCAACCTAGAAACAGTTCGTTATCGGGCGATATCTTATTTCAAAATAGAAAAGACAATCGGGTATCGGAATTATTTCTCAACTGCAGCCGCCTGCAGTTCAGTTTGGGCTGTTAATTGACACTCTTGATCAATTGTGAACATTTTGATCGATTAACTCGTTCGAACTGCGAAATATTGAAGACTGGCCAGAGTTTGTCGATGTGTGATTATGGAGCAATGAGGATTTCTTATGGCTGCTCGTTCTTGTGATATTTTGCTTTACTTTCTGATAAACTGGCCGGTAGCCCTTCTAAGAGCAGGCGGGATACCTTGCCATAGGTGACAACTATTGACAAGTGAACTACTAGAAGGCTCGCAGTTGTATTGTCGGCCTTATATATTTGATGCGCAATGCGCAGAAATGTTGGGCAAGGTAGGAAATAGTTTGTACATCGCACGGATTTACGCCAACGGACCAGACAAAGTCGTACATACTTTATCAGCGAGCGAGTAACTTACGCGAGTATTGGTCCCATTAAAGCCGCCGCCTTAATGACATTCCTAATTAGAAGCATTATCGTAAATAGGTACATTAAGATATCAATCTTAAAATTAAATTAATGTAATTTTGTATAAACTTAATAATAATCAATTTTTAACATAAAATTTATACATTAACACAATGGCATGCACTACCTGTATCTATAGCATTTAGTAACTTTATGTAAAATAACCATTGCATCAATTTTATGTTTGTAATTTTAAGTATGTAGTTTGCCTATTACCAAGTAGCACTTTGCTCTTTGAATGGTGACTCAACTCCTCTGTATTGTAGCAAGTTAAAGATTACAAAGTACAAAAAGTGTAGATAGATAAAGAAAATAAAGTTCTAAGAAGTTACTAGCCAACTTCTTTACTACTTTTACGTTATCGAAAAATCCCATTATACATTGTCAAATCCATTTGTCTTAATCAGAACGTTGCTATTGGTGAAAACAAGTAGATTGTTTTAATTAATTAAAGCTTAACATTTATGGAAAAATTGACGTCTAATATTAATGGAAAATGGAAATTCATTCATAACACCTTATATTTATTTATTTTTTCATATTTATGTTTTTTATTAAAGAATATTAGGAATACTTTTTATGTGTCTAATATTCCCATTTCCCCTCCTACTAAGCTTAAATTAAAAGCTTGTATTAGGAGTGGGTGCGACAATACCCCAGATGAGTTCGTGACAAGGACTGATTAATTATATCTTATAATAGCTTAGATTTTATACTTGAAACCTGAAGAAACTTTAAAAAAATACATTTATAAACTTGATACAGAATAAAAAATTTGATACAATTACGAAATGCATAAAATATCATATGTTATCATTCCTATTTTTTGATTGAAATCACAATTATGATAAAACCATACTTAATAGATTTAATTATTACATACATTCCGTGTAACACTTCCAGATTAAAAATTTTAAATTCATGCCTGACTTTGTTCTAACCAAAACCCTCTAGTTTGTGAAAGTCGGTAAAAGTAAGAATAATGGTTTCTCTTAGGCGCTTCCTTTTAATTAAGGTCTGACAAATTGACAACCTGAAGTCGGCTTGTTTTTTAAAGAAAAAAGATACTATTGGTAGAATACGAATGGACGACTGTTAACATCATAGGAGCATAATAAGTAGTTTATTTCATTACATTACTTAAGCTATATAATTTCGCGGACGCGTATGAAAGTTGGCACAATTATAATTTGTATGGAGGATGGTTTACGAAAGCTGATACATATTTCTATAAAATATGCATTATTAATTCATTAAATCATTAAAAATAAACCTCACGCACACCAATGTCAAACGATTTATACACACATGTAAACATTTTACTATAAGATTGTGTCAAAGCGTATCAGTTTAAATGATAACAAAGTATAAATGTAGATTATTACATCGTGCGCAAAGTGAGTCATTAATGCACAAGGGTTTCGCTCGGGCAATAAAATAACACGAGTGCATTAATTACTCACATCAGCAAGGTAGCTTTAGCTTTAACGTAATCTATTTTTCTTTTCACTACATTGTATGCTATCTATTGCTGTCTATTTCAATTTTTTAAACTTTTCTTGCTATATTTGTAGTATCAAAGTTTTACAATGGCTTAGACTGCGTTGTTTAAATTTATTCCATCGATTTTTATTTTCAGCCAGTATCTTTTTGATCCAATGCATACATTTTATACGAAACTTAATAGGATTTTTTAAGATGTAAAATTCCGTAGTAGATTATTTTGTTCTATCTCGTAAGGTTTAGCCAGCACACGCAACGTAAGCGCACAAGACTACGTTTTTTATGACGTTTCGTTACAAATTCTCAGCTTTCATCTTCTATAACATAAATGTATTATAAATTTTAACCTTTTTCTTGAATCTCTTTGTTTATTGGTGAAAACCGTATTAAACAACTACAACACAACACTGGGAACTGGGTACAACACTGGGAAGCGACTTCATTTTATACTTTTTTTTTTGTTTATCAGTAGTGCAGTGTAGTTTGTTCTATTATTAATAATAATATTTAAGAAGACTTAATTAGTCATTATTATTAACAGACTAAAATTGTAATAAGCTTTAATTTTTAAGAAATTAATGAATATTTTTGATAAATTATAAAAAGGATAGGCCCCTGTAGTACTATAAAAATGAAATGATTTGATTTGAAGCTCACTAACATCGTCGTAGAGGTCGAAGGCGGCCAGCCCGACGGCGTTGTAGACGGCGTCCTTGCGCAGGATGGCGGGCAGGTCGGTGGCGCACACGCGGCCCGCCTGCAGGCCCGTCAGCAGCCGCACCAGCTCGGCCGCCAGGAAGGCCCGGTACTCGTGGAACAGCTCCATGAACACCGCCTCCGTGCACGGCTGAAACACAAAACTTATCCTATCCTTGTGACCCAGGTGTAGGTTTAAGAGCGCGCTCTTAATAGTGACCACTAACACTCACCTTCACTGCCAGTGTTCCTTTCCCTGCCTAGTCAAATCCCGTATGATCTTACTAGTGCGGCTTTACGTGTTCTTTCTAATAATGAACTTATGATAGTGGTAATTTTGAAAAAAAGTTATGTAAGTTAATATTTTAGAACATAACACACACATCGGTAGAATTAGCGATACACAAAAAATAAAGATTACAAAATAGTTTGTTTTAATTTTTAAACAAATAATAATTAAACATAAAATAAAAATGTAATTAACATGTTTTAACATTAATTTGCAACACCCTACTTCATACTTTCATAAAAATGCTAAAGATAAATAACGCAATATATGGTCTTAAACTATAATATATTTTACCTATACTGTAATAACACTGTACTCTTATTAAGCATTAATATTATTCTATCTATACTAATAGATAAAGCTAGTTTGTTTGCTTGCTTGGACGCGCTTATCTCAGTAATTACTGGTCCGATTTAAAAATTCTTTCACTGCTAATATATAAATTAAGATATATATATATAATACTAGCTGCGCCCAGCGACTTCATGCGCATGGGTGAGGAGTGTTTTTGAAAGAAAAAAATGA
The DNA here is from genome assembly GCA_024363005.1 of Charaxes varanes. NCBI lineage: Eukaryota > Metazoa > Arthropoda > Insecta > Lepidoptera > Nymphalidae > Charaxes > Charaxes varanes. The sequence goes on from JANCMC010033613.1 coordinate 15,165,647, forward strand.
AATAAAATTCATAGATGAATAAAATAAAAAGCTGTATTAAAATACGACTGTTTTAAAAGTAGCCGATAATCAATTATTGTCCACCGAATATATCGATTATATATGTCGGTGATTTGAGGCTAATCGATAAAGTTGAGTTTATAATATTGTCGAAAAGCAAAGTTTAAAAGTTGTACAATGTCGTTTTAAAATACGATTCTATACATCTGCGCTAAGTTCCTCTAATACAGATACTTCTGTTATTTGCTTAATTAGTATGTTAGACCATATTCACAATCAATATCAGAACAGCCGAATAATATAACTTTTTATTGATTTTAAGACTAGTTTCGCCTATTTCAGGTACGTGCACTGTGTGCTGCCCCTGGAACCTATCTAGTGGGGTCCGCCATGAAAACAGCATTAAAATCCGTTGCGTAGTTTAAAAGATCTAAGCGTACAAATCGCACAAATTGGACATGACTTTATTTCCTACTCTCTAAAGATAAAGAGAGATAATAATATGAGTAAATTGTATGATAAATGGAATTGGTTAATTTAATTTAAGCGTTCAATTGCTTAAAACAAAAGACAAACCTTAGTGTAACAGGCTTAGGTATATAAAATGCAAGTAATAAAGAAAAAAACGGCTTTAATCGATTATCATGTTTCTTTTTTCAAAATACAACCTGATTCTATCAGATTATGGCGTAAGACGCCTTATGCTATTAAAAGTGATCTAAGAAAGAATGACACTATTAAAATCTTCAGTTTGATCATGATATTAACACAGAATGCAATCGCGTCATGCTACGTTTCTAGAGAAAGAATTTCTAGTGGATTTTACTGCGGTTTTAGCGTTTACAGAAATTTTACTCACGAAGAAAGTTAAGTGCCTCTTTGAAAGTGTGTGTTCGCCGCGTTATTTTTGTTGGTAGGAAATTATTGGACGTTTTATGTGCCTTGCCATCTGTATTTTTTCTGTTTTAATTATTTTGAATGTATTTGTTCTTGCTCAATTACATGTAGAATGGGAATAAATATCTTTTATTTTTATTCGATACAGTTAAATTTGAATAATAAAACTTTTGTAATTATTTTATGGGTTATATTATTTTAATTATACCTTAATGTGTATTTAAGACAATACCTTTTAAACCGAAGTACTATAGGTTATTATAGTAAAAAAAAAGTTTAGAATCAAGTTATTCTTAATCTATCCAAATGCTGTTAACTTTTTCTTAAATCAACACCTATACAAGAATGCCCCCTAATATTTTATACCTCTTAAAACTGGAATGACGTTGAATTTAACCGTAATGTTCTTTGTTTTCGCAACAAACGCTACTAAAAAAATGTCTCGTGCATTCATATGAGCTATAGTGTAATTACAGACAAAAAAACAGAGATAATTATTGTGTTTCGTTCCTTCCACATTTTGTACCAAACAAAATTTCAGTATTTAACTTGAAGTTTTCTTTATTGTGATTCTTTTACTTTTTTTATTGCCACTGTATACTCCACAGGCTAAAGGTCCGTGCCATTGTTAATGTACTATCTTCATTTTATTTTATTATCATCTTTGATTTAATTATTCTACTATAGTTCTAGTTACTTTTTTGGGCTCCTTGTCTTTATCGTGATTCATTTTGCTTTTGTTATTGATTTGGAGGCTACTAAGTAAACGCAATAAATTTGGCCTCATTACTTTTTCCGCTATAGCTGGGGCGTTTCAAAAGAACCAGTGATAAAGTCTTTCTTTTACTGTCACGGTCGTACGGA
>JANCMC010033613.1:15174059-15191722 GCA_024363005.1 Charaxes varanes
TTTTTTTAAATACCTATTTTGTATTTAATATTTAAATAGAAAAAGCAAATTAAAGTATTTTGTATTTTGCATTTGAAATGATAAATTAGAAAAATATTTGAATTTTGTATTTAATATATTTTTTAAAAGTATTTTGTACATCCCTAAAAATATATATACACCTACCTGAAAATACCTTTATCTAAATTCATGCTTAATAACGTCCCAATTATGAATGCACATCTGAAACAGTTCAATTTTTAAATCTTAACCTGTGATCTTAACTAACAAAACATTATGACTATCTTCTTCAAGAATAAAGTTATTGTTTTAATACATGTAAAAATATTTAAAAAAAAAAAGAATTGTATAAGTTAGGTAGTTATTTACCCTTTCATTTGGTCGATGTCTTAACCTTGGATAAGTAAAGGTAAAAGTTTTAAACGTTTCCATACCATCCATAGATTGGGATGCCACTGACAATCTGTTTTGTCTGTGCCGCTTAGGCGCTGAAATCAAACTTTTAGTACATTTCTACTGACGTTGTTAAACGATATTATTATTTTTTAATTCAAAAATTACTTATATAACTTTTATAGTCATAAAATAACTGGACCACAATGGGCGACAACATTATTCACGATTGTGAAAATACACAAACGCAAACTCAAAACTCACAAGTTGACTGGAGTCAGCCGAACAATACTCCATCATTTATTCCTAATATTTGGGGAAGACTTTATTCAGTTAAGGACTTGGCCGAAAAACGTTGCTGGCGAGATACTAATCTAACTACTGAATACTATGGTAAGTTTAATTGTGAAAGTATTTCCCGAGCACTATCACGTACATTTCAAATCTACCTGTCATAAAGTTTTGTTAAATCTGAACTACAAAACAGTTTTCAAAAGTTTTTATGAAATCTAAACCATGTTAAATTGTTAATTGTAAACAACTTTCTATACTTATTTAAGTTTTAATGTGTATAGTAAATTTGTATTATTTTCTAGATCTTATTGAACCTGAATTTAGTCTCGGAAGATCAGTTAATTGTACGTTTGTTATGAAAAAAGATATTATAAGGGAAGATATAATTAAGAATGTCAGCAAACAACATTTTGTGATTAGGAGGGATGTAACGTAAGTTGCAGTTCTGGTTTTTATTTGATATCTAAGACTGTATTAATACTTAATTGAATATACTTATGGTTTTAGACATTAAATATTTTCTTAATGTTAAAAGAATAAAAATGCATGTATACTAACATTATACTTGAATTGTGCTATGAAACTTTAACTTATATATTATGCAAAGCCTGAAGTTGCACTCTTTATAGGACTCTATTCTTTAAAGTTTTTGTCACCAAACCTTGTTTATTTTGATTTAACTTTATTATCATTACTACTATAGTTGCCTTATCTTTAATAAAGTACTGACAATATAATAATATTTGTTGGCATTACAGAGAAGTCCTTAATCCAGCTATAATAACAGACTTATCATATAATGGCACATTCATAAACAATATAAAAATTGGTAAAGGAAACAGCAGAGTGCTAGATGACAATGATGTTATATCAATTACACATCCTATTGTTAAAAGTATGTACATAAATAAAACTAAAATATATTTAAGTGTTTAAGTTTAATTTATATTCATTTGAGTATATATTTTTTCATTTTTTTTTTCAGTATTTTTATTCAAAGATCTTCTAAAAATTAAACAAGATAATGTACCTCAAGAAATATCTAAGAAGTATTACATATCAAGAGTTTTGGGACAAGGTGCCTGTGGCATAGTAAAATTGGTTTTTGACAAAGTTTGTCCTATTTTATATTTTAATAATAATGATTTGGTTTTTTGAAGAACAAAAAATTATATATGTTGTTGGTTTGTAGGTGAAATGTACTAAACATGCCATGAAAATTATAAAGAAGAACACATTAACAAATGGACAGATAAATGTTTTGAATGACCCTGCCAAAATCATGAATGAAGTTAGAATTATGAAAGATTCCTCTGGGTCAATCAACAACGCTGTTCTCTCTAAAATAAATTAACATTAAACTCTCCGATTTCCACTTAAAACGAAATATCCCGACCAAATATGAAAGAAGGAAAAAAGCAAAAGGCACCGAACGTATTCTTACTACCGAGTCCTTGTAACGTAAAATAAATAAACCCCTACACAAATTGAATACATGATTTTGTTGGCTTAAAGGATTGTTTGCGCTTATATCTACTTTTTCCTCGGCGTGTACATTTCAATGAAATTGTGTTCGTCGTTCGCAATAAAATTCAAATTTGTTGAGTGATACAAGCATCCCGGCTCCGGGCTACAGAGATTCAATCAAGTATATAAGGGGATTGTAATAATAATTTTAATATGTTATAGTGGAGTGCCGTTCGTTGAATTCTTAAGAACCTAATGATATTCATTTTTAAATTCCTTTATGCTTTTAGGTCACTAGTCGCTAACTATATTAATTTATGTTACTAAACTCTCTGTCGGAGAAACTCCGAGACTTGTTCAATGTTAAATTACTTTACTATATAAAATTCTTTCTTGACTCCGATCTTCTACACCTACTTAGGTATAGCACAATTTTTAAAGTTTTTGTAAGTAAAAAAATCATTTATATATTTGCTTTTTGCTATATATTGAGACGAATTTCTTAGCATTCCATGGATTCACCGTATAGATACATTTCTACAAGTGAGCAACTCACAAAAGAATATATTGACGGGAAAAATTACGTTTCATTAATTCGCGAAAAAGTACGAGAAAATTGACGAGTGCAATATCGCCACTTTACGAGTCCACAGCGCTGAATTGATTTTCTGTTATGTCTAAACGCACTTTTCGATTCGAAACCTAAACGAAAACTCACCTTGCTCTATGAAATTGGTAATCTTGCTTGCACTAAATTGACACAAGTTGTATTTTAAAGATAAATCTGTGATAAGCAGGAAAAAGTTAGGACGAATGTAACTAGACAGTGCAGCCCAGAACGGTCCATTGTCCACCAAATTCAAAGTTACTAATTAATTTCTTTGAAAGAAATTAGACACAGTTACCTCCGATTATGGAACTAATAGAATAATTGTAGTCTGTAAAAGACGTCATATTGAAAAAAAAGAATAATTTCACACTATTACTGAAGTTAACACAATTTTTCAAGCTAAATATTAAATAATATACCTTACAATACAATAATATACCTTACATTAAAGAAAAATGATTAGATATTTTACAAAAAAAAAAAGAAATAAGTCAAAGAGTATTGTTTAGAATAAGTTGTATTTTAATCTGAATTCACTGTTTATTTTTAATTTAACTTTTATGAAATAAATTGTAAAATTCTCATAAGTGATGACAGTACTGATTTTAATATGGGTCACGGTTCAGGAATAGGTGTCAATAAGGACAATGACTGATTTATTCATCTGTGTCTGCTTCTGGTATAGACGACATAGCGAATGGTTAATTAAGGCACTCGTGTTAATTTAGAGCACCAACATAACACTCGCCGACAGAACTATATTTATATAAGAAATTATGTATATTGTAGATTTTATTTTTAACACTTCTTGTCTCTTTTTCACTAAACTGATAAGCTATTTTGGTATTTTTGTAATTTTAAGTTCAGAAATTGTGAGTTGATTCAAAATAAGCATTGCGTTTGGAATTAAGTCGCTCCAGCTTTGTAAGTATATGTTTTTAATTTCCGCGTAAGATTAGGTAAAAAAAGTAGATTGAATTTTAGCGTAATCATATATAGTGTATAGCCTTCCTCGTTACATGGGCTATCTAACACTGAAAGAATTTTTCAGTTCGGACCAGTAGTTCCTGATTAACGCGTTCAAGCGAACAAACAAACTCTTCAGCTTTTTATATTAGTATATAGTTCGTTAATATAATTAAAGTATTAATAAAAAATATGCAAGAGCCTGTCAAGACATGCTTATTCACACAGGTTCCGTACCCGATATGCAATAAAGGTAATTATTAAATAACTTCAAACGATTTCGGACAAATTAATATTCCTAATCAGTTTTTAGCATGTCCTAGCAAGATACTCGGTTTCGAAGTTCTTGAGCAAAGTTTATTAGCGTTATTTCTATATCATCAAGGGATAAAGCTGTTGCTTGATTTTTGTATTACCTTGTTTTAAAATAAAGACTGTTATTCAAAGTTTGGGATGATAGAAAAATCTGTTTTTCTCTTTTGTATATTCCATATCGCAGTAATATGTTTATATATTGTATATGTTGGTGTTAATTTGTTTTTACCATATATTAAGAGAATACTGCAATAGTCGTGTCTTGACTGAATGAACAAAATGAAAGTCAAAATCTTCTATTCATAGAGACTTTTTCATAAGTTCTTATGAACATCATATGTATAATAATTGACTAACACCGTTTCAGTGTTGCGTCTTAAACAATATTTTTCCCCATTTAATTTCAGTTGGGTGAAGATGAATAAAAATGAATTACATGTAATTTCCTTACCCAGCTGTAATTTTTAAGTCGCATTAACAAGTTATGTTATGATGATTTAAAAAAGGTCTTTTTGCCTTCGGTAAAGATACAAAAATAGATACTGATTTTATATAAGTGAATCACGTCAATCAGTAGCAATTTTATCGATTCTAAGAAAATATTCCATGACAGATATACTGAAAAACAAGTTGATATTACTGGGAGTTTTCAATTGGCCTAATTAGCTTTGAAAAGCTTACGCATCTCGAAATTCTTAAGGTAGCAGTCAAGCATACGCGAAACAGTCTAATTAGCCAGTAGAAAAAATACTAGGGCGTTTCTGCAAGCCATATTATATTGAAAGTGATATGGTAGAGACGCGTAGGTCGACATTAAGGAAGAAGAAAAGAGAAACTTTATTCAGGTATAAAACAACACTAACTCTAAAAACTTACAAAAAAAAAACTTAATAAGATATACCTATTATCTACTACACAAAAAAATTAATCTAAGATAGAGTTGTCTTGAATCTCTACACTGCTTAAATTAAAGTAAAATCTCTAAAGCTGATTTTAGTAGCTCCTTTGAGACAAACGACAACAACACAATAATGGTGATGTTTAAAGTAAACTTTAAATTATTTAATTCCCTGCCATTGTTTATGATTAGTTGGCCACAACGTTTCAAAATTCACAACGCTATTGTCACTATTTATTATTCACTTTTATGGATTTACAATATAAGGGACTATCTTCTATGAGCGGCTAGTTGAAAAAATGGCCTTTTGTAAACGGCCAATTATTGTTCGAAGATTCAAAGGAATGGCGCTGGTGTAGAATGAATAGACCAATAAATAACCAATTAAAATTCTTCATTCTAATATGGCTTTTTTGCGGATTTCGACGAACACTAATACATTGAAAATGGTCCTCCTTATATTCTAAACTCCATATTCACAATAATTGTATATTAACCATATTCTTAAGTAAGTGACTGTATTGTCTTATTAAGAATAAATATCTTTAAACCTAAAAAACCCTAAAAAGTAGATAAAAAAGTGGAATAAAGGATTAATTCTCCTCAAGAAGAAATAACCAAAATAATGTTTTGTTCAAGTAGTCGTAAATAATCTACACTCAGACAGCGGTTTAAAACTAACAAGGAACTGAACTGTCACTATTTCCAAAGCAAGGAATAATTGTGTATGCAATATTCGTAGCAAAATGTGAATGGCTGAGTCCCGTCGCATAATAAGAACTGTCTAATTGTTTGTCTGTCTCCAATCTGAGTGGATAATATTTTCCTCGTAGCAGCAGTTATCAATAATATTATCATTATTATCAGTGAGAGTTTATTTTAAAGAGTTTGTTAGAGTAACACAGGATGCTGGATTTTGTCGGATATTTTCGCATCACAAATTGGAATTTCACCAACCCAACTCTCCATCCAAGACCCACTTGCGATGTGCAAGGAATTCCATTTCTATTAAATTATTTGTCAATTTCAGTACTTTCTCCTTGCCTTCGGGCACATAAATAGCAATGAGAGTGTTAAAAGTGCATGAAAATATTGTATGCAAAGTGTGAAGCTGTGAACATAAAGTGAATTACTGCAAGCGTTTGCAAAGCGAAGTTTTACTCAGATTTACATAACCGCGGTAGTAAACGAGTGTGGACAAACATAAAGCTCTCTGACACGCAATCTTTCGGATATGCACAGCGCGTAACCAAACGTAATGACTGCACACAGGTGTCGGTTCGCATCAAGACTCACTTTAAATAGATTAGCGATGGACAATAAGCTTGTAACATTTCGCCACTTACTAATGAAGCATCGAGTAGTCCGCTGTCCATCTATTGAATAGTATTCCAGCAGAGTAAACGCTTTTACAAAAAACAAAGCAGATGACCAAGGTTTAAAGGTAGCAAGAAATAAGTATGTCATTTTGTTAAAGGCCGCTAAATCGTCTAACACTGGAGGCAACTGATTCCACAAAAATGAATGTTGAAATTCAGCTGTCGATTTTGGTCTAAATAATTCCTCCCGTATTTTAAGACTTAAAGTAAAGAGAGATTTATCAAAACATTCTTAAGCTTTGATGTAACCAAAGTACAGTAATTATGTTGAATGCAATGTGATCATGCAATGCCATTTTAAATGAATATAATCGGGTATGCGTCGTGCGTAATGAAATGTGAATGGCTGTTGGTTTAAAATAGATTAGAGACGAGCTTTTAATGATTCATGTAATGAACTGGGAAGGAGCGCTTAGACAAGCATTTACATTCAAAAGGCCGTATTTGCTGGCACACAATCAAGACAGGCAGCAGCGGATCCGGGAAGGCGGATAGGACAGGTAAAGTAAGGAAACTCCTTGAGCATCTGATCCGTTATTTCCTAACCGAGGAACAAGGACCTTCAAAAGAGAGATTCAAGTCTGCGATTGTCAATTTTGTATTGAAGAGAAGATGAAGTAACTGTACAGACTTTTAGTATTATTTACGGTTATTCTTAAGCAAATTTTCCGCAAGACAAGCGTTAAGCGTTCCATTGATTTCACAACCGCATGTACTATTTCCACAATAACCGTCGAGAAGATATTTTTGCCAACAGATATGCTTCGAGAACTGACTCACGCGTTTAAATGACAAATGTCAAAGTGTATCTATAAATTCGAAATTGTATTTGCACATTTGAAAATGTCGTCGCTAACATGAAGACATCGTTTTTGGTTAAGTGATGATGCTGCCAAACTATCTTTGGATTTGTTATATGTCTTCTGTCCTGTATTCAAATCATTCGGTTTGGATGCAGGATTATCTAGTATGGGTATCAACGGACATTCTTATTGACTATATAAGTATTTTGTTAAATTAACCTTTTTCCATCTTTCATTTTTGAATTAAAATTCTTCTCTAATCGTGCTGTATCACGCAATATTGCCTTTTAAATTCGTGCCTTAATCTAACATTAGAGAAGATTTTTTTCTTTTGATTTGATTCTTGCCTTTAGTATAAAGTATTTTTTAAACTACATTGATCCAGTGTATTATTAAGTAATATAGTATATTTTTGGTAATACTTAAAAAAAATAGTTAATAATATCAAGTATTTTGGTGAGTTGAATTATTATCGAACAGAAATCGTTTCAAATTAGATAATTGGTCTCCTTTGAACTCCATAAATAGTTGGACCGATTGCAAATGTAAGAAATTTTATTATTGCATTTAAACGATTACATAGACATTTTTTTAAATATGATTCTCAATTGGACCTGGTTGGTGGCATTGCAAGTTATAAAGTCCTTTTACACTTTTTGTCCACGTACGTGCAGGAATATGCCCGGTTCGCTTGTAAAACCAGTTTAAACTTTCGTTATACACTGTTATCACATACACTTAACCCGGGTGAACTCGTTATAAAATTTGATCTGTGTTTGTTTACAATATGTGCTGTATATTGTAAGGTACCAATATAGATTGTTGTGATAAAGTATCTAGCTAAGCTCTTGGCGGCCGCACCGGACCAGACTAGATGTCGCGACTCAATTATTTTGCCCCATATAAACAAATTATACTCGAGTTTCTTGTGAATTATCACATTGTGTTCTCGATGTTTTTGATTCACCATATTCCTGATCGATCGTCCAATACTAAATTATTTATAATAAAGAAGTTCATAATGATATTTAACTTAATAATAGAATGTTAAAGTTACTTGACTAAACTAAAAAATTAATGCATATTTCACTTGGTAGTTCACATTAAACGAAGAAAACAAAAAAGCCGGTTAAGTTTGATTAACTTGACATAAGTGGAGATATTCACATTGGACCACTTTATTTGGATACAAAATTTCAATGTGTTTCTTATTCCTGTTTATAAAATATAACAACTACCTGCTTGGACAGAATTCGTTCTGTCAAGAATCAATTTAATTTTTTTTTTCTTTATTAGAATTTTCCGTGTATCTTAAGAAACGTGTTCCAGAGTTTTGCCTTTAGCCACATTAATTTTTATTAAATAGTTGAATAGATGTATACAGTGTACGACGAAACGGAATAAATAAACGTTTAAATCACCACTTTACTTACATCATCAGCCCATTCCGTATAGTATTCACGGTCGGTGATCCTCTCGCTTTTATCCTCGTCCTTTAGCTGCTGGATGTCCTGCACTATCCCTCTCAACTGCTCTTCACTCATCGACCCCCACATCTGCATCGCCGACAGCATTTCCTCATCAGCATCACCAGCGGTAGAAGGTTGGTCGGAAAACCGTAAGGTGCTCGATTTTAATCGTTACTTCTGTAATCTTTCTTCTAGAATCCTGAATATTTATTTAATGTATTAAACATTTATAAAATAATTGCCTAAGGCGAAACAATTGCATGCTTTTACCTTTAGTATAATCTTCAACTTTCCACATTGTTAGTTTTACGAATAGTAATTAGATTTAACCTTTCGCTTCTTATATAGAGTAGGTCCAATATTGAGTGCAGAATTTTGTCTCAGAAAGGTGTTAGTAGTCGACACAAAGATAAATTTGTGGTTGCAGTGATGGAAACAGGAACTTGATAGATTTCAGACGATTTTTTAGGAAAAACATTTTGAGCGAAATCAAACATCAACTTTTCTAGTTATTTAATAAATGTATCAGATACGGAACCCTTTTAAATATATAAGCGTGTCTTGCGACGCTTTGGCCACTTCATTCATTTTATTAAAAGAATCTTAGCAATATTTTTAAAGGTATGTTTAATATTCCAGTTTCCCATTCTATTAAGCTTAAAATAAAAGCTTGTGTTAGCAGAGGGTGCGACAATACCCCATCGGCGTCGGAGTTTGAACCGAATACCTTACGGATTTCATTCCATTCCTCCTACCACTAAACTATTGAGGCTCTAATGATAAAATAAAAATTAGTTTTAGTATCAAGCTTGCTCTATTAAAAATAATAAGAGATCGCCGGTTGGTGGAAATTCGCCTACGAACGTTTTTGCGTACAACGACATATATTGTTATATTCACAGAAAAATAAAATTTGACAATATATAACATACGTTTGTCACTATTTCTGTGATTTGAGGTTGTCACGATTACACTTTGACAGCATCCAATACATGTGTGGCTAAATGGTGTAAAACGTTTGGCATTGGTGTGCCTGTTGTTTTATTTTAATAATTTATTATAGTAATATTGAATATTATAAAAAAAATATTAGCATATTCGCACACCTTCTTCTATATGAAATACAATTGTGTCAAATTTCATATCTCTCCATCTAATTTCTCGTTAACTACTACAAAGCTTATTTATAGACATTGTTTTAATCAACTACTACTAGGGTTAACCCTTAGGTCAAAATAATTTTCAAGAAATTTTCTAAGTAGTTTCTAGGAAATAAAATCCTTCTTTATATAGTTAAAATAGATCAAAACGTAGCGTTAAATACGTAAGGTGTATAATATTATACTGTAATTCGTATTCGGACGTAATATCGCTCCGCTGGATTAATATAATATTATATCTCATCGCAAGCCCTTCTTTCTGATAGCACAGGCTTTAAAGTTGAATTAGAAAATTCTTATACAAATCTAAAGTATTCGTAGTAATCTTTTTTTAAGCTATATCCCACAACATCATCCATGTGAATGTAGTAACCATGTCAAATTTTGAGGATTTTTATCGAAATGAAAACTATTTTTTTTTATTAGCGTTGGGCATTTTTGTGATGGAGAAAAACCATTGTATTGCAATTTGCAACACTGTCACCGAATGCGTGACTTTGACTTGACTGCAACTTCATTTTAACATCACTGTTACTGAAACCTCAGACAAAGTCTCGCCAAAACCATCCAGTTGCTTTGGAGATTGCAAAGAACAAACAATAAAACAATTATTTTTAATTTCTGTTTTGGTAACAGGTTTTTTTATAGTGTAAAAAATTTATACTTCAATTTAATTTGCGACATATTGAATGTGACCCAAGTGTCGGTTAAATAAATTGTGGTAACATTGTCGCAAGTGTCGGTTCGCCATCTATATCAATTTAGCGAAGAACCTATTTGGCCTGGTACCGACTTCAACACATAAGTAAGTGTCTACTAAATAATATGACAGTACTATTTATATTCTGCTTTTTAGTTGGAGGACGTTTTGTTTTTAAAGGCGGTTTTCTTTTTATTTAATAATTATTTATTTATTTACATTTTTAAGCAAAATAAATAATCTATATTTTATGTATGTCATGGATTTACACTAATTAACACCTGATTGTATTAAACAATTTAAAACATTTTCATCCATTTACGCGAATACACTGAACTTAGTTCTAAAATAACTGAAGTTCGCGCGATCGCATCGTCTTCAATTAAGATACTTCTTAAACATCAATGTTTGATCGCACATTTATACGTACTGAGTTCGCTCGCATCGCGCAAGCGGTTCTCTTAAAACGACGCAGTCAAATAGCCCATATTCGTTGTGCTTTTTTATAAGAATTGATGTGTAATTGTCGATTACTACTTAGTTTATAAATCATTTTGAGGCTATTATGGTGATGTTCCGCTTTCAAGGATATTCAAGTTAAGAGTTTAGTTTACAAAGCCTCTTCACATTCTGATTTAAAAACTAGCTCAATTTCACAAGAATCTGCAGGCCCAGTAGTGTAGTGTTGACACAATTCTACTAAATATGTATGTCGCAGGTAATTTTTGAGGGATTTTGCGTGGACATGTTTTGTTGCCCTTTCCCTTTTTATATTTAAGGAATTGATTGATGCTTCTAATGTTATACGAATACATGATGCGTTTTATGTGAATTTTCTTTAATTCACTATAAAATAAACGTAAATTTTGACAAATTCTATGGCATATTTTTTGAAATTCTTTAGGGAATTGTTTCTTTTCTTGTTCATATAAGGAATTGATACAAATGTAACTCTAATTATGTTGTTAATGCAAATTTCGTTGTAATTTGAACAAAAGCGGCTCGATTAACCATTTACGCAGGGCACGCAGTGGAAGCTCTGAAGTGGGCAAAAGAACCCCGTTCTTAAAACATTTTACATTGCTGCTCCGCCCTTTTTGGCCTTAGTGTGATGACATATAGCCTTTCTCTATAAATAGGCTTTCTAATACTGAAAGAATTTTTCAAATCGAACAAGAAGTTCCTGAGATTACCGCGTTCAAACAAACAAACAAATTAACACACAAAGAAACAAACTATTCAGGTTTGTTTGTATGTTTATTTGTTTGTTTATTTGAGTTTTCGCTTCTGTCAAGCACTCCCGGAGAGCCACTGCTTTTTTTTTTAAATAGACCTAATAATTTTACAGTTTATTCTTTAAATTTATGAGGTAAAATATTAAATAACATAAAATGCCTCTTTGTTCTTGTGATCCATATTAGACATACTCAAAAGTCTTTTGATGATGTCTAAATTTGACTATTTTCCTGTAAATAACCGTAACGCTTCTGTTATACCGGAGTCAGACGTAGCTTCATTTGAATGATCATGTAGTGTGGCCGGGGATTTTGTGTAGCTGAAGAAAGTTTTGTAGTACGTTGTAGTTTTCAAGGACAAAAATGTACAAACACTTTGAGCTATGACTGGCTCCGGCTTTATAGTTGTTGCGACACTAACCCCATCTATCTATAATACTAATCCAATTTACGTTCTTTATTAGTGCTAATTTGCTAGTAGACGAAAGCAAACAAAACTAAGGAGGAAGGCGGGAATTAGTCTAAATTTCACGGTTTATGAAAGTTACCACATGGATCGCTTTAACTCATGGATATACGTACTAGCTTTGTACACGTTAAACTGTACGTACTCAATATATTTTCTTGTTGAACAAAACCCTTTCTAAAATACATTATCATCATTTAAATGTTATTTAATTTTAAACGGCATTTATATCCTGGATGATACTTTAATAATTCAAATACAATTAAGTCGAAAAAGTTTAATTGCTTGAACGCGCTCGTTTTAGCAGTTTATTTACGATACGTTTTTTCAAAATACTAATTGAACTATTTTTTAATAATTTTGTGAGTTGAGTCTACGGGAGACAATTGCCATAATGGTCCGTGACAATGTCATTACTATGGCTATCGAATTAATATTTTAACTCATTTTCGTCATATGGAAACCAACGTTAAGTTTGGTCCGACAGACCAAACTTTGTCGCCGGGTTTGATGGAACATGTTTTTTTATAATTAACTGTACAAATATTAATGAGTATAATTCTATATTGAAGTAAACTCCTTTATGTATTTGTAGAGTTTCTGTATGGACTGCAGTAGATGTCTATAACTAGCAGACCCGGCAGACGTTGTCTTGCTCGAATTTTGACTCGTTCGCTATTAGCCAGTTAACCAATCTCCGTTATGTTTATTTATTATTTTATTTAAAATAAACCATGTATAATGTAAGCTAATATTGGTATTTCATTCTTTATTTGACACTAGTAGTGCCTCGTTCTTCTTCGTTCGCGAAAAATTAGGTGAAAAATAGATTCTATATTAGCATCATGATATGTAGCGTTCTTGGATAAGTGGGCTATGTAAAACTGAAAGTATTTTTAAAATCAGACCAGTAGTGTCCGAGATTAGCGCGTTAAAACTAACAAATTCTTTAGCTATAGTATATATTAGTATAAGGTAATAATAAATTATTGACTATAATTTATTATTATTATTATAATTTATAATTCATTTAAAAATGTTTGTACACCTATGATGGCAAACTGTTGAAACTTTTCTCCTTTTAAGACCCGTGTATTGTATATAACAGTTTATGCAATTAAAGGTTATTGATTGATTGAATAATAATTACATGGAACGTCTGTATAAAGCTCTAATACAAATGTCATCCATTTGAAGTATTTTGAAGTAGCGATAAAATGCATTTGCTTTTATTTGTAAATAATCTATAGATTTTTCATTTAGTTCTTTTTTTATTCTTCCTTAAAATAATAGACATGAAACAAAACAAATCCAACCGTCCAGCGCTTTTGGTGTTTTAGCGAGACTAACGAACAACGACTGATTTTTAAATATATATAGAGATACCAGTACGTATTGAGACGGCCTTAATTGGAGACGTACGACGCACAATGGTTTCATTAGAACAAGATACCTAGACAAAACTATATTATTGAGTATTTTGCTTGACAAGGGTTTCTTAAGATATTCAATGAGGCTTTAGCATGTAACACCCAAAAAGAATGTTGGGGCACGTATGCCAAGATTAGAAAATATGAAAAAGATTCAATATTAGCGTGATGATATATAGCCTATAGCCTTCCTTCGAGAAATAGGCTATCTAACACTGAAAGATTTTTTCAAGTCGGACTAGTATTTTCTGAGATTAATGCATTCGAGCAAACAGACAAATTCTTCAGCTTTATATATTAGTATAAAAGATATTTCATATATTGACTGACAAGTAAAAAAAAAAGCAACTGTAAACAGAATTAACAACAGTCATAAAATACTCAACTTTTAATTACTTAGCTACTATGTAATTAAATAATAGGATAGTGTTTTTGCTAAAATAATAATTTATAATATGCAGATCAATGAACAATAGGTTTTTAACTTTTAATACGAGTAGATAATATCACACAGGTTGTAAATTTATTGGCACAATTTTATTTACAGCTATTCTTTGTTTTAGATGGCCAGGTTTTCTTTTCTGAAGAATCCCTTTCATTTTAATCTGATATACTAATATTTTGACAATAATTAATATGATTTATACCGTAACCTATATAAGGAGAGTATTATCAATTGTAAAACCAGCAGAAAAAGTTTACTTTCCGGTTTTTTGGGAACTTTTTAAGAAGTGTGATTACCAACATATTAAGTCAATTCCAATTAGTAGCAACACGCGAATATATTTTGTCAATGTCATGCGATGAAAACTGATACCAAATAAAAACAAGTAATTTCTTAAACTCTTTATCTTTTAATGCTTCTGTAAAAAGAGCACACCAAGATAGAAGGTTTTTCGGCCAGGTATGATTAGGCGGGAGCGAAGGTCGATATGCTCAACCACCGCAAAAGAAGGTCAATCCGGACTAGGTGGAGTTGCTCAGGCCGGCCGCTCCTCGCCGACAGTTGTTCTTCGGAAGGCCTATACATAGTGATCGTAAATAGAAATTTCGCTAAAGTAAGTTGGATTTTGTATGGTGCGCGTCCGCGTTTGTACCGCGTCCGTCGACCTGTCCGCACAGCGCCATCTAATTTGCTTTGGTGTATCTTTCCACACGACATCATCGCCATCTCGTTATGTAGAGGTGGCTACACTTCCCCCATTACCTTATCAGTAATTGGCCTTTCTGCGAAATCGTTTTTAGAGTTGGGACACGGGATATAACTAGTGGCTTTGATAATAAATTCCAAGTAATACAACTGTAATTTTTTCTAGCTAGCTCGTTCTAATGAAAACAATGCGGAACGCAAGTAGACATAATGTCAGCAATACAAAGTTTATTGTTAATAGCTGTCTCAAGTGCTTAACCTTCTATTGTCATTAGTTTTATATCTGTGTGTACATTTGTTTTCATGAGAGGATAGGATAGTATGAACAATGAAAAAAATAAACATAGGTACATATTATATAAACATTATTTTTGTGGAACTGTGAACCATAACTTTATATTAAATGTCCTTAAACCGACATACGGTACTGAACTTTACTGACAAGTTTTGTAAGTATATTACGACGTGATAAACTCGTCATACGACAAGGAAATTTGAAATTTTGAGTGAATGGTTAACAAGAATTTTAAGACAGGACTCATAGTAAAGTTTTTATGGTCGAATGATGTAGTGAGTGAATCTCCTGTAGCACGATCGCCGTATTCCAATGATAATAAGCTTACTGGCAAACCATCGCCCTTGTTGAGGAGATTTTAAACAAGAATGACACGATTGTGGGTTGCGACGATAATCTTTTCTTTGATGCTATAAAAGGGGACAATCATTCCATTACAGATCATTAGAAAGCAATTGATTCTAATTTAGTCCTTCCTTCACGTTGCGGAGACCGTTGGAGAAATCCCTTGAGATTGGACCTAATTTACCAATACTTTTACGTAATTAAGAACGTGACTGAACGGATCCACGCGATTATCTTCACGTGTGTATTTACTAACACAGTTATTGTGTCGTAATGCAATGTTAATAAAAAAGTATACATATACTATCTATAATAATTTTCTCATATTTTCAAATGTTAGTCGCCCACTAAATCAATGTGAAGTTTTTAGTTTAATTGTACACAATTTTGAAATCATACACATGTACAATATGCTAGAATATATATATATATATATATACATATATGCTAGGAAAAAAGAGTTGAAGATGAGTCTTATAAGTGTTGATTACTCGTACTTTGGAAGCAGAGCAAAATGATCTACAGATTTGAAAAGAAAATGTTATTTATATATCAAAGGTACACGACGCCTAGTAAACAATATTATCAAAATTGGCCTAACTTTCTGCTGAAAGCTACATCCTTAAAAATATGCATATCCAATTTTACAATAATCTTACTGAAAGAACGATGACACGTCTAGTTTCAGTAATTGTACTAATTAATATTTATATAATTGTTGTATAAGGAATTGCATTGAAGCACAATACGTGGTATTATTTAAGTTGCAAATTAATCACACATACTTATGTGTAGAACGCGTGTTTTTTTACGAATTAATCGTTCTCAAATTTTTTGATCAAGTTTTTAAAAAGAAAAGTATTATGTATCTTACTAAATACATTCATTATATATATCGAATAAAAATCATTTTAAAAGAAAGTCTAATATTAATTTTAAGAAAACAGTTTCTTTTCGCCTTATGATATTAATATTAATTTTATATCAACTACCCGTACTTAACGGTTTTTTATTTTTCTGAACGCATCATAAAATATCTTGAATATATTTAAATACAATTTTAATGGACTTGAAAAAGATTTCTCTATTCCCAAAAAACTTACACATTTCAATACTATTAAAAATTAGAAAAAAAAAACAACGTTGGTTTAAATATACAATCATTTAGTCTATAGATTAAAAAGAGAACTAGTTTGTAAACAAGTCTTAGGATCAATAGGTGAATGTATATTAAAGTTGAAGTAATTAAATATTGTTCTCTGTAATAGAGCGTCTAGACATCTCAGAGTTTTTAATGGAATCGGCTAAATCGTCTATTGTTACCGAACGCTGACTTGTATAACAATTTCGAATCATATTAAATCAGATAACGTAAAACAAGATTTTCTTTGACTTTGTTAAGTTATCCTAATTCATTTATTATATATCTACAGTTATTTCTTAGTTCAAATACTGCTGACAGCACTTACTAGCTAGCTTCGGTATTTCTGAACTGATAAAGTTTAGGAGCCTTTAGAACAGAGCATACTCATTTCTTAAAGGCCCGCAACGTATTTCTTACGGACGGGTGAGAGTGAGACGTTGTGGTGTAAATAAAAGTGCTTTGTGAATACAGTCTACGAGAAGTTTATATCAAGTTGGTGTATTATTGATACCCTCATCAATAACACTTCGGAAAAGACACCAACGTGTCCGTTACAGTATCTGTGCGACTAGTCCTAATCCGACTTGTAATAAATAATTCTTTTGTCCACAAATTATTTGACTTAACGGTAACTTGAGCACCTATAGTTTAATGTCTGATTATATTAGCATTTGCCTTATGTGTATTGGATGGACTACTAGTTCTCTAAAACTAAAGACTTTCTTTGACAGATTTTTAACACGATCACTAATATTCACATACTTCCTATCAAAGGTGGATAGTGATCGCAGTACAATATTTACAATTGTTGAATAAAAAGGGGTGATTTAACGGAATTCGCAACTGACTTGCTATGTTTAGCTAGCACTGTCGAAAACGGATGATCACGCCTACGACGAATTCCTTATCTGTTTTTGCAATGGTTTCTGAATAGTAGCAGTTGCAAATGTTCAATCGTCGAATTGTATTTGTATACACGGTTACTTTATATCATAGTGCATGTCATAAAGTAACCATAAAGTAAACACAATCAAACGATACCTAGAATGAAATACAGAATCTTTATATTAATACGTTAAGCGAAAACTTTCGGTACCATTTTTCTGAAATTGCGGCTCCGGAGAAGTTTGAAATTTGGCACAAT